>BRZM01000038.1:4340654-5007570 GCA_033238685.1 Lates japonicus | reverse complement strand
CACGTCCTTTTTTTGGTTTTGAGAGGGAATACGGTTGAATTGGTAGGAGGATAAACCTGGTATGGTGAATTAATGTTTGGGTCAGTGTGTCAATTCAAAAAGATCATAAAAGGGGATGTGGTCAAGGTTAAAGAAGTTACTGTGTGTTGTTCTGCAGAGTAAAACAAGTAAAAATGTGTGCTGTGGTGTGTATGGAGGTTTTCCATAGCAGCACGTGTGGCGCTGTGTGCATTTACAGCTGAGAAATATGGGTGTGGTCTTCATCATTTTATAAATTGCATCTGTTTATTTAATGGATGCATCCTTTCACCCTCCTTGCAGGAGGTGTACTGAAATCATCCAACAGCGTCATGCATCCCAAGTGGTTACTACAGTAAAGACGCTGAGTAACAACAACACACCTTCTGCATCATTTATAGAGAGACTCAAGTCCTGCCCCACTCTCCGTTCCACTGTAGCTTCTGCTCCACTACCTTTGGTTTTCTTTTCTGTCTGTCTGAGAGCTGAAGCATGATGCTGGAGTTTTCTGTACATCATCTGGATTCACAGCCACAGCTGCCACTGAGTCTTGACAACAAGTTTATCTATAACTAATCAAAGCTATAGTTATAGCTATAGCTAGAGTGTAAAAATGCTGATAATTATTTTCACTAGCAATTAATGTGCTGATAAATTAAACGTCCAAAAAGTGAAAAGTAGTAATAGTAAAAAGTACTTAAGAGACATGGTGATATCTTTAAATTGCAATTTTATTAACCAAACTCAAAGACATTTTGTTTATTGTGATATAAACAAACACTAGTTGCATAATTCTCATATTTGAGAAGCGGGAACCAGGAAATGTTTGTATTGTTTGTAAATGTTGGCATTTGTACTTGACAAGTTAAAAAAAGACCACTGATTACAAAAACTAGTTGGTGATTTTCATATTGTAATTGATCAATTGAATGATTGTTAAACTAAAGAAATTAGTGATTTTAATTTACTTGTGAGTGCACGTATGTTGGTTGAAGATGTGTCTAGTTATATTGATAATATCCCATAATTCTTTGAGGTCGGTGGTTTTTCCAATTAGTTTTGTCATTTAAAATAGTTAATTACTGTTTTTGTATTTTCACAAATCTCTATGAGGTTTCAAACTACTCTACTGAGTGTGAATGCTAAAAATTAGACAGAAAAAGCAAACATTGAGTATCATCACCTTACAAGAGACAAAATTTGCTGTTACAATCGTCTTTTCATTCCACAGAAGTCAACTGAAATTTTAGGAAAAAAAAGAAGAGAAAAACACAGATGCCAATCTATCGCAGGTGTCCTTTTTCTGCCAATTTACTAGAGCTAGGAAAACACTGGCAGCACATATGTGCCTTCTAACCTTGGAGAGATGCCCAACAGTCAAAAGATCAGCCAAACAGTGTCTATATATGGCTCTGTTCAGATTCCAGCCTCTGCCAGTTCAGCATGTTCACTCTTAAAAAAAAATACTTAGTTGATATAATCCTGAAGCTAATGGCCATAACAAAGCAGACGTGTTTGACTGAGTTTATACAGAAAACAAAAATGGATAAATAATACAGATGGGCACTAATTAATTCAATTGGCTGTGAATGGTGAGTTCAGTTATAAGGATAATAAATGCATCCGCAACAAGCTCTTAAATACAAAATGTAAACCTATGAACATGATAAACACCACCGGCTTTGTACTGTACCTTTTTTATTTTTCATCAAGTGTCCAAGAAATAGTCTTTTTCCTGCACATTTATTTTCTGTCTTTCTCTGTAACACTGATGTGTACATATATCTTAGTACCAGAACTACAATTATACATCTGTGTATTTCCCATCACATGTTTAACAAACATCCTTCAAGTGTTTGGGTCTGCTTGTTATACACCAAATAAAGTCTACTTACTGCTGCAACAAACAGCCAGCAGCTAAAAGCCTCTGTCTCCCCTTATGTCAAATGAGGAAAACATGGCTAATAAACAGTACATATTATACAACTTTTTCTTTTGAGTTCTTTCTTTTGTCTCTCTCTCTCTCTCTCTGCCAATCTTACTCTCAAACTCACTCTGTTCCTCTTCCTCTCTCAGTATCACTCCTCTTCTCTCTCTCTCTCCCTCTCCTCTCTCCTACATACCTCCCACACGAGCAAGCATGCTTTATGTGTTTCTGCATGTTTGCCTCTTGCACACATATACCAGGTTTCCTTATACTACGGATCAGGAACTGCGACAAGCTACAGACAAAAACATGAATAACCCGCATGTCTGACATCTCTGCGCTGCGACAGGGGAAATCCAGACCTTTACTAGTAACTAAAAACCCTGTCCTTCAGTCAGCTGCAACTTCCATCAGGAGCTTCTGTCTCTTTCTTTTCCTGGGCAAAACAAAAAAAACAATGTCCGGAAATATGCAAAGAGCAATACAAACACTATTCAAATCCACCAGCCAAAGCCATTTAAACAAATAGCTCGTAATCCATGTCACCTGGGAGAGCTGGGACTTTGGTTTAGGGATGGGTCACTTGATTAAATATGCAAGAAAACTGCATGCATCACTTTGCGCACAGAGAAAAATTGTTGGATAAACTGCATAGCTATAAATTCTGCTCTGCAGTGTGGTCATAACAAGAATATTTCAGCTTTCTCTGCTGCTGCTTCTCTTGAGTATTTACCTGCATGTAAGGTCAATTGTCTCGCACTCTAACAAGGCCAAACCGCTTATTTTTAAAGCTCATACAAGATTCGTGATATTTCAGCTGAGACAGTATGAAGTTAACACGAGCACTTCATTCCTAATGCCAGAGACCCAAGAGAAAGAGATTTCTGTAGCAACAAATCCTAAAAAAGTGACACTTTTTGGACTGGCACAATGTTTAAGAAACACTTGTAAAATCAGTTATACAATCCCGCATTAAATCATGATGGTGGCCTGCTGACTTATGGCTACAAATAAACACATCTGCCACCGCATACCAAACTCAGCCTCCTCTTTGAACTGCATCAGGCAAGCCCTAGTATCATATTTAGTCTCCTTTTCCCTTTTTCTATCACCCAAGCTCTCTCTCTCTCTCTCCCTCGCCGCACACACACACACACACACACACACACACCTCACACACTACACACACACACAGGTCGGGGCTCAGAGCTAGCTTTGTTACTGTGAATGTCAACCATTACTCAAGGAGACAGCTCAGGCCAATTTGACACAGGAGCACCCAGTAACATGCACAGGCATTCAAACACACAACACACGCACGCACCTGTACCATGGCACATTTGAGCCATGATGTGTGTAGACCCGATCGGCGAACCCTCTCCCAGATCTTCAGAGATGAGTTGGAAAATCACCAGTTCAGGAGGAATTAGGCTTTGAGTTTTGTTGCATGACCTTTGTGAAACTCAGATTATTCAAAGGTTTCTCCCATGAAAGTCATAGAACTTTTCACTTTTGCGAACACCTCTGTGACAGAGTACAACTGAACTTGCTTTTACAATTAAACTATACAACGTAGCAGCTGAAAACTATGATCTAGTGAAATACATTCATGCAATAAAAAGCGAGCCTGTACATAGGTGCAGCAGAGCTCAGTGCTAACGTCATTAATGCTAACATGCTTATGTTCATCAGGTATGTTTACTGTACCATGTTAAACATATTAGTTTGGTAATTAGTGCTTAAAAACAAAGGGCCGCTGAGGTCGATGAGAATGTCATAAGTATCATAAACCAAAGAACCGGACAAATGGAAATTTTGACCTTAAGATGGCAATAGATGAAAAGTCAGAGGTCAGAGGTCAGTAGACTTCATGAATGCCTGTACCAAGGTTTAAAAAGTCTGAGCTGCTGGTGGCTATAGGGGAGTACCAAAGTTTGTAGGTTTCATCCTGTGGGGACTATGGATGTCTATAGCAAATTTCATGGGTATCCACTAATAGTTAATGAGATATTTCAGTCTGGGTCAAAGTGGTAAACTAACCAATAGACCTTCCTACAGCCACACCGCTAGCATGGCTGAAAACATTTTGGTATATTCCTGTGAAGTGGCATTTTGTAAAATTCTTAGTTATCCCTTGACTTTTACAGATAATCCATCTATTTTCCCTGACTCTTCTCATGAGGATAAAATATAGCAATCCTGGCGAATGCATTTTCCAAAAGCCACTGCCATTTAAAACATAGGTCTACTGAATCACAAGCAGACACAGGGACACACACACTAGCAGACACACTCTCACTTGGCTCTACTCACTGCTCTCTGTTGAGAACTGAGGAGTGCAGGGTTGAGAAGCTGCTCCCCTTTCTCCGTATCACTGGAAATATCCTCCTCCGACTCCTCCCAGGATGAGGAGAAACCGGCCGAGGAGGCAGAGGAGGACGACAGCTTCCTGAGGGAGTGCGTGGACGAGTTTGGCCCGGGGACAGGGCTAGAACTGGGGCTGGGGGTGCAGCATAGTCCCTGGTCTGAGCCGAGGCCTTCAGAAGTTTGAGGCTGGCTTTCCAATCCGTGGTCAGTTATTATGACTGCAGGGATGGAAGGAGGGATGGAGGAAGAGTGGTTGGAGGTTTGATCTGGGATGTCCAGCAGACAAAGGGTGCTCTCGCTGCTTTGTGCCTGACACAAAGCAGGGGTTTTCGGGTTAACCTCCAACCTGTATGCCTCTGTCTGGAGCAGCATCTCAGGACACAACCGATCCTCTTTCCCATCTCTCCCCTCTCTCTCTATCCGTCCTCTTTCATCTTCCAGCATTTGTTTGTTTTCTACCTCCCCTCTGTCTTTTTCTCCCTCCTTTTCGGTCAGTCTTTCTCCCTCTTTTTTCTCACTGTCTGTTGCTGCATCTGGGTCTAATGCCTCAGGGGAACCCTGAACACCAAACAGCCCATCTGAACAGGGAGTTTGCATTGTTCTTTCTGAATGGCGGCCATTTTGACCAATCAGTGTCTTATTCTCTGTGTTCATTTTAGTAGCACTGCTGTCCTTCTCGCCTTCGCCCCTTCCTCCTTCTCTCCTTTCTCCTGCTGTTATTACTTCCCCCCTTTCTCTCCCATTTTGGACGACAGAGGGAACTTGACTCTCTTGTGGGTGGGTCACTGGGCATTTAAGGGCTGTGTTTCCTTGGCTGGGTTGGGAAGGGGTTTGGCTGGTTGATCGTCTTGGAGATCGAGGGCTGCGCTGGAGCTCACTGTTAAGCACCTGGGCACGAATCCCGGAAATGTGGGCCTCAAAAATGCCCACTTTTCCCCTGACCTGAAAGACACACAGAGAATTATTGTAGAGACACAGCTACAGTTTTTTTTTTGCGTTTTCCCTTGATTGGCATTAAACTTAGTTTTTTTTTTTTAATGAACAGTTGGCAAGCTACAAATTCAGTGTGTGACTGCCTCCAGTTTCACAGTGAGTACTAATGTAGGTTGGCCTTCAACTTAATACAGAGAAGAAAAAGATTACAAATATGAAACTAAAATGAAGCCAATAAACTCCACAATTTACCCTCTCCAGCTTTCATGCCAGATAAAAACACGCTGTAAAAGACACAGCTGAACATGAGCTTCAGTCCAAACTGTGGTTTACCCTCATTTCCTTCTGTTCTGCTCAGCTTTCAAAACTTGAGTAACTGTTGAATTATGGGATCATCACCTGTAGCTGGGTGACAGTAGCAAGCATTGTTCTGACTTGCCCACCAAATCAAAATAAAGTAGTAAATCTGCCAGAGTTTAACACATTGCTCTATATTGTTTACTGATTGTGTTTTTTTTTGATAAAGACAGAGTAGGAGATGTAGAAAATAAGGAGTAGAGAAATACAGCTGAGTAGACAAAGAAGGGAAGCACATGTAAAAATCACCTCAACGTTCTGCAGCTCTCTGTGAATCTGCAGCAGCTGTGCCTGGCGTCTCCTCTCCTCTCGCCTCTCTCCCCCTCCCGTCTCTCCTCCCCTCTCCTCCAGCCCCTCTCCGTCCCCTCTCTCCTCACCGCCGGGCGAGCTCAGGCGTCGGACCCGCTGGCCCACATTGACTCCTAGAAGCTCGGGGCTCCGCGGGGAGGGGGAACGAGCGCGAGGGGTGGGGCTGGGGCTGACTGGGGGAAGACAAAGGTTCGACCGAGGCTTCGGGGGCTCGTCTAGGGACAGACATCCGACACAGGATTAGGGGCATTCCAAAAACAATTCATTCATATCAACAGACTTTAATATACAGTTTGAGAGACAATGATCTTCAGTTATTTGGCAACAAACAGTGGAGCACAAACAAAAGCAGTTTTTTTCCCTCTATTTTTCCAATTATTTCAAAATCTTCTTTAAAGCAAGATTATACTTCTACTAAACAGTGGCTACAGTAGCCGTAAGTGGAAATTACTGTATCATACATGAAAGAATATAACAATATCTATCTTAAATTGATTCAACTTTTCATTATAATGATGATATATGTATCTGCTATTTTTTCTTTCAGAAGTTAAAGGGTGGATGTGGTAACTAACTTACCTTAGGGCTGGTTGGGCTGTAAAGACCTCCACCCAGCGCTCCCCCACCCAGTAACTGGCAGTAGGTGCTCCGATCTGGAACCGGCAGCACAGGTCGGGCGACTGGGCTGGTTCTACCTCGCGAGGTGGTGCTAGAGGAGCCTGACTGGGTGTGAAACTGATTACTGCTGCAAAGAGGAGAGAGGAGCAGAGGGTTACACTTGGTTGACTCTTCACAGAAAAATATTAACCTTAAGACATCATTCTGTAGTGGGTTATACTGTAAGTCAAACTCTTAAATAATATTAATATCCCATAATGAAACAACATGTCAAGCATTGGGACTGGAAAGAAATTACATGGGTAATCTGTTAACAATCATTACTCCAAAAACTGAGATTGCAGATAAAAGGAAAAGAGAAACTGCTTTGTTAATTGCACTGTCACATATTAAAAATTTATTCCAGTCTAACCACTTCTCAGCTAAAACACACCTCACTGTCCGGATTTAAGTATGCACTTCCTCTACTGAAATTCTAGCAAGTGTAGTCTTAAAATAACCGACCTGTTCATGACTCCAAGGCCGTTCAGGTTCAAGGCAGAGGCTGCCATCCCCGCGGCCAGGCCAGGGGCTTTGAGTGCTGGGCACACATCTGACAATCTCCCCTGAAGCTGCAGGGAGGTCTGGAGAGCAGCCTTCAGTGTTTCCTCTGCATTCAGTAGGCAGCAGTGGCTCTGCGCCACTAGAATATCCGCGCCCTACCACTGGAAGAAAAAAAAAAAAAAAATGAAGAAGACCAGGAAAGTTCATTATACAGTATCTCGCCTGTCTGGCTGCTTAAAAACTGGTAGAAGAGTTGAACTGGAAAGTAATTAGAATGACAAAACGACGATGGCATTCTTTAAGATGAAAATGTCAGCGATTTTCCAGAAATGACAAGACACTGGAAGTCCAATTTTCCATTCCTGAAAAGCCATCCTTTCCCCCCTTCCTAAGTGCGTCATGGACAAAGAAGATTATTCATGTAGTTCTGCTGTTAACTCAAAATAAAAGATATCTTTGTTCAAACATTCACTGGGAATAAAACTAAAGAAAAGAAAAATAACAGAGGCAGAGAGATGGAGAGAGAGATGGAGGAGTGAGTAGTTGAAAGCAAGGTAATGGTTCACTCACTTTGCTTTCTCTTCTGTCAATGTTCCATAAAAAGTAGAGATTTTTACAATGCTCATTTGAATCAAACAGCTGTTTAATAATAGAGCCTAATGTTCAGCCCTCTCAGTGGGTAATCGTCTTCCTTCCTATCCAACTATGTAACTGGTAACTCGACGCCAGACCTGTCTTTGAAACCTCTTAGAGTTTTACATATTTAACTGTATGAACTTTTTTTCTGCTCTAACATGTCTTTGTTCTAAAAGGAGCAACAACACAGTGGCCGAGGTTCAGAAAACTCTCACAGTCCTTTTTTTTTTTCTTTCTTGCTCTGCTCGAATCTGTTTGTTTGAAATTTGGCTGGAGTCTAAAAATAAGATAACTTCAAGGTAACATTCTTTCACGAAGGAGGGGAGCAACACGGGAAAAGGCAGAGAAGATGGAGACAGAGAAACATTCTGAGAAGGAGAAAAGGCGAGGAGGTGAGACACAGATAAAAAAGTGGGAGCAGAATTAAACACAGAAGAAGGAAAGCCATAGAAAGATAAAAGGCTACCATCCAGCAGTGGAATCTCCTCGTCCTCAAGTAGAACAGATAAAGATGAGCAGAAACACCCAGAGTCACTGAATAAGCACTTCTCATTTTGCATGTTTTTTGGTCTTTTGGCGCTCAGATTTATCAAGTCTGTTTCAAGAAACTGCAAATCATTATTGTTCTTATCTTCATGACATTTTTATGGTTTTAGGTGGGTGTTGCTTAATTAGCATGGAACAAGATGGGACGATTTGATTCAAAATAATTGAGATGAGTTTGCTTTCAAGAACAATCACGTACTGGGCGTTCTATTTTAGCCATGCGACACCGCAGGGGGCTTGTATTCTTGTCAGACACAGACATTCAGGAACCAAAACCAGTCATTTTAGCTCCTGAATCAAGACGTTACTCTAAAGTATGCTATTGTGAATTAGATGGATGCACTCCGCAGTTCCAGTAATAACAGAGCTAAAAACCACTGCTGATCCTCTTGTTTGAGCTTTGTGGCTGTTTGGGTTCAAACTCTGTATGATTATGAACAAGAGCAACAGGTTGTAGTATCACGTTCCTGCTCTGAAATAAGTTATGCAAATAAGCTTCACTGTGCAACGGGAGTTAACAACTGATATTTGATGCGCGCTGGTCAACTGTGCATTCAGAAACGTCTTATTTTCCGATGAGACAGAGTTTCAGCCTGGTCAGACTGAGAGACAAAAGCATTAAAATGCCAGCTGCAGTGATGCCCAGCGCCTTGCATTTGATTCAGACTGGTTATGCAGAGCTGGTTGACTTACAGTCTGCTCTGTAGGACATAGTAGCATGAGCTATATGGTCGTTACCTTTGTGCAGAGCAGCGAACAATGACAGGACCGCAAGAAAGTCCTTTTTTGTTTTATGAAAGCTCAATAGCCAGTTATCATCTCATCAATAGGGTAAATGTCAAGTCATTTATCTTGTCAGACTTCTGTAAAATATTTCAGTAAACTGGCATTACAATGGGATATGTGTGTGTTGAAGCGTAGCATGGCCAAACAGAGGCAGAGACGTGCTGTATATTTTTTTACACCATGAAATCACTTTTGTCTTACACAGCAGTCAGCATGACTAAACCGAGGTTTGCACGTTTTTTTTGGTAAACAAGAGCTTTTGAAATTCTTTTCAGTCCACATCTTGGGGCTCGCTCAAGCATACCGGTATCCTCGTCATGTGCTGAGCTGCCAGAAACTGCCCTGGGATGTGTTTTGATTCCAGATAAGTTAAGACGTTAGGCCATGAACTACGAGGTAAACATGGGATTTCCTTGTTGGGGAGTGACGCAGTTAGAGAGAGGCAGGAAACAAATCTGAATGGCTTGTCTCTCGAGTAGCTTACTAACCACCGGTGCTGCTGCTTTTCTTTTTTTTTTTCACACAGTATAATCACTTCTTTCTGCTTATTGGACACTGACTATCTATCCACAAAGATTAAGAGAAAACAGCATGAAGGCCCACAGAGGATGAGGAAAGTTTGAGAGTGTGAAAGAGGGAGGAAAGGAGACAGGCCTGAGAGAGAGAGTGAGGCTGAAAGAATGAAGAGTGAGGACGGAAAGAGAGGTGTTTACAGGCTATTTTGGTTCAGTTGTCTATTCTGAAGCTTTCATGCAGAAGTAGTGGATTTACTTTCTGTGAAATGGCTCGGCTGTTGTAATGAAGCAGCACTGGGCACCCAGACGTATTTTCACCCTGCATGTCGCACATGGTTAGCTACATCCCAACGGGTTGGTTTTCCCTTTGCACTAAAGGACTTTGCACTCGCCAAAAGGTCCAATCCCCCCACAGGGATCATCAAAGTTTCACTGTAATATAATATTAAAAGGTACTAAACAGAGGAATTCTTTAAACCTTGCATGAACTTATAGCCGTGGTCTAGCTATAGTATTTTAGGCCTTAACAGAAGGACCACCACTGCACCACACCAGCTTAAACTAAGGTACAGTATAGTTCTTAGAGTAAAACATTCAGGAAAAGAGAAAAGCTACATGTATTTTGTCTCCTCACTCCCACTCTGGTACCTTTGTGTCTCCACCTCCCGAACAGATAATACTTTCCAGAAAGATAAATGTGTCAGCAGAAAATGCGCCTAACTACTCATAAACACTATGTTGGCGTTCCAGTCATTTTTACGATATCATATTAGAGCCAATTAACAACAGTAATGACGCAGGGCAGGGAAGCAAACCATCAACCTGGCAATGACTTTGTGCTGTGCTGATACGCCATAGTTATTCAATACTGTCTTCAGCACACCAACACTGGCAACTGCAACAGAGAAAGAGCAAATTTTAAACAAATATCAGCTGGCATAACTGCACATGTAAACTACCCCGAAGTGTTTTTGTCTGTGTTTCAGCGAAGCCTAATGTCAGATTGAGTGGGACTGTGTGAGTATTCAAACTGTCCACTTGCCTACACAAGTGGGCAATAAAACCTACATACAGTTCACTGGGAAAATATTCACTCGACTACAAAGTTTAGAAGATGCTGATGATGATTGTCCCCTGAAATTTACATAAGCAGATGGTTGCGCTGGGCGATGTTACAAAATATTACACTGAGATGGCAAACATTTGTCTACCAGGAGAGATTTTTCCATATTGATAATAATACAGTATTTAAATCCCTTTTAAATCTCTAGGTGTGTTACAGCAAGTTACTGAGGGAAATGTTGCACATCAATGATCAGGATTAATTTAAGGTAATATTGGATTTTCCATGTTTTGTTTTTTGTTTTTTTCATCACTGTGACCACGTATTCTTGTTAATCAGCAAACTAATTCGCTAAATTAGCCAGAAACACATATTCTTGTCCTGTGGTTATAAAATCCTAACATGTGAAGCTCTTCAACAGAATCTCTGGATACTTCACCATATCACAATATACTGTAAATCAATATTGCAATACAAAATTACATATACCACAACACAATATCCATATCACCCACTCCAAGCAGATGAGATACTCAAAACCAAGAACCAAACTTAAAGCTCAGTGGTTCCCAAAAGGGAAAAAATGGTCTCACGAGGCCGAGAGGGGGACAATGAACCGTGACAAAATTAAAAATATCTCCAGCTGCTACAATTAATCAATTAACCCATTAGTTGGTTGGTGGAAAAGTAACCTGATAAGTCATTTTTAAAGCACAAAATACTAAACATTTGACTGTTCCTTCTTCTCCAATAGAGGGGTGTGTTGTTTTTCTCTTATATCAGTATTAACTGAATATTGGAGGTTTTGGACTGCTGGTCGGACAAAACAAGATGACATCTGATAACATCTGAAAAAAATGTGGTGAGCATTTTTGACCATTTCACAGACCAAACAATGAATCGATTAATGGAGAAAAAATAATCAGCAGATTATTCCATAAAGAAAATAATTGTTAGTTGGTGACCTGGAACTAACCAACAATCTAATGCGATCTAATTATCTAATACTAACACAATGCAAGTGGTGGGCTCCTACAGCCGACCCCATGCTGGAGCTGGCTGCAAGTTGATGAAATAATTTTGTTAAGCTCTAAGTCTAACAAATGTCTTGTTTAATGTTCTATATGAGTAAACAGCGACGTGCATAACATTTGCTTAGCTGAAGAGCAAATTTGCAGAAAATCTAGAAAAACCTGAGTGTCAGTTATTTGGAAGCCAATATTTGAGTTTCAGTTCTTAAGCATAAAAAAAAACTATTGTTACATACAGTTGATGAAAGCTACACCTGAATAGATTAGATAAGGTATTGGAAATAATTCAGCTTTGATACGTGGATTCATTTCTACATTCAGATGCCATAAAATGCTGCCACACTCCAACCTTATCTAAGTCACACTGTGGCTGAAAATGAGTGTACCTTATTAATATAATGATGTGTCTCATTGCAAAGCAGCTGTTATCTAAAACTCAGAGCATCTGTAATCATAGAGCATGTATCTAGGAGGAATTCATAAGACTCAAGTAATAAAACAAAAGAGTTTAAATTAAAAAGGAATAAATTGTCTTTAAGATCCCCAGATAATTTGGTCTCCACTCTCACCAAGAGCATGACTAGGCCTATAATCCTGACAACATTCACTGTTACCTCTCAGTGTGGGCTGAAGGTGTGTTATTAAAGTGTTATAAACTTTATCCACCAACAATAAGCTGCTCAGATGGAGGTGTATGACATGACAGCAGGCCCTGGGTTATCTTACCTCAGCGCCGTCCGGTCTCCTCCACGACTTCTCCGGGACACTTTTATTGGTCTGAGTAATAATACAGCCAGATACCAACAGCAATAACCCGGGGATAAATCTTCTCCGTCTGCGTGTCTGACACTCGAAACGCGCACGAAACACACAAAGTTGCTGCTCCCTTGTGCACCAAAACGACTTCTTCTCTACTCCCCTCGTGTGTTTTTGTTTTCTTCCATAAACGTCTCTCGTTCGACGCTGCCGCCGGTTCCTTCACTGCTCCTTCACGTTTTTAACCCCCCTCCCCTCCCTCCTCCCCCAAAAAATGATATCCTCCTCCTCCACTGAAGAAGAAGATTTCAAAAATGTCTTTTCTCTTCCACGAGCTGGGGTTTCCTTTCTCTTTCTGTTTATTTTCAGGAAAAGTTCAAAGCGAAATCCTGTCACAGTTTGCTCTCAGGATAAATAGTTTTTAAGGGGAGGTTTCTGTTGTCATGCGTGTTGCTCGATACCTCTCTGTTCGTAGTAAAGCGCTGTTTGTCTGTGTGTTTGAAGCCGGAAGCGACAAGACAGTCTCTCTCTCTCTCTCTCTCTCTCTCTCTCTCTCGCGGTTCACTGGAGGGATAAAAAACTGAAAAGCTGTGCGCGCGCCGGAAGTTCACTTGCTTGTACACGCGCGTGCATTACAGTGCGGGGAAACCCTCAAATAAACATAGTAAACTAAACTTAGTCAAAAGGAACAACACAGATAAAATCACAGGAGCAGTAATGATGTGCTGTCTATTAATTTGCTTGCACTTAGCCTATAAATATATTTGACTATGCAGGCTATTGAGTGTTTGTGTTTGTGTCAGTTCTATTGTAGTTTTTTTCTATTTCACTGTTTGTTCTATATGTATCATTGATCATTATTAACAATGATGGAGGTTCTCCAGACTTGTAGTTGTACTTCTCAGGTAGAAGGATAGCCTACTTAGATTTTTTCATCTATTTCAAAATAGGCTATTATCAGTAAAAGTGTGCATGTAATGCAATTATCAAAAAGTACCTCATATGAAGAGCGGTCTCCTTCAGAGTACTGTATAATCTATACATACAGCATCAGTTTTAACTTATGTATTAACATGTAAATTAAAATTTAAACAGGTTGAGCTAAGGCAGATTTTTACTCCTTAATATACTATGTGTAGTTTAATCTATAACACTGTATCAGATATTAAATCCTACTCTGAGAAGCAACCTATTACTACACGGGCCAAATAAGTGTTGTCAATTAAAAAGTACAATATTTCTTTCCAAAATGTACTGCAATGGATGTGTATTACACAGTGGAACTTTATATTCAGATAAAGTTCAAGTACCTACAAATTGTTCTTGAGTAAACTAGATGAGTGCATTAACTCATTTACTTTTTACAGCTTGCACATTACAGTACTACACAGCACAGGTTAAAAGCTGCTAGACTATACAATTACCTTGATCTGATAGAGGCCGGATCATCAAATAGGTGAAGTGGCCCAAAAGATCTCTGGTTCAACATCTGCCAAGTGATTAATATAAAGTTGAATGGAACAGCCCTTCGCACACACACAGGTGTTGGCAATCACTCCCTCTAAAAGACGTCTGTTCAGGTGGCGATACCCTGGAAGTCATGTGATGTCACCAAAATCTATTTGGTAAACTAATAACAGCGATTACAGTGTAAATTTGTCCCGCCCATGCTGGTGGAAGAACAGGAAAGTGAGCGAGGGAGCTGTCAATCAAATGAATGAATATCTGTTTACTTAGTGTTTGCATGTCAGTATAGAAAGCGCTGCTGGAAATTGTTGATTTGAATGTAGTCAGTGATAGAACAGTAGTAAAATTAATTCTCCCTCCACAGTGGAGAATGAAGCGTATCTGGAACATTACAGTGAACAGAGTGACTGTGAAAGCAACTGCGTTGTGTGTAGATCAAATCTTGTTCAGACTTAGGTCAAGATAATAATAATATTAATAATAATAACAACAACAATAATAATAATAATAATAATGTATTGATTTGTGTTCAATTTAAATGTAAGTCAGAGGAAAATCATCAGGTATATCGTGAAACTAACAGGTTCATTACTAAATGAAATTGCTTTGATACAGCTGAATGTCATATGAAAGCTACTGTCCCAGTTCCAACCAGTACTGGGGGGCTTGACCTTGGGGGCAGCTAGGGACCCCTCCTGGATACTTAGAAAGCCAGAGGACCTGTAGCCTCTGCAGCTGCAGAGGAAGCTCAGATGAGGAAGGAGTTTGAGAAGACCACATAAAAGGGCTCTGGCCTTAAAGAGGTCATGCTACACCATCAGATAACTTTTATCAGGGGTGGCGATGTTGACCACAGGCGTGG
This sequence comes from Lates japonicus, assembly GCA_033238685.1. Classification (NCBI taxonomy): domain Eukaryota; kingdom Metazoa; phylum Chordata; class Actinopteri; family Centropomidae; genus Lates; species Lates japonicus. The sequence continues at coordinate 4,992,836 of BRZM01000038.1, read as the reverse complement.
ATGTATTTATCAGATTGAAGGAGCGAATTGTTGCCAAGTTTCTTCTATTCATGCTAGGCTGGTGAGTGTTGCTCTGAGTGTTGTCAGACACAGCTCCTCAGTATTGTGAACTGTAAATGTTTGGGATAGTGTTAGGCAATCACACTGCAACCTCCCTGCAGGACTACAGTAGATATTAAAACCTCAGAATCAGGTTTCAGTCTAGGATCAGCTCGTTACCATGGATACCAGAGGATGAGATTCTTTCCAGTGTTTCCACTTGAGACAGGAAACACTCACGTCAAGTTAGAGTCTGAGATATGTGGGGGCAGAGTCTGGACGACAGGTGGCTGCTGGAAAAATCTGGATCACGCCTCCTCGACTTTTAAGATTTTGGAATTTGGAATAAAACTGATGGAAAACTATACTGCTACTGGAAATATCCTTCAACTGAAATAAATAAGACTGACCAATGTTCTTCTTCTGTAAAATAATAATAAATAATAATCATAGTGAAGCTGGTAATAGACTGATGGAAATTTATTGTAGCAAATGTCAACAAAATACAATTATAAAAAAGTCATTTTAAAGATCTCAATTTAAAGCAGAGAGCTCACAAACACAGAAATACTGGACAATACTGTCAGCAACATATCAACCAGTGAAGAAATACTTTTTTCATTTCACAATATGATGTATAATATAAACAAAATTTCATTACAGGGACATTTTTTAACATTGGTCAGGGTGTCATACAGTACGTTACATAATCAGCTACAGTAATAAGCAGGGGTGAGTTGTGAATTTTCCTCTCCGCTCTCTTGGTTTGAAAAACACAAAATTCTTCACATTTTTTCCGGGAAGTCTTCAGTATGACTGTGTGACTTTGTGTAGAGTGCGAAAGAATGAACAGAAACCAAACAAGACCACATCCAGTGGTCTACCACGTGAGGAACAAGGGACTCCTCTCACAGTCGAAGTCATTCAAAACTTCATTCATGTATAAAAAGACAATCCAGTCTTTTTTTCTAACACATGTGTTTTCAAGATTATATTCACTGTTTCTGGCCAAACTACAGTGAAGCTGAAGTTCAGTTTCCCCCTTTCATTTGTCATGGACTCAGATGGGACTCTGGTGATGTGAAGAGGAGCTGATGTCCTCTAGTGGTCTCTCGGTGTTATGCATCATAAGCTGACAGTGAGGCACCACAACCAATGTATACACACATGTAAACATACTATACAGCATAAAGTTCCCAGTAGTATATATGTTACACAAATATTCAACATCTAAAAAACTCAACCCATGTTATAAATATGAATACATTAAAAAGCACTCAAACCTAATCTACCTCTCTCTCACCGCCTGTTTGGAGAGATCATTTGCCTGTTACAGAGAACTACTGTTCTTTAAGTGAAGACAAAATCTTTTCAGCTCATTTGCTTGAAGACAGCTTTCAGTGAAGCTTATCGCTCATTAAATGCAAACTTGCATGTTGTGGTGCATTCAGGTACCAGGATGCAACTGGACTATCTGCACATCCAGCAAGACTCACTAAGTTGTGTTTTGTTAAATTTTGGTTGCTTTGCAGATGATTAGGGTTTTTATGACATAAGCGGCTGACAATGGACATATAGATTTCTAATATATGTTGTCATACATGATGTTGTGGTACTCATTTGGGATGGAGTGACAACTTAATATGTAAGAAAGTGGTGGATTGTGGTGGTTTTGTATGTTGTATGTCTTTTTTATGATTCAGACATGTAACATCTTTTAATGTTTTGTGAGTGTTTTGTTTTGAGTGTATGTAAGAGCTAAGTGAAAATCTTCCTCAGTCATTCAGAAAGTGACCAAAATTTATAAAATGTGCCATTTAGAGGGAGAGCACCACACGGAGCCACTCTGTGTGCCAGTTCATAGTTTGTGGGTGTGTGGTGTCAGACATTTGCCATGTGCACACACAAAACAAACACAAACTTTGTGTATTTCCCTGTTTGAGCTTTGTGAAATTCAAGACACACCTATGGCTGTTAAATCCATCACACACACACACACACACACACACATGCACACACACAAACAAAGGCTGACAACTGAAGAACGAGTTTCAGAGCAAACTAACATTTTATTATCCCGTCCCCTTTACTGACAGTGATAAAGTAATGGTGTCACCCATGGGTGCACCCTGCAAAAACTCCCTCTCTCTACTTCTTGCCTGTCAGCATTCTGTATTCTCTATCTTTCTATCCACCTGTCTTTTTTTAATCTATCTGTCCATCAGCTTGTCTCTATCTAATAAGTTCTTTCTCTTGCTCCCCTCTTCCTCCCTTCCTTAACTGACACCTGATCCTGCAGTTTAGAGTTACCACACAAACAAAGACGTGTAGAGAGGGAGCGGGAGAACTGCTGGTCGACATTACATAAAACAAACACATTTGAACTGAGAGGGAAATATTTGGTCATTGTCTCGGTATTTGTTTTTGACACACGTGAAGATAGTGAGAGCGAGAGAAGTGGAGTCATACAGGGAAATACTCCAGTCCAGTCGAGCAGCTTGTTCCAGCTGGCTACCAACTGGTTGTCAGGTAAAATACAGCTTAACATGTGCATGTCTGTGTAATTTGTCTGTATTATGTTGTATTATCATGTTTTTAGCGGATGGGGTTAAAGGCCTCTGTGGTGTGTACATTTGTTCATGTGTTTTTGTGTCTATTTTGATTATTTATTTCTAGAAAATATGTTCAAATAGTGGCTCTAACATTGAGTTTGTTTATAGGATTATACCAAATACCACTTAGTTTACATGATTTTGAGGTTTACTGGCAGAAAAATGAGCAGAGAGAAAACTCCTCCACTGCTGACCACAAAGTGTGGTTTGTATTAGGAAATGTGAGGTGGTGGTGATGAGACTTTCAGTGTCTTTCTGTTGAACATGTTTACCCAGATATGTGTTTCATCTAGGTGCACAGTGCATCTCTATTGCATTATAACAGACCATGTGATAGGTAATAGGTAACTTCACTGGTGGTGTATTGTATGTGTTGCTTCTGCATAATACATGGATTTTCACTCAGCCTTTTAAATCAGGGCATCAACAAACTGGTCATGTGAATTACACAGAGTTGTCCTCAAATATAGATCAGCAGTGCGCAATTATTTTTTAATCACATGGGGTTTTATTTAAAGACACTTGTTGTTTGCAGAGTATTAAAGACAGTAGAAGACACTCCTGTCACACCTTTGCAATATTGATACTTCAATATTTGCTAAAAAAAAAATATTTTCATACTTAATTTTCAGCCTTCTTCAATACACAACTCAGGCTTCACACAAGTCATGTTGCAGTTAGGATGCTGTGGTGTTTATGCACAGTAGTCTTACTGCACTTTAATGAAGTCAGATGACTTTTAATGGAGCACTTCAGCTGATGGTTCACAGAAATCTTAATGATGAGCATGGTACTGTAGCTCCACAAACACACTGCAAAAGCAAAAACAGAAAATAAACAAAAATTAAAAACATCTTAACTGTGTAGTACTCCAGCCTCATAACGAACCACAACCACAATCTAGAAGATCTTGTATCATAAACCTCAGACTGATATATCAGACTATCCATATTCTATCCATATTCTATTCATATTCTAATCACGGTCTTTTAACTTTCTCTCAGTCTTTGATAGAGTACTACATGTAGACATATTTGACTTAAAATTAAACAACTACATGAACTAAAGGGAACTTAGCTACAATCAACACAAAACTGTCAGTGCAATCACACATGAAACACAGCTTTAAGCTACTTACATTTTCCCACTGCATATCAACTGAACTGATAGTTTAAATGATAGTTTGCTTTCTTTTCAATCAAGACGCACTGTTGCCTTCTTATACCAAGGAACAGGGTTGAATGATTTTGGGTTTCTCAGGTCAGTGTTGAAGGATGACTGGGCAATAGCTGACTGTTCCTCAGATCAGGACACAGAGTTGGCTGGGCGATAGTTGGTCTAGTGGGCAATGTTTTGCTGTCCAGATGGCTGTGTCAGGGTAATTCCCCCTCAGAAGGACTCGCCTCTAATCCTCCAGAGAAATCTGTACTGGCTTGATCGCTTGCCTGCATGAGGAAACTGACCGGCTAGCCCTGCTGGACACTGTGTTTCTGATAGCCAGGCAGCGTTAGCTTCTCGACATCTGTTGGTTTACAGCAAGGACACTTGTGTAGCCCGGTTGGCCAGCTCCACACTGTGAGCCTAGGCAGTCAGCACAGGGTCAAAGTGATAACTGTTCTGTGGGCTAGCTAATATATATATATATATATATATTATATATATATATGTACATATGCTAGTGGACTGAGTGGACTGAGTGGTTTATGTAAGGCAAAACAGGAGGCGAGGAGGTGGAGAGGCATAGCATAGAGGAGAGAGAGCAAGGAGAGATAGAGCAGGTCAGGCTGATTAGGTACGGAGTCAAGACTTACGATTGTCTTAATCTCAGTGTGGGAACTATTTCCGTAATATTGGACCTTTGACAATCAGGTACATTTTTCTGACTTCTTTTCTTAGCTGTTAGAGATCTAGACAAGCATGAAGGAGTGACTAATACCAGAGTCCTACATCTATTTTAGTTTTGTCTTCATTGTGATTTTACTTTAATGGTGATCTTGTTGTAAAATCTGGTGAATGGATGGTAAAATGAACCACCACAAAACCAAGCAAAACTTCCTGTCTAAGAGATAGTAATGATGCTCTACAGTCAGGCACATAGAGTTAAAAAAAAAAAAACTGCCTCATTTAAGGAGCAGATTTTACATTTTGATTATAACAAGTTTGAGGTTTTCCTCTTTTGACTTTTACTTTTTATCAGATTCAGGCACATCCTCCTCAGCAGGTTGCAATTCAATTTAAAGGCTGACCAGCCAAAAGGGTCGAAGACTTCATGCACTAAGAGAGGTGACTTTAATTCACTTAGCCCTGTATTATTTGTGTGATTACACATCCCGTTGTGGGTGTGTGTTTCCTTTCACTCTGCTAACATGTGGATATTATGTCAATAGAATTAGATTAATGCAAGACTGTTTGCTGTCACGCCAGAGAGGAGATATGCTGTGTGTCGTCTTTTTCCCATGGCTGCCCTGGATGCACAGGAGTCAAGGGGTGAACAGGAATCAGCTGTGTCACTTCCACTGATGTGCAGACTTTAAGAAGACTCCTGTTTTTGTCCCACTCTCATTCTCATCATAATGTAGGGATCATAAAAGTAGTTAAAAAAAAATCACCTCACATTATTTGACCTTGATTTTCAGCAAAATCTAAATGAGGTATTCAGCCGTGGCAGATGCAGCTCATAAAATAAAAATGTTGATGTGATGTGAAATAAAGCCAGTGGGTTCAAAGCAGTATCTGATTTTCTGTACTCATGCCCCTCCATTCGTCTGTGTTTGTGTGTGCATGCTCTCCTGGCTTCCTGTGGTCTGCCTCTCTGCTGGATCCATGCTGCTCTGCTTATGGTGAGTCCACATCAAGCTGCAAAACACAATGACTGACTGATATTCTCCTCTGCTTGCTATGAAATATTCTTTTCTGTTGTCCTTTTGTGTCACAAAATACTTTAATATTAGTACTCCACTTATTTGTGAAGCTGTTATGTGGTTGTTTACTCCTCTTCTTTTGTAGATGTCAAATCTCTACGCTGCCTCACACTATAAGCCAATTACCTGAGCTTCTGTAATCTGGGTGTGGGTATGTAAGAGGTGTGTGTGTGAGTGAGTGTGTGTGTGTGGGCAGTAGCTATGGCTTATGTAATGCAATGACATAAGGCAATGACATGAGTGTGTATGTCTGTGTGAGTGTGAATGAGTTGAGAAGAGAAAGAATGAGTGTGAAAGAAGCAATCAACATAATCAGATCATCAGTTCATGTGTGCATCATTGCCAAAGAGTTTAGGTGTGAATTCTAAACATAGACGTTAAACATCAGTTGTAATTTTCTCTAACCCACAGTGTTACCAAACAGCAACACAAATTCCATGATAGAAAAACAAAAAAACATGATACTGAAAGCAAAGCAGATACAGTGCAAAAGACACACTGACAAAAGATATACAGTCCATGTACAGTTTATATGTTGTTATATGTGGCAGGACTTTCTTCTTGTTTCATCAAGCTTTCAGATAAACTAATTTACAGAGCACTTAATGGATATCAAAGGCAGCTTCATCAGTGGTTAACTGTTGACAGCTGACCATAAATATTCATATTATGGCACTGCAGTGTTGGGTTAAACTCCTTATATTAGAGCAATGAAAATCACCACTGTGTGTTATGTGAATTCTGTGTGAGGAGTTAAAATCTCTGGACTATGGTTACCAAAAACAAAACAAACCAAAAACCCCTAAAACAAAAATCAATCAAACAAACAAATCAATAAGCAGAAAAACAAGGCGTGATGCATCAGCTTCTATCAGTAAGTAATACAATTACAAGAAAAGGGAGCCTGTGACTTTAGAGAGAATGTGGCTACAGAAAAATCTGGACTGAAAATTTTGGGAAAAAGGGAATATACAATGAATATATTGCAGTGACCCCGTTCGACCTCTAGAGGGAGCTGCCTCGCCACACTACCACTGCCACATCTGCATCGAACGTCCCTCCAACTCGAATGGACAGCGCGGCCGACCAATCACGTCTCAACATCTACTACAGTAATCCCTCCGAGCCAATGAGAGACAGCTAAAAGATGTTTTTCACTGTATGGGGCGGGTCTTGGGGATGATGGACGCGTCTGCTTTGAGCCCCGGCCAGATTGTCGGTGTGGACTGTAGTGGAGATTTTTTTTGGAGGCTGAGATAGTGGGACGTACGGTATTTTTTGGAGGAGAACAGAGTGAGAGGCCACGTTCGGAAAAGTTCCCCATACGCATCGTTGGAAATTACAACAGGTAACGTTTAATTTTAACCCCCTTTAAAATCACGTGATTTAGACATCGGCGACTGGCGCTGGTTCAATTATTTCGGGTTTTTGCGTTTAATACAGTCGATTTTGTTGCGGTAAGCATATAGGTACTCAACCTGTACTGACAACCTCATTAGCTAGAGGCAGTTTTTTTGAAATGGTCAAGCACACACCATGCTTCCCAGTGAAATCCGTTACTCTGACTTGTAGTCATACCTTCGGTGTAAGGCGCTTCATGGCGCCTATCTCCTCCGCATTATCCCTGGTATGGTATCATCACCTAAACTATCTAACTGCTTTCATGTCCCGCTGTATCTCGCTCGGGTGTGTTTTATGCGGTTAGCATCAAGAGTTTCGCGGAAACGGTTAGCTTAGGTAAACCAAGCGTAACTCACGTGCTTCATAAGTCATTTTCTAAATGAATAGACCCTGGTAGTGGTTGTATTTCCTGGTGTAGGTGAGTCCTACCGTTGCTTTAACGGTAAGTTTACCGCTGGCGGTTGGTTCTTGTAACCATGCTAACGTAATCGTTACGCTCAAAGACTGTTCAAACATCTGTCTACCGTTTCTGCGGGACAATTCTTTTAGCTGCCTCAAAAGGTTTTATCTGTCGCTGTATGGCGATGTTACTTTTGTGTTCGTTCAACAGAAGTAGCTGTTACTGTTTTCAAAGGAGTGATATTCGTTTCTTGTGGTTTCCTATTTGAATAATGGTTTACAGAGATGTTTGGGAAATGCAGTCCTGTTTGGTTGACGTTTGTTTACTGAAGTTAAGGGATGGGTTTCCTCTCGTGATGTGGTGGTCAAATAAAACACAGAGTAGGATATTAGAGTACCCACCCGAATCAAGGGATAAACAGTATTTGTTATGTATAATTTTAATGATTAAATGATATACTTAAGTATCGGGATATCGTTTTTCAGAATCAGAATCAGAAATGGTGTGTTAAACATACTTCAAGTCTGACCACCCTCCAGAATGAATTTGTAATTGTAAAGATATAAACCAGATGAAAGGAAGCAACTTTTTTCAATCTACAGGTTGAAATCAGAAAATATATGCCCCCTTTTTTTACTTTATAAGCAGCTCAAATGTTGAATTGACCAGCCTTTACACTTGACCATGTACATAAAAGATGATGTTTACTATATCATGCATGGTTCATTTCTGCATCAAAGGATTAGTTTTGAAAGCATAACGTGGATTTAATCTCTCAGAAGTTAATTTAGTTTCAGTTGTGGTGGCTCTTTGCTTTACTGCACCACCCGTCTCTGTTGAAATATCTTATTTTCTCATCATACCCTTACTACAATTCGTCTGCTGAAATGAATGTGTGTATATACAATACTAAATGTATGTGTGTGTCTCCCAGACTAACTCATAGAAGTCATACATTGACAGATGGCGAGGGTTCAAGTAGTTCACAGACAGATAGGCAGGCAGGCCAACAAGCTAACAGACATACTGGACTGAGCTGAGATTGTGCTGACGTGTAAAAAGTCAGTGCCAACTGGCAAACATATTGATTACATTAACTAATTTTATTCTAATGCATTAAATCAATATCTGTATGGCGCCACAGTCAGACTTAATGCAGTTTGTTTCTTTTCAGGCTTCTCTGTTATATTTGGCTCATTTTGAGCAATCATACCTGGCTTTATTAATAACTATCTGATAGTTGTCTTTTGCAATTCAGTACTTGATATGTGCCACAACATTACCAGCACTGAGACTGACACAGACAGACCTAATATTAGGGCACCTAGCCATGCACTTATGCTACTAACAATCACCCTTAAATCTGCCTCTTAAGTATGTGTCTGTGTGGCCAACTACTCATCACCTTAATCAGCACAACTCAGCTTTAGTGCCCCTGGCGTTTTTGTCTTTTCTCCTCTGAGGGAAGTGAAGGTAGGTTAGACAGAAATGGAGGACATACAAGGGCAGCGACAATGTCATGGACAGTGGTGGTGTACAGAGTGTGCGACTTAAGAACTAGACAATTCTAGACAATTTGCCATCTAATCTTTTATTTTTTGTCATTGTAACAGTTGCATTGCATTGGGTTGTTTTTTGTGAACGATGATCTGTAATTTTAAAGTACAGAGTGATCACCAAGTCACATTTCTCCCTGAATAACTTCTAAAATACCCGAGCATGCCAGCTAAAAGTAACAGATCATCTTTAACTTCCCAGATATATTGCTTTAATAGTTTTGTCACGATAGCTGCTTTCCATGTTAATGTTGGATATGAGGGATTGGACTATAAACCATAAACTTTCTGCATAAAGCTAATCCCACTAGTGATGCTACAAGCTAAATCTCTTTTAGAGCCGAGGTGAAAACCCTGTGGATCTGAGCATCATCATCCAGCCACCCAGCCAACTAAATTCATGTCAGTTTTTCTTGTCTTATCATGTTTCGTTGGTATGGATTATTGGCCTAGGCGTGTATCAAACATGGCCAACCCACTCTATGTTTCTACAACTTGTTTTGTCATTGTTCTGTTTGACCATGGAGATTAAAGGGAGAGAGATTGCTGAAAAATAAAGCGCTTGAATGCAGTCAAATACAACAACAGCACAGATTGTGAACCCCAAAATTACCACAGAGCTGATTTAACCCTCCTTACACAGTCCCAGCAGCAACTGAACACTACTCCTCTCATGGGGCCATTCTTTTCTGCAGGGCTATTGTATTTTATTGTATTGTGTTACAGGTTTTCAGGTTAGTTGGGTCAGGATGCAGCACGTGTAGGTGCATTTGCAGCAAGAAAATACAAGAAAATCCACTTCGATATAGGTCAGACCTTTTAAGATATAGTATAGCAACAGAGAATAAAGAATATTCATTGGAGCGCTTCTTACTAAATGTAAAATATTTTAGCAGAAAGGATTCTCAGTTTGGAAAGCTAGTGCAGTGTTGAGCATGTATGTAACTCTGGTGCGTTTTTCCTGTCAGGCCCCTCTCTGTGTGTATAGTCTATCTATAATCATCAGTGCCATGTTCATTCTCAGACTCAGGATGTGTAGAACAGTGGCGGCTCTGTCAAACCCACTAATGAGAAGCCTTAATTGGTTGTTCTGGTGGGAGAATCTGCTCATTAAAGGTAGCTGGAACATAGCTGGGTTAGCTAGAATGAGAGCATGATTTAGTTTTTTCTTTTCTCAATATTGCCGTTGTCATTTCCAGTCATTTGGGATCTGTGAATCTTATGAAATGATGTTTTTGAATGTGTTTTCAGTGGGTCGGCTCTTCCCAGTCTAAACCGGGGAACGGGGGCAGTAAGGTGGGATTGTTTTTGAAAAATCTTCTTTTTAAATATTTTATCTCTTCCTAACAGTTTCTGGTGTGTTGCCACTCCTCCATTAGTTTAAGGGAAACACTGCAAAGGCCTGTCCGCACTCACACACTGTACTTCATTAGTTTTTGGTGACCTTGTGAGGGGTAGAAGGTTAAGTTGGGGAGACACGAGGACGCAAACGTAGGGAAATGGGAAAGTAGAGATGGAGTGTCCAAACGAGAAAGGGAGGGACGGCAGAAACAAATGGAGAGGAAGTGAGTAAGAGCGAAAGAGAGACTGAGTGAGAGCGACAGAGAGAGTGAGAGATATTGCTTAACCATTCGGAAAGGCTATGGGAACATCCCTACGTGTGTGTTTGTGTGTAAGTGTGTATGTGTATTTTCATCCTGAACCTTGGTGGGTTCAGCAGGAGCAAAACACGTCACATCAGCTCAGGCGCACATAGACCTACTGTCCCACATCAGCTTGAATGACTGGTGGTGTACAAAGAAATTAAATTCTCCAAACCACAAAGCCACACTTCCAGTTCACTTCCATTCTTTTAGCTCTCTTCCAGTCTGTGAAAGTGGTTGCTACTATAACCACAAAGCACAATTCAAGGCTTTCATCTCCTCCTTTGTAGTGACACCAGGACAGTCACAACAATTACCAAGGTGGACATATTCTACAGTGTAGCAGTCAGCCGTGACGGGCGAGTATTAGCCTCTAGCTTTCAGGGCGGCTTGGCCAGCGGGTGCTGCAGGATTCAGGATTCACGCAGGGAAGATCAGAGAGGCGTGGATGAATGGAAACTGTAGTGCAATGCTCAGCTTATTACTGCTACAGAGACAGTGGGGGGGGGGGGGGGGGATAGTAGGGCTGTGTGAGAAGGAGGCCGCCAGCTAGAAGCCAAAATGAGAAAACTGGTGAATGCAAAAGTTGTAGGTAAAGAAATTAATGAAGCACAGTGGCACAGAAAGGCCTGTAGCCTTGTCAATGCGTGAAAGAGGGATAGAGATGTTGTGTGGAGAAGGAGGTCGTCAGCTAGAAGCCAAAAAATGTAAATGAGAAAACTGGAGAATGCAAAGTTGTAGGAAATAGTAATTGTATTTAGTTATCAGTAAGAATACAGTGTTATTTCAGTTTTGTTGAACCAATAAGCTTGACAGAGTTAAACAGAATAGGGTTTGATTGTATATTTGAATTGTTAAATGAGAGGGTCTGTTGGAGGAGACCTTGTATTGAAGGGTAACATTTTACATCAGAGAGGGCAGACCGCCTTCCCCAGCAAGTGTCCAGCTCTGAAAGAAACGACAGAATAAAAAACAGAGGGAGAGAGCGTGGGCCTGTGGCTTTGGCGGGGTGCCAAACATAGTTAAAAACAGATTAATCAGCATAGGGTCACATTCTCACAGAGAGAGGCTGAACAGAGCATGGCAGGACAGGGCAGACCCTTCATCTTCTAAAGACAGCATCTTAGGGAGCAAAGTTTAATACATGGAGCCAAATATCTGTAGCAAAAATGATAATGAAGTGATGCTCATGTTGCCTTTTTTAAAGGTGTAATCTGTGATTTTAAAAAAACAACAACATAATTTACAAGTTTATTGGGTATAATCCCAGTTATATTTTTATATTTGCTGTCTTGTTTTTGTTTTGTTCACAAACAATTAAAAAAACAATAAATTAAACTGATCAACAGGAGAGTGAGATAAAATGGATTGAGCATAGGTGTTGTGGTTATTGTTAAGTAATCAACAAAGACTGAATATTTTCCCTATTATTCATTTATTCTGTCATTTATTCTGTCATTGCTTGATTGATGGATTCATCCATTCATTCATCCATTTAACAATCCATTCGTTTAATTCATTCATCACATGTTGACTGTTCATTAATTTGTTCTTTCATTCAGTCTGTCCAACAAGTCGGAAAGGATCGCGAATAGGAGAAGAGAAGAATCTCAGGGGAGGGGAAGGAAAAGGAAGTGAGAGGAGTGTCTGGGGCAAGAAGGTTGAGAAGGAGTGCAGACTTGCTAACATGCTCTCATTAGCTGCTTTTGAGAGGCTCTGAAGTTTGTAAAACATTTTGGAAAGTGAGTAAAGAACCCAGTGAACTGTATGTGTGTGTGTGTGTGTGTGTGTGTGTGTGTGTGTGTGTGTGTGTGTGTGTGTGTGTGTGTGTGTGAGGGGGAGATTCAGACAGACAGAAAGCAGGGCCAGTAGAAAGTCTTTCCCACAGGTCAAAAATACACAGAGCAGGGGGCGGTAAGATGGAGCTCCCAAGACTGATAAAACATGTTAAAAGCTTATCAGTCAAAAATGTAACTGAATATAATAATAAATAATACTGATAGCTAGATAATTAAAATGGAGTGTAGTAAGAATATGTTAATTTTCTTTTCCTTCATCACTAATTATTTGATAAAACCAATTAAAGCTTCATTGGTTTTACTGTTTCATTGGCTTATTTTAATTTCCAAGTCCCTAATTTTTCCATTGAAATTTCCAACAATCCTTCAAATTCCCTTTAGAATTAATAAAATATTCTTGTCTCTCTATACATTGACACATTATATAGTAAATGGGTAGTGATTTCAGACATAGCCCAGGTGTCTGGTTTTCTTGGAACAGATAAATAAATTGTATTATTTTCTTTTAATTGTAAATAAAGTAGAAACAATGACAGATGTTCAACACACAACTGTATTCCATTTATCTGAGGCTTTCAAAACCTAATGGGAAAGTTTTAATCTTCCTCTTCCCATAATGTGGACAGAGAGTTTCAGGAATATATTCTAGCCTTTCATGAAGACTGAATAAAGAAACCTACTTAAGTTACAGAAGTTAGTCAAACAGAGGCCAGACTTCATCTCTCTGTGTACTTGGTTGGCCTGCCAACATACAATCAGTGTGTGAGAAATACTTGTAAGCTCTCCATATGATCAGTCAGAGAACAAAACAGAATGAGATAGAAGAGCACACACCGATGTTTTTCACTCAGCCTTTTCCTGTTTTTCTGTTGATAGATTTCTAAAGAGAGACACAGATACTGAGACATACGTATGCAGGGCTAAAAATGAGAATGAGAAAGATAAAGATGCAGGGATGGGTGATTAACCAGGGGAAAGGGGAGAAGTTGCCCCATTGCTACACTTCCTGTTTCCTGCTTTGAGGTCAGAGGCCACTGGTCTGGGATTAACTGATACTAGGTGCCTAACTAATCTGTCTGGCTGTGTCATTGACATGCCCGAAGAGAGCTGGTTACTGCAACACTTTCGCATAATGACGTGTGAGTGTGTATGTCTGCGTTAGAGGTCCTCACAGTAATTGAGAAAACAGGAGGATGTTTTAAAAATGAGGACATCTTATGGTGCTCACAAGGGGAATGGCTAATTTTAGAGTTTGGGGTTAAGGTTAGTAGTTAGGAAATTAATGGCAGGCGGCTATGATTTTGTGATGTGTTAGAGAGCTTTACGGTTTCATGATTGCGTCACCAGAGAACGGGTTCCTGCTGACCAATCCTGACCAGGGCTGCAACTAGGGCTGTCGACAAGTAGATACATCAGTCAAGAAGACCCAGCCAACTCAGATTTTAGAATCCTTGTTATAAGAATAGATTAAGAGAAATAACTTTGAATGACTTTAGAATTGAATCTACTGTCACAGTTGAGAAATACCATGTTTTGGCAGTTCGTTGACAAAGCTTTCAATCTGATCTTATCAATACTTGATGATCCACACATCTACTTTCAGCTCTGTGCCAGAGGAGTGGATGTTTTTTGCTCCATCTGCATCAAGTTGCTCCACAATGCAGCTGTAATAATGAGCCCTAATGCTCATGAAGTCATTTGTTTTGCCAAAGCACCTGTCGCTACCACCCTCTATGGGATGTATGTTGCCATAGTAACACCACACCCACTGCTACCCGAGAGAGTCTGCATTGAGCCGTGTGGTTTCACCACAAGTTTCACTGTCTTTCCTTCCCTTTCATACACACACACACACACACATACACACACACTCTCAGTCTCTTCCTCCCAGCTAATGCCCGCTCTCCTCTTTTCCGTGTTTTTCAGTAAACTGTATCTCTTCTCCTCATGTGCACTCGTGTGACCCACCCATACTTTCACTCTTTGTCTCGCACTCACACGTTCACACAGACAGGGCACTCGCGCCTGACTGCTTTAATCGTTGAATGGGGGAGTTTAGCAGTTAACACTAGTAGTCATGAGCTGACCCATTATTCTCACACACACACACAGAAAACGAAAAAAGAGAGAGAGAGCGAGAGAGAGAAATACTCAACACTAGAAGATAGGGTACATCATTTAATTTTAATATGTTAATATGATTGTTTTCTTGCATCAACACTTTTTGTTATATTTAGCCTTGTTTATTTTCATTGTCTGTTGATAAAGGAAAATCATCATAACTGATGTGGGTATTTTACATGACATGATTGGGGGTTATATTATTACTATTATTATTATTATTCTGTTATTACCTTACTTTACTCTACCTTATTTTATCTTATTTTATTTTCATTGTATATGTGAATAATAAAGGGATAAATAAAGTATTTCAGATTCTGATTCTGATTCTGAAATTACACAAACAAAGGCAAGAAATTCACAGATTCCAGTTTCTCAAATATATAGACTTGCTGCTCTGTCAGTTTTATGTCATTGCAAATTGAATATTTGTGAGTGTTGGACTGTGGTTTAAACAAATCAAGTAGTTTCAAGAAATAATTTTGAGCTCTTTGAAATAGTGATGGGCATTTTACTCTTATTTTCTCGTGTTTTGTAAATGACCAATTCAAACATAATCAGCAGATTAACTAATAATAATCATTGCTTTCAGACATATAGTATAATATAATAGTACCGCATAGCATCCATACAATATCAGCACATTCGTAGCTTGTGGTAATAGAGCTGAATTAGACAGGACTTGCATTATATTGTGTTTTATGCGTTGAATAGGAGAAGTTAAGCACAGATGTAACATAGAATTGAATGGGGAGTCCTAAAGTTGCGTAGAGAGTAAGAGTGCTGCTGCAGACAATAGCACTTATGAGCTGACAGTAATAACACAGTAGCAGACTTAATTACATAGTGTTGGTCAGTTAAGCATCACTTACAGCACAAGCTGACCCTTCATTTGCTAAGCTCAAACTATGGGCAGCAAAGAGACACCAGGGAACGTTTGTGCTGTTTCAGGACAGTTGATGGAAGGTGGTGTCAGTGTGTAGATGGGAGTAGAGGGGGAGACAGAGAGTAAGATGAAGGGATGAATGGATAGGACAGACAGGCAGAGAGACAGACACACAAACATACACAGGGATTATCCTTTGTGTAATCCTCAGTTTGAGGGTCAGAGTGCAGTGTAAAGGGACGGGCCTGTTCAGAATTTTCACAGCTCGGTGTGTGTGTGTTTGTGTGTGTGTGTGTGTATCTATGAGTAGTTGAAAACGTAAACCCCATAGCCAGTGTGTTTATCAGTGATCCTGTGAGTACGTGTTTACACATGTTTTAGAATCCTTTTATGTGTGTGTGCTTCTGCGTGCACATATCTGTGTGTTTGGTATGTATCTGTGTGTGTATGGAGGTCTCATTGCGTGACAGATGGGACAGTTTGTACAAGAGAACAGCATAGATTAGGATTCTGCTCTCTGTGAATGTGTGCGGTTATTCCAAAACCAAGCTGTGACTTGCAAATGCTTAAATATTGACCGTGGTGGTATCAGTTTGCAGAGTCGTTAGCCTGTTGCATCAGCGTTAAACATTTGGGATGTCCCAGTGCGATCTACAGGATTGAGTCTTTAATTCATTAGTCTCAGCTGCATGAAGGTCAATTGATTTCCAGTGCTTTGTTTATTGGAACCCATTGCACTCAGTATACACCAGCTGTCAGAAACAAACCCCTGTAACTTCCAACACTGTTTTTTTAACTGCAGATATTATCATTGGTACTGCAACTGTGGGCATTTAAACTCAGTACACCCATATGTATCTAGCTTAACTTTGCTAAATTAAAATAAAGCTATGTTATCCTGTTTGTGTGTGTTTCAGTGTGTGTTAGAGGGACTGAGGTAGTGGTATCACAGTATATCTCCAAAGTAGGTGGAATTGTGGGGAGAGGTGTGACATGATGTAGAAAACCAGTCATTGTGTTAGATAATACACACCACCCATGCACACGTAAAAGTACACATACTGAATAAGATTTTATACGTTAAGGACATGATAACACCTGTTAGTACTTTCACACAGGCTGCTTAATCCTGGATCCTGATGTCTGACCTTACTGCCGATTCAGTTTAGTTTGGTGTTGTTTCTCATGGAATGTTTGGCGAGCTTTTCGTCGTATCAGATGGATAAGATGTTTTTTTCCGCTGTTGTCTGTCCACTGGCTTTCGTATGTACCCTCTGGCATACATGCGGAATTGCTCTGGAGTGATGCAGCATATATAGTTGTTCCCCTTTGAGTGGATGATCAAATGACCAGTAATACTGAAGGAGCTTGTTGCCAATGTGGAACAAATGGTGTTGATTTGTTCAAAATTGCAACACTAGCTAACATGCTTCTGGGTTGACTGAAAATGACATTGAAGTTGCAGAATTACTTAGACCTGCACAGAGATGCAGACCCGTTGTAAACCAACTATCCTTCTGTTGGGCGAAAACAGTGATGAGAGGAGAGGAAAGCTGCGTAGTTCCTGTGGGTCCACCTATGCAGTATCTGCTGTAAATCTGTGTGGTTTGAAATGGTTTAGGTACTATCAAGTAATCTCCCCATTACTACTACGCTTGTCCACTAATCTGTATTTCTTGCTGTGGTAACTTGTCTCATTGGGTTTTATTGTTGTAGTGTTCCATGAATACTGCTACACGTGAAACCAATTCCCCCACCCCACACCCCGCCCCCAGAGAGTGAGAGATGTTGATATGTGTATGACTGAGTTTTCATCTGCTTTATCAACTAGTGAATAAACACAAATGAAAAAACACTGGGCTAGCTCGGCTACTCCATCTCTCTCTTTTTTGACTTTGCATCAACTTGTGTCTGTCTCTCATAAAATTTTTATCTTGGCCACAGGTTGTGTCGCGAAGTTGTTAGCGGACGCTAACCAAAGCCCAGTCAGACAGCAATAAAGTTAAAAGTGGAGGAGTTGTTGCGTGCGGGCTGGTGTTTGCTTGACTCACTTAACTGAGAGATAAGGTGTTTGTGACAAATGTGGGGTAAAAAATAGGAACACCTCTAAATGTGGTGCAAATTCAAGAGTGTACATAAATGTCAGAATTAAAAATAAAAAATAAATAAATGCAAAATTGGTGGTTTAGTATTCCTGGCGCCGCGGTCCGTGAGATGTTCTTTTGTTTTCTTTCTTTGCATTGTAAAATGGAGTTGCAAAAGTTTTGCAGGCCAAGAGCATTTAGTAATGAAGTAATGGTTTAGTGTTATGAAGATTCTGAGGGATGTGTTGAGTAGGAAAACAAAATTCGCGTGTTTTCAGTCAAAAGTTGAAATGTCTTAGAGAGAAAGAACTGTTTCGATAAATGCCTAAGGAATGAAGTGAAGGACAGGGACTGATTGGTGCAGATGTTGAAAAGAGGGACGATCATTCCAAGCGAATCTTTGATGTAGAAAAAATGAATGGACATTAAAAGAGCAGTTGAGGAAGTGTATCGCATTCCATGCCTTGTGTCTATTAGTAATCTGGCACAGTAGGGAATGCACAGTAGGTGGGGTGTTTCTTCCTCTCCTCATCCATCCATCTTCCATCTCTCGCCTGCTCTTCTCTCTCTCACACTCCTCACTCTTCACTGTATTCACTTCCCACCCTCTCTGCTTTCTCGCTCTCTTTTTCTGCCTTGTTCTCATGAGCGATCATCTCCTGCTGGGGGACTAGAGCCTGAGGGAGACAGGAGAGGATGGAGGAAGAGAGAAAATGGCAATGACAGTTTGTAGGACAAGTGTTTACTAAGAGGTGGGAAGTGAAAGTTAAGGAAAGGAACGCGAACAGAGAGATACAGGCGGAAGCAACGAAAGATTAAAGAGCAAAAAGAAAGTGAGAAGGGAAATAGAAAGAAATACAGGAGGTGAGGAGAGAAGGTAAGGGAAGTGGCAAAAGCAAAGGAGTTACAGGGGAAGAGAGAAACAATAAATAGTAGGTGTGCTATTAGTTGTCCACTACCTCATCGAAGTTCATTTTACCATTCATCGTTTTTATTTTAACAGAATAAGAGTAGGTGTGACATGTAATTGGTTGAGAATGGATGTCACTGTCTTGTAGGTACAGCTGTAAAGGTTACTGCAGTTTGAAGGTCTAATCAATGTCATTCAGCTCTGTAAATGGTTTATTTTATCTGTAAGCAGTTTCTATCTATCAGTATACGTGCAACAATTCCATTCACTGAAAGCAGGCTGTATTAAACGGGGTGAGCTGACTTTTGTTATAACAAGATTGGTACATGGTTCAAAGCCAAATAAATACTGATAAAGCTGTCTCTGCGGCAAGAAAAGGATGACTAGACAAATAATAATAAAGCAGCTTTTTCACGCGCCAAATGAGTATTGAGAGAGATAGAGATGGAGGGAACGATTGATGGAGAATTAGAAAAACATCCCTCCTATGTGTGTGTGTGTGCACAAACACAAATACATCATCTAATTTAACTGGCAAGATCTAGCTGTGAGTTTGTGTACCAAGTGAATCTGCAGGCTTTTATTGGGCAACGCATTAATTGATCGTGCCAATAGTCTGACAACTGTTCACAACTACAACATTTGAGTGCTGTGTACAGTTTTTGCCTCTAGACAAATTCTGTGTGAAGAGATACTTTCGATAGGGCAGCAAAACATATCTAATAATAGTTCAAACCCGTCCACAGGGGAGATGAGCATGGATGCAGGTCTGCCAAAAGCATGTTTAACCTACGTTTGACCCTATCTATGTGAAACTGCTGCCTGCAGTTATAGCTCAGTCACATACAGGAATACTTAACCTGTGATGACAAATCAAAGCCCTAACAACACTGACTATATTAGATACTACATAGATGTACTTCCCGTCATAAACTGTTCCGTGTATGTGTATGTGTGTATATATATATATATGAAGAGGCTGCATAATGCCACCACTATTGTTTGTATGACTGTGGGAAGAAGAGGGACAGAGGAGGGCTCAGGGGGAGATAATGCCAGTGGGCTACTGGAAGGGGGATTGAAAGGGGGCCCGGGAAGCAGCGGATTGAGAGAGGAGATGGAGCGCAGAGATTTAAAGTGGAAAAGCAGAAAGAGTACCCAAGAGAGAGATGGAGAGAGAGAGATGAGAGAGGGAGAGTTAGAAAGTTGTGAGAGGTAGAACAAGGTTCTCGGTGTTAAACAGTTGTAAGGAGAGAGGCGAGTTTAAAGCAGGTCTGGCGGGTCAGTGATTTAACATCTTGCAAAGCTGCCCCTCTGATGCCAACTCACACGCACACACACACACACACACACATACAACTCTAGCTAGTCTATTGAGAAACACAGTGTCTGAGGGAGAAGGAACTGCAGTTAGTAGGTAGTGACAGACCAATTTGGATCACTCTATTTAGGGTTGAATTAATAGAGAATATTGACACGGATTCAATCTATTGCCTCACATAGTCAAAATGTGTTGATTCAAAATTTATCTGACCTAAATTTAAAACCCTTGTGTAACAAGGTCATCTTGCCTTGCTTGGTACATTTGGGATACGCTTGGTCAGTGTCAGGGTGGTCTAGCATGGGATTGATTCACCAGGAGATAAATTGCTCGTTTATAACAGCTCTGTCAAAATGACACTGACCATGCCTGTTATTTTCAAGGAGGAACGGTACTGAAATAGCTTTTCCACCATGTTGTAGCAAAAACTTGGTTGCCAGTTTAGATAGAGAACGATTTCACCCAATCCTACTACCATGAGTCAGAAAGTGTTAAGACACAGACACAATGCATTGGTGGTTTTTGTAATAGCCTTATCCTTTTATATTTGCGGTGTAAGGTCACTGGGATTCCCTCTTTATAAGAGATAAGTCAGTAGTATTTGTCTTTTGTTCTCCTTATCCACACAAGTGCATGTGTTGCCTCTCTGACATTTGCACGCACCAGCATACACACTTCTCCCCAGCCATCTCTCCTCCTCTTCCTCCCCTCCCTACCTCATTAGCCTACCATGCGTAAGGAGACCTGTTCTATTTTTACCCCCGCCCCCTCCCTACACACCACTGCTGCACTGTGGATGTGTGTGTATGTGTGTGTCCTCTCTTATTGAAGGTGGCAGGGCAGAAAGAGAAAGTCAAAGAACTGGTAAGATGGTCAGAGGGAGAAGGTTAGAGAAGCATAATGTGGGTGATGGAGAAAAACAGGGTCACAGAGATTCAGAACAATTGAAAGGACAGTGGATGACAATGACTTAATAGTGTATGAATCATGCCGAACCTTCAGCCTGAAGCTGCTTGCACACAAAACACTCAAACACGCACACACACCAGACTAAAACAGACTGTGTATGCAGGTACACACCGTCAGTGCGCAACAGCACACATCCTGACCTCAACTTGCCCTCAAGACCGATGCCATGGCCATCTAGTGTTATCAACACATTAGTGTCATGCAGCATAACTATAGTCTGTTGCTTTGATTGGGTGTGTGTGGACAGCGCTGCCAAATATATTTGGGTTGAAGTGTGTGTGTGTGTGTGTGTGTGTGTGTGTGTGTGTGTGTGTGTGTGTTGACCATGCTGCAGGGTAAAACCAACACCCAGATATTAAGAATTGAGTACCCGCCTCTTTCACCAAGTGCGTGTCTGTGTGTGTGCATGAATGTGCACGGGCCGTTTGTAACCAGCTGTTGAGCCTTGACCCAGATGAGGCTCACAGTGACATAATGACATCCTAAACGCCTGTGTTTTTGTGCACCTGCAAAGAGACAGCCCGAGAGCTAATGTTTCAAAATAGCTATGAGTTTGGCAAGCAATAGCTGTGAGACAAAGGACCAAGATCAACTAACTTGTATAGCCCTAGTATATATAATTTTGGTGTTTTACCGTTTCACAACATTACTAAGGTACCTAATCTTTATATTTTATTTCGTTGTCCATCTCCTGTACTCAAGATTGCATCAAGCTAGAAACCATGAAACCATGTGTCATTTGTAAAAGATACCCAGATGAAAATTCGTTATGTGCTATAAAAAATTCATGTTGGTGCTAGAATTGCGGGGTAGTCAGACATTTTTTCCAGCTTCTGTTGTCTTATATACTAACAACCAAAACAACTCATTCAGAATTCTGAATATCAGAAGTTATTTCTTTCAGTTTTGGTACCTCCATAAAGATGAAATTAACCTTAAATAAAATGTTTCATATTTCATATTCATAATAACAATTATTGGTTGGATTAATTTTGTTGTGTGTGACATCTTTTTAAAATCAACCCATTATTCTCCAGTACCGCCTCTCCCTTTCGCCTTCCTCTGTAGGTTGACCTGTCACCATGACAACAGAAGCAGGCTCTGAGACTGAGGTGAAGGGAGAAAGCAGGAGGAGCTGCTCAGCCGACCAACTAGAGAAGGCGCAGGGAAGAAACCTAGGAAGCATGAACGCGGAGGGAGAGGAGAAGGAGAAAGAGAAGGAGAAGGGAGAAAGAGGAAAGACGGAAGGGAATATCTGACATTCAAGCAACATGGCTTAAGAAACAGAAGTCTCAAGGCCAGGTACAGGAAATTCACACTGCTGTTATTATATTGTCACTAATAGGAAAACCCTTGCTTCAATGATTCAGCAGAAATGTTATGCCCATAACTGGGAAATAAACCATGATAGAAGTATAGTTGGGTTTTTTTTTTAATGTATGTTTCTTGTTTTTTTTCCTGATCCATGAAGACCTCCTCAACCAAGGAGGTCCCACCCACAGAGGAAGCTGCTAACACGGTGACACGCGAAGACGAGGGGCCTGCCCCAGCAGTGAACGGTCACGCAGAGGAAGCGAAGAGAAGGAGGCAGAAAGTCAGAGGTGAAGGAAAAGAAGCAGAATTTATTCCAACGCCAGTGCAGACACTGAGTATCGGCCATGTGTAACTGCTCTCCACAATTTCATCAGTACATTACACACTGGGAGATAAGGTAGACAGGCTGTCTCCCATTAGTCTTGTATGCAGGCTGACAAATCACATGTTCTGGGTTCAGGCTGATATCTGAGTATCCTCCACACATAACAACCTTTATAGGAGTTAGAGAATGACAGAGGGTGAAGGAGCAACAACCCAAACAGAAAGGATTTTTGCATCTAATCGGCCCAACAGCAAATGTTATGATTCCTGTTGGTCATCTGTGGTTCAGGGGTCATTGGAAACCTCTGAACTAAAGACACAAAGAAAAAACACCCACCCCTGAAAGCAATAGTTCAGTATTTTAAATAAATTTTGTTTCTCTTGCTGAGAATTTACGAGAAGATCAACACCCACTCTAAACTGTACACACCAGTGATTTGTTTAAATATGTGGTGGGCCATTTCCGATGGGTCTGAGTCTTGTCATCACCTTTGAGGTATTAGGCAACCTGGTTGACAGGAAGTTACTGCCCTAGCAAAGAAACAGCATATATTTCCCAAAATGTTGAACTATTCCTTTTACATAATCAATTGATTGAATCACAACATACCTTGCAGTAGATTAGATCTGTACCTTTGGAATAAGGAATTAAGTGTACTGTGTAACTGTAGAGGAATGGTTGGACTGTTCTGATTCTAGTGTGTGAATAGTGTAACATTGTTGTACACTGGTATCCAGGATTGTATACATATCAATAGTGAAGTTAATCAGTAGTCAAAAAAGATGAAACAACTACCAAACTATTTTGCCTAAACAAATTTCGCCTTAAGGCAGCCTGATACATGTTGTTGTGACACAGCCTTATCAAGTGACTCATTCCTACATTAAATAGGAAACCCAGGGATGAGATGTTGTTAGTCACATAGTTGGATACCAGTTAAAGGTTTGACAATCACAGCAGTGCAGTTTAAAACTGCTACCAGCTAAGAGAGAAAGGGGAGAGGAAACACACGCCGCACACACACACAGCCATTCTCCTCACACTCATGCACACACATAAACGGTTCCATCTAGTGATCACATTGCCACCCAGGCCTACCCAGTGACATCAACATTTCAGCAATCAGGCCAAAAAGTGAAACGCCTCGTAGTTTCTAAGTATAAACCAGACTAGAGGGGAATTTACCAAGGAGAGTGATAGAGAAAACAGGCTCACTCTTACTTCCTTTTGGACAAACAGATTTTAGGTGATTTCTCTATGCTACTGAATAAAATGGCTTTTTTAAGGAAGATTCAGTTTTTACGCACAGCCATGCTGGAGACCCAGAAGCATCTGTGGTTTGACGTTAATCTACCCTCGCCTTTTTTTTTTCTTCTCAGACTAAACTCCTGTCAGCCTGCCAAGTGGAAGAGAAGGTGGAAGAGATGCTGAAGTCCCGGGGAGACCTGGCTGAGGCAAACAGAGGAGAAGAAGAAGGGAAGAGGAGAAGGTGACAGCAGCAGTGGGGGCTGAGGTGCAAGGTGAAGGGGAGAGGAGAGACGGCCAGATCTTCCATTTTCCAGTCTCCTTCTCGCCTGGTGAGGAAGACCAAGATGAAACTGGTGGTGTGTCACGTGACCCTGCTGATGGGTCCGACTTCACCCACAGGTGGAGGTGTTATATATTCACACGATGCAGAGGGAGTATTTATTGTTTATTTTCTTTCTGTTTTAAAATTCATTTTGGTGACAGCCCACATTCCAGTGTTGATGCTTAATTGTAAATGCAGCTTCCCCACACTTCCCACATCTGGTTAGAAAAGGAAACAAGTTCTGTCTTGACTACGGGATCAAACCAATGAGTCATGGCTGATGT
The DNA here is from genome assembly GCA_033238685.1 of Lates japonicus. Lineage (NCBI taxonomy): Eukaryota > Metazoa > Chordata > Actinopteri > Centropomidae > Lates > Lates japonicus. The sequence continues at coordinate 4,968,681 of BRZM01000038.1, read as the reverse complement.
GAACAAAATTGCAGAATGCGAGAGAATATATTGTTTTATCTTGCAAATGTGTCATGGTGCAAGATAAAACATTCCTGTAATTGAGTGTATGAGTTGCCCCGATTGACACCGACACACAACATGCTGTACTTGCCACGGCTGGGAAAATCAACAAGTTTGCTAAGAGGGACGTTTCAGCTGGCCACTGACAGAAGAGGTCGACTCATTGTCTGTCCTATGTTGCCCTGCTAGTCAAACAGGCCACACGTGAGTGCCAGTGTGTCAATGATGTAATCGCTAATAGGATCAGATCTGTGTGTGTGTGTGTGTGTGTGTGTGTGTGTGTGTGTGTGTGTGTGTGTGTGTGTGTGTATGTATGTGTATGTACACGTATGTACATGAGTGTTGGTTGGGGTATTTAACTTCCTGACCCAAAGTGCAGTTATGGCAGAAGTGCCTGCTTGCAGAGTTTGGGCGTGGTTTAGGGGGATAAATGCAGAGCAAAGCAGAGCACGCTGCAGGGGCTTGTCTGGTGACCAACACACACACACATGCGCACACACGCGCGCTTACACACAGAAACCTGGCAGATTACGGGGGTCCCACCAGATTAGTCTTCTGCGTCTGCTGCTCCAACAAACACGTGCCCTAGACCCCACCTTACACACACTCAAACATACCTATAGATATTCACAACATCACATGTTCATCACATTGGTGTCACAGGCTCTGCTCTAACAAGTTAGTAGGATATTTATTATTTATTTTAAAAAATCTGTCATAATTAAAACTATTTATCTTGTAATGCATCTGTAAATTATTTGGCTCCCTAAAGAGTAAGTGAGAAACCCAGAAGTTTTGATAGTATATTTTGGATGAAGAGAGCACACCTGATGCAACTGGTCCTCTTTTACTGTTGCTTATTGTGTAGTATTATTCATGTATGTACTAATTTCACTATTACAACATTTGGTTAAAAAACTTCATTTCAAGAAAAGCGGCCATTTTAGCCATCTCTCCTCACATTCCCACACCCACCACTTACTGGGAAATTGCCCAGAATAGCCAACGCGGCAGGTCCACTAAACTGTTAACAGTTAAGCGCCCGGTTCACGGGCCCCCCAATGAGTAGTGGGCTTTTCCAGGTCTAGATTGGTCTGGTGACCTTAAACTGGGTATCTTCACCACAGTAAACTTGCTTCCTAATCTGCACTCTATGCCAACGCCCAACAGCGTGCCTGTGAGTGTCTACGGTCGTTTGAACAGTAGCTGCTTTGTCTCGCAACAGATAACGCTGATACTGCAACTAACTGCTATTGTCCGAAAATGCACACACACACACACACACACACACACACACATATCCATCTATCCCTCCCACACACTGGCATAGCTAGGTCGCGAGAGGGAGAGATGCACAATGCATTCCAGAGATTAAATTTTCTTTGGCTGTTTACCCAAATACACACACACCACACACACACACACACACACACACACACACACAGTTTGTACTTCAACCCTCTCCATTCTTCTTCCATCATCCATCTGTCCTCTATTTATTAACTGATGGCATCATAAATTTATCTCCAGTGTAATAACTTAATACATATTTTATTAGTCGTGTCTCTAACGTAAAACTCAGCTGACTTCCTTCAATAGTGAATTTTCGTGCTGAGAGCTCAGTGTCACATGGTCTAATGCTGTTTCTAAGAATTTCATTAGTATTGGTTTCAACAGGATTTATGTCACACGCTTTAAGTACTCATTTCATTAGGCTTCACTCAGACATGAGAAGCAGTATTTGTAAATATTAGGCATAGTTGCTTTGTTTTGACACACAGAGAAAAAATTTACATTTACAGAGAAACAGGCACAGGCAATTTTAATCTTCTAGCTGTCATATGATCAATATATGGTTTCATATTCATGCTTACATTCACATGACTCTTTCGCTGAATCTTCCTTAAGAACAGTCAAAGTCCCTCAGGCAAGTTCTCCTTATCACACTTCTGAACAATTTGGGTACGTAGTCATGTAGGATTAAACTCATTCAGCTTTTTTATTTATATTGCTTAGAGCACAAGCATAAATGGGGAAGTATTTTTAAGATTCTAAATGTTCTCTACGCACATTTGGAAAACCTCCGAGATCAATGTTTGTCATAATGACAATGTGGACTAAAGTTTCCTTCCCTCCCATTTGATATTCCAGAAAAGGGCTGCAGACATCAGACAGTTGTCCTTAGGGTAGTGCCTTGCTAGCACATCATACAGAGACACAGAAACTCTAAAGGTCACATTCCTACATTCTTTGGCTGCTCAGAATGCCGCTTACGCAGTGCGCAGTATAAAAGCATGTGTCCGCAGATGTTTCTCAGCCGTCCCAGGACAAGAAGAAAATGCGCCTTTCATCCCTCTCTTCCCTTCCACTTCACCACCCTGCCCCGCCCGTCTGGCCTGCCTGTCTGCGTAATCGCCACCACCACTCGCCTGTTCGCCAAATGTCCAGACTGAGGTTGTGTTGACTAACTCAAAAGAAATGAGCATTTACGTACCGATTTCATTCTTCAGTCTTTTTTCCACCCTCTCTCTGTCTGACTCTCTGTCTGCCCAGCGGGGCACCATTAGGTGTTTGTGTGCTGGTACGCCGAGCACGCATGCATGGATGTGTGCTAAAATGTCATTGTCAGAAGTTGAGTGTGGAGGATTTTTATGGCTAAGGCTTCCTTGGGCTTATATTTAAGGAAATGTGTCAGCCCAGAGACAGATGTAGAAGAGAAAAGAGAATACAGAGCAGATGTAGATGAAAAAAAGAAATGAACAGAGATGTTTTGATTGAGAGCTATGGATAGAACTTTAAAGTGTCTCACTGACAATACAAATGAGTTTTTAAACTTTTTTCACAGGGCACTCATGTTTCTCATTACATTTCTCAAGCTATAAAGTGAAACTTGATTTGCTTGAACACTAATGTAGTAACTTTGTTTCCCTTCCAAATGTGATGTACAAATTTAAATCTTTGTGTTTGAATCTCTCTTGATCCATAGAAACGTGCAAGGTTAAGGGCTAGTACTTATTCTTTAAGTGTGGAGCACTTAACTACTGGAAAAGACTACTTTGGACCTTAAGCATACCAGGACAGCCATGAAGAAAAGGTATGTATCTCTCTCTCTCTCTATATATATATATATATGACACACACACATGATGTACTGTATGCCAAATAAGTCAGTAATGTACACATGTAAAACCAGGAGACCTGCGCCTGACACAGCTCACACCGCCTTGTTAACCGTCTTCTTGCTTTGTGGTCTTGCTCACTCCAGTGTTGGTTGGATCCTACGAAGGAAATCAAGAGACAGGATACGTTGTGCAAGTTTTATTTTTCCAATCACACCTTCATTCTGACTCCCAAGATATGCAAGTCTGTCCATCCATCCACTGCCTCTAGCAGTAAAAGGTTTTATGACAAAAGGGCTCCAACCTCTCAACCAAAAAGGCAAATGAATAAAATATAAATATCAACAAATAAAATAGAGCAAGTATCCCCTACACCAGATAAAACAAGTTCACATCACACAGCAGGAGACATCTGTCCAAACGAAAGAAACTACAGCGTGAGGAGGTTACCATGCAGGGATCACTCTGTCATTGACACAACAACTTTTTAAACGGACGTTAATTTATATAAATGCAGGCCGCGTGTGGCATCTCGTCTTTTCGACTACGTAGTTAAGATGCGACTCGTTGCATGAAGCTTGTTTTACTTTGAACGCACGCATGTCTGTAACATCAGAAAGGTCCCCCAGTTTGTGAAGGCCCAGTTTAGTTTGCACGCATTAATACTGAGTGCAATGACAGACAGGGTTGTTGTTAGAGTTCACTGTTTCTCCAGGCTTTAAGGTTGTGTTATTTGGGATTAGATTCTAGAAGGTTCAACATCAGTACTGTCTGAACAATATGCTCTAACTCATAACTTTACTTTTGTCATTTTTATTTCCTTTTTTTTTTTTTTTACAGTAGGTTAAAACAGACTTTAAAACACAGCCCAAACTTAGAGTCATATTCTTTAAGAGGAGACTAGAAAAAACATATAATTTTGGCTCAAGTAAAGGGTTATTTTAGAGTTAGTGTACGTGAGGTAGTTATGTCTGGTGCAGACTGTGTGGTTCACATGTGGATATATGTGGTGAGCGTACATGCCTGTGTTTTTGTGGCTGTGTCGCTGTGTGTGTTTGTGGTTCACAGATGAGTGGTATTCATCTGGCCGCATGTGTTCACCCATGTACATTTTTCTGTGTGTGTGAATGTTTATACAGAGAGAGAGAGAGAGAGGGACTGTATTATCGTGTGTGTGCCTGTGTTCGTGTGAGTTGGATGCCTCTGCCTGTGTGTGTCTGGAGACAAAGTACTACACAAATGACAGGCTGGACACCATTTGGCTCTAAACTACTGTGAGTCCACACTCAGCCATCACAACTCTGCGTCACTACATACTAGGCTGGGACCTAAGCATTTGTTTTTGATGGCTCAGTGAATTATTTTGGAAAGATCAAAGCTAGACCCGCCTGTAATATAAAGTAAAATCTAAAATAGAGGTGTTGCAATTGTCACCTCTAAGATGAGGGTTTTATTGATAAAGGCACAAAACTGCAATATTAATAGTCAGTAATCTTAGAGATGAACTTATCCTACAGATTTTGTCGGGGTTGTTGTTTACATGAGGACACCTATTCAGGTCAAGCTCAACATCTGAGACTTGATAAGCGCAGTGTTGGTGGGTCTGCTTTTGTGTCTTTGAATTTGGGTTTAAAGGTGGATGCAAAATGAAGAAAAACTTCCAATATCCAATAAGGTCCTACATCAAGGCCACTAGAATAAGGTAAATCTACCTACTAAAGTAAAAAACAGAACAGTAACAGGAATATCCTTTGAAGATGGAGGGAAAAGATGAAGAAAAAACATGTAGGTCAGGTAAAGTTGAGAAAACATTTGACAGCACTTATGAAAAATGGGAAAATAATGGGAAAAACTGTGAAAGAAAATTTCATCTACGTAGGCTTACATCTGAATCAGAATTACACTGAGGAGCTAATTGAAAACAAATTTGGGCCAAAAATCGAGCTCTCTGAAGTCAAATGATTTCCATTGTTAGAAGTTACCATGCCATGAAATACCATGGAAATTCAGCCATGAAAACTGTCAACTCAAGTCTGTTCAAGTTTACTTTCAGGTACTTTTTCTTCCTTAGCCACTTACAGGTAATGAGAACAAGATTTTGTCTCATTCTCAAGTCACGCTAATTTCGCTGGGAAGCCAAGTAGAAAGCTGACCAGTCTGGATTTATCCTGTTATGACCTCTGCAGTATGTGGTTGTATTGTTAATGTTTTACAGCAGCACTCATGTTCTCGCCATAATCAAACTAATGCCTAAGGTCTCACTGCTGATACCGTCAGTACCCGCTGCACATTTGCAGCCAGTCTATGATCAGTTTCTGTGTTGAGAAGTAAGGGACAGATATTTTGATTTTGTGTTCTTTACCTTAAACACATAAGTAATAGAAGACCACTCAAGCAAAGCAAACTAAATTCAAACTGTGCTTCCTGGTTCATGCTATATACATTTGCTAGAATTCACACTGCTAATGCTAAATTTTGTAGGTCTACAAAAGCAGCTGCGTCTGAATAAGATTTCTTTAGAAACATATTTTCAAAGGAACAGTTCACCCAAAAAAAAAAGGTGTGGTATGGAGTTGTGATTAGAAACTGTTCTATGAAGAGAGTGAGGGAAGTGTTGCTGGGAAGAGTGGACTAGACATGGGGAGGCAGCTAGATATGGCGCATTACTGTATGTATGTGTGTGCGTATATTCTAAAGGCCATGAGGAGGAGGATTGGCACGTTGTGTAGAAAGAAGAAATGGTCATAAGAGGACTCAGAGCACTTAGTGCCGCTGACAAGACATACAAACTCAATCTCAGTCACTCCCACACTCTGTCATGTTTCTCATACACTTTAGACACATCGATATTCACACACCAGCAGACACACACTTTACAGGAAAACAGAAATACCTGCTCTCCATGTTTACAATAAGTGACAAAATGGTCATCAGTGGAAAAAAAAAAACACCTTTTCCATCTTTTGCAGTGAATGAGTGTTATTGTTGAATTTCCTCATGTGATGTCACAGTGTCTCCCATCCTTCCTGCTCCTCTGGGATGCAGCTGTGAAGGGTCTGCGTCCGTGTGTGTTTCTCTATGTGAAGATTTGTCGCCGTGTGTCCACTTGTGCATGAGTGTATACATGCATGTGTCCATGACCTTGGGGGGAGGAAATGGTCCTGGTGTGACGTCAGCCTCTCCCCGATCGAATTTTCCAGATGATATGATCTCCATCTTTTATCAAGTGTGTGTATGCCGTGTGTATGTGCGCTGTGCCGGGTGGAGCCGAGCAGCGAAGAAAGCATGGAGACAGAACGGGTGTCGGGCATGGCAATATGGCGTCCTGCAGGAATGAGAATAGGAAATTGGTGCCAAATGAACACTGAAATGAAATTAGTGCTATCCAAAAGGAAACCATGAGACACAGTGATGAAGATAGTGGTGATATGGCTTTTGTTTCTGATGATGGTAAAGATTACAGTTTGGTATTTGGTTGAGCTAGAATGAGGTTATGCAATACCAGATCTACTGCTTATTTGTGTGTGTGTGCATGCGTGCGTGATGTACCAGGCTTAGTGCTCTCTAAAAGCTGTTCTGAATTAGTTGCCCTCACTGACACCAGCCTCTCTCTCTGTCTCTCAAACACACACACACACACACACACACACACACACACACACACACACACACACACACACACACACACACACACACAGAGGGATGGATGGAAGTGGACAGAGAGATGGATGCATAGAACTACAGACCACCCTGGTCATAATGATGATATAAAAATCTCAATTTCCCATTATAGAATATGTTTTTCTAGTTCTTCTATGTGCATATTCTGCTGCACTTTGAATGTCATGTTATTGTGCATTACTCTGAACAACAATCTCCCTTTCTTCAGGTAACAACTGGCAGTTTGCATTCAATGTCAAGTTCTACCCTCCTGATCCCTCATTGCTCACTGAAGACATTACCAGGTACTGATGTTTACTTAAATCTGCATTACTTCATTTTTTTTTGTGGCCATTTGGGTCAATGGAACAAGCTGTAAACATCTCATTGCCTTTTAAAGTTGGTATAGCAAATGTGTTAGCAAACAGTTGGCTATTTGCACAGACAGAGTGACATTAGCATTTATTTGGAGTTTTGTTTCAGGCCACCTCTAACAAATGTAAGTCTTGGTATTCACCTCTGTTTTTGGTCTCCACCAGCATCTGAAAAAAATATCTGACTCTTTAGCTCTTCTGTAAACGTTGCTCTACTGTGTATTCATCACCTGCTTCGCTAAGTGTGTCTGCGACACACACAGCCGAAGTTTTAAAAAAAAGAAGACACAAGTTGGCATTGAGCACATTTTAAATTCATTTGTATTTATACATATGCACACACACACACGTATATGCTCCAAGCGCACAGCGTTTAGGGTGAAGGGCGTCTAATGGAGCAATAAATCCTCTGATGGCTGCAGCGAAAGTACACTGAGGACACACTCACTCACCAACACGACACTCACTTAGACAGGTACCAACAAATGATCGACACCGCCTGGCCAAGGTAAGTGTTGTTTCCTCCACCATAGGAGGCATAAATTTTCCTGTTTATCTTTGAGTTTCGGACAGGCAGATTTAATTGTAACTCCATCCTTGTTTTGCACAGGGCCTCACTGACTGTACTATAATGTTTATTCACATAAATACACATTGTCCGGGGCTGTATATTGCCCAGTGGAGAGAAGCCTGTAACCAGATGACTGGGGTTTAAGCCTTGTCACCAAATGTCTGTCCCATAAAGTAACTTTAATGATATTTTCAGCAGCCGGCTGATACATTTACTTACACCCTGGGGTGTCTGAACAGTCATTCACTCAGAAGCTCCATTCACATAATGAATTCTTCCATAAAGGTTTATAGTCGGTAAACAGCTTACCCGGTCGGAAGTCCACACCACCACAGTGTGACAGTTTACTAACTCCAAACGCATATGCTATACAAATTGGAGTGTCTGTGATGGACATGGTGAGATTAGACGTAAGGTTGTTCCAATAAACCAGTGTACCAGCATACCAAGAAAATTATACAACAAATACAGCACCAAAGACATTTAATCAAGACTAGCTGACTCCTGTGCTTGAGCCACAGAGGGGAGGCAATTTGGTTACACAGTTTGTTTCGGACACATTAAGGGACGATGGAGCCGCTTTTAGTTCAAAGAAAAGTTTAAAAACAAGTTTTTCTGTTGTGAAGAAGCCTTCAATTCAACTAAAAGCCAGTCCTTTTTTCCCATTTTCCTCTTTGTAGGTACTACAGCCTGCAGCCCTGGGAAGATGTGGCTCTCCGCCCACTGCCTTGCCCATTTCGGTCACTCACGCTCTAAGCAACAAGGCACGCTGCAGGCATAGTACCTGTGTGTGTGGTAGTGTGTAAGCGTGGTACAGGCAGAGAAGGAGCCACTGAGTGTCCTTATGTCTCTTAGAATAAGTGAATGATCGGCTGGTTTACAGGCAGAATTTCTATGACTATGAACCCGACCAGCCTCGGCCTCTGACTACATCAGCCAGCTGACCTTGCACCTAATCAGAACAAAGAGATGGAGGAGAAGATTCTGAACCCACAAGTCCCATAGGTGAGAGAGGACACAATATGTGGTCAGTTAGGGACAGTAACTATGCTGTTTTGTCATTAAAAGTCAGATTTGTTTACTTATATTTGTAACGCTGTAGTAAAGGTACTGTGTAATTCAAACATTATGGACGTTACTATACTATTTTTAATCTTGAGAATGTTTGGTAATTTGCCTTTCTGTGTGTTTAGTATGACACCAGTATTATGGCTGATGCCCAGTTTCTAGAGCCAAGAAACTGTCTATGTATGGGGTGGACCTGCACCATGCCAAGGTACAAATGAATCCTCCTCTCTCTCTCTCCTCTCTCTCCTTTGTTGTTGACATCTGGGGATTAGCAGTGTTTCTTTGATGTGGGACGTGTGTGTCGGCGTGTCTGCATGTTTGTGTCGCTGTATCTGTGTGTGTGTGTCAGCTGTACAAACACTCAGGGAGGCCATTGCCATGGGAACAAAATTCAGCCTCTCTCTCTGGGATATAGGTCATCAGCAGAGTGCGAAAGCTCATGTGTGTCCGAAAAGGTTTGTGCCTTGTGCATGGCAGAAACGAGGGGAAATATATGAGAGAGAGGGAGAGAGGGAGGGAGTCTAAATAGAAAGAGAGGATGTGAGATTGAGGCCATAGAGAGCAGACAAAGAAATGAGGGACGGAGATGAGGTTAGAGTGGGACGGGGACAGATCCTTTAAAGATAGAAAGAGGCGAGTCCCTTTAAGGGCATGCTCCACTTGTTTCATGTATATTGAGACAGAGAACCAGGGAAAGATGAGAGCAGCAGAGAGAGCGATTCAATGTTGAAAATCTTTTACAGCATACCAAAGTTGGGAATTCAAGCAGCAGAGACCTATTTCGTCCTGCTCCATTAATTTGTTGTGCAAGTTTGAACTTGAGATACAGAAAGAAACCCCTTTCAGATACTGTTAGTCATGTTTTAAGCACACAATATTATCAGAATCCTGTTGGAACATAAATTATTAGTAAAAAGAAATTTGATACATCTCTTTGTTAAGGTATCTCCCTTAGGGTTTTTTAAACCTGCATTAACTTGATTGATCTTATCATCATAGACATATAACACCGTTCTGATAACAGGACATTTCCAGTTAGTGGTGAATGTTGGTGTTTTGTTGTCAGTCCCCACAAGTAAAAAATCAGAGCTCCACATTATTGATTCACTATTTGTACGTTAAATATAAAAGGTAAAAACACTTTATAGCAGATGCATTAGGCAACAAAGAAGCTGTAAATAAAAAAAACTGAACTGACTGAAAGTTAAACTGAGACTGAGATAACTACTTGACCCCACATAGGGAACTTCAAGTGTCAGAAAGTACTAAAATTAAAACACAATATTATAAACACTACCTAAATCAAACTATAAAGGGTATTGTGAAGGAAATGGTCTCAAGATTTTTTTTGTGACTATAAAGAAGTAAGGGAGACAGAAGCAAGCATTAAATTAGAATAAAATAGTGATTTTATGAATGGAATTGGATAGAGAGTATCTCTATCCAGTTCCATTCCCTTAAAAGTGCAATGTCTTTGTTTGCAGGTAACTGTGTTAGCAGCATGAAATACAGTTATTGCAAGTGACTGTGTGTATTTATTCAAACTCAGCCTTCATTGTTACATCATAGCTGGCTGTCACCTGTTATTCCTGCAATTAAATGTTGAGTAATATTGAATAAATGGAGCGTCTACAACAGATGGTTGGCTTTACCTTCAAAACTGAGGCACTCTTCCAGAATGAGTAACTGAGCGATAGTGATCACAAGTAATCTTAGCTTCAAACACCACATGCTTCTTGCTACAGTCACTGAGTAGTAGATACTAGATTCACACGTTCTTTCATTCCGATTGAAGATTTCAGGTTAGCTGTTTACATGTGATGTGATTTAATACGATCCGGTGTTTACATGTGTCGATGCATTTAATCGGAACAGCTATGTGGAAAAAAAAATATGTCATGCATTCTTCTTCTGCAATGGGTATCTTATCTCTTTGGCTCATGTTTGACTCAGCTCCAACCATCTAGGCATTCAGTCATGTTTAGTTTGGATTAAAAACAAACTCAAAGCAGAGGGACATTTCAGCTAGGAAGCCGCCAGTCAACTAGAATCAATTAAATCAATCACGTAAGGTTAAATCATTTACATGGTACAGTTTTTCTCTTCATTGGTTATGAGGTCTATACTACCCTGCGGGGGGGCATTTTTATTCTGTCTGGGCTTTTCTGGGACATGTAAACATATCTGTTGTTTATTCACCAAAACAACAAAAAGCAAATGGAAGATTGTTTTCCCGCTACCTCCACTTTGTCAGTGTGTCCAAGCCACAGTGCTAAAACGAGTTTGTAGTGGCAACACAAGGACAGAGATCGATGACCAGCTAATAGCGTGGCAAGGCCATGTGACGTCTGTGTGTGTGTCCCAGTAAAACTGTCCATTATCGCCATATTGCCTCCTCCATTAGTCCAACAGATTTTTCCTGTGTTAACTCACTACTGTAATCAATACCCCCCTTACCATTACCAGATGGCCTTGGACTTAAAAGCTTTGTTAGTGCGTTAGTCTGCCAGCTAACTCTGTTACAGTCGTGCTGAACCACAGTGTTTGTGTGTGTGGTAATTGAGTTTCTGTTGACCTTAAGCAGACTACTTTACAAATCAATTGTACAGGATGATCTGATATAGCCAACTAGGCGACACAGTCAGATGTTTTGCAGAGATTAATTCATAATTTCCACAATAAAATGTATGTATTTTATGCACATTTGTATCTGGATGTTTCAGGATTCTGAGGGTGTGGACATCATGCTGGGTGTGTGTGCCAACGGACTCCTGGTTTACAAAGACAGACTTCGGATAAATCGCTTTGCTTGGCCCAAAATACTCAAGATTTCATACAAGAGGAACAACTTCTACATTAAGATCAGACCAGGAGAGGTACTCACAAGAATGCAGCACCAGAAATGAAAGATTCTCTCTAATATTAACAGAGTAACAGAGTACATGTAGCTTACAGGGCATAGTTTCAGATAATTTCTTCTATGGTGGATAAAATATCTTCATTTTTGTTTCTCATTTCTCATAGACAGAGCAGTTTGAGAGCACGGTGGGATTCAAACTCCAGAATCATCGATCTGCCAAAAAGCTGTGGAAAGTCTGTGTGGAGAATCACAGTTTCTTCAGGTAAAAATGCACACACTCAAACACACACTGCGAAGAATACATGTATTGAATATGGACATGGATTTCAGAGGTTTACAGGGTATTGAAACAGCTTCTTAGATAATGTGGAGTGATGTAACTTCATCAGGCTCAAGAAAACGCTGAACCTTTCGCCAGGAAACAAATGGATAGAGTTTATCTCATAGTTGTTAAACTAGTCTGATGCCTGGATCAAAACATAAACACTAATACCCAAGTGCCTAGCATTGCTGTGTTTGTAGCTGCTGCAGAAGTGTGCTCTGTCTGCATGTTTGTATGTCTGTGTGTAAGAGAGGGAGAGAGCGGAATAAGCTTTAATATCCTGTTGAAGGCGGAGTTGTCTGAAAACATTTTGCCTCTCTTCCACATGGATATATAACTGCGACTGTTTGATTTTATCGCAAAGTAAATCACTCTGCATAAGTTTTATAATTCACGCTCCTCTGCTGCACCCCCCCACTCATCTCTGTTCCCCTTCCTCCCTCCCTCCTTGCGTCTTGTCCCCAGGTTAAATGCACCAGAACCTCCCACTAAGGCCCGCTTCTTGACTCTGGGCTCCAAGCTCCGCTACAGTGGACGAACCCAGGCCCAGACCCGCCTTGCCAGCTCCCTCATAGACCGACCCGCTCCCAGCTTTGAACGCACCTCGTCGAAACGCATCAGCCGCAGTCTGGACGGAGGTAACACACTCACGCCACAACCGAAAACATGACATTCCAGCTTCGCTCCGAACAAAATTTGATAAATGTGGATAGGCAGACGAAAAGAGGAATGGAAGGAATGATGGCCAAATGGAAGTGGGCTCATGGATGGAGGGATTGTGCGTGGTTGTGTGTGTGTGTGTGTGTGTGTGTTTGGATGTAAAATGCTCAGTATCTGACCAGATACAGGAAATAGCTGCAGCATATGTTTCCTGTCACACAGAGAGAGACAGAGAAGAAGACCGAACAAAATAAAAGAGAGAATGTTATGTGTGTGTCAAAGACAGAGGCCCTTATGATGAAAGAAATACAACATGTAGATACAGTACAGCCACCCTCATGTCAATCACGTCAAAAATGGAAAACTATGACATAGACAGCACAATAATAAACAAGTACACAATGGCTCCTAACTTTTAAATAACTGTGCTGGTGAACTGTAACTAGGACTCTGTATCTCTGCAGAATCATGATGCATATCAGTATATTCAAATGAGTTGTTGTCACAGCATCATGTATATATTTTATTGTCTCTGGAAAACAGTGCACACTGTGTTTTTTGTGGTTTTCTGGATTTGGGTAACAGATGCCACCTCATGCAGCTGTGTGCCTCTGTTTCATCTGTGTCAGACTCATTCCACTGTCTTACATTGTCCCCTGCTGGACACATCAATCCACTACAAGCCAACGTCTTTGTTAAGTAGTGAGGGAATCAACTCAGTGAAATTCATGCAAATATGAACAAGCTTTGACTTTTAAAATCCTAACTGCTCTGGTTACTTCTGCTTGTCCTCGTATGTGATGAAACTGAGATATGGCTCTGACTGCTGTGTGAGTTTTTATTAATTTATTTTGTTTGTGTGTTCATTCCTTTAGCACCAGTGATCAGCATAACTGAAGCTGGCAGGGACACAGCTGAGAATGGACGTGAGCCCCGTCTGGAGCTCCACTCTGACTCTAAGGTGTGTGCTTGTGTGTATAATGTAGTTAAAATTATGTTCATGAGGTCAGGAAAACAAGACAGAAAGTTGCATTGCAAGATTTTTGATTTGCTGTCATTATAGTATCATTTGGAGTCCACAGGCACTGTTATATATATGTTTGGTTTTTTTAACCAGAGACAGGCAGTATTTATGTAGGTGATGGAAAGAGACAATATGAGACTTCAGTTCAGCATCTTGTTAATCATATAGAAGCACCTGCAGATTTAATTTTGCATACATGAATTCTTAGTGTGTGCGTCACGATCAACACTATTAATTATGACACATTTCTGGCTGGTATGCTAATACGGTAATATGTGATGTACACATATAGAAGACTAGCACCACTATTCTGCCAAGTGTCAAGTAGAGGAAGTATTACTGTGGACCCAGTATGCACTGTATATCTGGAGATCCATAGCAGGCTGGGTGGGATCAATAAAACGGTAAAGCCGTTGATAATTGTCCCCAGAACTGAAATAAAAGTCTGGGGTCTTGGCTTTGTCCGCAGCATCAACAGCCACGGTTTCAGATTATTGCCTGAAGACATTTAATCCTCAGGATGCAACGGCCACACCCGTCAGCTGCGGGGCTCTTCATAGTATTCAGAGGTTTACAGGGTTTTTATATGGTGACTGCTGATCCATAGGTGCAGAAAATAAGAGTCCTGCATTTGTCTGTTTTCTGTTGTCACTTGGTTCTTTAGATACTGACCTTTTCCTCCACTAGGTGGACCACTACAAGGAACAGGAGGCAGCCACCCTTGGCCTTTTGTCTCTTAATATGCGCATATGTGTGTGAATGAGAGGGGGGACACAGAGAAAGAAAGAGAGAGAGATAGAAAGTCTATTAGCATTTGCAGCTACAGCTAGCCTTTACAAGAGCAGCTAGCCATGCAGGTGTGTGTGACTTGACATGAAGCTGCACCTTCTGGCGCCTCCACTCACAAGTGTCCTGTAGCGCGGATCTGTGTCCATGGTAGGACTGCGTCGGGTCCTAAACCAAGCCCAGCACAGGAGTGTACGTGGGTTCCTATTGTATGTTACGCATGCCTCCTGTTTCACCCCCCACTTTCCCTTTCCTCCTCCTCGCCCTCGCTCACACCCCAGCACTGTGGACCTGACCTCTGTCCTAACCTTCATTTAGTGGCGGCACCCTATTGACACTGTTTTTGCGCACAACTGTACTCTGCTCTATGCTCCACCCGGCTGTGTTCACTTTTAACCTATTGTGGTGTGCTGTTCACTGACTAATGTTATGTCTCTTTCCCTCTCTCTTTTTTCCTTCACACGCTCCTTTTTTTGTTTGTTTTTCTCACTCCCCTTTTGCATGCTCTCATTTTTGCCATCATTTCATGAAAACAAAAAATGAAATGATTTTTTATGCACATTGTTTGGGTTTTAATTTGAACCTGTTTTACCTCTGCTGCTTGTTTGCTCCTACACTTTGTGGGTGTGCGTGCGCTGGTCTCTCCTTTCTTTTCCCACCCACTCTGTCTGCTGTTTTTTTGTTTTTTTGTTGTTGTTGTTGTTGTTTTCTCTCTCTGTCTTGTTGTGTCCTTTTCCCTCTTTTCCCTTCTTCTTCTTCCTGGTGTGTGTTTTTCTCTCCTTCAATCCTCCCCCATCAGTCAATCTTCATGTTTCCTCTCTCCTTCTCCTCATCATCCTCACTCTCCTCCATCCCCCCATCCCTCGACTCCATCTCTGAGCTCGACCACGGCCTGTCAGACATCTCCGAAGACGAGGACCTTACCGACACGCCCTGGGCCCCTCCCTCATACGCCTCCATCACCTCAGATCAGCAGCTGGCTGATTTCGAACACCTTGCACAAAACCCTCAAGCCTCTAACCCACTCACTAGCTCCCAAACTTACAGTACAGAGGTTTCGGGGGTTGACGAGAGCTGCCAGGCTGAAACCAGAGCAACATCTGGACTGCAAAATTGGCAGAGCTGGTTCTCTCTGAGAGGAGTGGTCAAATACATTTCGTTCATCCTGTGTTTTCTCTCCGTGTCCGGGAAGAGTGGAAACATGCGTCTGCCCGCAAAGCTATTTTCAGGATTAGTAAAGAAACTGAGCTTTTCGACCCTTACTGTGTCCAAGCTAATGTCCAAGTCAGCACAGAAACTAAAGATTTTTACCGTCAGCACCCCCAGATCTATCATTTCCAACATGACTGTATCCAGATTACGTCAAATTCTTAACAGTTTGGCAGTAAAACTGAATCATTTTGTGGCGTTTTTTACTTGTTATCTCCCTACTAAGTTCATTAGTTTGGCTCCGGCTTGTCCTTTGCTCCCAACACAACTCCGCCTGCCCTCAGGGTCTTCTCTCCCCCGTCCTCCAACTGTCTCTCCCTTTTCCTCCCTCTCCTCCCTCTCCTCTCTGCCCTTGTCCTCCTACCTTTCTTCTCTCCTGACTCCCTCCTCCTCCTCTCGCTCGAACCTCGTTTCATCTGTGCATCGCTACCTTCTAAATCCCTCCCCCCTGTTTCTCCCTTGCCTGTTAGTCGTCTTCCTGTTGGTTGTGATGCTGACGGCAAGCCAGTCTTTGGTCCTGGCCCTGATTTTGGCCACGCCCCTCGGGCTGACCCTGTGTTACTTAGAGAACGTGGTCTCCAGCCAACGAAGGGCAGTTTTGCCGACTTTTATCGCCGAAAGCGATCAGCCCGAGGATCAGTCGAGCTCTGGTCTCAGCACGCTCGCCTCTCCTGTCACGCAGGCACACACACCTCCTCGCATCAGGCACCACGCTCACACAAGCACTACCTGGACACAAGAGATGTGCGACCCCGCTGCATAAACACACACACTCTTACACACCCTACCTTACCACCCCACCTCCACTCCTCTCTTCCTTTGACCTCCTCTGTGGTTGAATGTGTAAAGTTTATGTGTGATTGTCACCTCCCTGCATTAGCCCCACCAACACCTCCTTTACTTGACATTTTCTTTTTCCTACCACCCCTGCACCCTGCCCACTGTATTGTTGATAATCAAAAAAACAAAGAGTAGAATAAGAAAGATTAATCAAAGTATTTAAATCCAGAGAGTTGAAGGATGATCAATGCTGAAATAGAGAAACTATCATATTGTTAATATGGCTATATCAAGTGTGAAGGAAGGACAGAGTTATAAAATTTAACTTACAAAGGCAAAATACAATAACATGTAGTGACGTGCAGAACATATTTTGAGAGATCTGAAGATCATTATTAGTTGTCACGCAGGTTAATGTCGAGTCATCAAATGATATAACATAATGGTATTAACTTGTAATATAGAAGATAAATGAACACTTAAGCAATAAGCTCATTTTATTTTTATTTTTTTGCCTTTGAAACACAGGAACAGATTAATTGTAGATTAGATGTTATAACTGTATATACAGGTAGATACCGTCACCCCCTCAACCCTATAGCACTTAAAGCGTATTGGATTTGTATAGTATTGCTAATGAATGTTAAGAGTAAACAGTGTTACACTTACCCTGATCCCAGAGGTTCAGGACTCTCTCCTCCAACCCCAGTCTGTTGTTTGTTTTTAAGTAAATGTGTAATGGCATTTTTGTGGTGGCCATTTGACATTGGTTGAATAAAGCTGTTGAACAAGTATGTTATATTCAGCAGAAGTGTCGGAAAGAATACTGGCATGTTCTGCTCATTGCCAGAGTAACTAATTAGAAGTCTGCTTAAGTAAAAGCTGGTCTCTTTACTAAAAAGTAGCATTGGTGTCTTAAAAACCTTCACAGGAACTACAGTAGTCGTAGTATTTTACTTGTTGTAGATACAGTGAACCTGACTCGGTTTCGGACATGTTCTAAATTATAGGATAAGAATATACTTTAAAAAATATTGGACAAGAGCAGTCAGTAGCACCTGCTGTCTCCCTTTATTTACCATCTAGCACTCCTGTCATGTTGAATGGGTTTGTGGGTTTGGTGCAAAGGTCACATGACCAGCAGTCCTCCCTAACACCAAAGTTGCTGGGGAGAAAATAGCTTTTCCCATCATCCATTTCACTTTTTTCTTTCTTCGTGCCCCTCACCCCCCTCATTTTGTCATGACTACCATCGCCATGGCTACGACACTGAAGGTTAAGGAGGTGGACTTAAGCCCTGGTGATGCTGAAGCCACACCCACCCAGGTCTGTAGGGCCTGTCTTTACCCAGCATGCTTTACAAATTCTTAGGAAAAATAATGTAGGAGTAATAAAAGATACTTATGTGTTATGAACTAGTGTGGAGATGGTTGTGGATATTGAATGGAACTGGGTTGATGGTGTAGTGGAGCACACATGTAGTAAACCTAACCTGTCCTTACTCTCTCCCTGACTTTACCCCACCAACAGTCACTTGGAGCCAGTGAGGCTGCCCTCTCTCAGGTTCAAACACTGTTATTGGTTATTTGATTGCATATTTGGTCTGTCAATCATTTGCTCTCCCCGTGTTGGTTGGTTGGTTTGGTTCACTCTTTTAAGGTGAAGTTGTCCTGATGTGATGACACAGAGTCAGTTTTTAAAATTTCTCAGGTACCAAAGACCCAATCTGGAATATGTATGCATAAAACAACATTTAAGGATATTCAAATTGTCTCTTATCCTAACTTTTCTTTTTACGGGCCTGAGTATAAAAACTGATCCTGAATGGGCACTTTCACCCAAAGTCTTCACTTTCGGTTGTTCTGCTGTGGCTTATGGTTTCACAGTTTCAGTTTGCCTTCTGGTTTACATCTGTGGTTCTTATCATAATTGCTGGGTTTCACTGAAAGCACATTGAGGTTTGTTGGTTTGTGTAAATGTTTTTTGGTTTGGTGATGTTTTGAATGCTTTCAATTGTGTTAACATGGGTACAAGTGCAACAGAATAACCAACCAGATTGTGTTTAATTTGTGCTTGTACCTCCAGCCTTCATCACAGTTTGAGACATTTTGGCCGTGTCACAACATGCCTGCCTCTGATTTTTTATATATTTTATATATACTTCATTAATTTATCTTATTTCTTTATTTATAATTCATTTCATTCAATTGTTATTATTTTTGTTGCAGATTTTGATTTATTTTGTACAGTTAAAACAAAGTACATTACCATTATTTTTTTTATTTTTTGTTAACTTTGTTTCTTTTTTTTTCTTTAAAAAAAAAATAATTTCTCCATTTCATTTTTTGCTGTATGTCTGCCTTCCAGAGTCCAATGAGAGTGCATGGGGACAATATTTATGTGAGGCACAGTAATTTAATGTTAGAGGTTGGTACTGGCGTCGTCTGATGGCTGAAAACAAGAACTACATGTTTCTGTGTATTCTGACGCCATCAGAACTACAACTTCCTCTGTACTGTACTTTACTGTACAAGACTGCTGCCCTCTCGCACTCTCAGGCTCTGTGCATGCATGTGTGTGTTGATGTTTGTTAATCAAGTTTGCTCTCAATTTCAGATATTTTGAGGGTTTTTTTTGTGTAATTCTTGTGTTATTGAAAAAGTTATGTATGACAAGGTTGCAATCGTCCTAATCCACACGGCAGCCATTTTGAACAGCTGGGCCAGAAATTCATACTGAAATGTTGTCATTCATGATAAAACAAATGTCACTTAAAGCTGCACTTATCAGTATTCTTATATGAACAACAGCTCAAATGATCTGCGTAATGTGAAAGATGGTCACTCAAAGTGACAAACCCATGGAGAATTATCAGCTGAATCTGTTATTACTCTGAGCTCTGCAAAGATTTTAGCATCTTTCAGCTCATTGTTTGGATCCATTGCTTTCACCAGCCTAGTTGTTGTTTTTCAGCAAAAAAGCTTTGCTAACCCCACTTTACACAAACTTCCCAGCACTAAACGGCAGACAGACTAAATTAGCGTCTACTACAGTGGAACATTTAGCAGCTGAGGGGCTGGACCTTTCTCTCAGGAGTTGGTGGAAGCCAAGATAGAGCTTAAAGGAGAATGAGCATTTGCCATACTAATGCATACGTAAAACATTTGCTGAATCAACTTTACGAGGCCTTAATATGTCAGACATATGTGATTTTTAGCTTGTTGTGGAGGTCTCCCACCAGACCAGGCCAAAATACTGTTCAATCAGTTGAATTGCTCAGATCAGGAAAGTTAAGTTTATGCGTATAGCTGATGTCCCCTGAGGGATGGAAACAATGTTCAGGTTGACTGAAGTGTTTACAGCACTGAACCTATGAAATGCAAAACATTTATTCGATGTCTATAGTACACAACAGTACAGATGAGACTTGTTCCTCAAAGAAATTTCCCAGCCCGCGTGTTCACAATGGCTGCTTTGTGAATAGGGTCAGCGGTGTGTGAACGTGACTTTTATGCATGCTCTGTGCATGTTGAATGCTGTTTTGTGACCATTTTATCTTGTTGTATTTCCAATCCTTGACTGTATAAAGAGTTTGATTATTGCCAGGCAGCTGTATCTAACCTGACTAATCCAGCCTCCCTAACCCGTACGAGGAGCTCTCTTCCTGTTTTCTGGTGATTGGCTGCTCGCGTCGAGTGATTTGTGGTTTGATAACATACTAAAACAACAACAACACATCCTTTTGTGCTACATGGGACTGATAGTGATGCTTTGTCAGCTGGTATCTGCAGCTGCACAGTAGTCTGAATGGCATGCAGTGCTCTAAACTGAGAAGGTTAGAAGACTGAACTCGGATATTTTAGAATAGAGTAGAAGTAGGAGTAGTAGTAGGAAAATTCTTATCAAGGTGTGGTTTCAGGCAGTCGGCTTCTGAGGAATAGCAGGGAAGAGGAAAGAGTAGAGGAACCAAGGAGATGGGAGGACGGAGATGAGATGAGGAGACATAAGAAATTATAGTAAATAAGAGCAAATGAGAAGAGAGCAGGTCAGGGTCACAGTGATCACCACTATCAGCTCCATGTTTTACAGTCTGCCTTGCTGTTCTTGACCTGCTGAAGGAAAAACTCCTCAACAAGATGGAGAAGCTCTGTTTCACTGCAGCCTGCTTATACACACACACACACACACACACACACACACACACGCTTGAACAAAATAGAGATGAAAAGCCTAATTTAAGAATTCATTCAAGGCTCTTAAACAAGGCTCCAGTGAGACATGGCATCCATCTTGTTTCCCTCCTGATTGACAGACTAATGTTCCTGTGACCTGTTGAACCAAATTTTTCCCCTCTCCCGATCCCTCTCTCCTTCCCTCTTTCTTCCCCTCCCACCTACCTCCCTCTTTTCCTCATTCATTTTCCCCATTACATTTCTCTCTCTCTATTCCATGAACACATCCCTGCTTTCAACCCTCTTTTCGCTCTGTCCTCCTGAACTCATTTCTCTACTCATTCCTTGCTCCTCACCGTGCCTCCTTTTCTTTCCTTTCTCAACACCTTTTCCTTCCTTCCTACCTTCTTTCCCTTCCCGTCTCTGCCCCCACATCTCTCTTTTTTCATTCTCATCCCTACCACCCGTCCTCCCTCATCCAACCATACTCATCTCGTTTACCCTCCACCCCTCCCTCATCTCCCTTACCCTGCCTTCCCCCTTCTTCCCCGCCTCCCCCCATTAGGACCATGATAAGACCCAAGACGAGGTTCTGAAACACCAAGCTAGCATTAGCCAGCTAAAACGCTCCTTTATGGAGGCGCCACCTCCCTCTCCTCCTCAGCCCAACCAGTGGGAGAAACGTCTCACCTCCTCCCCCGCTACAACGATACGTATTCAGCAGCAACAAGTGGTACGTTGCACCAGCATTTTTCCTGCAAAGGTTGTTCAGGTGAAATGACATTTTGCAGTGGATTGCAGTGCTTCAAAACTGTATTTTCATGTTTTGCTGCAAAAAAAACAACAATGCGGCCTCTGCAGGGAGAAGAACACGTGTTGTCATGTGTGTGCTCTGACATGATTTTAAACTCAAAGTCCTCTTCTCTCCTCAGTCTGTCTCACTACACCCGCCGTCCCTTTGTTACCTTTTTTTTTTACCCTTGATATTTGATAATTTCTTAGATATTTTTTTATGCAAGTTGTCTAAGGTTTCTTCCTCTTGCTCTTAAGTTGCCCTGTTTTCATATGATGCTTTTGCCATTGTGGGGTTTTCATGACCTGTTGTTTATAACTAACTCATTATTTAATGGACTTCTTCTGTAGGAATTCTCCTTGCAAAACTGACCTAACTGCCGCTGTCACCAACTGTTCATCTCTTTTCAGCCAGACTCATATTACAGTTTACTTTTTCAAGCATATGGGTTTAATTCTGCTTGTGTGCATTACTGACTTCTGTGATATTCTCCACCCACAAACTCTTTTCTACTTAATCATTATAAACTGTACAGATGCAAAGCATGGCTGCTCTTTATTTGATTTGCTCTATACTTCCTCTGTATGTGTGTGTTTTTCTGTCTTGTGTTATTGCTGTTGTGTAATCTGCTCAGAGTGATTTCTCGTCTCTCTGCTTCTCTGTGCTCTGTGCCCTCTATGTGTGTCTGTGTGTTGCTGTAGAGCCTTGAAGAGGAGATAGCTTCTGTACTTTTCAGTAGACACTCTTACACTGGCTTTTATTCAGCTGCCGAGGCTGCCTGCAGTGTCCCTGTGCCGACACTAGATGCTGTTATAACCACATGTTCATCTGCTACTTCTACTACTGCACCGCAAGGGCTTCTTATTTCCCCAACTACTACTGCGCTCTCTGCCACCGAGGTGCAGGTGCTGCTGCTGCTGCTACTGCTTGAACATTTAGGAGTCAGTTTACTTTCATTACAATCCACTCACATTTGTTTTAGCCATTGTTTCACTGACTGACTATAGGAACTGTTCTGTGGAGAGTTTTTATCTGCTCCACAAGTCAGTCACCTTGAAAGTAAACTGACAACCTATAATGCTTCACTTAGCTGAGGATGCTTGCCAGATGTTTTCACATAGTAAAGAGATGCTATATACCCATAATGCCTGCTGTGGATGCTGGATGAATGGAGATAATCCTTCTTCTGTATCAGGGGCCATTCATTCTAAATGAACTGTGGATGCAAAATGGGCATGATAAATCTAATCTAAGACAACTAACAGCTGTGAATGACATGGGTGTCATCTGTTCTGTTTTGTGATGGTAAATATGTATGTGGACTGAATGCAAATGTAACAATCTGCTCCATTCTTTTAATCTTTGCTTCACTAGCATCTTCAGGAAAAAAAAAATGTAACTGTGTTAAAAGCAGCAGGTATTGAAACAGCAGTTTCCATCATTAGAAACCATAATGTGTTTACTTTGTAGCCTTTATAATAGCCCACAAGACATTTTAAAGTGTGGACTAATTCATTATGGTATGATATGTTTTCGTGGTGGTCTCTAAGGACACTGCTGACTTCAATGCCATGTTTCTTTTGTCTTTTTATCCCAGTGAAGATGAGCTTCTGTGTTGTTGTACTGATGGGATATCCTCTTCAGTCCATCTCACATCTTTTCATTTTCTGTTCTCCTCTCTACTCTCTTATCCCATCTCCTATTCATTGCCTGCTGCAGTGAACATGACATTGTATGGAAATGAACATGATTGTGCATGAAAGGACAGAGTGAGAGAGTAAATGACAAAGTCAGCCCCTTCCCCATGATGTGATAACAAGCATAACCGTATCGGTAATTGCCAACAACGATGATGTCACTGCTAACGTGTGATTGATGATTGTCGTGGTAACCTCTCTGTCACGCAGGTGAGTGTGCCCCAAACGGAAGCAGCCGCAGCCGATAGCGCGATCTCTGATACCAAAGAACCCGCAAAGGTGGTACTAACTCTCCTCTTTTAATCCATCCAGCCCTCCATTCATGACGCTTTCCATCCATTGTTTTCCTCATGCCTTCATTCATTTTCCACTTGCAGCTTGAGATTTTATGTTGCTACTACAGCCATCCATTCTTTGGCTGTTCATTTGTCTGTCTTCCTACTTGTTCTTCTTGCCTTTTCACGTCTTTTGGTCCACAGTTGGAACATCTTCATCTTCTTTTTATTCCTGATTTTGCTTTGCTATTAATTTATTTTGAGTTGAGGTAGTTTGTTTTTTTTTTTATGTTCAATGATCATGTTATGTTTTTGTTTTTGTCTCCATGCGTTTGTTGTGTATGTGTGTGTGCACCTCATCGTGCGTGTATGTCTGTGCACTACGTGTACATGCGTGCGTGTGTATGTGCGTGTGTATAGACGGCCGAAGTTGAAATCGAAGAAACCGTTGTCGTCCAAGAGGTTTCCAAAGCAACCAAACCTGGACTTGTCACAGTTACAAGCAGCTCTCCCACTGGCCCACCTGCTGAGCAGGAAACAAGAGAGCAGGAAGTGAAGGTTGAAGCGGAAGTAGTGGTAGCAGGGGAAGCAAAAGCAGCAAAGCAGGAGAGCGTTTCATCTGAGAGCGAGAGCGATGAAGAAGCGGAGTACCACCCGAATGTCTCTGTATCCTTCTCTCATACACAAATACCAGAGGAGAAAGAAGAGGATGAAGAGCAGGAGAAGAAAGAGGAGGATAAGATAGCGGAGCAGGATGTGTCCGCTCCAGATGCTGCCGCTCCACTTCCAGCTGAAATCACTCAGCCCGCAGAAGAAACCAAACAAGAGGTAGAGGAGTCCAGTAAAGAGGACACAGAGGCAGAGAAGAAAAAGAACGCAGAGCAGGAGAAAGAAGGTGAGAGGGAGACGGAGGAAAGCACAGACGATCCAATGATAACACCCGATGAAGCTCCTAACGGTCTCGCCCTGCCCGAGGAGGAGGCTGTGACCGGGCTGGTCGCCCCCGCAGAGGAAGACGAGGAGCCCAAAATGAACGGAGAAGCCTCTCTGGTTGAAGCAGAACCCCGACCACAGGTTATTTGTTGCTCTGAGGTAAAGTCTTCACTGGGCCGACTGCGGAGCTTCCCTGGGCTTTGATCCCTCCTACCAGCTGTAGAAACATCCCACTTTTTTTCCTTCTTGCTTACCACAGTGCCGGTTTCCTTCCTGCTTGCGTGAATATTTAAGCCCCATGTACATCCTCACACTCATCTTTGTCCTGTGAAAACTCCTTTAGAAGTACAGTTAAATCCTAGTAGAACAGACAGAAGAGTGTTGAATATACAATTCACCACCATTGTCTTGGTGTCAAGTTTCAGTCTGTATTTTGATTTCCACCATATTCCTATATTTTAATGTCTGTTATCTACTGTCACCATATTTCATACCATTATCAACATGAGTAGTCCACTCCTGCCGCCCATAGTGTGGTGTGTTGCTGTTACTGCCTCCTACTCTGCATTGTATTTTAGTGTTGTGAAGTAAATGGGGCCTAAGTGGGAAATGCATGTTGCTTTTAGATGTTTATTTTTGTTCTGCATGCTGTATTTCACCTTTTGGAGTGTGTTTGTGTGTGTGCGCACTTGTGTCTGTCCTCCGTGTGTTTTGGCAGTGATGCTTCTCTCTCTCTTGTTAGTGTTTTAATTGGCTTGTCACTGTCACCATGGTAACAGTATTGTGGAAATCGTCATTGCCAACCACTTTGGAAATGCCACCCGCTCATCTTGAATGTCATCTCTGCATGTTGTTTACATTTCAGTCGCCGTTTTTTTTCTTTCATTTGAGTCATTGTTTGTTTCATTGGCTCATGTTCTATGCGTGTCTGTGCCGTGTCGTACTTTGAGCTGCATGTTGACACCAAAGATATTTCTGTAGTTGTGCTGCAGTTGTAGCTGTTGCTCTCACATGGCGTTGAGTAGAGGCTGTCGTATTCTGCATTTCGTGGTGTTGACTCGCATGCGTTTCGGAGCTCTCAATTTCTTGCATGACGTTTGCTGCATTCACTTGCATAATGTTGTGTTTATACATCTGCAACTACTGCTGTGAGTACCGCTGCATGTGGCACAACTGAATCACTTCCTTTTCAAAACATTAAATACTAATTAAAAACCAGAGTTAATTTGGTGAAAATTACGCATACATCTAGTTTCAGTTTCATTTTTTTCTGATTTCTAAACAAAACTAATCATATATTAATTGATTGAAACGGAAGTGACTTTAATCCCAAAGGAAGTTTATAGATACAAACATGTTTCTTTGTTTCCCCAACTGTCTCAGGTTTAATATATTAACCCTCTTTCCTCCCCCCCTCACATCTCTCTCTCCTCCCTCCCCAGCCACCTGTGGTAAAGACAGAAATGGTGACTATATCAGACACGTTTGCAGCCCAGAAAACTGAGATAGCTACAAAAGAAGTGCCCATCGTACATACGGAAACCAAGACCATCACTTACGAAGCTGCACAGGTGCACACTTAAGAAACACAGGGAGCTTTTATTTATATTTCATTTCCTCCTTACGTGTGTTAGCATTCAGGATTTATATTGTATTTGAGGTGAGTCAATTAGACTTTCTCATTACTGTAAAGCTTATTAATGTTAATGTTCCAAAGTGCTTCCCTTCTAGCAACAGTGCATGACGCCATCATTCATTCCTTCTCCTACAGTGAAAGAGGTTGTTTTTTTTTTTAGAAGAACTAAGTTAATTTCAAATGAGTTTATTTTAAGTATCAAAGATGTAGCAGGGATTTTCTGTTGGTAATATACAACTAATTGTCTCTTTTTGTCTCTCCCTGTTATCAGTTGGATGGTAATGGCGATGGTGAGCCTGGAGTGTTGATGACTGCTCAGACAATCACCTCTGAATCCCTCTGTACTACTACGACCACACACATCACCAAGGTATACACAGACGCACATCTACAAACGCACACATCCATTTCAGTTGGACCAGTGTTACTATGGCGTTTCATTACGACGGCTCAATTGTCGTATGTTACATAACCACCATAAACATGGCTGTAAAAAAGCTCTGCAAACATAAACACATTTACTCACTTAATCTCTTCATTGTTTTGCACAGTATATCTGAGATCCCCATGGCAACTGCGTGGGCAGTGTCATTGCACCCTAATAACTGCTTTCAGTTCATTGTCCAAATTGACGTCGGTTGCATTAGCGGTGCACTCTTCTGTTATTTGACGTCTGATGATTCTTTTATCTGCTCTGACGTGTTGAACTACGGCAACAATGCACCACTGAGCTGTATCCCACCTGCGCCCAGGTGGGCTCCGATTGGTCACGATTAACCCATTGTGACAGGCATCAAAGCATTGTTGTTGTGAATTTTCCTTCCAGACGTTAAAGGGCGGCCTATCAGAGACGAGGATCGAGAAACGCATCGTCATCACCGGCGACTGTGACATCGATCACGACCAGGTCAGTTTCCGGTCATGAAGCAGATCACGCTGCTCTCCCTGGTGTTTCAGCAGCTTGGTTGATGGGTCTCTCTGTGTGATGTGTGAAAAGGCTCTCCAAAAATCATTTTGTAGACGTGTAACCAAGGTGCAGCTCCAAATTTTTGCTCTCAGAATTGAAAAGCAGTGACTGGGAAATGATGAAGGTGGCTGCTGATGGCTGCTGACAGCAAAATGTTGAGCCCCAGCTTACTTTAATTTAGTTCACAGAGGGTTTTTTTTCTGGTTGCTTAGGCTGAAGGGAACAATTAGGCATCTGGTGACATGTTGATCATGTTGCTTGCTGTCTGAATTCACAATTTAATGCATTAATCACTGATTAGAAATGCCTGCAAGGCACAAGTCCCACTCAAATTTCACTCATTGGCTGAGATCTGCTACATCTCTCTCTTCACGTAATCATCCATACATCTAGAAAATGGTGTCTTAACCATTTTTTTTTTGCCACGTCTGATTTTGTTGCTCATCTTTATTAGTTAATGTTCTGTCTTTGCCCTTGTGGAAATCAAATATTTACTTTTTGGTACCCCAGATGTGATGAATACAACATGCTACAGCTACACTGAGGAGATCACATCTGAGTTTGCACAGTCCAAATGTATTTGGACAATGACACTGAGAGTTCATTGTTGTGTGTGTGTGTTGTGTTTGCCCTGTACATCTGTATTGGATTTGATATGAAACAATGACTCTGAGGTTTAAGTGCAGACGTCCAGTTTTTAGTCCCCCAGTTTTCACCCAAGTTCCCCTAATATGGATGTGACAAACTCTCAAAACAGTATAATTATAACAATATATATGGATAACAATAATAAAAAGTCTCATTGTCCGTATACATACAGATTGCTGTGTAAAATTTGATTTCTAAATCTTGGCCTGCATTTGTCTGACAACTTGATAAAATACATTTAAACACATTTCAGATATTTGAAAGTGATGGGAGATTAATATTTCCTTTACAAAAGAGACTTTGACTTGTGCCACAAACTCTTTTACAAATGATGATTTGTGGTGTCAAAATGCATCTAACACTCTCCAAATATTTCAAATATTTGCAAAAGTAAAAATGTATTTTGCTCAGGTCTGGATCCGCATGATCCCTTGTCTGCTGTTTTATTTAAGTTGCCTGTATGTTCTGATTTGCTGGATTTACACAAGACCAACAGATTTGTGTGACATTGAGTTGGAAATGAAATGACTTTTTAATATTTTTTTCCCACTTGATGTCACTACTGTATCTGAAGCCATTTTACTTCATATAATTTACATCACAGTTAACCCCAAACACGTAAAATGGCACACTAATCGTAAATCCAGCTTTGGTGTCATTTTTCTTTATGCTTCTCATTTAATTTTTCATTTAAATCCACCATTTTCCTGCCCTCTCCCTCCTCCACCCCACCCCACCCCACCCCACCCCCTTCCACTGCCTGCTGTGCTCGGTGCTGCCACTGTGTGGTTGCCCCCCGGTACTGCAGGCACTGGCCCAGGCCATTAAGGAGGCCAAAGAGCAACATCCTGACATGTCTGTTACCAGAGTGGTGGTTCATAAAGAAACTGAACTGGCTGAGGAGGAGGATTGACTGAACTCAGGTAATAATAATAATAGTAACTGCTTATTATTATTATTATTCATGGTGAAAGTAATATTGATGTTTAACTGTGGGAGTGCATATATATAAGGGTTTATTTGCTGAAGACAAAAAGTGAAAAACCAGTACGATGAAAGAAAAACTCCCACACATAAAGCTGCTAAAAGCATCAGCCATCATCATACAGGCCAAAAGTGTTCAAGGAAGAAGAGGGAATATTAAATTTAAGCCGTGACTGATGGAGGTCTGTGTGTGTGTGGAGCACAAGGGGAATATTTTGAGAAGGAAACTGATGTTAAGTACCACTCATCACAACCCCCAGGCTGATTGCCTCCAACTGTATTTTCCCAGAGCTGAAAGGCCCATCATGACTATTTTCTCTGTTGACGTTGAACGACCTTCATCACCCCGAGACGACCGACCTTGACTGATGGAAGACGAGGAAAGGAGGAGCAGCTAAAGAACAGGAGGGAGAAGGGTCAGACTGATGGAGAGAAGTTGCCAGTCGGTCTTTTCTTACATGTCTGTGGTGCATCTATAAATCCCTCACTCCAAAACCAAGTAAAAGAAAAATAATATCCTCACTGTTTTTGAGGGAATGAAAAAGAACCACTTTGTTAGCTTAACATTCGTAGTGTGTTTTTATTTTTTAATAGTGCTTTTTTTTCTTTAACTGTTTGTTTTACAAAAAGAGAGATGATAGTGTTTCTGTCATGTATTGAAAAAATAAAACTTATAGGGATGCACTGATAACAAATTCTGATGAGATACAAGGCTAAAAATGATGACTATAATTGTACTAATGATTTCACCAGTACCTGTGACCTTCAGTAACATTCAAAAGTTTTTTTTTTTTTTTTAAATTCCACACACAGGAGCTTTTATCTTTATCATTATTTTTTGTCAAAAAGTTTGATTTGATTTCTGTACTTGGAATCTGTATCAGCAGTGGAAAAGTGTTATTGGTGCATTCCTAAACAACAAACAAAAAAAAACGTTATTTGTTAAATTACAGCTCCCTCCCTCACATCAATAACTGGAGAGAAACAGAAATATAACTCAAAACTTCAAAAATGTTTTACAGTAACAGGTAGGCTTGCAAGACAACACAGAAACACAACTGTCAGACAATGGTAGAAACCAGATGTGTCACATTATCACATTTTGTTACTAATAATTACAGAACCATAGGGAGCTGTAACTTAAAATATTGCAGTAAAAACCAATCAGCCAGGTTTTTTTTTAATGATTCTGTCTTTTTTTTCCTGTAAGTATAGTTATTATTCATCCACATTCCTTGTGTGTTGACTAGCAGCTGAGTGAGTTCATTTTCAGTTCATTTCACTTTTTATGAGGTCAAAGAAGAAAAGGCATTTTAACATTTACAGTATGGAAGGAGTCTCAATTGGATCAGTGGCTTTTACTGTATTTTACAATTCATTTTTACTAAAAGGAAATGAATTTGAGATGAAAATGAACTGACTTTAAAGCTGGTGTATACAACTTTCTGTACAGTAAACTAAATGAAGGTTATTAGATGGGAGCAGTAATCCAGCTTTTCATTAGCTAAACGCTCTCCCTGGGCCCGCCCACCATACGACACTAACCATTCCTACTGGGCCGCAGGGGAGCGAGGGAGCAGTAGACTGACTTTTGATTATTGGGAGATAGAGGGCACCAGTAAACAGAAGGATAACTGGGAGATAGAGGCGGTGCTGCACGGTGCCGACCGTCGCCTACTTGGGAGTGAAAAAGAATTTGAACATTGATGCATGTTGGCCTTTTTTTCTATGGCAATGGCAAGTTTCAGTCATGTTATTCTGCATCCTGCGGTGACTTATAGCAGTTTTAATGTACTTAGGACAAAGCTTAACACACAATCTGCAATTTAAATTATTCTAAGAGAGTTTTGTGCCGTAAACCAGCACAGGTACCAAAATGAGGACACGCAGCTGGAACGACTTGAAACCAGTTCTGTCCCAAATTCAGAATAAAGCAAGTTCTACCAGTTTGCTAACTCTGCATCAGAGCCTGTTTGTCGTCGTAGTTCAGCACTTAATTTCACTCCCAGCTTTGTTCCACGCCAACAAAACCTGCTAGATATAACGAGATTTGGAACCGAATTAAGCATGTCTTCACGCATTTTTATCCTGAAAGAGTATCTTGAGCGAGTTTAGATAGAAGGCCACTGTGTTGATTGGTTTGAGAGTGTGTAGATAACAGATTATCTCTTCAGCTCATACAGTACGTCTAGATAAGTTTATCTTTGACACGACGCCGGCTGCTGTGTTGTAACTGTTTTCACAGCGACCAAATATTCTGCTGCGTTAATGTGATTTTTATTTGTTTCAGTTTCCAAATTATATTCAGCTGTTTCTACCACGCAAACACAACACTCTGAATCTAACACCACACAACAAACAGACGTGGAAACAGTTACAGCGTAACAATGAAATGCAGCTTAAAGGGAAGTGTATCAGAGGGTTTGAAGTGCTCTTGAAACCCCCTAAATGGAATCTCATGATGTTTTATTCATTTTCTGTGTCCTTTCACCCAAATGTTGAGCAGACTTCCACTTAAATGTGACTTTGTTTAAATGTCGGTGGCATTAAATGGGTTAGAACAAAGAGCTCCAGTCTAATGCATTTAGTCGACACAGATTTTGAGTGTGAGCAGCGAAAAACAAAAACACATTCTTTAAAATCCGATTGATTGTATTCAGAGAAGTGCCACTGATTTATTTATATAAAAACATTCCACCTGGACTTGCCTAGGTTTGACCCTCCTGTCTGACTGGACATAGTGACATTTTACATTGGACTCAACACAATAGTTAATCTGCTTTAAATGAAGAAATATTGACACATTGTCCTCATCTAAAATAGTGTATACCTCCATAATTTGAAGCCATTTTAAAACTTTCCTTCCGGACTGAGACACGTCCAGATGATGGAGTGGTAATGACTGTCTTGGCGTTTTTATTGGGAAACACTGGTTTGACCTCTACTATGCAGTTAAATGACATTCCAGATGAGGGGAAAAGCTTTAACCTCTAACCCTCTTGTAAAGAGACAAAGCAGCAGAAATAAAAAAAAAAAAAAAACACCAGGCAGCTTTGGAAGCTTTCACTGTTCAAAACAAAAACCTTTTAAAAAAGCATCGGTAATATCACAACAATGGTATTAGTAGCTTTTCTCGTAATTTGACGTCTTTTTTTTCTGTGGAACTGGTGTAGTTGTTGAAAGGCGGGATCTGTTGGGCCCCCCTCTCTTGAATATTTATAACATCGTCACAGTGTTTTTTGACATTTAAGGAACACCACTACCAATCAAATTTTCTGCCACCATTTCCTTTTTGTACTCTTAGCCACAGATTTAACCTCTCTTCAGGAGTCGGGGTGTCTGGGCTCTCTTTTATCCAGTCACAGGAGCTTTGGGGCTGCGAGGTCAGGTTCTTCCAAAATGTTTGTAGCTCTTTCTCATGAATTTTTATGTGAGATTTACCCTGAGAAAAAAACAGAATGACAAATGAATGTCTTTCCAACGGTAACTTTTATTAAGATAAAATTTAAAAAAGCAGCAAAGATGGATTTGGGGTTGACTTTTGGAAGTTTTACGCTGTTACCACGGCAACTCCATAAGGTCTTTATATACAGTCTATAAAGGGCACTCGTGGATGAGAAACAGATGATTCTACGCCAGCTGATTTTAAAACTGTCAGGGATCTCAAC
Source organism: Lates japonicus (assembly GCA_033238685.1). NCBI lineage: Eukaryota > Metazoa > Chordata > Actinopteri > Centropomidae > Lates > Lates japonicus. The sequence goes on along the minus strand of BRZM01000038.1, from coordinate 4,936,433 downwards.
ATTATGGAGGGCATCGTTACATTCATCTGATTCACACAATGTCATGACTTCCTGTATGTGGGGGCTGATGTTTTATCATTGGCGTATAATCTTTATATTTAAATCTCAGGCTCTGTACTACAGTTTGGACAGATAAGACAGAAACCAGCATCATTTTGTATTTTAATCACATAAAAAAAAAAACTCACTTTCAACAAAACTTTATAAAGAAACGAGTTTTGGAAAACCAACCAGCGGCCTCATTGCTCCCTCGTAGCCAACCAGTGATCACCAGTAGGGTTTTTCTATCTAGCAGCTTAATTGTCTTGTGTCTCCCCCAACACACAGTCACTCCTCCCCTGTGTAACACTGTTTAAATAAAGAATTGTTATACTCTGAAATCAGTGTGGGCAGTTCATTCCCTCATTCATTTCAATAAGTTCACGTGATTCAAAACTACCAAGTCTTGTATGTTAACGTACATGAGTTGACCTGTGCTTTGATGGCAGAGTTTTCTACACTTACATTTGTCAGAAAAGGTTTAGATGTTTCCAGACTGTTGCAAGAAGTACAGTGATTTCACAGGTGTATAACAGCAAATAGTTTTCTACACAGGCTTCAAATTCCATCCTCTTAAGGCGGTTTGATCACGACAAATGTCTCTCCCATGTATTTGACAGTCTTCATATCAGCCTCATTGCTCTGTAGAGACAGGCTGAACCTACGCTGACTGGCAGGACTGAATGAAACAGTCAGGGCAGAGTTATTATGCTAAAACGTAATGTTGAAGAAGCGTGTGTCCGGTCAGGTGTGTGAATGCGACCCAACGCTCCTCCTCCTCCTCCTCAGGTGTGTGCTTCTGTACATCTGCCTGTGGATGGCGCTTCTGTCCTGCTGAAACCCGGACAGATCAGCCTCAACTGGGGAAGAAAGAGAGAATACAGACAGAGCAAGATTGAGGAAAATATAATATGGGTCATAGAGTATAAACCACATGGTGAGTAGCTTGGTTTTAGTAACACACAAAAGGTTATTCATTATTATTCAGGTCATTCAGTTAGCCTAGCTTTGGGAACACAGGCAACATGGAAGTATTAACTCTTAAATTATACACTATGTTTCAGCATTTTTCCCCGACATACTGCACATTTCCGTATTAGTTCAAACTTTTAAAATAATTAAGAATGATACAGATAGTCATTGTCATAATGTGCGAACGACTAATTATATATGCGCATGCGCAATGAGGGCCACTGTTCGATTAGCCCTCCTCCCGCTGTGGTGATGGTCACAGGTGTGTTAGCAGCAGGTAATCAAATGTCTGCAGTTTAACTCTTTACTTAAATGTAGTTAAATAAATTGAATAAGAATAAGAATACGTCCGTTTTGCTAACAGTTTAAGTTAGCTTACTAATTAGCTAGCACTAAGCTGGCTCAGAAAATATAACTACTTTGAACATCACTGAAAATAACTCATATAATTAACCTATACTTGTAATTAACAGTTTCCCGTTCATTGCTTTTTTGGTTGTTTACTTTTTGTTACTAGAAATGGGCATGTTTTATTAGAAACTTGAAAGAATGGCTTTTCGTGTTTTACAAGCTGCAGAGTTTTCCCATCTGGTCTGGTGGTTGGATGTCTCCACACAAAAGTCACTCGGGGAAAGGCAGTAAGGACCTCCACATCACTGAGTGAGTTTATACTGTATTAAAAAGGCCACACTGCGGCAGTGTACACATCAGTTACCCACATTAAATGCAACTTTAGCATCTGCCTGCTTGTTATTTAATCACCAGAGGACAGGTGCTGACAGAAGTATTTCTCATCAAGTACTGAGTCAGTAAAACACTAAACTCTTAAATGGAAAGTATTTTTCTTTAGTTTGAGTGTAAGCTGCAGGTGTAAGATTAACTGTAATTGATTCTAATTGGCTTCAGAATAAACAGCAGACGATGCACTGAAACACTGACACACTGACTCTCCTATCCTCTTCATTGAGTCAAGCTCATTCATTCTCATTAAAGACACATATCTTTAAAAGCAGTTCACCAAACAATAGTTTAATATTTGAAAATGCTGTGTATTTTGCTAAAAGAGCTGGGCACTGTAGTTTTTCGTAACACAAACAGGAGTAAATTGTGTATTTGTTGGTGATTACTCTAATGCACATTTGGTGTTTTATTATTTATGGTGGGATGACTGTTTATTTATATTACTTAAAACAAACCAGTGTCCATGTTCATAGTTCTGTTACAGACCAACAGTGCTGCTCACTGATGTGTTTTTAGTAGTTTTTGGTCAACAATGATGATCTGTGGCAAAGAGGAATAAGCTACATCAGATGCTGGATACACATATAGTACCTGTTATATTCTCAATTCATTGTTTGTTCAGGTTTTTGATGGGTTTTATGGACAGTTAAAAAGATAGAATATCAAGTTATCCTATTTAATATAGTGGATAATTATTGCAGTTTGGGTCTTCAAATTTAAATTCTTTTTATCGACTGGGATATAAGTCTACCAATCTTTGGGCAGATGGCCTTTTATGTCAAAGCAAAGAGCAAAGGGGTCAGGCTCACCTATCAATAAAATGCTTGTTACCAGAGCACACACACACAGATGAAAGACAAGCCATGTTTGCAGGTTTTTCATGCATTTCCTTTTCCTCCCTTTGTAGGCAGTATAACTATTATGATGATTATTATCTTCAGAATGATTTACATTTTCAGTGCATCGTCTGCTGTTTATTCTAGGTAATTAGAATCAATTACAGTTAATCTTACACCTGCAGCTTACACTCCAAACTAAGAAAAATACTTTCCATTTAAAGAGTTTAGTGTTTTACTGACTCAGTACTTGATGAAATGCTTCCTGACACCTGTCCTCCTGGTGATTAAATATAGCAGTGCTAAAGTTGCATTTTAATGTGGGTAACTGATGTGTACACTGCAGTGTGGCCTTTAATACAGTCTAAAACTCCACTCAGTGAGTGGGTCACTGCACCTTCTGAGCTTTTGACAGGCTTCTTTGGACAGATGGGAAAACTCGCAACATGGCCCAGCCATTCTTTCAATTTTCTAATAAAATGCCCATTCTAGTAACAAAAATAAACAACCAAAAAGCAATGAGCAGGAAACTGTTGAGTACAAGTATGGGTTAATTATATGATTTATTTTCGGTGATATTCCGTAGTTATATTTTTCTGAGCCAGCTTAGTGCTAGCTAATTGGTAAACTAGCAAGCTGTTAGCAAAACGGACGTATTCTTATTCTTATTCAATTTGTTGCTTCACATTTAGTAAAGAGTTAAACTGCAGACATTTGATTACCTGCTGCTAACTTTTGCAGCCATCACCACAGGAGGGCTAATCGAATGAGTAGCCCTCATTGCATGTGCCTCTCTCATTAAATCCTTCGCATTATGACAACATATCCTGCTCAATTATTATTTTAAGACTGACTAATATACGATATGCAGTATGTCAGGGAAAATACTTTGAAACATAGTGTATAATTTAGGTTAATACTTCCATATTTGCCTATGTTCCCCAAAGCTGAAACAACTGAATGACCTGAATAATAATGAATAACCTTTTGTGTGTTTACTAAAAGGCAAGCTACTCACCATGTGGTTTATACTCTATGACCCATATTATTTTCCTCAATCTTGCTCTGTCTGTATTCTCTCTTTCTTCCCCAGTTGAGGCTGATCTGTCGGTTTCAGCAGGACGAAGCGCCATCCACAGGCAGATGCAGAAGCACACCTGAGGAGGAGGAGGAGGAGCGTTGGGTCGCATTCACTACCTGACCGGACACCGCTTCTTCAACATTACGTTTTAGCATAATAACTCTGCCCTGACTGTTTCATTCAGTCCTGCAGTCAGCATCAGTTCAGCCTGTCTCTACAGAGCAATGGAGCTGATGAAGACATCAATACATACGGAGAGACATTTGTCGTGATCGACCACCTTAAGAGGATGAATTTGAGCCTGTGTGAAAACTGTTTGCTGTTATACCTGTAAAAATCACTGTACTTCTTGCAACAGTCTGGAAACATCTAAACCTTTTCAACAAATGTAGGTGTAAAACTCTGCCATCAAAGCACAGGTCCAACTCCTTGCATTTCTTACAAGACTTGGTTTTGAATCACGTAACTTATTGAGAATGAATAGAGGAATAGACACCCACACTGATTTCAGAGTATAACAATTCTTTATTTAAACAGTGTTACACAGGGAGGAGTGACTGTGTGTTGGGGGAGACACAAAGCAATTAAGCTGCTAGATAGAAAGCCCTGGTGATCACTGTGGGATTTGGCTGCAGGGGCAATGGGGCCGCTGGTTGGTTTAAAACTCGTTTCTTTATAAAGTTTGTTGAAACAGGTTTTTTGCTGTGATTAAATACAAAATGATGCGGTTCTATCTTATCCATTGAAACTGTGATATAAAATTACGGTTTCATTCTAAGATTATACATATTGATGAAACATCAGCCCCATACAGGAATCAGCGTGCCAGAATCAAGATGGAGTCTTGATACACCCTCCATAATAGTGAGATCCTGACAGTTTTAAAATCAGCTGGCGTAGAATCATCTGTTTCTCATCCACGATGCCTTATAGACTATATAAAGACCTTATGGGTGCCGTGGTAACAAAACTTCAAAAATCAACCCCAAATCCATCTTTCTTTTTTGTTTATCTTAATAAAAGTTACCGTTGGAAAGACATTCATTTGTCATTCTGTTTTTTCTCAGGAGTAAATCTCACATAAAATTCATGAAAGAGCTACAAACATTTTATGAGCAGCTCACTGTTAAGCTCCTGTGACTGGATGAAAGCCCAGACACCGGAAACTCCTGAGAGACAAATCTGTACAAAAATGGTGAAAATTTGATTGGTAGTGGTGTTCATAAATGTCAAAAACACTGTGACGATGTTATAAATATTCCAAGAGAGGGGGCCAACAGATCCGCACCAACCTTCACCAGTTCCTGAGAAAAAAGACGTCAAATTACGAAAAACTACTAATACCATTGTTGTGATGTACAGTGCTTTTTTAAAAGGTTTTGTTTTGAACAGGTAAGCTTCCAAAGCTGCCTGGTGTTTTTTTATTTCTGCTGCTTTGTCTCTTTTACAAAGAGGTTAGAAGTTAGCTTTCCCTCATCGGAATGTCATTTAACTGCATGGTAAGTCAAACCAGTGTTTCCCAATAAAAACATAGAGACAGTCATTACCACTCCATCCACATCTGGATATCTCATCCGGAAAGTTTTAAAATGGCTTCAAATTGTGGAGTATACACTATTTTAGATGAGACAATGTCAATATTTCTTCATTTAAAGCAGATTAACTATTATGTTGAGTCAATGTAAATGTCACTATGTCCAGTCAGACAGAGAGGGTCACGTTTCTGACAGTCCAGGTGGAATGTTTTATATAAATAAATCGTGGAGACAGGAGAAGACTTGGTGAGGGGTCAACATGACATAATGACAACACGGCAACGAGGTGATTTTAAAAACCATGACAGGCGCCTTTTAGTTAGCTGAACCTGTGGACACGTGTGGGATGGAAGAGGCCTTAGTTTCCCCTCTATTCTGTAGCTGTGATTATGGAAACACATAAAAGCACTCAGTACATCTTCCACCCCTGACATTCAACATCTGGTAGTTCAGTTACATTTAAATCTGTAAGACTTGTAGTACACTGTATCAACATTTTGGAAAGTCATAAGAAAACCGATTTGGTTAAATAAACATTTACTGTTCTTTTCCTCTTCAGAAATGTTTTAATAATAGAGCATTCACTATTCTGGAAACCAGTCTGTCTCTGACCAGATGACTCACTTCCATCACTAATTCAGCACTGCTCATCCCCAATGCGTTGCTATTATCCGGCACAGCTGTACTAATGCAAGTTCACCCTCCTGGCAGCCATACTCCTCAGCTAATCTGCAAACCATTCAATTTACCCTCCAGATGTGTTGTACTAATTAGTCTGTTTATTAGCTGATTATGTCAGTAAACTGCCCACATCACTGCTGTTGTTACTGGGAAAAACACAGGGGAGTAATACACAGCACACACTCACACAGTGCTGGTTCTGTTTTTCACTAGCTACAAACACAAGAGTAAAATAAAGAAAAACACACAGACACACAAAATGAAACCCTGTTGTTACCGGTAGAGAAGAAAATGAACGATTGTATGAAAAATGAATGCTCTTTCTATCTCCTCTCCAGGGATAGCTCACCTGTGCCTCAGGTCTTCAAAGTCATTCTTCTCTATTGATGTAGATATAAATATGTGATCAGATGGGATTTGATGATGGACATTTTCATCTGTGTGCCTCCTATGTGTTCATTCATCCTTGTCTGCACATGTGCGTGTTGCAATGATGCATCTTATTCCTTCCCTCACTCCTAATATTCTAATAATTTCAACACAAACAAGGATCTTGGAATGTTTTTTCTTCTGTTCTTTTTGAACAGTGCCCTGTCTGTCCAGGGCTGACTGTTTTTTTTTGTAGAGAGCTATGCAGTGTGAGTTTCTGTAGCTGGCACTCTTTGTGCAGCCTTGGTAGCTTTCACTGCTCAGTGTACTATCCAGTTTTTTTTTGTTGTTGTTTTGTTTTGTTTTGTTGTTTATTCCAAACTGCTGTTGCTACTGCAGAAAATGTGGAAAGCATCACTCTGTATACACTGTGCTTTGGACAACGTAAGAACAACAAATCTAAGAGCTTTCATGACCATGGTACAGGTCATTCTATTATTTTCTTATTGTCAAACCAAAGATGAGACTTCTTCACCTTGTCTGTGGCAATCAGCCCCAGATCCATTCATTCCTACTGAAGATGTAAATCTTAAAATAAACTACTAACCGGTCACAAACATGTACTATCATTTTCAAAATGCTGGGCACAGCTGGGTACTGCTGTTTTGTGCCAAACATTACTGAAACAGGAGTAAATAGTGTATATGTTGGGGACTGTTTTCTTCTGTGGATTAATACACATTTTGTGCTTTTGTGAGTATTTACAGCATCAGGACGGTGTACTGTTATGTAGGATTTACTCCTAACACTCTACAGAGTTTATGTTCATCATAATGAGGAAACATGGCACCCATTGCAACAATTTGGTTCCTTGATGTGTTTTTTAACAACTGGACAACAGTGGGGCTCTATGGCACAGAGAAAGAGGCTATCAGGCTTTAGTTACATATACAGTACTTGTTAGTGGGATACATTCATTGCTGGTTTTGGTCTTTTCATTGGGGAAAAAAATTATACAAGGTAACATTGCCTCCCTTATCCTTTAACAGATAGATATTATAGCCAGACAGTAAGCTGAGCTGTGCTAAGCAACAACATGAAAATTATAGATGTATTAGTAACCTTATGCATGTCTTGGAAATTAACAGAATACTGCAAGACTGTGAGTCTCTTCATAACAGACTCACAGGCCCTCAGATAGCTGAAGTGTGTGACACAGCCGAGGAGGTGAGAAGGCGCGAGCTGTCTCTCCGTAACACATCGGCTCAGGACTGAACAAGTACCGAGATGACGAAGAGCGCGTGCCATTCTCTGTTTGGTCACGGTGTCCTACAGAAAGTGGAAATTGAGATCTGAATACACCACCTGTCTAAGCAGCAAGGATTACCAAGAAAAGGCGCATTGATTAAGATGCTCTGGATTCATTTCCGCGCACACAGTGAAACATTTGGAACATTTGATGCAGTTGCTTTCACTGGTGAACCATCTGTCTTAATGGGGCAAGAAAAGAGATTTGCTTAGCAACCAAAATGGAGTTAGAGGAAGTTCTGCATCCCAAATACATTTGTACCCTTTGATAGAAGTTTCAGAGAAACAAGACTTGTTTTTAACTGAAACTGTAAAGGATGTAGGGTCACAATTGTCCTTTTTTTTTAAAAGTAGTTTATAGACTGTATAAGCGACTCAAGGTCAAAGTTGTATACTCATATCGCATGGCAACAAGATGCTCCAACATTATGTGACTGAAACGACCACACCAAGTCCAACTGCTGAAGACAAAACTATTGTTTCAAAAATATGACAACCTTTAATTTCATATTCAGACTGAAATCCTCAACCAGTACAACAAAAAGACTGAAGGAAACTCTCAACAGGACGATGTAATGTTAGTTTACTTGCTGAATGTTAATTTGAGGCGACATCATCCATCTCTGCTGCCTAAATATGTTTCCTGCCTTCAGAAAGGGTTAGGATTATCATCTGTTCCCTCGGTAACACAGACAGAGATGAGACAGCATCATCAGCCCTCTGCTTTTGAATAGCATTGTAAGTGTGTGTGTGTGTGTGTGTGTGTGTGTGTTTTTGTGTGGATATTCATGCTTTAGAAAGACTATATTTGCATTTGAGGAGGAATATGTCTTCATGCTTTGATGTAAGTAAAATCCTAGGTCCACATGTGCGTGAGTGTGCATGTTTGTTTGTGTGTGTATGTGTGTGTGATTAGCCCACAGAGCTGCAGAGCATATGATAATTGATGATGACTCATCCAGACCTTTTCTTCTTATTTTCTGTGCAGGAGACAGAGAGAAAAGGAGCAAAAGAGAGAGAGAGAGAAGAATTGGCCATGTATTTGGGAAGTTGTGTTTAGGTGTGGTGTCAGACTGTGTGTTGATACATTGTGTGTGTGTGTATACATATATACACACACACACACACACACATATATATACCCAGGAGATGCTGTTGCCTTTCACTAACCCCTGAGAAAATCACTAAAGGAGAATCTGTGTGTGGGAATCAGCTTTGGTCAGATACGCTCATTAGGACAAAACATGTTTCAGTGAAAATACATTTTATTTTCAGAGAGAATTAAATTGGACATTGACCCACAAACTAGTGGGAACCAGTTACTGAAGCTCTCTGGTAAGGTTCCTGTACTCTTACAAGGGGCTCTGTCTTTTTCAACGCACATCAGGTTAGATTTCGAAATAGCAAGATGTGTTACTCTTTACACGTGTTGCGTTAAAAGTAGCAGAGGAAATATTCCTAACAACATTTACACACGTGTTAAATTTGACAGCATTTGTAAGGTAATGACAAACCATAACAGAACCTCAAACAGCAATATGGAGTCGTCATATTGGCTTGTAAATATAAACAAGTGCAGTGGCTGCACTTGTCCAGTTTAGCAGAACATAACTTTTCAACATGTGGTAACGTAATGACAAAATATTCTGAGACATTATTACTCTGCTGTTCAGCAGCTGAATTCCTGAATTCAATCCTGCGATCTTCATCACATGGTGAATATTGAAAAAATGTAAAAAGCAACACAAGATTTGTTAGAAAATAAGAACTGTGGCAGAACTGTGGCAGAAAACAGCATGGCTGTTTATGAATAGACAAACATGATGAATAGATAAATAACATTTCCTGAGTGAGGTCAATCAACATGTTTTCTAGTGAGAAACTCAAAATGCCTGTGGCAGAGCCATTGACAGAGACTGTTGCTTTAGTTTTCAGTAGCAGACATAAAAAATTTCCTCCTGCAGTTCTAGAGAAGTTAGAGAAGAGAAGAGAAGAAGTTATTGGATTTTTAAAGCTTGCAGCACGATTTGACAATTTGAGTGTGCGCTGTTGCCTTCTGACATTGAAGAATGTGGCTTTGTCTGACCTTGCTATTTGTGTGGCCCAATCTCTGTGTCTACTACAATCTGAGAATCAGACACAAACATACAGTAACCACATTGGAAACAAATACTTTACCATTAATATCTATATCTTTTGGACTTAAGAGCCTTATGGCTGTGGTATTATGCTCTTACCCAGGTTTATACCTGGCAATAAGCTACCAGCTGGGTCCGGATCAGTTTAGTTGTCATATCTGTTTTTGTGTCAAGGCTGGTAGATTAGTTGAAAATTACCATTATCAGCTATAGTCTCTCTATACAATCCTATTAAGCACTTTGTAACTTTGTTTTTAAAGGTGCTATATAGGCAAAAATCATTCATGTTATTATTGTCTTGGAGCTTCTTCTCTTCCAATATGAAACTGGTCTTTCTCATTTCTCAAGTTTGGGCCTTGACTCTGTTATAAAAGATCCGCCTTTATGTCACTGAGAAAACTTGTTCAAAGCACTTCCAGTGTGTCCTTGATTTCACCAGCAGCTGCTGGAGTGAAACCCTGTCACACAAGCAATTTTCAAATCCTGTTGTAATGAAACAGTATCGATCCTAAAGCCTTGTCTCAGAGTTGAGATCCTGTTAAAACTTTCTTAGAACTATTCACATATAAAGCGGACTGATGATGTAACGTGATTTATCTTTACTGATCCCTGTAGGGTAGTACTCCTGTCACTTGCCTCCCTCCACAGAGGTCACAGGTCAGGGTCGGCTACAGAACAGCACCTCTGGACCTGCTACAGTAGGCATTCATTGTCTCGCTGACATGAGGCCTGAACCTTTTACTGTGCAAGATTGTCCGTCACTTACTACTCTCCAGCCTGCTGCTCAAAAAAGTGTTTTTTAAACTACGTTTGAGTTTTCATTCTCCAGGGCGCAGCTGTTAGGCTCGTCAGGTCCCCCTGTAATGAACACTGTACACTCATACAGTCTGGAGAGCAATTTACAGAACAGGACAGAACTGTCTTCATAGCATCTTCAGAATCGAGTCTCAGAGCTGCCTCTCTTCAGTGTGCTTTTATAGGCCTCGTGGTGCTCCAATCGGATTGTAAAACCTGGATATCGCCGGCAGCTTCTGGCGTTTACTGTAATCCGGCCTCGCTGCGGGCGCAACACATCAACCCTCCTGCTCACGCTGCTGCTGCAGTTACGCTGTGCTGGCCATTTCTTTCACAGTCGTGAGGCCTTTAGAGTGCTTCCGCTACTCGGATGCGCTAAACATCTTCGGCCAACTCCGGTAGAGATTTGGAGTAGCTGCTGAAGCATGTGAAGATTGGAATAATCGCTCCTTGCTGCTCCGGCCTGGTGAAAGGCGGAGGCGAAGGAGCGGTGGGATGAGGAGGCGGGAGTTACTCCGGTGCAAGCTGCAAGAAGAAGGTTTTTAGAGCCTTAGCAGCAGGTACTGGGGCATGGGGCTCGCGACCGACGCCTTCTCATCTTCTCCTCCTCATCCTCCCTCAGTAATCACCTCCATCTGGTTCATGTGCTTTAGTTGTTAGGTTTATAACGAAGTAAATACCAGAGATAGAGGGCAATAGGCCCCAGTGGCCTCACTCACATCTCCATCCACTGACCACTGATGGCTGTAATTCGAGTGAGCCAGCCCGAGCCGGGCACGTGAAGGCAGGGAGTCATCGTGGCCTGGCAACCATAAGCTGGTAACGCTGCTCTCGTCGTGAAACTCTCGTCCTAACAGCACCGCCTCTCTGCAGACTCCTCCCCGCTGACTGCACTCCTGGGGAGGAGGCCGGGGGAGTGCTGCTGCCCTAGCCGTGCAGCGTTGGCCAGCTCAAAGGCTCGGAAAGGTCACCGACCCTCTCTCCCATAAAGCTGTGCAGTGATGGTGTTCTGCTCCTCTCTACTGGGCAGTGGATGTCAATGACTGTGGGTATGTCTCTCATATATGGATTATCTAGTGCAAAAATATATTATTAGTGGCACTCATCTTTGAGTTACCTACATTCTTAATATTATCCTTCTTATTATTATACAACTAAATATTATTATATTTATCAAGTTGTTGTTTGGGTCTCATGTGGACGGGAAAGAAAATTAATCCTAATCAAGGAAGGAAGGAGGGCATAAGAAGGGATGGAAGGGGGATTCAGAAAATCACAGTCTGCATGTTGGTTATGTAGAGATGATGAATATATGGATGACTGGGTGTGTACCCCTCACTTTTGTAGAAGTGAGGAAAGAGCAAGGCCAAGGCCACAGGAAAGGAAGAATATTAACCTGAGGTTCCACTGCTGCTTTTGGTTTGATTAGGCATCTGTTCGGAAATATTGCTTCAAAGATCTTTTCTAGCTCCATTTCATGATATTTCACATTCACAAATCAGTAATAATTCTAATGTGTTCTCCATCCAGAGTGAACTGGTGATGTGCAATGTGGATCGCCTTCTACCTACCTTTATTTTCTCTGTCTCTGTTTCCAGGTGTGGCAGATAAGATAAAGTCAGTGCCCATGGTGAGATTTGACCATCACTCAGGTGGCCGGTGCTGCTCCCAGGAACGTGATCAGGGGCGCCCCGTGGCAGGCTTTGCCTGGGATGAGATGTGGGGCTAATACTGACACGGATTCATTCTTTCAACACATGCTGGGTTGTCCGTCTGTGGGCTGGCTGCGTGGAAGATGTTTGACCCTCCAGCGGATCTCCGGTTGTCGATTTGTGTATTGTGGTTCATATATTGATATCATATCTGATCCCAGATGATGAGTCCCAGGAGGAAAAGCAAGTAGGCGGGCTTTCACCACCAGCATCAGTGCGTCGCTTTCTCTTTCTAAAAGGAAAGTAAAGCCTGGTTGTTTTGTTTTTGGAACGGTTGCTGACCTTGTGATGTCGCCTACCTCTACGCTGGCTATTACAGGATTGCAAAACATGATAAACAAATGAATCTCAATTATGTCTGGATTCTAAAAGTTCATTTTACCCAATCAAGGCCTTATGATTGACAAGACCAAAACCGATCCTGCAAGACAGCTCAGGCCGGTTTCCCAGGCTAGGGACAGTGGTATGGGTGGGTGCTGAGAGTGAGGCGAGGTCTTGGCGGACAACGGCGGCTGCGCGTTGCTGCCGTGCCAACACGTAGTAGTAATTTAAATCTACTCTCCAGCCTGTTGGTGTAATTTGCAGGTCACTGGCTTCCTTACTGTACTGCCTCTAAGGTAACCAATGAATAAAAAATCAAAAGGCAGTCATCATTTGCCAGAGGAGGCAGATAGACATGAATTTAGAAGAGGTAGCTGGGATGCCTGTGCATTATAAACCAGACCTCTGAGCAGGAGGTTAAAACACCTAATAATAATTGTATCTCCTGTTGGAGTTGGGTTACAAAATCGCTCTGTTTGTCTTCCATTTTGTCTGGGTGGTGTCTGCATCACGCACAGCCCAGTGGCTTTTGCAAAGCTACAGGTGACAGCTTTTTCACATAGCAGGCGATCTTTCAAGTTGGAGAGAGATGCTATTCCACAGGCAGTACATTTCTTCCTAAACAATTACCACCTATTGCTTAATCTATTCTTACTGGTGATGTTTGCTCTTGACTACCAGCTTTGAAGACAACATGAAAGGGTGTGCATGTGTGCATCTGTACATAGTCATACATTTGTTTTTGCGGATATTTTATTTACTGCATCCTCCCGTGTGTATGAAGTGCAGAACAGGTGATCAGGAAGATGGAATAGAGCAGACTGAGAGAAACAATCTATGCTGCCTTGGATATTAGTTAATTCATTTCATTATTGTTATTATACGTTGTTTAAATCGTTGTTGCTGTTACCGGCTTCGATATGGCCGCGTACCATAATATTCAATGGTTTAACATTCTCTGCTCACCAGCTGCTCAGATGTCTATTCATGGTGTCGGAAAGAGGCCGTAACGACGCGGGCCTTCATTTGGGTTTAATGCCTGTTAATCTATTATAATGCCGACTGTATTATCAATGACAATATATACAGCACTAAGGGTTAATCAGGCATTAGATGTTGAATAACAAAATTGCTCATTGATGATGATGTTTCTCAGGTCCACGGTGGTGGTGTCTGCTGGGTTGATTTACTGTTGGTTTGTGCTGATACTCACTCTAGAATTCATTGCCAATGGTCCTAATAATTGGTTGTGTAAAATAGACGATGGGCCGCTGTCGCTCTTTCACTCAGGCATTGCCAATATGAGTCAGGCGGTGTAGGCGTTGTTTTCAGTTAAATGATGATTGCAATGGTTTGTGATAATTGTGGTACATGCACCGGTTTGACTGGCGGCTGTGATGGTACGCTGGGTTTGGTGAAGCTATGATGCGCGCTTGGCGAGGCATTGTTTTCAGGTGGTGTTGTGATGCGCGGCCTGGTGAATGGTGTGATGCAAGTGCGGTGATTTACGGGCATGGTTTCATTCGTTGAAATCGCGGTTATGATGCCGTCGCGACACAATGGTTTGTTATAATGCCCAACTGCCAGTGCTGATTTAGCTGATCCGCCATGCCGATCCCCATGGCTAAGATGACCAGTCCCAGGAGGAGGAAAAACCCAGAGGCAGAGTAGAGGCGGAGCCTGCCGCGCACCACCACAACATCAGTGCGTCGCTTTCTCTTTCTAAAAGGAAAGAAAGTAAAGAAACCACAGTTTGTTTGTTTTTTTTGGAGACAGATTTACTGACATACAGTGATGTAAAGCCTGCCTCTACCATAGAAAACTGTACAGAGATTGCAAAAGCATATCACTGTCAATGCTGTTTTGTTAAACATTAAAACCAGTGTGGCACATGAATCACTCAGAAGTTAAACGGCGACCACTTTCTTATCACCCAATGTAGTTCCTAAAAAAGTTCATTTGCAATCAAAGGCCTTAGCAAACTCTGTATTGATATTGAATTGACAAAAATAAGGCTCAGACGATCACCTGGGGGCAGCCTCTGGGCCGGGGTTTCCCAGGCCTGGGGACAGTGGTATGGGTCGGTGCTGAGAGCGGGCGGAGTCTTGGCGTTTTAGCTTGGCCAAGCCTGTTAGCACACCTGCTGCTGCAGTCATTCTTAACCTGCAGGTACACATGCAAACGCACATTAGTAATGAATTTAAAATCTACTCTCCAGCATCTGTTGTGAGTGCATGTTTGTGCCACAGGTCACTGGCCTTTTGTACACACACTCTAAAAGATGCCAATGAATAAAAAAATCAAAGGCAGTCATCCATTTGCCAGAGGCACAGATAGACATGAATTCACATGAAGAACAAACATGGGATGCACATATGCATTTCAGTATAACCAAAGTCTCCCAGATGCTCTGAGCATAGGAGATTTAAAACACCTAATATTAAGAGTACAGCATCTCCCACAATCATGCAGATTGAACCAGTTCCAAAGATCACAGCTCTATTTGTCTTATTTTATGCACGTGTGTCACATCACGCACAGCAGTGACTTTTGCAAAGCTGCAGGTGACAGCTTTTTTTCACACTTGCGGCGTCTTTCCAAGTTGGAGAGATGCTATTTACAGTCGAGCAGAGATACAGCTGTAAGCACAAAAAACAGTACACACCTAATACAACAATCTATTCTTTTTACTGGTGATGTTTTGCTCTTGACTGCCAGCTTTGAAGACAACATGAAAAAGGGTGTGCATGTGTGCATACTGTACATAGTCATACATTTATTTTTGTAGGATGTTTGTTTACTGCATCCCTCCCGTGTGTATGAGAGAGAGACTGATACTAAGGAAACAGGGTGATCAGAGAGATGGAGACAGAGAGCAGACACAAAGAGAAACAATCATGCTGCCTTAGATAGTAGTTAATTCATTTGCATTATTGTTGCCATTATTATCGTTATTTACGTCGTTGTTGCTGTTATAAAACTGGAAATGCTTAGCCGCATTTCATAATATTCAAATGATTCATAGTCTCTCTGCTCACCAGCTGCTCAGATGTCTATTAATAGTTAGTAAAAGGAAGAGGGCTTAAAACAAACACCGGCTTATTTCGGGAGCCTTCATTTGGGTTTAAATGCCTGTTAATCTATGCTCATATGAACATTAGCATTGTCCTCTTTAGCACTAAGAGGATTAAATAGACTTTATTAGATGTTGAATAACCAAGGTACTCAATTTAAATGGAAATTTGAAGTATTTCTCCTCAGGTCAAATTATGGTAGAGTAATCTCACTGCTACAGGTTGATTTACTGTTTTTGTTGGTTGCCATGCTGATGCCTCTGCTCTAGAATTATTACATATACCAATGATTCCCAGCAGTTAAGGGTTAGCTGCCATAAAATGAACAGTGAATAGCTGTAGCTCTGCTGTCAAAGAACATTTATTTGCAATTGTAATGTAGATTGGGCAATTGTGGGGCGTTGTTTTCAGTTAAAATGAATGAGTTACAATGATTGTGATGTAATTGTGATGCATACTTTTCAGTTTGACTGTGACTGTGATGAAACTGCAATGCATAACCTTCAGTTAGAATGTGACTATGATGCACTTGTGAGGCATTGTTTTCAGGTGGTGTTATTGTGATGTCACTGTGAAGCATTATCTTCAATTAGAATGTGATTGTGATGCAAATGTGACTGTTTTCAGTTAGAGTGCAATTTTGAGGCACTGGTTTTGGTTAGTTAGAATGTGATTATGATGCAATCATGACACAATAGGTTTGTTATAATGTAACTGTGATGTAATTTGTGATGCGTTATTAGCTTTTTGAATGTGATCGCAATGTCTTATCTTCAGTTAGAACAGTTAGATGACTTACCAGTTTTCTGCAAGTTTGTGTATGTGTGCATTTCTGTGTATATAAGTGGACAAAACAGATTTAGCATGGGAATGTGAACACACCCATGACCTTCGTCTATCTATTTTTTAATTTCTCTCTTCCCCCTTGCTTCCACATTCCCCTCTAGCTCTCCTTCTTCCCTCTCCTTTTCTCTTCCCTTCTCACCCTCTGCTAATGCATTCTGGTTGTGACCCTGAATAATTGTTTTACTTCCCTTTCTTCCACTCCAGCTAACGTTTCTCATCTTATCTCTCTGTTTGTCTTTCTTCTCCTCCACCCTCTGTCCTCTTGGATCTATTTTTAATCTGCCTCTAATTTTAATTTTCTTCTATTTGGTCACTTTCCTCTCTCTCTCACTCCCTTCCTTTCTTTTCCTCTACATATCTCAAAGCCAGAAAGTCTACTTTAAGATTCAAAGTCAGACAAAGCTTTTTTAGTATTTAAAGTAACTGTGTGAATCACACATGAGACCAGACGTTCTCTCCTCCTACCCTCTTTTCTCCTTCTCACATTTAAATGTATTTTTCATGTCAATCATCTTATTGGTAATACTGCTGCTGTAAGAAAGTGCTCCATCCACAGATGGTGAATCACACAAGGACAAACACAACCAGCCTCTTTTCTCGGATTTTCCTGCACTCCCTCTCACTCTGTCTCACTCTACACTTAGTGTGTGTCAAACAGGAACCCACACAGTGTTTCAAGAGCAGGGGGAGAGATTTCCTCCGTTCACTGAGAGTGCAGAAAGGGATGGATGGGAGTACAGGAGGAAAGGAGACAAAGGTGACAAAAACATGAGAGGGAAGATGACAACTGAAATTCAGGAACAGGAGAGGAAGGGGGTTATAGAAGCACGTATTGACACCAGCGCATCTACCTGGGTGCAACACTGAGTCATAACCAGGAAATGAAAACCTGCCAAGAGTTGAACACACAAAAAAAAAAAAAATGGTAAAAACTGTTTTGAAGCCTGTTTTCAGGAGACAGAATGGGGGTCATGAGCAGACAGAAAGAGGACAGAGAGGCTGGACAGTAAGGTAAAGGAAAGCAAAGTGCTTTTCCCACCAGTGATGACATGACAGAGGCAGAAAACGAGCCAAGTGCATCTGTAGTTTTAACAAGGCTTGTGGAAGAAACAAGTGGAGCAAAGACAACGAAATGCTGTCCTAACAGACACGCCAGCAGCCTAATGAGAAACCACTCAGGCTCTGACAAGTCAAGGCTTTCTACTGTGGAGAATGTGCAGTGACCACATGAAATGACGTTAATATTAAGCAACCGTACTCCACATTTAACACCCAATCAGTGAGTGTGTGCTGGTTGTTTTTTTTTTTCATTTTGAAATCCTTCAGTGAGTTAGGCTTAGTCTTTAGAGGACCGAACGTTTGCTGTTTTCTGCTACAACGCTGTCTTTTTTGCGGTGAAATTATTGCATAGTAATCGTATACAGACTGTATGAATATTAATGTTTGTTTTAGTTTTTTTTTTCATATCAGATAAAACTTAATAAATAATGCGAAATCCAATGCTCCATTTTCCATTTCACTGCCTTAATAAGCAGTTTTCTAAATTAGCGTTAAATGAATAATGAATTAGCCTCCGGGTGATCACCTTATTAATGACTAAATTGCCTCCGCTGTTTATCTGTGCATACTCACAGTAAGGCAAGAAGGCTATTAAAACAATTTAATATGCCTTGCCCTTCAGGGAGCAGATTCACTCTGTTAGTGGTGACATTTAAACATTTACTCTTAGACACTCCTACATGAGTTACATTTTAAAGAAATAGTCCCACTACATCATGTCTCTCATTTCTTCACCCTCCCCACTGTAGCACTTCCTGTGTGAAATTCCTCTGCATGTGCTTGCATCTTCATGTGAGGAGATGCCTTTTGTTGCATGATAATGACAAGTTATCTAATCTATAGGCGACGTCACATGATGTATTGTCCCTATAGCAACTACATGTGCTGCTGCTAGGTGACACGTTTCTATAGCAACTACCAGATGTGCGCACAGGGATGACAGGTATATCATTAAGACTGTATCCTGACAACAAAGGGGCATTTCCCATTTATCATTTTGACTTGACTTTTTATTTCTATGTGCAGATACTGGGCAAAAACAAACCTTAATGTCACAGCATATGGTCCTTTCCACCAATTTAAAAGAGGTGTGATTGAGATGGGGAGACAGCGAAGGACGCAAATGGATGGGGAACTGCGAAGTAAGATGACATGAGAGGAGGAGCTGGTGAAAGGGAGACACAGAGGCTGAAGACAGAGGGTGAGAGCAACAGAGAAATTGGCATGAGAGGTGCTTGCAAGACAACCCTCCATTTTTTGTACTCATTAACATTTACACATTCGCATTGTGTTCGGGGTGTTAATTCTGTTTTCTGTTTAATCTTGTTTATGTGATTTGTGATAAAGTGCTACCATTCTGCAGTGTCTAACCTTACATTACAGAGGAAACCACTAAGAGAGTGGAAGAGGAAAGAGAATGAGACAGGTGGTTTAGAAAGAGAGAAAGAGAAGAAGTGAAGTAGGGCGGAGAGTAAAGATGGAAGAAATCAGGAGCGGAAAGACTGGGAGAAAGAGAATAGAGGAAGTGCTTTGATATACATGTAACAAACTCCAGAGACGTTTTTGACTCTAGAAGCACGCTGAGAAAAAGTTTGTCTCAAATGACTCACTTCACCGAGCTGTGTGCTAACACGTCATGGAGAAAGACATCTAATATGGACACAGATGGAGTAAGAAGGGAAAGCAGCAAGGAGAGATGTAATGAGAGAGGAATGAGAAGGAAGATAAAATTGGAGCTTGGTAGGGAAAGAAAAATTGGCATCCATTACAGTATGTCTCCTATTATAGTTACAGTGGGTCATGTGTTTTTGTTTCTGTGTTATAAACTGCTCTGGTGAGGTTAACTGAGGCCAAATTGCTCTAATAAATGTGAAAACAATACTGTATCAGTGTCTCTGTTTTTTCTATCCCTAACTGGATTTTATTGGAGAGACAGACAAACCCCCTGCTGCTGCAGTTAAGGTCACCTGCCACATCACCATGGAGCTGAGAGTCAAACACGGAAACTACCCTCAAAACAACTCAAGCAGGTTCTATTTCAGTCTCTCTCTGTAGGGTGTAGTTTGGAAAATTTTGAATTTTGGCAAATGTTCAGTGCAGTTTACTTTCTGCTTTTTTTTCAAAGTGTGATAGAAATTATCTGCCTGAGTCCAAGGGCAAAAACACAGCAAATATCTGATTTTTGTACAACCTGTACTTGACACCACTTTTAACTTGAAATACTAAAATAAAGAGACTGTCAAGTGTTTTGATGCCCCGGTCAAACTTAAGTACTTCATTTCAAAGTACACCACAGTCAAGTGCAATATTACAAACGGGTTCAGTAGGTGGAAAAGAACATGTTCACAGACTGATTTCATTTGATAAGAAGGATTGTAGCATAATGTTTGACATTTATTTTCTTGTTATTCCAAAAAAAAATTAAAAAAATTCAAAACACACCCAACTTATTCTCTGCCTTTTCAAGCTGAGTCAAATGAATTACAGTATAGTATAGTGTAATGCATGGTATATTATAGTATATTATATATTAGTATGGCATAATATATGGTATACTATAGTATGTTTAGTATTGTAATGTAGTATAATATAGTACATTATTTAATAATATATTGTATATTATAGTATGATATGGTATATATTACAGTATAGTGTAATATACTCCAGTATAAGATCAAGTATTAATGTCTTTGTTAAGGGATCATACTGTTGGTTTTTCATGTTTTACTACATTACGTGTAAACTGTACACTGTCAGTAGATAATTACATTACCAAACGGGCGCTGGGAGGAAATGCAGCTACGATTAGAGACAGAAATCCTCTTAGCTGGTGCCTTCCAAAAAACATCAACCTATAATGGAGGAAGTTCACATGCTCACAGATACTTTTGGCAGCTGAGACTCAAAAGATGGATGTCCATAAAGCTTCCATAAACACACCAACATTGATGAGTATTCGAAACAGACCCCACTGCAATTGCATTTCTCCACAATGATAGCGTATGTGAACATAGTATGCCAATTTAAAACTTATGTTGTATGTTTTAGAAAATGACCATCAGCAACCTACAATAAACACGTGTTAATTGGCTTTAACATGGTACATCACACTTAAAGATGTTTTTTTTCTTTCTACCAGGCAGGCGGAATGACAGGCAGGTGGAGCAGAGAGATAAGATGACATATGACAAAAAGCTGTGACATGTATTACAACACATGATGTGCCCCGCAGCAGGAAAAGATCAGGTTCTTACAGCCACACATTTTACTAATTTGCTTTGTTGATCCCTGAAGTGGAATTCGCTCTCTGCTTTTCCAGAAAGGTCAGAGTTCAAAGTTGGCAGCAGAGAAACACCCCCCTCCTCTACCTGCTGAAATCCAGATTTTGTTGCTTTTCCCTCTTTTCACAAGCTGCTGTATATCTTGTGGGATATTTATCTTTCTCCCTGGTTTGATTTGGCCAATTCCCTTTTTAAGCATTTGTGTCACTGCCGTTGACGTTGAAGAAGGGGATGAGGACAGCTAAGACAGCCAACTCCCATGTTAGATGGTTAGTTCATTTATTTTTATCATTTTAGCTTGTCTGACAAAATGGAGAAAGTTTAAAGCATAAGTACTGTGAGCCAACAGTCACTAAACTGTAATTTGAATCCTAATATGCACAGACCCACAGGTGTTTTCAGTTATTCTGGTTAATTATGCTACATTCACATCATTAACATGTTTATGATGTCATGTCATCAGACAACAGACGGTTATGTCAGAGCTTTCAACTTTTCCAGTCATAATTACTACTTGGATGTCGACTTGAACATGATTTACAAATTAGAAAGTGGTAATTACAATAGCTCTGATATGACATGAACACAACATTAGCCCTCTTCTCAGGTTGAGGGTGGGTGAGCTACACTAACAAGTGTGGCAGAGCAGACAGGAAAGTGAGGAAGATGTCAGTTAAGCTCAGTCTGTACACACCCTACACAGCCCTGGGTAGCAGTTATCACATCTTCCAGTGTTGAGTTGGTTTGCAATGTTCAACAAATTGTTTTCTACCTTGATTATAACTGAGTCAGAGAATCAGCTAAAATGAAATGTAATACCTGTAAGTTTGGGGCTGATTGATTGTGGCTCCTGAATAATCAGACATCTACATGAGCTCAATATCCTGACTGAAGTCTCTGTCCTTTTCGGGCTTTTAGCTGACCAGGGAAGCAGACGCCCATTTGGTTTATGGGATTAAAAATGTGTTTCATGTCCATTTCATTTAATTGCAAGTTCCTTGGGAAATTAGGCCATCATTAGAGAAGATGCAAGGAATGAAAAGAGCACAGAAAACACAGGGTAGATAGAGGAGGAGGAGGAATTTGTGTTAAAGGAAGCAGAAGGTAAACAGATAGTGAGCGTGTGTTTGTGCATTGCTTTACTCCTACAGACTTGCGGTCAAGGGTGAGTCATCTGTCTGGAGAATATGCCACTTTGTGTTTTCCCGCTGACCTTTTGGCAGCACATTTTCTGATGCAAGCACTCGAGTGTCAAATCCAGCACCCTCCTCACCATCTTGTTTGTTTGTTTTCCTCATTATTTTGATGATACATACTGCTTTTTTCTATGTCTCGCATCCTTCACACTGAATCAGTCATTGCCTCCTGTGATAGATTGAGCTCTACTCAATTGAATTAAGTTTTGAGGTGAATCATCAGATATTCCGGCCAAGTGTGTGTGTGTGTGTGTGTGTGTGTGTGCACGCTTGTGTGTGTTGATGTACTGGAGTGAGCCCCCTGTTGATTTGAGCGAAATGACTCATTCTGTCTTCCTCACAGTGTCGATTGTCAGTCAGTCACCCACACTCATCCTGAGACACGAATCGTCCCCAACTGCCCTGCAGCAGTGGCAGCCAAACAGGAGACCTGGTGCCTTTATGGTTTCCATGTGGGGATTCCAGA
This sequence comes from Lates japonicus, assembly GCA_033238685.1. Classification (NCBI taxonomy): domain Eukaryota; kingdom Metazoa; phylum Chordata; class Actinopteri; family Centropomidae; genus Lates; species Lates japonicus. The sequence goes on along the minus strand of BRZM01000038.1, from coordinate 4,913,983 downwards.
GGCCCACTCTCTGCAGTTTAGGAAGTAATTTAATTCCACTAATGTTTTGTTTTCAATAAGCTAACAGTTCTTATTTACTCTGGCTGCTAAAACAATCTCAGCGCAAACAGGAAATATGTTTCAAATCAGATAAACTGGAATATTTTCCTCAGATAGGGGTCTCTCTAGGATGAAGTCTGGGCTTGCACATCTCTCTGTGGGGGTCTTTGGAGTGACAAAGTGAAGCAACTGCTGACCTATCAGAGGGGTATTTAAACAGGATTATCCAGTTAGCGTGATATCTGTGAAGGAGGATTAGTCAATGTGTCGCCTGACTTTGTAATGATTCTCAAATTAAACTCAGATGCATTTCTGTGTGAAATGTTTGGCAGCAAAGGATGTTTCACTATGAGCCTTTTAGCTCTAAGAGTTATCCTAGCTCTTCAAACAGCTCTCAAGGTGAGAATTACTCCTAATTCATAGACATAAGCTCAGTCACACTAAACATTATAAAAGCAGTGAGTGTCTGCTGTTAAAAGTCCCCCTTCACTGAAAAATGTGTTTTGCTCATACTGACTTTACCTGGATGTGTGACCTTCACTGTGCAGAATGGTTTCATTTATGAGAAGAGTTTGATACTAGATACATTCTTCTGTGCTCGCCTTAAATCAGGGTTTACAGAGTGGACGCATAAGCATGACAGAACATCTGGATGCAAATCATGGTCCAAGTGTGATATGTACATTTGTAGAAACCAGGGCAACCAGGTGTTTTAAATGCAGTATGAGACATTTTGTGTTCAGAGGTTAAACTTTTGAAACAAAAAATATTTGCCTATTTATAGATGATGATTTTTTAAATGGATAACAAAGTGTTATTCAAAACTGTCTATTTGTGTATGTATTGAATAATGACTGTGTGAGACGGATATGATTAAAGGCACACTGATGACCACTGACCCTTTAAAGGTGCAATAGTTGCTACCGTCACATAGCCAATGTTAGCATTAACAGCTGTTTACTCTAGAAGACATATTGCGAGTTCAGCATAAAGCTTTAATTCTTTACTCTGCAAGAGCTGCCTGCCTCAGTGGAAAGCACCAGCCATATTAACTCTTGTTTTACCTCTGTCACCTCTATCACTTCTTTTCTTCCAGTGAAGTTAGCATGCTAATCAGGCAGCCCCAGCCGGGTGCCATCTCGTGACACCACTTTGCGATATTGAGCCGCCGCAGCCTCCAGTCCAACATGAAAGAATGAAGACATATTGCTGCCCAGAGGATGTATTCTAACCCTGTATTATGCAACAATGGCTAAAGCTCTTGGTAAGTAAACAGCTGTTAATGCTAATGTTGGCTATGTAGCAATAGCAAGAACTTACATGTAGCACCTTTAATCATGACCTTTGACACATCTTTGAGGGAGCAAATTGACATCATATTTTAGACTAGGCAGGCACAGAGGAGTGATCATCTCAAGCTTGGCACAATGAAGGGATCGGAGGATTCCCCCCAAACCAATCAATCACTAAGCAAAACTTAGTCAATATACCATAGGCTACTGGATGATGACATAAGATGATACTAATGATGATCCTGTTCAACATAATTAGATGTGAAAAGAGATGTAACCACAGATAGACTGTCAGTCTGTCAGAGGCTGATGGCTGATGTTAAACTTCCCTGCATCAAATATTAAACAAAACCTAATTAAATATGGATGGAAATAAAAAGATGGACTGTAGAGCTGTCAACTTGAATTGTTTCACGGCGGGTGTTTAGAGTTAGAGAGGTCAAACACAGCTCAGTTCTTACCTTCACAAAAGCCGAGTTTTCACTTTCACTGTGCCATTAGGCATGGAGGGGGATTAGGCTGTAACCTGGGGGAAAGTAAAAAGCCATCATCCACTTTGAAGGCTACTTCCAGTGAAATGCCACGCCGGAGAAAATGTAAGATGACAGGAGACAGTTCTCAGCTCCCATGCAGGGCTTTTGAAACAGCAGCACAGTCTTTACTACATCCGAGGTCTTTAATGGAGACGCTATATTGGCTTTACTACAGGTTGTTTGGAATCGTGAGGCTTCGCTGAGTCTCTTTTGACGACTTTGTTCAGCGCGGAACACGTTTTACGCCATATGGAGAGTATGTGCGCTCAGGACAATGAGGGCGGTGAAACACGCTCCTAATTACGACTGAGGGAAAATCCTTTAACACATCCCGCCTATTTAAAGTGGTAAATGCTCAGCTTGTAATTCCCCAGCAGAAAAAAAATCCCTTGTTTGACTGGAAAAAAGACTACAAAAGCCGCTCGTGCGATGTCCCTCCTGGTTGTCTGAATGCGTAAAAATCACTCGATAAACCGATTTTCGCGTCTAAAAACTTGGTTTCACGTGAAGAAGAAATGGGGGGAAAGATTGAAAATCTCAGCGGCAAGCTGTTGCGTTTTAAGAAAAACGGTGAGCTGTGCACACCAACGAGTAAAGCGTGTTTTTATTCTTCTGAGCCAGGGAGAGACGGCAGCTCCATCCAATTCCTCCAAAGCGCCTCTACGCTTGTGGGAATGTGAGAGGCTTTTTCAAATGTGTGTGTGTGTGTGTGTGTGTGAGGGAGGGAGGGAGAGAGAGAGAGAGAGAGAGAGATTGGGGTGAATGGTTTGCACGCTCCCTAGGAAGGTCGTAGTTGTGTATGCATGAGTGTGTGTGTGTGTGTGTGTGTGGAGTGTATGACTGTTTATGGAGGGAAACAAGGCACTGTGCCATGCTTTTCTCGCACGAGTAAGGCGCAGATGATGAGGGGATGATTGTTTTTTTTTTTTAGGAAAAAACAGAGAGAGACTCCTAGATGAAAATAAATGTATTTCTGTGGGAACAATAAGCAGCAGGATTCTGAATACGAAGCTGAGGGAAGGCAACATTCCTGCAGCAACAAAAGCGAGATGGAAAAGTGTGTTTAAGTGTCCAACAGCTGCAGTATTGGCACAAGTTACTCCTTGTGTGTTTGTGTAAGATATACATCAAATCCCCAGAGGCTAGGAGTTATCAGCACTCTGAGCGCTGTGTTTTTGTCCAGCTTTTCTGCCCACACACATACACACACACACACAGAGAGAGAGAGAGAGAGAGAGAGAGAGAGAGAGAGGGCAGCAAAAACGTTGCAGATGTTGGCATGCGTGTCATTTCCTGTATTTACATGCTGGAAGTGATTCAATGAAAATACACAAGCAGGGGTGAGGTGAAGAGAATGTAAGACAGACATTTGGGCTGATATTTCGCGCAATAAACTCTAAGTGTGTTTGTGTGTGTGAGCGAGAAAGAAAGACCATTATTTGTTCAGATGGCTGAGATTAAGTTGGTGAGAAATGAAACACCCCAAGGGCAGAGTCGTGCAGCTGAACATGTTGCACACGCAAGAAAACACACTCGGACACAGTCATTAGGACATTCTGTTGGTCCTTTGGTGCCATCCCCTCCGGCCTCAAACCTGACTGTGACACGCCTGACCTTAACCCCGACCTTAAATCTAATTATAACACCCTCTCTGCGCCGCACCAGCTAAAAATAACCCTATGGAGTCCTCGAGCATCAGTTAGCAGCTTTTTCTGGTTATGTTGAGACATCTGGAGTCCTTAAGATCATAAAACCCTCATCTCGACATACGAACCGATGCACTCTCTAAAACTTAACGTTAACAGCAGCCAGTCGAGATTCATGCTGAAGTCATGTCCCTGGTGCAGTGGTCAGTCGGTTGCTGTATTTACATTCCATAACGAATCGAAATGAAAACACACTGTAGAGGGGCAGAGAGGAACAGAACAGGAGGAAGACGGCGAGAAACTGTGATGTGGAGAGAGTGTGGGAGAAAGAGGAGAGAAAAAAACAAAGCCTTACATTGTTGCACTTCTCGTTTACAAGCCCACTTTGGATTATGGGATTTATAAAAATGTGTTGGCTTTTTGTGTCATACTTATTGTAAGCAGCTGTGGTCAGTAGTCTGGAGCGAGATAATTAAAGGGAAGATGTAATTGAGTGGAAAAGACGGAGGAGAAGAAAATGGGAGGAAGGATGGTAGAGGAGGAGAACAGAAGAGAGGTGTGAGGAGAGATAAAGTGGAGGAGGGAACAGAACAACAGGGAAATTGTCATTTTGAGCAGTTTTGAAATAAGAATATCTTAATGGGTCAAAAAATGACTGACAGGTCAGGAGACTGGTGAAAGCAAATGGGATGTTTTCGGAGGATATTTCGGGCTTGTTGATTGGAGAATAAGTGAACTCTCTCCTCTCTTCCCTCCTATTTACTGTTGTCGTTGCCTTTTTTTGTATATCTTGAATGAATTATGATGTTTCAGACTGTGACGTAAAAATCTGTAACACACACACACACACACACACACACAGAATGGAAATTACAGCCTCTGTGCTCCTGCAACACACCATGTTGACATGTAGGTCAATGAGCCTCAGTGTTCTCATGAGCACCTCGCCCCCTCTCTGTGTTGAACTGATTTTCAAAGACTCTAAAAATCAGGAGAACAGCGCGGACGCAGCCCGCTCATTTCTCTGCCTCTGTGGATACAACACAGATTGTTTAAACTCACTCATGTGGTGTAAACACTCTCCAGATACAGGCGCACTCTGTTGTATTGTCGCTATCAGTCCCATTTTTCATACTCATATTAGGCTTGGATCTGGCGGCGTGCTTCAGACGGGTATCTAAATGTGCTGCAACTCTCTCATTTGTTTTAACCAGATTTAAAAAGAAAAAAAAAAAAAAAACAGGCTGCCAAGATTATAGTTTGTTTTATTTTCACCATGTTCCTTGCAACAAAAAAAAAACTCTTTTCATGTCATTTGAGGTTTAGTATGGGCTTAATAATTCATGAGTGCCTTGAAATGTGTCTAAAATGCTTTTAAGCTAAGGTTTGCCAGTGTGTTGCTGAGACGAGGATTTAGAGTCACCTTGGTGATCATGTGCTGTGTGTAAACACCTCTACAGCTCACTAATTAATACGTTTTATCTCCTTTCTTTAATCTGTACAAAAACCAAAGTGTGTAAATGACAGTTCACTGTTTCAAGGGGGGTTATGCCCTGGATTTGGTGAGCTCTGGATAGAGCCAGGCTAGCTGTTTCCTCCTGCCTCCAGTCTTTAAGCTAAGCTAAGCTAACTGGCTGCTGACTGTAGCCTCATATTTATTGTACAGGCAAGAGAGTGGCATCAGTCTTCCCACCTAACTCAAAAGAATAAACATATTTACAAAAATGTTCTTTTAAAACTGTTCTTTTAATACCAGTTGTTGAATGTGTGCAAACCTGTACTATATGTCTGCCTTCATTCCTGTAGTTATATAGAGGAAGGAACAACACTGTAATGCTAAAAAGTGAGAAACACTGTAGACTTTCAAAGACTTTAATGGCAAAATAAAAATTAATCATGCATGCAATTTCTATCAGTCCTATTTTTGAGTCTTTGCTCAAGACATATTCAGAGCTATAAAAAGAGTACGAATTAATAGTTATGATGCCTATCTTGCTAACATGCCCCCCCCCCCAAGCTCCCCTGCTCTCCATCACCATGGTTACAGTGATGCAGGTTATGTGGCAGCCAAGTCAACCCCACATTCACATACATACAAAGGCTCACGTGCACACACACAGAGACACAGAGAGACGTGCTGTGACGCTGAAGAGTTGAATAAAGAGTTTCTTCAGCTATTTCTGGAGGGAGACAGGGATGTTGAACTGTCGTCATTTCTGCATTTGCGTCGTCTCCATCAATACATAGCTCTCTTTTCACCCCCCCCCCCCGCAAATCTTTCTATTGATGAATAGATGATGAGCAGCTGGCAGCTCTCTTTCTCCCCTTCACATTTTTCCTCTACGTTCTGTTTTCATGTACAATCTCTCAAGTTAAAAATGAACCAGGAGGAAAAGATTTCATGACACCGATATCACAAATCCATACATTTGAATGCTGCGTCTTATCTGTTGCTGCCAGTCCTGTGCATACGGCTCTTATCTCTTGTTCTTGCTCGTTGCTATTGGTGGACCTGTTCTCTCTGTGCTTGTGAGGCTATGCTACCACCCAGTGTTCATGTTAAGAACTGCTACACAAAATTGCAAGAGCATCTTTCTTGATATTGTGAGTACAAAGCAAGTAAGACTCACCCAGTTACACCTTATATATTTAGTCTACCATCATACAAGACAAAGAAAGGAAGCAGATCCCCACATTTGAGAAGCTGGAACCAAATGTTTGGCACTTTTGCATAAAAAGTGACTCAAATGATCAACTGCTTATCAAAATACTTGCTGAATAACATTCTGTCAATTGACGAATCCATCAAGTAATCGTTTCATCTCTTCTTTATACCCACATATAATTCTTCTGCTTTATGCTTTTATTTTGAAATGTTTATTTGAAGGAGGGAAAGCAATAAAGGAAGAATGGAAGGAAGCAGAGAAGTGCGGGATGTGATAGTAGGAAGAAAGACAACAAGATGGACGCAATTGGAAAACTAGAAAAGAAGAAAGACAATGGTAGAGAGAAGCAACAAAGTAAGGTAAGGGAATGTGTTAAAGGAAGTAATGGACGAATGAGAAAATAAGGGACAAAAACAAAGAGAAAAAGGAGAGACAAAGACCTGAAGGTAAATAAGATGAAAGACAGAAAACTGTATGTGTCCCCACCATATGTCCAAACATAAATCTGTGTCAGTAGCACTTCCTGAAGTATTAAGCCTCAAAACCAGTTTCCGTCTTTTGGATTATGTGTATGTGAGCACACCTAATATACTGGAGTATGTTCAACTTTATCCCATTTGGGATTTACTCAGTACTTACTTAGTAGTAATCCCATTTCTTCTAATCCAAACCCCCCCCCCCCACACACACACATGCACACACACACACACGCACCCGTCCAACATGCTCTCACACACACAAATACACACATGTAGCCTTCATACTCTCATTTAGACCAGCAGCCATTCATGTTGTTGGACTACTGCTGTCGATGTTTCGGATTCACACTCATAAAACGCCATGGACCCATCTCCCTCAAGACTACACCCAGTGATACCTGGGTAAGGACGCTCTGTGTGATGTAGTAAATGCGCTGTAATGGAGAGTTAAGGTCTGTTGTTGTTGTTGTCTGTGAGGTAGCAGAGGTTCAGTGCACAGGGAGGTGTTTATCAATATGTCTAATAGAAATAACTGGTACTTATAACCAAGTGTATGGTCTGTTTTCATAGATTTTTAATATTAGTAACATAAACTGCTGGATTACTAGAAGACCATGTAATATTAACTGATTACTTGCCATTGTCTAAGCATTCCTTTATCTGCTACATGCAGTTTTATGGAGAACAACAGGCAATTTATTACAATTAATTGACTGTCATTTGAATAGTGACATCCTCATTATAGTTATAATCAGCAGTTAACTGGGAAGTATATGAGGTTTATATCCTAATGTCATAATTAGACTGTTGTTTCTTCTTTCCAAGCATGCTTTTCAGTAATTAGCCAAAATTCACCGGGGCTGAGGATGGAGTTTGAGGTCTCAAAGCTGGTTTTCTAGAGCAGTTTTTTTAAAAAGTACAGTCTACTCTGAAGATGACAAATACACACCAGGGAGTTAGCTAAGGTGTTTAGCTATCTCTGGGGGTATTAGCATGAGCTCAGCTACTTTCCTGCTTTCAGACACACCCACATCCTCATGGCTGTCTGAACAGGATAAGAATAGATTCCATGTGGTTCCCAGCTAAGGTGGCCACAACAAAATTAAACATGGGTTGTAATTATATTAGTTAAAAAACAAATCATTATTCATAATTACTGCCTCAGGATACAGACATTAATTCCCATGCTGTTCTCACCATTATTCACTTCCATTTTGCGAGTAACCTGGAGGAGGAGAGGAAGAGGCAATAAAGAAGTACAGGAAGATGAAATTAAAGCAGCATCATATATGAGATGTGGCTTTATGAGGTTGTAATTATGCACAGTGATGCCTTGAGTTAAATGTGAATCAGCACAGTAACATGCAGATATTTAGCTGCTACAGAATTTATCATCATTTAGTTGAGTGAATTAGCATGCTAACATTTCCAACCAAAATGACCATATAGGTCACTTGTTCCTACACTAAGGGGCAGGTGCATTGGACTAATTGGAATAATAAACACGGTTAACATCGTGGAACGGTCTCAGTTTGGTTAAGTTAGGCATAGAAAATACTTGGTAAGATTTAGGACAAGATTGTGGTCTGGGTTAAAATTGGTTGTTGAACATGGATACTGTATATTTTAACTGAATTTTAAGGCAATCCATTCAGTAATGCAATCAAGGCACTTGACTAAAAGCAAGAACTCTCATGGTGGATGAGAGGTAAAAGGATCACTAAAAATATTAGGGTTCATCCTCTTGGGACCATGAATGTCTCAACACAATTTCATGGGAAACTATTGAACAGGTTTTGCGAACCAACCAATGTGATAGACAGATCAACTGACCAAAAGAGCAAAATTCAGTGGTCCATCTTCTCAAATGTTTGGATTTGGTGTTTTATTTTCTGTTTTATTGCACTATGAACTGAATATCTGAGTTTTCTTTTGTTGGTTGGACAAAACAAGCAAACTGAGGACATCATCTTGGACTCTGGGAAACTGTACTCTTGCATTTCAAAGACTAAAATATGAATCAGTTAATCATAAAAGTAACTGACAGATGAATCGATAAATTCAATTCAAGAACAACAGATTTGGAAAAGTGTATATTTCTTTGAACAGACGGTGTAGTGAAAGTTGTTGCTTCATCTTACCTGTGGTTCCTATCACAGCAGACGTTTGGTGTGTCACAGCAGAGAAAGCACAGGTGTAACTAATGAGATTAACGGTGACCCCATTCCATTAAGGTGTGCCAGTGTGCTCTGGCACCCGGCACGCCTGACTGGAACGCAGCTGACAATTTATGGAATTAGTTACACCTGTGTTTGACAAGCCCAAATGTCAGCTGTGAGAAAAAGGTCTTTTATCTCAGCTCATTAGGTGTCATGTAGCTCATTTCCTGTAGTGGCTGCAGTTAATCATCTATGAAAGGAGACTTTAGCGAGCAAGCACCGACTGTCTGCTGCCATCTGCTATCACCAGCTATAGTTTTCTGGGTCATTAGCGAAAGGAGGAAATGGAGGAGAGAAGCAGCTTTGGGATACACGAAAGACATTAAATACTGATGACGTCCTCCCAATAAATAGCTCCAAATATAGAGTTTTTTCAGTCAGATTAAATAAACATAAAGCTTTATGTTTCTCTTGGTATTTATAGTTTCTGTTTCTCTGTTATTGCTTTGTTTATTTGAGGCAAACTTCGCCAGATGGTCGATGGATGTTGTTTCAAAAGCCAAAAGGCAAAATATCATCCAGTCTTTGAGGAATAGTTCTCATCTCTGCATTTGATTTTTGGTATTTTATCACCTTGAAGATTGTAATTTTAGCTTTTTTCAACACTTAAATGAAGGGAAAAACAAATGAAAATCTTGTGCGTGCTCACTTTAAAACAAAACCATTTTTAAATGTAATATCCGATGGTTCGTTGTCAGTCAGCAGGTGTGGTATTATGTTAAGTTTTCTGTCCCCTCCTCAGGTCGTCCTGCAGAATCTGTTGATATGCATGGTGTGCTTCTACTCTCTTTACTACATCGTGGTCAGTCTTTGCATCGGACTGCTCAGGTACACACACACACACACACACACAAACACACACACACACTCACTGGGAGTCATATATGCCCAGTGATGTTGCTCCTGTTTATTGTTTGTGCACATCTTTTTCATCTTATTGTTTCTCCAGGGTCCATGAGATCAACAGCTTGTTGGCTCCGTTCGACTACACAACACAACCATCATGGCACAACCCCAAATACCTGGGTGAGTGTCAATGGTGGAGTATATGCTATAGAGTAAAAACCATACTGTATGATATGACAGTTAAAAGTAAAAGTAAACCTACAGACAGAATAGAAGCAAAACTGCAACTTCAACATGTCGTTTCCTTCTCTCTTTCCAGTTGGTGTAATTTCCACAGAAGTGACCTATGTTTTAGGAGGGCTGGTGTTCGCCTGGATTGTAGAGGAGTGGGTCTGGGATTACGCCATAACTGTCACATTGCTGCATGTCGCAATGACTGTAGCAGGTAAACACACACACACACACACATAAAGTGGATCAATAGAGCGGAACAGCTGATAGGATTGGAGGCCTGGTTATGTAACTGGATGTAGTTCAAAGTCTACAGACACACACAATGGGACTAGACATTTAGATGTCTATCACCAAAGTGAATTGAAATGATACAAACGCTATAATCATTTTCAAAAATTTACATTAAGAAAGCCCGAACATCGTCTTTTTTGAACATCTTTCACTCTTAATTAAAGTGTATGGATATGTGTCGGTTTGTTCCATGACTTTTATGGAAAGTACAGTACAGTTTGGGCTTTAAAAAAAACAACAACACATTTTTACATACATTTTTTGTGTTGTATGTTTGCAGTGATGTCAGACTTCCCTTCAGCTGAGCACTGGTGGATAGCTCTGGGTAAGTTTTGTATTTCTTCTCCTTCATCTTTCTGTCTGCCCCTTCATGTATATCCTTATCTGTCTCCAATCCCATTTCCGGAACGTGAAATCTCCACTCTCTATTTTTCTCCATTGCCTCTCTGCCTCTCCAAGATATTACTTTTTCCTGTTCCCAGGTTTATTATAACTGACTTCCCACATGCCTTCAGATTCAGGCTTCTTGAGGATAGCTGCTGCTGGTCTCCTAGCCTTCCTTTGATTGATCCATTTTTCTCATTTATGTAATCTCTCTCTGCAGGTTCAGGCCTGGTGATGATGATATTTGGGGGACAGTTCCTGGCCTATAAACTCTTCAGAACCAACTTTGTCTATCCAGCCGAACTGCAGAACTTCTAATGGACACAATGTGTAAAGTTTTTTTTACTGGTTTACTAGTTAGTCTCAGATCCTGATCCACATCCTGTTGAGTTCACTTTGCACTGATTGTACTGCTAGGTTCATGTTATCCTATGTCTATCAAGACACACTTTGACTACTAGATAACTTGTTCATTATCTATTATCAGCCACCACCATTATCTGTTGTCAGATATGTGATATCCTTCATTTAACAGTGTTTTTTTTTTTTTTTTTTTTACATATCCTGTACAGTTTAAATATTGTTTTGTACTTTTCTTTACAAACTTCATACTGTAAACAAAATGTATTAGCAGAAATGATGCCTGTAGCATTCAGTAAAAGCCTGGATTATACAGCTGGAAAATATGTACTACTAGCTGATCTACTGGCTGATATTTTCCAGCTGTAATGTCAGTATAATATGTAGAATGTGTTAAATACTTAGTAAAATAGTTTGTAGAGTCTATAGTGTAGCAGTCCCATAAAGAAAATAATAACGCAATGAGAAATCCAAACAAATCTGAATTAATTGTAGCCTGATCTCCTCATACTTGTCTGAGTGGATTCTGTTTGATTTCATGTTTAGGTGCTATGAAAAGTTCACACCGGCAACACCACAAATGGTCATTTTAATGCTGGCTGTATATATTAGTTAAAATCTGTTGGATTTACATTAAACACTTCATGCAAAAGGATTGTTCTGTGTTCATATCTGTGTAAGCGTACATTCATGCGAGTGCCAGTGTGTTGAATCCTTGATTCAATTCTGACTCATCAGACAGTAGAGGATCACTACATTTTACATCAAATCAGACATTTAAACATCTCCAACTAAAGGGATATATAAGCCCACAGTTACAGATATATGAAAGAGAAAATGGTTTATCTGTATATTGTATAACTAAAATAACAGGTTGGGGGAAATCCTGTAGTAGTGAAGTGGGCACAGTCTTTGACCTCTGGCCTGCCCACAGTCTCTCTCATTTGACATCACGGTTTCCTGATTCGCAATTAAGTGACTCCAACCTGAGCGCCAAAACAAAGACGGCGACTGCAGTTTCTGTGTGGATTATCCGCGATATATGAAACATTTCTAAAAGCAGTAACTTGAACCGGTGAAATGTCTGAAACAGGTTAACATCCAGTATCGAGGTTAATAAACACCGAGCAGCTGCGGACGAACCTTGATAGCTAACAAATTAAGTGGCTCCTCACAGCTAGCGGAGAAATGCTAATGTCTATTTATGCTGGTGAAATTCGAATACCAAAAGTTTCATAGCGTGGGAGAGCCAGCACAAAGCTCCTGAAGACATTAAGCTTCTACACTATTTGTTTCATATTAAGGGAAAATGCCTGCCATTTAAAACAGATTCAGTCAGTAAAATTACTCATAAACTTGTATCAGCATTTTTAACGACAGAGAAATTAGCTTTGGGGTCAGTGTGAAATGTGACATTGTTGAATTAAGGATGTAGAGCTAAATTTAGAAAGCCTATATTTGCTCCTCAGTTAATCATCCTGTTCCTTTAGCTCAGTAATTTAGTGCAACAACATTATCTCATCAGACTGAATGTTTAAGAAGTTGAGGTAATTGATATGTTTTATTTGAAGATAATAAAAATGTGAATTAGCTGTGAGTCTATGAAGGTGCTTAGGTGTAGCGTGTGCCAAGTAAACATTGAAGGGATAGAAATTCTGTCATTATAACTCAATAATTGTGGAAAACAAATCATAACAAAAGCAAAAAGCAAAATCCAATTAAGAGCCAACGTGAATAGAAGGCTCTGGTTTTACTTCTATGCAGTATTTTTGAAACTTCATTGTCACAATTTTCACATCACTTCTTGTGACTTGTGTAGATTTTCCTGTGTGTTTCAACTGCTGTTTTATGAATGTGAATCCGCTGAAGTCAGCCACAGCATTAAAACCACTGACAGATGAAATAGACAACATTGGGTCTGGCATTTCATCTGGATGTTTCTTGACACAAACCACCCACCTAAATGTTGTTGTAGAGTAGACCAATCACACCGCGCCATGTAGCAACACTCTGATGACTGAGGCATAAACTGCTCAGACATGGCTCAAGAAAACTTTATACTAATAACTAATGTGGTGGTTAATGCTTATAGGTTTTAAATCCAGATTTACTCATGATTGTTTATAGACATTTCAGAACTTTTATTTTCTGTTATGATCAGGTTGAGACAGCTCCGCCAGCAGATGGGCAGCATCTTGGGTGATGGAGGGATCCTGAAAAGAATTAAATTGTCCTGGAGAGGGTCCACCTGTACCCCAAATGCTTCAGTATTAGTGTTGGAGTGCAATTTGTTCTATAAACTCCTGGCGTTATTATTTCCCAAATGTTTTTTGTTTGCCATTTATCTCTCTTAAATTTTTTTTCTCTGACAGTCCATTACTCTGGCTTCCTGGAATACTCAGACCACCCTTGAAACCACCATAAACTAAATACCCCCAGATGATGAAGTTAGGGAAGTCAAGAAATTTTTTGTCTTCAGGTTCAAATGAGTTTACCAGTTAACCTATAAAATCGTAGCCCTTGAGAGAACTTATTTCTTTGATAGAAAAATTGCCAATTTCTAAAATTATCGACCAAACAGATGTGAGCGTGGACTGGAGCTGGGCCTGCTGGCCATGCAGAAGGAGAGTTCTCTCTCGTTTCTTTCAGCCCCAATGTCATTATGGGGACATGGTATCCTCAATTTCATTTCCTCTCTACCCCGTGGTTCTGTATGAGGTCCAGATCCTCGATTTCCTCGACTTCCGCGGGACAAGTGGGCAGTTGCACTGAGTCCGGTAGGGAGGCTGCAGTGCCCTCTTGTTACTGTCACAGTCAGGAAACACCCTAAGATAGGAGTTTTCAGTGAAAACTAAGGAATCTAAACGACTCAGATCCTTTAAAGGAGCAGTTCAACATCTCGGGAAATAGACTTGTTTGCTTTCCACGTGTGAAACAGATGATGGATACCACTCATATCTCAATGTGAGATGAGACATGTCTCATCCTATTCCTTTAACTGAACTCCCATTCAGAGTTTGACTTCAGTAAAAATAAAGAGGTACTATTTACAACATGTACTTAGACTGAAATACAGTACTTTAATTAAAACTGTCATGATTATTAATGTAAATCTAGGGTATCATATTTTTTGTGCCATGAAAAATGTGCCAGTGGACTTGGGAGCTCTTTGTCACTGCAGTGATACATTCAAGTCATGTGGGCTCAAATAGTGAACTCAAGTTCACTTCCTCACATCTTGACTCATATTTAAGTCATTGGTGCTGAACTTGCTCTTTGTTGGCTGATACTGTTCCCTTTTGCACTTCACAGAGTGACACACACACACGCGCATGCACTTCATCTTTGTCGGCAGCTCTAACAAGCTGATAAAAGGTGCGTGGATAAAGGTAGAAAGAGTAGAACAATCACACAGCTGCAACAGTGTTTTCTTTTAAAGGTCATTTGCGCATGTATGTATGAAAGTGTGCCAGAGAGAGAATGTGTTTGTTTTGCTCACAAGGGCAGCCCACCTGACCTTTTATGAGCGTGTGTGAAATGGACCAAAGTCATGTGTACTATTGTATGTAAAACTTTGCATTATTGTGGTTTCTGTGCTGTGGCCTTGACGTTCACATTTAATGCTGTGGGTGTAGCTCCACTCACTCCGTTCACTCAGAGGAAGCTTGCCTGCACTTGCTTTTCACAGATTGTCACAGATTGGCAAATCACCCAGGGTGATCAACAAAAACTGACATGCCATGGAACCTGCGAAGCTTAATCTTTAACAGGCTTGTAAATATATTTTCTTGCTCCACGGGATCGTAGTTAAACGGAAAACGAGGCATGAGTGAGTCTCAGCCAGTCAGATAATTCATAACAGGTGCCTGTTGCATCGGAGCCTTATAGCCAATCAATAGGAACAGCTACTACTTGTTGTTGATTTGGACCAACACCTAAAAAAACACCTGCAGATAGCTGATGAATAATGGCACTAGATGAATGGCTAAGGGATCACTTAAATTTTTACAGTTCATCCTATGGAGAACTGACAAACTGTTCATACTGTAGCTCTGGATGAAGGTAAACACGTCTTCTCAAGCATATCAGAAAACAAGGACATTTTTGCCATTCTTCACAGAGGAAAATATTTCAGTTGGTGGGGTGTTCAAGACAAAGAAGTGGAGGAGAATGACCTGCTAAGTTTGCTATTTTCCAAACAAAGAGGAACAGAGAGGAGTCAGGCAGCATGTTTCTGCATGTGTTATCACAGAGAGCTTAAACAAATCCTAGTGGGAGAAGGTCAAAAAGGAGGGGAAAATAGCAGGGGAGGGAATACAGTGTACGCAACAGAAAGGAAAAGGAGACAACACAAGTCCCAGGCGAGGTGTAGGAGGAGAGGAAGGAGATGACAAGAGGAGGAAGAGGGGAGGAGATTGGTGGAAGGAAGGAGAGGAGGAGGTCGTTGTTGGTAAAATACCTGATGTGCTTTGTTAAAACCAGATCAAAGTGTGTGTGTCTATATTTGCCTAGGTTTTTTTCATCGGTTTATTATTGTGTATACAATGTGTGTGTGTGTGTGTGGCAGGAAGTCTGCTGTGGTATGTGGCTTTGCCTCAGCAGGAACCCTCAGTTTAATACTCCGCTGATAATTCCAAATTAATTAATACAGCACATCAACTCCATGCTGTTCACTCTTACTTGACAAAGTCATTTCATTCCTTTACTCCATTTCATTTGAGTTATATGTGTTTAGTGACCAAATATAAACATCATTTCACTTACAATGAGCCATGTCTTGAATCTTGAATTTATGTCTATATAGGGAGCAGGTTCTCTTCAGCAGAGTCCGCCATGTTTCACTGCCATGTTTCTAGCTGGACAAAACTGTAGCTCCGTACAGGGCCTTTTGCCCTATATGGCCACAATTGTGCCTGATATATTAGTAGTAGTATCTTGATCTGGAACATGTTTTTCATGTCTTGTATACTTGATTCCTTACAGTATTGCTAACAATTATCTAAGGTTTCTATTTCCACCCTCCTTACTGGTGGATGTTTCTTTCATTTCAACATGATACATTTAAATCAGTGTTCCAGAGACTTTAATCTTTGGCATCACATGAAGCACTGACACATTTACTTCCAGTTGTATCTGTGTCAGGGCTCAACTTTTAACAGCCCCGCTGACAAATATACAACTGGAAAAATGTGTCAGTGTTTTTTTATGACAGTGTGTTTGGATAGGTGAGATTAGACTGATGATTAATGAGTAGATGGATTTATGACAACACAGTTGACAGCAACCTTTCAGCTTGATTGGCTATAATAACTATAGCTTGAAGTGGGAAAGAAAGAATGAGAGACGGAGCTGATGGAAGAGGGCAGAGAGAAGGAATGTGCTGTGTAACTTCCTGTCACAACAAAGGGGACATTCAGCTGGGCATCAGCAAAATCAAAGAATTTGGGAGACCCCACTGTCAAACACACATTATCTGGGCTTCCACCCATCTGTTTTATGCACATTTTCAATTTGCCCTTAAAAAAAACTGATTGGGAATGTGAGAATATTGGGGGAAAAAAAGTTATGTGAAGATTTTTTATTCATATAATCTGTTCATATTTTTAAAAAATCACTGACTGATCTATTGGCAGTGGATTTTTTTAAGTGTCAAATATTAATATCAATATCAGCATCAAAAATCCATAATAGGTCAGACTGTTATTTTGGATAACTCCCTCCAGCACCCTGAGGTACTGAGGTGATGTACTGTGGTAGCACTTTGGCCATTTTCTTTGCTGTCACTCTTTCAGATGTTATAATTATAAGATACAATACCAAACAGTAGCAGTTATACCTCCCTGCTCTGCAAACATTGTAACCATGTGTTTGTGAGTGTGCATGTTTCTTCCCTTGACTGCTCATATTGATAAGTTGTGCACTGATTGTCATATGGGTGGCTGCTTCACATCCTTGAGCATATGTGTGTGTAAATATGTCTGATAACACACAATGACAGGTATTATAATTATACAACCTGTATGAGATCATCCTAACCTAGTGGTTCACTGTGTCTTAGCTAGGCTAAACAGCACTAGTGAGCTGTATGCTGAGATGAGCTTGACTCTGTTGAGCTAGCTAAGTGAAGTTCAAGCTGTGTGAGAGCTGCTATTCTTAGTCCCTGCTGATTTTGTCCTCATTAGTTGACTGGCTAGGAATTCAACACACCGCTGGCTCGTCTTTAGTTAGAGTCTTTGGCCGACTTGTGCCTGTCTGACTCACTGACCGCCTTGTGTCATAAAGTATCTCTCTCCTCTCCTGCCATTAAAGGCGTACTAACATTCACTGCAAGCTGACATTCGGATGTAAATGAAATCAAAGACAAAACGTGCTTTTTGAAATGTCACTGCACACATACCTGTTTTATAGAGCACAACAAACACAGTCAGTTCTCAAACTATCCAGCATTTATAATCCAGGAATATATTTATGACAGGTACTGCTATGAGATATCTGTTATAGCGTAATCGGTAAACAAGGTGCAAAGAGCACAGCTACAAATTACACAGTTATGCCCAGGAGCGAGTTTCACTGTGACTTGTGAGAACCAGATTTTTTTTCATTTGCTGAGCAATGTCAGCCAAGTTTTAACATGTGTTAGCAAGCTTTGTGCCAAATAACCAGATGTGTCTTTCTAACTGTCAGACTTAACTTTCTCTGTCTCCAACTGTCTGTCTCTCTTCTAGCCGCCGAACGGGCCACTACACAGTTCAACAGAACCAAAACACACAACATGGAGACAGACACGGGCCTGCCTCGACCACCAGTATTAGCAAAACCAGCAGCACCGAGCCGTCATCGCTCCCCTATCCCAGCTCCGCTGCTTGCCCCAAGTCTCAGCCCTCTTCCAGCCCAAAGCCTGGCTCCAGCCCCAGGCACAGTCCCAATTCCAGGACCAGACCACGACCCTCATGTCAGCGCAGTAACTCTCAGGTAGGCTGTAAACGATGTGATGAAAAATGGTAGCACTCCACTTGTGAACAGATGTTCTAAACATTCAACTAGGGAAATGTGATTACTGACATGACTATTTAATACCTTTACATTGTAGACCTTCCATACTAATAATGCATGTGTATAGGGTTGCAATGGGGTGGAAAATTTCCAGTAAATTTCCTTGGGAAGTTAAACTGGGGAATTTTCTAAATATTCCACGTTGGAAACTTTCCTTGGGAATTAACAAGAATATATATGAATTAACTAGAATTTACAGGAATTAATGGTAATTAACTGGAAATGTTGGGTTAATTTATACAAACTGCATCATATATAAACATTTTGTTTTGTCATAAGAAGACATGCATGAAATCTATCCACACATCAGATGGTGCATGTGTCATTGCTCTGTAGAATAAGATGAGAAAAAAGCTTGTAAAAACACTAATGCACTGCCCTGCACAGATATAAAAATAGTTATCTTAACAATTGGAATAGTCTTTAAAAATATTTTACAATTGATGCTGGATAAATGAATAGATGAATAGATGAACACTACTCAATCAGATGCCAAATCAAACTTGAACCTACAGTCCTGTATGATAACAGACGACTGGCAGAATGCAGAAGGAACAGCATCACAGTTGAGCTAGCTAGCACCATGATAGCTAGCCTCTTCAGTTGTCAATGAAATGGTGTTAGCTAGCTTACATTTAGCATATCTGATTTACTGTCCAGCCAGCTACTGTATAACACATTTTCAGCACCCTGATATAGGCTAACCTACCTGCAATTTTACAAATTTCCACTTTATTCCCTGTTAATTCCCATATATTCCCATTATTTCCCATGAAAATTGTCGAACTTTGAAAATTCCTGGAATTTTGCAACCCTACATGTGTATCTAGTGGTTTTGCCTTGGTGGGATTTTCATGCAGCAACCTTCTCCTGCTGTTGTAGCGACTCTGGATAACAATGCCTGCTATAAATGTCTAAATCGTAACTGTTAACATTTTACAGGGGGTTTGGTTGGCAGGCACACAATTGTAGTCCCTCATCGCTCAGGTCTCAAGTAATCTATAGTTAGATGTGTTTTGGATCTCTCTGGTGAGTTTCCTGAGAATGTGTGTGTGCTCAACACCAGCGTGGAGACTCTAATAATCCAACAAATGAATCCAAGTTAAGTGCTGTTTTTGGAAAAGCAAAGCGAGCTGGAGTAACGCACTCCAAGGTCTGTTTAAATTTTAGGTGTTCTACGTCAGTGTGTTTGTGTTATCTGAGACCAACCGGCTACAGCCACTTTTGAGACTTGTTCAGACTGGCTGTTATTTGTTATCTCTTTGCATCGTGTCTGGCACAGAAACGGGATGTGAAACTGGAATGTGAATTTGAAATTGCAAACGATGAACTCCCTGTCTTTGTGCGTCCACACGTCTTGCAGGACTCTCTGGATGAGCTGGAGATGGACGACTACTGGAAGGAGGTGGAGAATATCACCTGCTCAGGAGGAGAAGCAGGGAGAGGAGAAGGTGGAGGAGAAGGGGAAGTTCAAGAGGACGAGCAGCAGAAAATTCCTGAGGGTAGGATACACGGTGTCCATGGACAGAACTGAAAGAGAGATAAACAGCCCACTTTTCTTCCATGTGCTAGTGTACACAGACAGTCATTTTTATTCTTGATTTAGAGCTTTCTGCTCAGAGGAAAGGTAATGCAGTAACAGAATTTCATTATAGGATGGTCTGGGCATATGTGTGGTTCCAAACACAGATGGATTGTGAGATAATCGGCCCCTGGGCACAGACATGTAAAAGGCCTCCTACATAGGAGAAAGACACCCAGAGTGAAAGTTGTTGGTCATTGTTCTGTCTTTGTAGTATTTTGCAGGTGAACCAGAACCCTGAGACTCTTTGAGACATAAAAACAACTAATTTTGTTTCTCTTTGTGGTTGCTTTGTGTCTCCTTTTACTGTATTGTTTTGCATCTCTTTGCGTCTCTTTGTTGTCATATTGTGTCTCTTTGTGATCAGTTTGCAAACTTAAAGTTTAAGGTAGAGTGGTCTGAAGTGACTGTGACATATAAATGCTGTTTATCAAAAAAAAAAAAAAAAACCTCTATTGTCAGCTCAGGGCTGTGCAGACTTGCTCTGTGTTGCTTTGCACATGAGGAATGTGTATTTCTGTGAGTCTTATTTAGCTTGTTTATGAAGACTATTGTTCTCAGCAGACACACTCTTCCTGTATAATATGTGCACCGACTTCTGTCTGTGGTTACTCCTTTCCCTTTCCTGCACCTGTAGAATTGTCTTGCATGGGGACAAATAAGAGGCTTTTTTATATTGGTCTCCCCTTTTTTCTCTCATTTCATATCACAAAATGATGTTTGTGATGTTTAATCTCGGGGACCAAACTGAAAAATATCCCTCACCTTTCCTTTTCAATCTTTCCCTCTTATTTTTTCTTCTAGACGGAGAGCAGGAGGAGGCGTGGCTTACAGAGGCAGGACTAGCACGACTGTTTGATGATTCATTGGCCGCTGACCAGGATCAGGTGTCGATCATCTATCCCTTATTTAATTAGTGAGACCTGAGTCCAGGTTGAGTCATAGTTTATCAGTTTCATATTTGCAGTTCAGATCTGTGAATGAGCATGGACTGTTTGCTGTGGTTTGAAACCTGTTCATATCAGTGAAAAATGTATTCAATAAAAGACAAAAAGATATTAAATAGATGTACAGGTAGATGGATGTTATACTAAGTGACTCATGTGTGATTCTGATTGATTGATTGACAGGAAGAGGACAGCGCAGTGTTCCTGTCCACACTAACCAGAACTCAGGCAGCAGCTGTAGAACGTCGTGTGGCATCACTACAGCAGACGTTGCTACGGCGACGCAACCGACAACACGTTCCTGATGTTAGGGATATATTCAGACCTCCTGAAAAGGTTAGATGACGCACATGGACACACGCAACATCAAACTGTTTCATCTCTTGTCTTATCTCTCACTTGCCAAGAGTTAGATGAAAAGAATGATACCACTCATGACTGTGTGCTAAATATGAAGCTAAAACTAGCAGCCAGTTAGCTTAGCTTAGCATAAAGCGCACCGCTAAAGCTCACCAAACAACTTGTTACATTGCATTTATTTAATCCATATTTTAAAAAAATGTAAAAATGAAAAGTTTGGGTTTTAAAGAAAGTTGTGACTACTAGCCAGGCTGTCTCAGCAAGACAGTGAATAAGTGTATTTCCCAAAATGTCAAAGTATTATTTTAATTTCAGAATTGTGCTAATTGAGGTCACAAAATCTCAGCAAGCAGTGATAGTGAGGGACATGAAATCTTGCTGGATTAGTGACATCAATCTCTTCCCTCTTTAATAGCATGAATTGAACATTTCCACTACAACACACAAATTTGGCATTTCCTTTTTTCTTTTACCACAAAGGAAGTGGCCACAACTTTACTACCTTTGCTACATTTGTTGTTACTTCTCCAGTCACAGTCTGCCAGTGATCAGTGATCATCCAATTGGCCCCATTTTATTTCTGCAAAATCAAGTCCCATCAATACATTATACTGGGTTGACTGGATTGATTTTCAGCAAATGGAA
The DNA here is from genome assembly GCA_033238685.1 of Lates japonicus. Classification (NCBI taxonomy): domain Eukaryota; kingdom Metazoa; phylum Chordata; class Actinopteri; family Centropomidae; genus Lates; species Lates japonicus. The sequence goes on along the minus strand of BRZM01000038.1, from coordinate 4,892,407 downwards.
AACATAGGAATTAAGTTTTAATATTTTAGTGGAAGTAAGTATACTACCACTAGTCCACACTACTACAGAGTAAGCTGTTTTCAACCTACAGTCACTTAGATGCACAGATTGTCCACTAATTAACAGACAGGATAATATGTCTCTTGAAATAATGTACTTTGGGGTGGTGGGGTGGGGGGGTTACTGTGTGAATTTGTGAACTTGTTGAACATTAAACTGTGTGCTGTACACTGTAGGATGAGCAGCCAAGTAAACTCAAAAGGGGAAGTGAGAATGGACAAAGAGATGTCACCTCAGCTGGTATGTGCGACATACTCCCGCAGACACACACACACACGCCGTATGAGTCGGCATGGAGAATGACTAACTGAGGCCCAAATAAACATCTGCCTAGCAACTCTTAAACATATTTTAGAATAGCAGTACAACACAACAGCACATTATTTTTACCTTGCAAATATTCAGCAGATGTTTAGAAGGTGTGCTGTTTTTGGCTACAATAAAATGGAATAAAAAAGACTAAGTGGAAATATATGCTATAACAATACAATGATACTTTTATTTCAGATCTACACAACATTAGAATGAGCTTTTCTATATTTTACATCATTGTAAAATGGGTGCAAACATCAGGTAAAGCCAAAATTTTTGGATTCATTCATCAGTAGTGTATTTAAAGGAACTGAAAAGTCAACGGGGCTCTTCCTCTCCCTGCCATAGTTACTAAAACACTGTGACATTAAATAAATGAAAATACACTTGACTATCTGTCTATATATTCAGCTGGACACAAACACAGTTTAAATGAGTTACTTGTGTGGTCCTGTGTTTAATTTCTTTTTTTGTGTGTGTGTGTGTCTCAACAGAAACAGAGACAGAACTGAATGTTGAAGTGGCCTTTTCAGAGCAGGCACTCAATTATAAGGATAACCATCAAGGATTGAAGGTTAACACCAGCCCTAACTCTCCCGACGACAAACTACCAGTGAGCCACATACCTGTACACACATGTTCACACACTTCCTCAGCAGTATGTTTCTTCACTGTTAAACTGAGTGGGTCTGTACTTGTGGAGGAGCTAGCGTTGCAGCTCCAGTGAATAAAGTGGATGCACATACATTGTTACATATACAAAGCCACTTTGAATTTCAGCTTATTAATTGTTGTGGATCAATGATTAGCAGAGATAGCAGAAAAAGATCTGGCAACTTCGCTGCACAGGAATGATTTCTTACTGCCTGAGTGACAAAATGTTTATCTTTGTTACACCTCAATGAAATATAATCTGATTAATTATGAAAACAGTTGGATATTAGCTGCCATTGAATGTTTGACTTGCTGTTTAATCACAAGACACGTATTTACTTGTTTTATTGTGCTGTTTTGTCAACAATTTGGCTTGTATGTGTAAAAACTGAATATAAACGGAGAATGAAATGTAAAATCCAGCAACATACATCCAAATACAGTTTACATAGTTACTCAATAAATTAGTTCTAGTAAAATAGCACCATTAGACTTAAATTGAGCATCAAGTGTCGTGTTCAGGTTGTGTTGTAGGTCAGCAGAAAGCAGTGTGTGTGTGTGTGTGTGTGTGTGTGTGTGTAAGCAGTTTGAGAACTGGTCCATAGCGACATCTGGTGGTTGAGCAGATTATTTTCACTGTTGGGTGTGTAGGTCTGTAGCCACTCCACATTAGGCATTCAATGTTAAAGTAAATACAATCAAATATTAATTTGGCACAGTGTTTCCTCGTAGTGTTTCCTCCCACAGTCACTGACAACCCTCTGTCTCCTGCTCTCCCTTGTTTGTCTTTTCTAGAACTTCAAGCTGCTCCGAGATAAAACAGGTCAGACCAGGATAGGAGATCTGTCTCCCCTGGATATGAAAAAGGTAAGTAAAAGTTAATGTGTATTATCTGTGGATGTGTGTGTATTTAGATTATGATAAGCCTTTGCAAGACAAAGTTTCCTGTAAGAGGTGCGTCAGTTGAGTTGTTTCTAAGTGCAGCTATTATAACATTCACGTCCTTGTGCCCTTTTTTTGTTTTTTGTTTTTTTAATGTTCTAGGTGCGTAGGCTGGTGCTTGTGGAGATGACTGCTCTGTTTGACACTGCTGGGATAGACCTTAAGGCGCACAAAGCTGTCAAAGTTAAGACTAAAGGTAACACACACACACGCACACACAATATTGACACAGTTGGGAAGGCCCTGAAGGCTAAACAAAACTCAGGTTTTCTCATTGCAGAATAATAGTATTTTCACACACACACACACACAAGCAGGTATATGTACAAACACTGACACGCACACACACACCTGTCATTAAAAATAGCTAAAATTAGTACAAACAACCAGCATTGGTAGTATGCATGCAAATTGTGTTTATGTGTGTGCAGAAAGTGGTCTGTTTGGTGTTCCCCTCGCCACTTTATTGGATCAGGACCAGAGGCGGGCTCCTGGGACCAAAGTGCCATTCATACTGCAGAGGGTAAGCAGGTAGTCAAATTGTCAGTCTGAGTCATGGACAGTTCAACAGCAGTGAGACAGCCTCAATATATCAGTGCGTCTTACTGTATTTTCTATATGGATCCCACAGTTTACATTACACACAGTACAACCTGAACCTAAAGTACATATGGGACTGGGCTGGCTTTGGGATCATTAATATCATATATCCAACAAACTATCATCTTTTATTCAATAGTGTTTGCTAAATGCAATGCCCTCTTATCTAGCTCATCAGTCATATAGGAGGAGGAAGTTAGACACAGAGGGCCTACTACGGATCCCTGGGCTAGAGCCAGGTTGGTCAAAGTATTTGGCGTACCACAGACACACTGTCTTGTTCCTGAAGCTGATGCTTGCGTGAAGCAATAGCCTGTCATGCATTGTTTTCCGTCCATATCAGTCACTGTGCGGAGCTGGGTCTCACCTATGGCCAGGATGTTTCCCATGGCAACGGGTTGAGAAGCAACCACGATGCTGCTAGCCTTCCTAAACTTTTCATCAGGGTTGCCCATCCAGCCACCCAGCTGGTGGAGGCACCTCAGCGCATTATTTCTGTCAACAGTATGTACATCATCTGCTCATGATGTAGTCTGCCTAACCCACAAGAGCTTTACAGCCACATTATGAGACAGTGAACTGACATTACGTTAAGCGTTTCTATGTCACCAATGTTTTACAAACCACACGAAGCAACAGCTGCAGGCTTTGAACCTCCTAGTCCTTTTAACACTGAGCCCAATGGGGACACTCTGAAAGTAGACACACTCAATTTAAACCTTATACTTCATGTAGCATTTTCAGTTCAGTAAATCATTTTCCTCTGAAACTCTCAACTCTTTCTCTTGTAATTTTTTTTTCCTGTTTTTCCTCCCTAAATTAGTAGGGTTCTTCCAGCGTGTGATTGACCATCAGGCCAAGAATAAAATAGCGGCTCAACAATGTCTCAGTTGTCATAACCCAACATCTTCATGTTCAAAGGCTTCGCTCCAAGGTCACGGAACAGCAGGAGTTCTCATGGCAACCAACACGGCCGCTCGTCAACACTCGGCCCCAAATGCAGAATCTTCTGTGGACAGTAAGGATCAAAGAGCCCTCTAGCTTCCTGATAAATTCTACCATTCAGAACACTTCCTTCAAACGCGAAATCTGTGGCCGTCAGCATTGTACGATTGAAAACAATGTGGTTGTTTTCCTTTTAGAATGAATGAGGGTAATATGTTGTACTAAAGAATTATCAAATCTCATTTTTAATAGTATCTATCTACCTCAGATCCCCCCAGTTCGCCGTATTGGGTCAAAACAACAAAACGCCGTCAGCGGAAACAAAAATAAAGAGAGAGAGCTGTAAAGCTGCTAAAGAAGATTACCACTGACAAACCGTCTGATAAGCTGTCCCTGAGGTGGGAGTTTTAATTTCCAGCTTATGTAGAGGTCAGTGACCTACTTTGAAAATCGCTGTTAATAATTCTACTGAAATATACTAATGAGGGTATTTTCTGATGAATTGGGATCATCAAACAACCCTAACACCACACACCTAACCACACATTTTGCTTACATGGATTTGTGTAAATCAAATGTATTGTTAGGCATGAATGTAAAACATACATTCTGGACCATATAATAATATGCAGTTTAAATCCTTTATTAACCAACACTCATAACCTAATGGCTGAATGAAATAATGAGTCAAAATAAAAGCCCTATGAATGACAATTTAATAGCAGATAGTCACAATTTAATACCAAGATATCATTATACTAACTATACAGTGCAACTCTGAGCAGGTTGTGTAGATAGTAAGTTGAGTAGTGACCTCTGAGTGGTGCTGTATGAGAGGTATGTTCAATGCAAGCATGCTACATAGTGCAACAGGTGACTGTCAGGAGCTAATGCAAGACAGTGGATCTTTATAAGACATGTCAACATCAGCTCCAGTCAACTTTGTCTCCTTAAACTAGAAACGCTGCAGTTTGAGAACATTCTAGTTTAAAGAAACATTTTCTAGTTTAAAGTTCCTTTCTCAACTAGTTAGTGTTTTGTTCTCAAATGTAATGTGTGATGCACTCCTTTTGCTAGACATATTAATAACAATGAAACAAACAGGCATATTGATTGGGGTCGTGTAACTAAATATAATTTGATGAATAGGTAACTTGGAACTGAAATACATGACACCTCTCCAGCTAAGTGTTGGCTGAATGAGTGTTTGGGTTTATTCAACAAAACAGGTGGAATTTCTCGATCCATTCTTTAGTTCCTCTTAAATCCCCATCTCATGTAGTCATTTGTGTGTTGATGGGGACAGTGTTCTGTCTGTGTGAATGACTGTGTGCACCTCTCTCACTGTGTATCTCTGTCTGTCTGTCTTCTATGTTTACAACCAGGAGAGTTCAGGGGTTTGTTCGGTCCAAACACCCCAGTTCAGTAAAGTTTCTAGCAGTTCAGCTCACTGCAGAGTTACAAGCGCTAGTGTGTTAACCCCCACTTCCTCAGCCAAGACAGGTAATGTGTGTACATACAACACTTTGCACACTCCTTTGTCTTTGCCTTGCCTTTGTGAGGCCTGTCAGCACTATTCATATCTCCTTAATATTTCCTCTTACTGTTTTCTCCCTCTCTCCGTTAGCCTGATTCGGTGGCAGTGAAGCAGGAAAGGCTGTGTCTATGAGATGGTTGAAATATCCAGTGAACCCATCTACTAAACCCCACAAATTGATTATAGTAATCCATCTTAGTGTAAACAACTGCATCATGTCCATCTGTCAAACACGTCTCTCTCTCTGTCTTTCTTCTCTGGGGAGGGTAACTCTGAATGGGGAAACGTACGAGGCCTCTTCCAGCTGAACCCTACAGCAGAGTGGGTCATCAAAACGCACAGCGATAAACTCATTCTATTATACACACCCTGCTACTCATGGGCTGTCTCAACAGTATCCTAATAGAAAGAGACATACTGGACATACTTGGACCCATTCATTTTGTAGCATACAGGTTTTTCTTCTGGTTCATCCCAAAAAGCTAATATTCCAAGCGGCAGTTTAAAAACTTGTGAAAACCTATTTAAGTGAAATGTGTGGTAATATTTTTCTTCTCAGTTCTTTGAATAACCCTGAGACAAGAATAAAGGAAAATTACACAGTTTTAATCACAAACCTTATAATTTTTTTCCATCCCGCCTTATGCTGCGTACTGGAATCTTGCACCTCGGGTAGCACATACCTGAAGAACAGTACAGTAGTGCAGTTGAAACACAATATCATCTCTATACTCCTGACAGACCACTGTTGAACACTGGTGGAAATATGTTGTTTCCTCTAGTCTGTCTCAGAACTTGACTCACAATATTGTGATTCTTTATATTGTGTGATACTGTTTTTTTGTATTTTTATTTGTATACTGTGATTTATTACCACTAATCACTTTGTTGTACCTGCAATAATAAGCTGAAATAATATAGTGTGGGGGCAAAATAGTATCTAAATTCTATTAAATGATGAGCATCAACTTTTCTGTTGGCCAGTTTTCAGAGTATTGTCTTTGTTAAGAGCCCAAAAAAGTTAATGGTCACAATATTGAATGTCTTTGTATGGAAGCACTTCACTATAACCAGGAAGGAGTGAACAGTGGAGTGAATGGGTGTACCTTAGGGGTCCAGAGCTGTGAGTTATATGCGAGGAAGGGGCCCCTTCTCTGGTCCACCTCAACAGTGAGCATAGCAGAAGCAGCACAAACTGGTCAAAATGTCTCCACTTTTGGGTTTAATGCCGTCAGTGACAGGTAACCAGGGCACGCAATGACGACATCACTGTTTTTATGGTACATTAATATTCACTGTACGTTACAACTTTTTGAACCGTGGTTGTTTGAGTGTGTTAATGTATCTTTAAAAACGGCTCGACATCAGTGTACAAATGTGAAGAGACGCATTTCCGCATTTTTATATACATATAAGAGTTTATGTGGAATAAATCAAAGTCAATTGCCTTACAAGTTTTGTACCAAAGACGTGATTATTTTAAAAATATGGCAGATTCTTACATAATAATTTTGAAGAAATACATTTCTCACTGTATAAATGGCCTTATGAAATGATACACTCTAACAAAATGGGTCCAAACAGTATCTGGACACTAATTCTTTTGGCATTTATTGTTATGATTTTTGGCTCTGTACTCTTCTCCAGTTTGGATGTCAGTCGATATAATACATTGGCAGAAGTTGAATTTTGTCAAGAATAGAAAATCTGTTTTATTTTTTTGGCACATATTTGTGTTTTTCTTGGCTAATACAATACAAGGCTTAGCTGATTCTGTGTGCTTTCTCATAGTTTCAGCAGCCTGTGGAGGATCATTTCTGCATCGCAAAGTCAAAAATCACAGATGTCTCTCTTTGTGAAAAGCTGTGGAATACAAACAACAACATGTCACTTTTTTTAAAGACTCTGTCTCTCCCTGCCTTGCATTGTCTTTACTGTGAATGTTTTTTTTCCCAAATATTGATGTCTTTGTTACTGCCTCTGAAATGACCACTAAAACAGCCTGTAAATAAACATGCAGTTATTAATTACCACATCTGCTGGTATGAGTGCTTTTGTATACAAAGGACCAAACAGAGTGAATGCACAATGGAAAAATCTTTAGTCAGAGACTGCTCTGTGATCAGTATTTTTTAGAGTTTGGTAACTTCTGAGAAAAGATTTGGCTCATTTTTTCATGTCATCGTGATAATATCCAAGAGTGGTTCAGTGTTGTGGGTTTTGATGGGAAAGTAATATTCTGAAGCTGCTGAAACCATTATGCAACAGAACAATATTGCAGCCAATTTGGAAGGGCAAGAATATTATTCAAAATAAACTTAGGAGATGCCAGGCTTTTATTCTTGACCCGATGCAGGGCCTTCCGTGAAACTAAAGGATACTTTTGTAGCATACCAATTTGCAACATAAAGCTGCTACTTTATTCTCAAACATTTTGACTGTGTTCTTTAAAGATTAGCTATCAAATCTGTAGTTGTAACTGTTAATCTTAAAGAGTTTAAAAGTGCTTTGTTCACTAGTAAGTCATTAGGTCTGCAGTAAATGGCACTTCTGCTTGATGAGGATATACACCAGACAAACTGTTCACAGCCTCCTGACTCCAAAGTTACCCTTACATATGGTGTATTACTAATCTATGAAGCCCTAATAAATGATTTATCAATCATCAATAAAGGAAATGGTTACAGTTTCATTAAACTTTCTAAAGTTTGAGTTGAATGTTGTAACAGTAGTATCATAATCAAAATTTAAATACAAATACTACAAATTGTTTATTAGAATTTGCTCTGGTAAGATTACATAGAACAAACAAAGAAAAAAAGAGCCTCACTCATACAACACACTTAAAACGTGGCAGAGAATAACAACAAAATAACCTGTGACAACACTTTTACAATCACTGTCATTGGATTTGTAACAATACATCCTCATACTAACTTCAAATCTGTCTCAGGGTGTAACAACAGCAGACTATTGTGAAGTTCTTCATTTCTTTGAAGCTCCTTTAGTCCCCGCAGTGTTTGCACAGTTACCCACGTTTTGATGTCATGGAAAAGTGTGACAGTAGTGTGACAGTAGTGCAAAATATTGCATTCATTGCATAATAATATTCATTGGATATCCTGGTTATCCTTTGATACGCCATGCAGGTTTGTGTGATTTTGCACTTATACAATTCATATTTAGCATTCTTGCGGTGTAACTAATGATACGCAAAACACAGCCACCTCTCCTCTTCATGATTATTACTGCTTCTTCGTAACGTGTTGAGGTGTCGTGGACAAGCCCGTCAACTAGAAACATAACTGTGTACGCACCTGATTCGCTGACACATCTTTGGGCCCCGCTCATTGGCTACTGTCATATGAAACCCGTTGTGATTGGTCAGATTCCGAGAATAGGAAGTGTCGATCAGTAGTAAGGGCTTAACATGGGTAGATAAGTAGTATCTGGTTAATATAAACTAAACGCTGAAGATTTTTCGCATATTGTCCTTAAACTCGGATGTTTTCCAGTACCAAGAGACACTCGCCAACTAATTTTTAGACCGAGGAGTTACGTCTCTTGCACATATTGCGCCGTGTGGTTGGTCTTTTGTGTGGCACTAGCTTTTTAGCTGAACGCCTTCTCAGCCAGTTACTACTCTGCTAGCTTAGCTCTGCATTGGAATTTGTTAGCTTGTTTGACAGCTACAGCGGCTAAAATTAACCAGGCTGGTATCCAGAGCGAACTAGGTTCCCTTTTTCCGTACGTGTGTGTGTGAGTGTGTTTATTTATGTAACTTATCAAAGTGAGACTCAACTGTACCTGAATGTTTGGTGACAGATATAGCAGCAGCTACAGCTAGCAGATTGTTAGCTTGTCAACAACAGCAATGGGCTTTCAGAGGTGTTTGAAGACGACGAGGACGTTTTATTTGTTGACCATTCTGCTGATAGTCTTCGTCAAAGGAATAACATCAGGTAAGTGCCTCAGTTATGTTGTGTTACTGACTAAAAGCCACTCAGACAGACGTTGCTGTGACGTTACGTTTCTCATGCTGTTGCATGCAAATATTTATGTTCAGCCAACAGCTTTGTCCATCTCAAGGTAACACTGTCTTAACTGCTGCTGCAATATACTTTTCAGATGAAGAGCAACATGGGAATGACGGACCAGAGCTAAAGGTACGTTTGTAATGGGTTTTAAAGTTAGCATATCAAACCCCCTGGATGATCTGACTTGGTATAGAGGTCATAAATGGGGATAAATAACACAGTAGACCCCCATACAAACGGTTGTTGACCTACTACCCAGTGTGTTATATGGGTTGCATCAAATGAATTTGCCTTTCCTTGTGTGTTATTCCAGGGTTTTATAATATGTTGACATTGTGGAATCATTTGAAAGCCTATCTAAGCTATTGACAAAAAACAAAAACAAAAAAACTTTTAGAAATTTGCTTTGAAAAAGCAAACCTTGATGCTTGGGTCATTTTCTTGAGGAAGTACTTGATCACAATTTGGCACCGTTGTAAATCTTTAGTGATAAAAACTCATCTATTTCGCCTGATTTCAAAAGACTGTAGGAATAGTGCAGTGTTTTGAGCCCAAATTTAAACAAAACTTTGAGTGAGCAGTGTTTCAAATCTTTTGGGAGATGGATATCACTGTTAAGATTACAAATAATCTATATCGCCAATAGATTGCTTTTGCTTTGTGTAACTGTATTCAGCCTGTTTTAATACCCAATGTGATTCCCCCATTTGAGCTGTTCCTTTACTATAACCTTTTGTTTATCTTCCCAGTCTTACCATGACCCAGACGATGAGGAGGAAGACGTCCATCTTGCGTCAGTAATTGTGGCAGGTGCTTCTGTGACCTCTGCTCATGAAGTCTCCCAGCCAGAGGAGGAGAAACAGTCACCTGGAGATGGACTGGAAGGAGAGGAGAAGGAGGATCTGCCTGAGCAGCCTACTCCAGTTGAGGAGAAACCTAAAGAGGGTAAAGACTAAGATTTAAACTCAAATAGAGAACTGTAAATAATTCATACAGTGCAGCCAGGCAGAAGAACCACAGCATAATAACTGTGTGGTCTATTAACCTTGAGCATGCACACACAATCCCTAAACATGTCTTATTGTTGATTTTTATGTATTGTATATTATAAATTGAGTTTTTGTGCCTCTGTTTTAACTACTGAACACATGCTCTTTCTGGCCATGGTTTGTTTTCTTGGCTTACGTAGGTGTGTAGCTCCAAATGTCTGTGTGAGACAGGGATCAAGAGCTGGCATATCTTCTGTCAGTGGTAGTAGGCTGACTTTAGACTACAGTGTTTTACTTCTCCAATTAAAAGCCAGGAACTGATGGAGCAGTGGAAAGACTGAGACTTTATTCTAGAAAAAGTTCTCTGGCTGCCTCAGCGGGAGAGATTTAATCAAATGGAATAACAGGGAGTCGTGTTACCTCTGCTTATACTGTGTCATGATTATGACAGCAGATCATTTCAGTTTTTATGACATTGTACAGCTTGACATAGTTGTGCTTAACTACTGGTTATAACTGTGATGCAGTGAGACTTGAGTTTGAGGCTTGGAATTTGCAGTCATAAATATAACATAAATGACAGCTGATGTTCAAAAAAGCCAGAGATTAGCTCACTATCAGTTACTGAAGTTAAGACCTAAAGATTCTAGTCAGTTTGTTAAGTGTTTGGAAATTTTAGTGGTTAATTTCAGGGACTTATAGTCAGGTTTTATGAGCATTTCTGGGTAATGTGTGTGGTCTATAGCAGTGACAGTCTTATCAGTAAGTTCACTGGCTCCTCGGTGCCATCAGGTTTTCACCTTGTCTTAAATTCCATCTGTTTTTGAGAATGAGGACTCTCTTGATTTATTTTTTGAGCTTTGTTGAGTCTTGACACGTTAACCTGTTTTCAGTATGGCTGACTCTGAGCAAAGGCGCGTGTGGTTTCAGGGCACTGCCAGATTGGATAAACGGTTAAACCCCATGAGAAATTAACAGCGCCCTGCACCTGCGGCTCCTCTTGCATTCAGTTACATCATACATTTACTTGGGGATTGTTGACTATTTTCCTGCTGGCTTTTTACACAAGTGTGATATTGAGCTTTATATGAAGATGAAGATTTATGGAAATGTATTGAAATTGACATTTTTTGTTTAATATGAAGTTGTAAATCCATAACTGGGATAGGGTTAGGGTTAGGGTCACAGAGGAAAGAGGGATCACAACGAACATTGTAGCATTGAAGCATACTTTCTATAGGTTATATTATATCCAGGTGCAGTGTTACTTTTTTTTGTTTTATATACTATCATTAGAATAATATTGTGCCTCTTTTTACAGTCCCTGTGGTGAATGGAGGTACAGCCCATGGAGAGCCCTGCATCTTCCCATTCCTCTTCCAGGGGAGGGAGTACTCAGACTGTACCACTGATGGACGAGGGGATGGACGGCTGTGGTGCGCCACAACCTATGACTATGACCAGGAGAAAAAGTGGGGTTTCTGTGAGAGTAAGTCTGAAATTTAGGGTCTTGAATTAAATAAAATATCTTATTTTGAAGTCAACATGCTGATATGAATATAGATACATTGTTATGGAAGTTGTTTACTGCCTATCCAAATAAAGCCCTTTTTAAAAAGCTCAACAGCCACTGAAACTGAGTATTGAAACCAGTTTGAGAGCACGTCATGCTTTCATTTCATATGGCACACTGCTGAGAAAAGTTTTGAAAACCTGTATTTAATATCTAGGCTATCTTCTTATTGGCTTCTCCTCTCTTTCCTTTAGCGGAGGAACAGGCACAGCAGAGACTGCAGGCGGAGGAGGCTGAGGAGCAGTATCAGACTGTCCTACGCATGCTCAATGCCACCACCAGGAAGACACAGAAAAAAGAGTGAGTTTCCTCCTTCTGATTTATTCCCTTGGTTCTTATCCATCTTATTTTTAATCTTGTGGCTTGAACACATCCATACTGGTCTGAGAAGCATTTAGATTTGTTGATAACAAATGGTGTTATGACAAAAATGGTTTCATTTTGTTCATGTCCATCTTTATCTGCATGTATTTACTTCCCAGTTCTCTCCCAGACTTGATAATTAACTTAATGAAACCTGACAAAGATGAAAAATAAATGAAGAGAGATAGAATCACAGTGAAGATGAGCCTGTAAGATAGAGTAAAACACAGATCTTGGCTCTACTTTTATTTCAACCATTGGGACTTCTAGAAGACTGAGAAAAATAAGTCTGGTTATTTCATTTGAAACACACGTTAAAACTTACCTCAAACCGATCAAGCCCAAGCAGACACTATCTGATCTGATTGTAAATTTAGAGTTCGTATGGCTATATCTATAAAATGTGTGCTTTATTACCTTGTGACTTTGGTCAGTGTGTCCTTATTTGCTTTAGATGTCACAGTACTGTTTGTTATGTACACATTCTTTTTTATTATGCCTGTGTCACCTAAGCTACCTCTGCTTATCCAACCTCTATTTCAGACTGTATGAAAAGCTGCTCAAAGTAGCAGAGAAGGGCCACCAGAAGGCCACGGAGAAGGTGGCCTATGCCATGCTGTTTGGAGATTACATGAACCAGAACATCACTAAGGCCAAAGAAATGTTTGAGAAGCTTGCCATGGAGGGCTCACCCAAAGCTCAGATGGTACATTTCCCATTCAAAATGTTCATATTTCAGTTGAGAAAAAGTGTTGCATTTTGACATCTGCTCAGATAATGAAACATGTGACATTGTGCTTTGTTTGTTTTTCCATAGGCTCTTGGCTTTCTGTATGCTGCAGGACTTGGAGTTAACTCGAGTCAAGCTAAGGTGCTTTTTCATTCTGTATGACTTAAGTTATATCTTACAATTTTCAATTGAGTTCTTCCTCCTTTGGAGATTAAATTTGCTTATTGTAAGTAATAATACCTACCACTATTTCCAATAATTGGTCACATATTTTCTACTGTTTTTTCCCCAGGCCTTGGTTTACTACACCTTCGGTGCACTCGGTGGAAACTTGGTAGCTCATATGATTCTGGTGAGTCCATTCATCTGTCAGTGAATCAGTTACAGAATCTCTGGATTTATATATAAGGTATATACCAAGTTATATATGGTATTAAAATGCCTTTCCTTCTTGTCTTATTAGGGATACAGATACTGGGGAGGTGTGGGTGTTCCCCAGAGCTGTGAGTCAGCTTTAACACACTATAGGCTCGTGGCAAATCAGGGTAAGAATTTGCTGCACTTAAACCTTTTAATCTAATATTCGGGTGATACTCTCAGAGTTACTCTCTCAACTCTGCTTTCTGTCACTGCTGCCAGTGGCCAGTGACGTGTCCCTAACAGGGGGCTCAGCTGTGCAAAGGATCAGGCTTCTGGATGAGGTGGAGAACCCGGGCTCCACCAGCGGGATGTTGGAAGAGGACCTGATCCAGTACTACCAGTTCCTAGCTGAGAAAGGAGATGTACAAGCTCAGGTAAAATGGTTATCATTGTCCTTTATTCAACATAGCAACTAGCAGTTTTTTAAAACATGTTTATTCACTGATATCACAGGGTGATGCCACCTTTTAACAAGTAAACCCAAATTGGATTCACAAAGGCAAAAAAAAAAAGAAAAATGTGTAAAATTTCAGTGTAGAAAGTGTCAGGGTGACCGCTACAAAAGTGGCACAGACCTGCATGCTTTCCTGGTCAGAGAGATCTCATCATGCTGCCTATTGTGACAGTTGCTTGATAAGAGTTTTGTACATCATGTCTCCTGCTTTGTAGTTGTTCAGCTGCTGTCTGTAATCTAACAACTGACATGTTTTTATTGACATGGTCGGTCAGTACTCACTACATTATGTGAGGATTAAAATCTTTTTCTATGCATGGATGTATTTGAACTATATTACATTTGCATCATTTAAATGAAACATGTATTTACAGCATTATAGTAAACTATTCAGTCTAGAAGAGTATTGTGTGTATATTTTTCTTACAGTCCCAAAAAATTAACACGCCCATTTTTTCCCCATTTCAGGTGGGGTTAGGTCAGCTTCACCTGCATGGAGGACGTGGAGTTGAACAAAATCACCAGGTAACTGTTGTTGTTGTTGTTTTTGAAGATGGCTTCGAATTACTCTTTGGGGTTGTTTTTGCACCAGTAAATGTATCCCTGATGCTTACTCTCCAACAGAGGGCGTATGACTACTTCACCCAGGCTGCAAATGCAGGCAATACACACGCTATGGCTTTCCTCGGGAAGGTGGGTGAGATGAGGTTGAATGTATTTGTCTGTTTCTCCAAAATTTAATTGAATACACTTGAAAAAAAAAAAACCACTGACCAGCTTGCTGCACACTATCCTTTTCTAACAAAGTATCCACTTGATAATATTCACATAAGTTTTTAATGAGTTTTCTTTTTACCCGTCTGTCTCACTTCTGTGTTTGCAAATATTATGAATTTGTAGCCCATACTGTGTGAGAACTCAGGAGAAACAGTCAGTTAGTTGGAGAGCAGCGAGATACTCAATCCAATCATTCAATCCAAAATAAATAAAGCCAATGGTTTGGCATTGCTGTTTTAACAGTGGGCGGTGCAGTGCATTTGTACTTGAGGTGTTACATCAAGTTTGTCATTGCTTTGACTCCCTCTGTCCCTCAGATGTACTCAGAAGGCAGCGAGTTTCTCCCTCAGAACAACGAGACGGCCCTGCAGTACTTCAAGAAGGCTTCAGACTTGGTGAGAATGAAGCTGTAGAATAATGTCTTTATACTCCTTTTACCTCTATCAGGTGGTGAGTGCTGTAATTCACCATCAAAATTTGCTTTGACACAGTCCCTTTCATTTACTGGTTGCTTTTTGTCATTCAGGGTAATCCAGTGGGACAGAGTGGCCTGGGCATGGCCTATTTATATGGCAGAGGTGTCCCAGTGGTAAGGAATCTTTTCTATATGTTACAATCTTTATTATATTACATCTGCTTTAACATACGATAAACCCATTATGAGCCATTTTAGTTTTCAGCTTTTTTTCTTCTGCTAACCTGGCAGCTACAGTTTTTGCACTAAGAATTGGAATAGGGGAAAATAAAAATCTCAGTAGTTTAGTGTACGAGGCTTTCACTGTGTGTTGCTCATGCTGAAAGGAGAGCAGCCATTTCAAAGTTGTGTGTTTGTGTCTTCAGAACTATGAGCTGGCACTGAAATACTTCCAGAAGGCAGCAGAGCAGGGCTGGGTGGATGGACAACTCCAGCTGGGCACCATGTATTACAGTGAGTGTTGAGGGCTTAGTATATATGAGATCTCAAATCTTCAGATGCAGTAACAGGATTTACCTGACAGACAATAAGAAGAATGAAAAGCAGGAGGCCAGGACAGGAGGCCACTGTGGGACGCTGTGTGCCACACAAGCAGACACACTCATATACACTAGGCCCTCAGTTTCTCTTTCTCTTTAATTCTCTCGACTAGAATACTTATTTTCTCTTCCATGTCATTGACTGTTATTCCTCCTCTTCTTTCTCTCGTTGCCCAGATGGCATTGGGGTGAAGCGTGATTACAAACAGGCACTGAAGTTCTTCAACTTGGCCTCACAGGCAGGCCACATACTGGCCTTCTACAACTTGGCCCAGATGCACGCCACGGGTACCGGTGTGATGCGCTCCTGCCACACTGCTGTGGAGGTGAGCCACCGTGGAGCCACTGCTCCTTTCTCTGTATTATGTTGAGATGATGTTGAGATTGAAAGTGTCTCTCTGCTGTGATTCAGCCATTACTCATCCATCAAAGCCCTTTTTTTTTTCATTACTTTTTGCACTGGTCATTGTTGACACTCTTGTATCATACTGCAAGCTGTGGAAGTGATACAAGTCACAAACCTTAGAAACAGCTACAGTGACATCATTGTGTGCAACTGTTAAATTGGCCCAGTTTTTTTGGTGTTTCACTCCGTGTGTGCGCCCGTATCTTGCAGCTTTTCAAGAATGTGTGTGAGCGCGGCCGCTGGTCAGAGCGTCTAATGACGGCCTACGGCAGCTATAAGGAGGGAGAGACGGACGCTGCGCTGGTTCAGTATCTGCTGCTGGCTGAGCAGGGCTACGAGGTGGCCCAGAGCAACGTGGCCTTCATTCTGGACCAGAGTAAGAGAAACCGTGACAGGAAGGAAAGAAAATGTGTTTAAGAGAAAATCTCATCAGGTTCAAATGCCATAAAACAATAGCTGTTGGGGAATGTTGGGGAAAATCCCTCTGTGTCCTATAACCCCCCAACTTGGGCAAAGTTTCCTTCTAACCCTTGAATGTGTCTTTTTGTCTTTGTGTGGATTTTAATGAACAGAAGGGGCAAAGATTTTCAGTGAGAATGAGACCTACCCTCGTGCTTTGCTCCACTGGACAAGAGCTGCAGCACAAGGTGAGTCCATACACACTCTGCCCTTCATCATTTGACATCTGTGCTAGATCTATTTGTAGCATTTAGTTTTTCTCCTTCATCAGGAATCCATCTGCACTTCAATTACATATGAAAACTAGTTGAATTTTGCATGTTGTTGTCTTTCCCAGGTTACACTGTGGCTAGGATAAAACTGGGGGACTATCATTTCTATGGCTATGGGACAGATGTGGACTATGAGACAGCCGTCATCCACTACAGACTGGCATCAGAGCAGCAGCACAGTGCCCAGGCCATGTTCAACCTGGGTTACATGCATGAGAAAGGCCTGGGCATCAAACAGGTCAGCACTTAGCCACGTTGCGTCATAAATGCAGAGCATAGTTAATGGAGTTGTTTGTCTTGGATTCAGACTGATTTGTAATTCAGATTGGTTCCATTTGTTTTCTGCAGGACATCCATTTAGCCAAGCGTTTCTACGACATGGCAGCAGAAGCCAGTCCTGATGCCCAGGTCCCAGTTTTCCTGGCCCTGTGCAAGCTGGGCCTGATTTACACGCTTCAGTACGTGCAGGATCTTAATGTAAGTACTATATTCTGGAGCTGGAGCTATGACAATTTGGCTTTGAAACACACTCAGAGCTATAATTCAAGCTAGCTAAGAGCTTCTTCATTGGGGGAAACTGAAATTAATCAGATATGTCTTTGTCCTTCAACCTCTCCCCATTTGGCTGTGGTCCTCTCTCAGCTGAAGGAGATGATTTCTCAGGTGGACCTGGACCAGCTCCTGGGCCCAGAGTGGGACCTCTACCTTATGACTGTCATCGCACTGCTCTTGGGCACGGTCATCGCTTACAGACAGCGCCAACACCAAATCATAGCGCCGCCTCGTCCCCCTGCCCCTGCCCCAGCAGCGCCTCCCCCCCGACCGCCTCAGGAACAGCCACAAGCCCAGGCTGAGACCCAGGGTCAGGGAGAAACACAAGCCCAGGGCCCGGCCCAGGAGGAAGAGGAGCAGCAGTGAGAGGAAGCCAGACGGAGCAAGGGCCGGAATAGACAGACAGAGGCTGTGCCAGCCCACTGCACTGAGCGGCTGGTGCTTACTAGCTGAATACCTGCTAGTTCAAGCACCTCTCCCACTCCGCCTGCTCCTCTCCACATGCTTAAAAAAAAAAGAAAAAAAAAAAGATGGAGACGGCTGCTGAACTGCTCAGTCTCACAACTCCCTTTCTCCATTTAAAATATGCTGGTCCTGTGCTTAGAGCAAGACAGTGGAGGTGTTTATGGACAGTGCTGCAGAACAGAGTGTTGAGGATAACACAGGCTTGGGACTTGTTAGTCTGTGACTCAGGATACTGCCAGAAGCACCCATGTCCTCACCATGGAAATAGTCTTGCAGTTGCCAGATCAAAGGCGTTTTGGTCAACATAGTTGGAGTCTGATATGTGCATTAGTTTCTTCTCACTTTCCTTTTTTTGTTGTTGTTTTTTTTTGTTTTTTTTGGTTGAGAAAATTACTCAAAATTGAACTGCTTCAATTCTAATTTTGTGCAGTATTTAGAAAGAGAATCAGTCAGGAAAATGTGAACTAGGATCATTTTATTTGCCAGCTAAAAGAAGTAATGTTTTTGCATGTTTTGCAGACGTAAGGCACCTTTTTTTTCATACACCCGATGAGTGAACAAGTTTTGCATTTGTTTTTTGCGTCGCAATTTTGCATTCATTAGTTCTGTTTAACTGACGTGCTGTCAGGTCAGTACCTTTTCAAACCTGCAATTCACAGAGAATGACTCAACATTAGTGACCGTGCTAAAATGTACTAAAGCCATGTTATGTCATCAGTATAAGAACATGAAACATGTTAAGTGGTTTACTTTATCTAATAGAAAAGCTGGACTGGATGCTTGTTTGATAAATTATTTAATTTTAAGCAGACTGGTTGATGTTTTGTGTTTTCAACATGGCAGACGTCTAGAAAGAACAAGAAGCTGCTGAAGTCGGACGAGGCAGCTGTCACCAAAAATCCCTGATGCAGATCCTGTTTGAAAATTCATACAGACGTCTTTCACTCTCCAAGCATAGTGAAAGCAGAGTGCACAGCCTTTTAAAAAATTCATTTTAAAGAGAAATCTATGTATACAGTCCAGTGAGAGGGAGCAGAGAACAGTTTTTTGAAGGTGTGCTGTTCATTGGTGTGATCTTTTTACCACCAGCATGCTTTGATTAGCTTGTTTTGGGAAGGTACCCCCACCCCCCACCCCCCCTTTTTAATTTTATTAAGCTTTGTGTTAGCTGAGGCGGTAATTGGAAAAGCCTTAAAGATAACAGCGCCTCAAACAAACTCTGGATTGTTGGATTGTTTCTACATCAGAGGAAGAGACCTTTTTTTTCTGTTACCCAACTTCAGCTGTTGTGAGAATTTCCACCCCCTCACCAAAGTCCAAGTTGGAGCTCTGTGCTCTGCCTACACTTTTCAGCTCAGATGGACCTAAATCTGATTCTGAAATGGGAAACAAGTGAAGCCATGGGTAGGCCATCCAGTATTTGTCCAGACAAGATTAGAAACTTCTAATTTTGCCACATGCAGCTCTTATTCTCTAAAGTCCATTTGTTCAGTTCCACAGTACTGTACGTGCTTGTTGTTAGAAATACTGAGAATTTATCCACCAATACATCTGCATGAAGTGTATGAAGTCAAAAAGGACAGTAAAATGTCAACTGCAGGATGAAAAGAAATAATTCCAAACTTTGAATGACACTGAGGTCCCTGCATTCATGCATTGATACTCACATAACTCCCAGTTTGTCTGAAATGAAACACTGGTGAAGATTGTCGTGAAGACTGCATTTTTACCATCGCAAAAAACACGTTTATAAAGAAATTAATAAATGATATATGGATATTTAATTGTTGTCAGTTTGATTTGACCTTGAGACCTTTGAATTTTCTCATTGTTAAAATGTTAATATCAACTATCAGGTATTTGAAAGTCAAGCATCTTGTAATATTGGAAACATGAAGAGAGATGTTGTGGCTATCAATACAATGAGTGATTGTAGCCTGATGTGCTTTAAAAATGAAACACAACATGAGGTGCTGTGCTGCTGACATTGATTGAACGGTCAAAATGGCCGTCACTGGACCCCCAGGTTGTCACTCAGCTCTGGAGGGCGGGCGAGACAAAGTGACAGTGCTGTAAAAACTCAGCATTGCATTTTGCAGTCTGTAGGGGCGACCCATTGACTGGCCCATACGCATTACTATGGAGTGGCTTTGGATCGCCGTGGCAACATGTGTGCTCGTGTCCCGCTCTGTCAAAGGTAAGTGCTAGAACAAGCAGGGCAGTGCACACGTGAGGCTGTGTGCCTGTATTTATTGTTACAGCAGCCTCTGAAAGAGGGCCTTTTTTCAGACTGTGGTTCAAATTATGTTAAGATTTTGTTTCAAATAAACATTTAGATTAAGTATAAAAGACTGGTTGAGAGCCTATTTTTGTGCTGTAAATGATGTCAAAGGAAAACTACTTGTTTAATTGATAAACAAGTGAGGTTTTTTTGAGCCATTCAAAAAGTCTGAAATGGACACTTAGGAAATAATCTTTCTTTTTAAGGTGACGACTGGTGGTGGGAGTATGAGGAGGGGATACGACACTACAGCAAGGAGGCCCTCAACAAGGTAGAGTTTACACCTGGGTTTATCTCTGAAAATGAGCATGTTCTTGTTAAACAGTGGATAAGATCAGAAATCTAACTGTCATGACAGCACATTATTTTGTCAGCTGTTTTACTGTGTGTTCATCATTTAAAAGCCAGATCGACTAATTGTGACCAAAAGGCCTTGATTGACAGATTTACTACTTTTCTTTTAAAGACACAACTGGGGAAAATGAAAACAACAAAAATATGTGGAATAATTGTTAACCTACTTTTAAGATAAGTGTCCCCCCACGGCAGGTTACCGTGGGGGGACAAATGGCCATACCACATGGACCGGCAGGCATCCTGAGTATGTGCAGAACAAGCACAGCTAACAGACTAAAGACATGAGCAAAACAAGGATCAGTGAGTTAAAGATAATACAGTCAAACAAGGCTTTAAAAAGTCCTGATTAGAATGAAACAATAGATTGGTTTAAAGCCATGTTTTGAGTCCCTTAAAACAAGCATTTAACCACTACAAGAAAGTAAGGGACATAATTGGTCATGAGGCTTTCCTCTTTGTTACTTCAGGAATTTCCAGAGAAAACTCGACCTGTGAGCTTCAAACATCCTGTGTTCCAGTGCCCGGACATGACTCCTTCTCCCTCTGTCCCCTCATCAGGTCGGCCATCATCACATCTAGATCGGTCCCAAGTCAATCTGTTATCTACGTGTTTAAACTCCCAGTTTGACTCATCGCTCTCTCCCTCCTCTCTTTTCCCTCTTCTTTCTCTCCATCTCCACCTTTTCCATGCCCTTTTGCTCAGTTGAATTTGTGAAGGCGGCAGATATAAAAGTCATCGCGGCCTTGGGGGATTCTCTGACAGTAGGTGTTATTTGTTGACACTTTCCCAGCTACACTTGTAATACAATGTATAAAATATTCATAGTTAATACATAGTTTTACCATTCATTCATTCATCCATTTTGCTTACTTGCTTAGTACAACTGAGCAGACGGCAGTAACATAAGATTATTACTGGAGTGAGCTTAAAATGTAAGCGAGTAGGAGGAAGGATAAGAGAAAGTAAAATCATGATGACTAAATGTTGCGGTGTCAGTGCAGCCAGATTAGTTATTACTGGTCTCTGATTATGATAGCAGCAGACACACACTCACAACCAGGCTTTTAGCAATTTCATTAAATCCTAATCATATCCTCACATTATCATCTTTCCTTTCGCAGACGGCCATAGGCGCCAACGCCACCACTGTCCTCGGGATTCCTATTGAGTTTCGTCATGTGTCGTGGAGGTGACAGATATCCTGTATCTTTACTGCTGTAGAGGTTCTACATGCAGACACCACATAATATGGGGTTCAGCTTGTAAATAGGTGTTAGCAATAAATGTAAGTAAACATGAACGGTTTTGTTACCAATAGTTTTTTCTTCTCCACTTCTTCATCTTGCAGTATCGGAGGCTACGGGTCATTTCAGGATGTCATTACTTTGGCAAGTAAGATGTTTTAATCACAGATGATATCTCTCTCTTAACATTATTGTTCCATGTACACTGCAGTCAACCAAAGAGAAAACAACACAATTCATTTTCTTCACTTATTTATTTTCCAATTGTGTGTGTGTGTTTTTTTTTTAGATATCATCAAGCTTTTCAATCCCAATCTGGTCGGTGCAGCTCCCGGCAAGACGGTTCATGGGATGCAGGGTCATATCAGTGAAACAGGCTTCAACCTGGCTGTGACTGGACACAACACCTTGTAAGGCCTCATCACTGGGAGAAGTACTTGTTTTCAACCTGCAGTTGATTGGAAATTGATGAAATCATCCAGAGGGATCATTTCAGTTTTATGTCATGAATCGAAAACCTTGGCTTACATTGAAACCAGTAATATCATAACCTTCTCTCCTGATTTTGGCTGTGTTTGGGCTTCAGGCCATTTCTGCTAAGAAATTATATTCTTGTACAATGTGCAAGCTATATCTTTGTGTCTTATTTATTAATGATGCTTAGAAAGATGTTGTTACTTTTTCCTTCTAGCAATCTCCCAGGCCAGACGAGGCATTTGATTGACACGCTGAGAGGTTATGAGGTACAGTAATGCCCCTCTTTTCCCTAAAGTGTGACAAACAGTGTTGATAGAATGAGCTGGTTGTTAACACTTCAAATCTTAAATATCCTGCAGCGGGAACTCTCCCTGAACCTGTTTTACATGGATCAGATTTACACTCTGACCCCTCAGTTGTCTCATCCTTTAGGGTCTGAACTTTGAGGAGGACTGGAAGCTTCTGACCATTCTCATGGGCATGAATGACATCTGTGATTACTGCAAAGATAAGGTCTGTCTCTTTCTCTCTTGAATGCTGACTTTAGTTGAACAGAGAAGTTTTTTTATAGAAATATAATTAATCACGGCAGAATCCCTTCATGTTCTTCCCAGGCTCTTTTTTCAGTCGATAACTTCATTCACTATATGACCGTCTCCTTGGAAATGCTTATGAATGAGGTAAGAAAGGAAACAAGACATACTGTA
Source organism: Lates japonicus (assembly GCA_033238685.1). Taxonomy (NCBI): domain Eukaryota; kingdom Metazoa; phylum Chordata; class Actinopteri; family Centropomidae; genus Lates; species Lates japonicus. The sequence continues at coordinate 4,869,779 of BRZM01000038.1, read as the reverse complement.
CTTGGATCAATTGAAGTACATTTTGCACTTTAGAACATGTCCATTCTCTGCATGTTGTGCTTTAGGTTCCTCGTATGATTGTTAACGTGGTTCAGATCCTGCCCATGCAAACTCTGAGGGAGGTGCAGAAGCCCACCCCAGGGTGCCTGCTCCAACGGTGAGCCACTCTTTCTTAATATGAACATTTACATGAGCCTTAGAAGTCCTCCTTCACACAGGAATATGATTGTTAATTCATTTGAATGTTTGACCTTCTTTGTGTAGAATGATGCATGTGCAGAGTTTGACACTAGAAGGCTGTTTTAACTCCACTAAATTTCTCTGTGCTCACGTTAAAGGTGCTACAGGTAAGTTTTATTCTGTTGCTGCATAGCCAATATTATCATTAACAGCTGTTTACAAGACAAGAGTACATCCTCTGGACAGTGCTACATCTTAACTCTCTCATGTTGGACTGAGGGCAGATTGGACACTACAGTGACTCACTATCCCAGCTAGCCCTGGGAGAGGCTGGGGCGAGCTGGTTACCATGTTAACTTCAGAAGAAGAAGAGCGGTAGAAATAGAAGCAAAACAAGAGCTGACAGTGGTGTTGCTTTCCACTGCTGGAGACAGCTCTTGGCAAGTAAAAGAATTAAGTTTGATGCTGTAAACAGCTGTTAATGCTAACGTTGGCTATGTAACAACAGCAAAAACTTACATATAGCACCTTTAAATTCAATTTCAGTTTAAGACATGCATGTGATTTTGTGACAACACAAGTGGAAGCCAATCATGGTCCATCTGTTTTTAATTAAGTATTAGATATAATATGTCTGGAAGTTGAAGTATGCCAGAGGAGGAGTAGGTTAATTAGTTAAAATGTTGTTATGATATGAATCTCATGAGTTAAAATCTTGACTGCCTTTTTCTTTCTTTTTTAAAAAATCCCTATGCAATCCCCCCCCCCCCCCCCTTGTCTTTTGTTTTTGACTCTACTTTAGGTCTTTCTGTTCGTGCCTGATAGAGCCAGTAGCCAGGTCTCCCGAACTTCGGGAGTTGGTGGAGGTCAATCTGGAGTTCCAGGTACAGTTTATACCTCTCACTTTATTAAATGTGTATGTTATCCATTAATGGGGAACAACATATCACCATCCTTATGAACATACATCTATTAATCAAACATCATAATGTACAATGTTGATTACTTGTACAGAATTATATGCAAGTAATTTCTGTGTAATGGAAGATAATGTGATTCTCATGTTACATCCATCCCTAGAAAAGACTTGAAGAGCTGCTGTACAGCGATCGTTTCTTCAGGGACAACTTTGCTGTTGTTCTTCAGCCCTTCCTCAAACACGCTGACCCTCCCCGCCTCCCGGTAATCTGTCTCACCCCCAAAGGCCACAACAAAATCAACATCTCTGCTGTCAGGAGATGAATCGGTGTGAAACATTACACAGTGATGATTGAATCATTAGGATCCTGAGTGTGACAAGCGGTTGCTTTTAGCTTTGTCGACACAGGGCTGAAAATGAGATCAAGGTCACATTTTACCAACACAAGCACTCTATCAGTAAATCTACACTAGTGTGTGTTTTGTCTCCCCGAACAGAACGGAAAGATTGATATGACCTTCTTCACTCACGACTGCTTCCACTTCACCATAAAGGGACATGAAGAGCTGGCCAAGGGACTGTGGAACAACATGGTGAATACTTACACTGCTTATATTTAATTGAATGGCAAGATGTTAAAGGTCAACAGTCAGCCCATTGCCATTCAGAATGTATTATGTGAAGAAATGTCATGAAAGGATGAAATATAATGAATTACAGCAAATATATGCTGATCACAAATATCATAAAATGAAGGGCACGTTTTTTTTTAAAAGCAAGCAATAGTTTAATATCTTCTCATCTCTCTGTCTCCTGTTGACAGTTTCAGCCTGAGGGAGGAAAGATGATTGTGAGCAGTTTCTCTGACCCCATCACTCTCATCTGTCCACCTATGGTAAGACAGGTCTTGGCGTCACAGTGGTGTTGCTACACCAGAACAGAGTATTTTACCTGTGTCTGTAACCTGACACAGCTAAACCAAACAAAACCAACCAACTGATCTTCATTAATAGTGTAGCATCATAGTAGGGAAAAAAAACAGATAAGCATAGCATTTTCTGAGAGATGTCGTCCCATACTAATGCTGCTGCAAGCAGGGACTATTTTGAGATCTTTCTCTGATGGTGTGTTGAAACAAACTTCTCTCCTTTACTTGCCAAGAGCTGTCTCCAGCATTGGAAAGTAAAGCCAGTGTTAACTCTTGCTTCTAGTTCTATCGCTTCTTTTCTTCCACTGAGGTTAGCATTCCTATTAGCTAGCCCCAGCCCGTCCTGTCACACAATACAACTTTCTGATAGTGAGTCATTGTATTGTCCAGTCTGCCCTCAGTCCAACATGAGAGGATGAAGAAGTAGTGCTGCCTAGAGGACGTATTCTAACCTCTTGTCTTGTAAAGGCAACATTAGCTGTAAATCACTGTAAAAGCTAAAACTAAAACACACAAAACCACAATTATGATCCTTTATATTCTTTGAGATTCACAACACAAAGTAATTATAACATCCCACCTTCTCTGTGTCCCATCTGTAGGAACACCCATATATCTTCACCCGACCAGTTGCAGCCAAGTCAGGCCAGCCACCGCTTCAGTCTGACGCTCCATCACAGGCAGCCATCTTGCTGCTCTCGCTACTTGTGGGTTTGGGACGTCTTGGACTCCTGTAGCTTTCAGTTTGCCTAAACAATTATTTTTTTTTACAAGCACGTCTCTGCTTCACTGGTTACTGTTGAGGCGATCACCTACAGTGGATCACCTGCAAAGGGGAGTCTGTGAGCCACTGTTTGCAACTTTGCATGTCTGTGGCCCCAAAATACCAGCATGGAGAATTTACTGACGCTTTAAGATCAGAAAATCCCATTGATAATGTGACAGTGAATCCTACAACCTAAATATTTCATTTTTAGAGGCAGGTGGAGGTGGTGGTGAGTTTTAGTCGCTGTTGGTGAGCAGATTGCTGCTCTTAGCAGAAAGTTTTCTATTTTGCTTTTAAATTTAAAAATTTTTCATGACTGCACCAAGATGATTTATCAGTAAGACCACACACTAACTGTGGGGATGGGACTCTTCCATGTTGCTCCCACACTTGTAATTATAACAATATACTATAGGTGTATTTTTTAGAGAGGTCTTGCCTAGTGCAGCTTTAACTATACTGTATTACTTGATTTTTTATTATAAATTGCAGATGTTGTAATTAGCAAAAAAAAGGAAGTTAACATTTTTGAATTGTTCACGTGACATTTATACATTCATACATATAAAAAATTAAACTGATTAGACTTTGCCCGAAAGTGAAGTGAATGTCTGTTAAATCTATAGATACTTAATAAGCCTCAGTACCTCGACAGAACCCTGAATCCTTTCAGTTCTTCAGATAAAGTTTTGAGATATTGCCACAGTGCATTATGTTCAATGATTTTGTTGAATTGGCAAAGAAACTGTTCAATCATCACATCAAAATTCATTCACCTGGGATGTCAACTGCCACTTGCCTCATTTGCAGCAACACGCTCAGACACACAGAGGAGCCCCGCTGATCAGCTCAGCAAAATGATTTAAAGATGGAAAAAGAATTTGTCGGCCATCTTAACCCTCTGTGGATTTTTCCCAGAAAGCTGTGATTTTTTCAAACCGGAGACGATTTAGTCACACGTCTGTTCCTCAGATCTTCAGGCTGCTGCTGGCCCACTTTTCACTCCACAGTCCTCCGCTACCTGCATTATTATGCATTGAGCACAAGAGGAGGCAAAGTAAGACACCACAGCACAGTGAGTACACTGAGCAAAAAAACACTAAATTTTGTACATGTTACTGAGCGGTGAGCAGCGGAGTCATTGTTGTTTATCTAAACGCACAAACTCTCACCTTTCAACACAAGTAGCTGTGATGAATGATCATCTACTACAGATGATTTTCCTGTTCATCTGCTCTCTGGCTAAACAGTACAGTATGTATTGACTCTGTTTAATTAGTATAACTACAAGGGCAGGTGGAAGCTATATTAAGCTCATCTCAGGTTACTTTGGTTTGCTCAGAAATGTTAATTTAGCTGTTGAATGGAAAAGAACCATGCAATATGTACTCAGCATGGTAGGGTTGAATTATACAGAATTGAATATGATGCTTTTCTAAAACCTGTTTCAAGGTAAACATGTCTTACAGTAGATAATGCAGGCAGAACCTTTTGAACACTGACTTTGAATGGGAGAGGCCCCTTTTTAATGTGTTTATTTAGTAATACATTTTCAAGGGTACAGACAGTTTAGTATAGGAAGGTTTTTTTTTATTAATATCACCCAGTATGTATTTTTAATGAAGCATGCTCTTTATGATCTATATGTCCTATCCTCATTTTCTACCATCTCTCTTGGATGTTGTGGCAGACTGAATTTCAGTCAGTCCTCATAGCTGTCGGATTTCATAATGACCTTATTATTGCATTCAAAGAAAAACCCTCTTCATGTTTAAACAAAGCCGTTACCGGTTTATGCGGGATAAATATGGATCCATCTCTGACGCAAATTGGCCTTTATTGTCTCTCTGAAAGCATAATGAGATCTTTGGGATCTCAGTAGACGGTACGGTAGGAAATTTGAAACGGCAAACAGTCCAGCCCACACCTTGGAAACCTCTTTGTCTGTCATGTTTTTTTTTTTTTAATGAATGTGTCAGTAACAAATGAAAAGAGAAAATTACCTCATAAGCCCATGTGCGTCTGGGACTCAGTGCTTATGTGATAAAAGAGAACAAACAATTTTAGGATTTTCCATAGGTTGGTTGTGATAATAAGACCTTTATGCAATGGTACTGTGAAACATATAACTCAACCTGTAATACAGTCAGCCATTTGGTGACACAAAACACATAGTTAGGTAATGCAGAATAATAAAATAAAGCAGCCTTTGCAGTGTCATGGGTGCCTATTGTTCACCATTAAGAAATGATCACATCATAATAAGTTTGTGTGATAAGTTATGTTTAATAGATGATCAATTAATTCATGTTAACTCACACTTACTTCAACCATTAAAGCTGCATGAATCAATGGAAACAATCTGTAGTAATGTTAACAGGTCACAATCAGACTCCTGGCACAGCAGTAACACACAGTTTATCTTTCTCTCTTCATTACAAAGATGTATGCTCCAACACGTCTGCCCATTCTCCTCTGTCAACTGGCACCTGTTAGATGATTTAGGTTTTACTGCGTCATTCTTTTCTGTAGCCCTACTCCTTGATAAAACTGCAAAACATGCAGATGCTTGCAACTGAGTACCAGTTTGACCAGTCTACAGCCATGCTAATGGCACTGTGAGGCAGTGCTGTTGAGCTAAATGAATTGGGGCTTGAATGTGTGTAGCAAATTTCATGGCGATCTATCCCACACAGTTGCTGAGACAGATGAAGAGTAAGAGGGGATTGTCATCTGGTGACCATGTCAAGTCAAGTCAAGTCAGTTTTATTTACATAGCACCAGTTCACAACAGAAGTTATCTCGAGGCACTGTACATACAGAGCAGGTCTAGACCGTACTCTTTATCTTATAAAATTTACATGAATGTCTGCATCAGAATTTGCACCAGTCCTTCCAGTAGACATTGAGATATTTGACCTGTTGGCAGTGTAGAGGGAAGATCCTCTGGGAATCTGAATATCTGTTCAAACTTCATTCAAGGAACTGCATCTCATACTTGTTGAGAGATATTTTAATCTGGACCACAGAGGCTCATTCATATTTCTATGACAACAAGGACTGGCAGACTTTCAAAGAGGCTGATCATGGGTCATGCAAGGGTCTGAAATGCCCTTCTCTATGCAGCTGAATTACAGATCACTTCTGATTAATATCTGTGAGTTATCAATCATTAAGTCAAGATAATTAGTAACATAAACTTGTGGTGACGTGATCATGTCTTAAAGGACAACAAGAATTCACGATAAATCCTGCATCAACTAAGGAATGTATTTTGTACCCAGACTAATATTTATAATATTAGCTGTATAATTATTAACATCTACTGTATATTGTATATTATGTTATATACAGCTCATATAATACAATACATGCTTCTCTTTTGTCCACTGATAAGAGGGGTAAATGTCCTGCGTTTATTAAATGTGAGAAATGTCTTTTTATTTTTTATCTTGCTTCTACTGAGGCCACCTGCTCACATGATCAAAGAGGGCACTGTATCAGCAATGGCAGCAATAATTTTCAATAAGCTGTCACCTAGCAACACATTCAGGTAGTCAAGAGACAAATACAGTAGGATGATACAGCTTTGTCCTGTATGGGAGCACAATGTGATGGAGACAGACACACAATCTTTGCTTAGATTTATAAAGACATTTTTATTGTCGTACAATTGGAGCTTCTTGTTTTTTATTTTTCTTTTTCTTTATTTTTATGGGCAAGGTCACTGCAGAATCAAGCTCAGAAAGTCTTTTGGAAGTCACATAACCTGGTGTGCACTGTCAAGCCAAAACTTGAATTCAGTTACAGTAAAATAAAACAAAATGACATTAAAGTAAATGCTGCAATCTCAACATTGACTGAGCAGGCTCACTCCCATACCTATGAGGGACTCTAAACCTGTACACGCCCTGACAACCACTGAGATAGGCTATGATCAGGTACAATAGTAATAATTTGTCCCAGGATGATGTCACTTCCTCTCTCCACATCGTCCTATAAAAACGGGCGCCGTTGCGGTGAGGTGCTGGTGGAGAGACCGGAGAGTACGGAGGCTCCCGGGTCACCGACGCTGCAGGAGATCCAGCTCTCCAGAAATACCTAAACGCGGCTAAGTTTTTGCTCAGAATGCGTCCGTAATCCGTCGGACTTTCTTCAACAAGAGGAGGGGGAGGTTAAAATCGAACCTTCTGAAATAAAGCTTCGCTATTTTTCTATTCCTGGAGAGCTTTAACGCGCCTCGTTTCCAAACATGATCGGGAGAGGACTGTTCGTTTTGACAATTCTGTCCAACTGCGGTAAGAAAAAGAACCAAAAACAAAAAAAATAAAATAAAAAATAAAAACCCTTCAGTGAAGTTGACTTATATCACAGTGGAGTCGGTTTGTTGCGAGAAATCTGCATAGGGAGATGTGAGTGGCTGGGTTCAGCACCAAGGACAGCGACAAACACATCTTTAATTGCAGCTCCAAAGATGGAGAGAAATCACCTGCACCTTTGGCACATTTAATTCCCTGTCACTAAAACAGTCATGTGTGTTTTAGTGACACGGTCACTGAGAAAAACAGCCGAGCTTTAGAGATCATGAACATATAACAGATAATGACATGTTTTGCTTTTCTTGCTTTTCTTGCAGTTCTGTCATTGCCAGTGACTCCAAGTCAGCTGGAGAATGAAGACGTGAAGGTAACATTTTTTACTATTATTGTTAGTATTATTACGGTACTATAGTTGAAATAACAGTATACAGTCCCCTGCTATTATTATATGTAACCCTACAGTAGTTAAATCTACCACAAAAACATTCAAAATTCAACATGCATTGATAAAATGTAGCAAATGCTGCTTCATTAAAGGGGATGGAGTCTGTATTTCTTGGCTCGCCACATTTAGGAGAGAAGCAGTGATTACAAATACTCAATCCAAGCAATTAAACTCATGTAAATGCCTTCTCCACTGGGAGCTGTTTCAGTATGACCTTGTTAAAAATCAATAGATACCATTTTGAGAGCAATGGAGAGTCTTGACCTTCATGATTTGGTATTGCTGGATCCATTTCACATCTTTAGTGACAGAGCGAGAGAGAGAGAGTCGTTTCTAGAATTGGGTTTTGTGAGATGAGGATGTTATTGTGAAATGTGACTGAGTAACATCCAACATCCAAAAAAAAAAAAAAAAGAGTGAAAGATGATCAGGCATGTGGGATTGGCTCGACGCTGGCAGCACAATGGGAGTTGAAATGATTTTGATCTCTCATCTAAGAGTTTTTTACGTCTTTGAATTAGTGGCCGAGTCAGCGCAAGAACTGCGCTCAAAGAGAGGCAGAGGAGTTTTAATGTATAAAACTGTGTGAATGTATTCCCATACAGCCCCTCAGATTGCAGTATTTCACGGACTCGCCAAAGCTGACAAATAAAACAGCTCAGTTCTTTAGTAATTTGATCATCTTCATACACAGGTGATGAAATGCATTGTGGAGGCGTTGGCAGATGTGCTATCAAGGCCCCACCCCATTCCTGTCAGTCAGGAGTGTCTGGTCATACTGAAGACAGGTAAGCAACTCCCAAAAGAAGACAGCTGAGCATTTTTTCTTTTTTATTGCTTTTACTCCATCCATTCATTACACACTGTGCAGGTGCAGCAAGATGATACAATATAGCCACATATCAACACATATGTTATACTGTATTTCACCATCATACAGGGTATTTCTGCTATTTCATAACTACCATAATCAGCAAGGCAATTCATAAAAAGAATTCTTACAGCTGTTGACTTTTGAGATTTTCAGCATTTGTGCGTAATAAAGTTTTTGGGAAACATTCATAATGTGGAGATTATGATCAAAAGGGAAAGGGTCCAGTCTTCATTTACCTTCATGATTTGGCTCAGCTATAAAAAATAAATCCAATCTTGTGTCACTTATCACAGTGATCAGATAGCCCAAATTCAAGCTCATATCTAATCTCTGCATTGGTATTTTATAGACATGTCTTCAAGACAAATTTCTTGAGTCCCCATGTTTTAAATGCAGAGCTGAAACACAATAATCACGAATGAATTCCATCACCAGGAACATGATATTCGAGATTTTGCCCAAATACCTTGTACTCCTTTGTCGAGTTCAACATGAGGGGATTTTCTGCTGTAACACTTCTTGTATCTCTCATTTGAGAGCCTCATTTTGTATTTGGCATGTAAGGGATCAATCCTAATCCCTTAAATGCAATGTGATCTCAGAATGATTTGTGAAAAGAGGCTTTGAGTTACGTATATGTTCACCTTCACTGTGATAATCTTCATCATTATCATCATCATGCCTCTACTTGTTCACTCACAGCTCACTTTGTGTTAACTGAAAACTTGCTAAGAACAACTGTATTTCTAGAGTACTCTCCTTTTTTCATCACGAGTTCACCATCATACACATCATGAGGTTAATGGATTGATGCAGTGTCTGCTGGGTAAAAACCCACCGCAGGCTGTTATATATACAGTAGGGTCACCAGCTCTCAGTAAAGACTATTCAGTTACATAGCCAGTGTATTACCTTGATGCTGTCCTTGTTGTAAAAAAATCAATCAGAGCATTACTCACTGAGCGTTTTGTTACTAAGCGGGTGCTGTGAGAGAGGGAAAGAGAGGGAAACTGTACACCGCCAGGGGGATGGAAAGAGGAGGAGGACAGACAGACTGATATTAGAGCACTACAGTACAGTAGCTGTCTCTTTTTTTTTTTGTGCTTGCTGCGTACAGTATACGGTGCCGTTTGTGGGTCAGCAGAAAGTCCGGTTCTCTGTGCTGCTGTAATGCACTCGGGGAGTCTCGGTGGGCCAAATGATTAATTGTGCTCTTGCTTTGAAAGCAGTAAATTTCAGGGCAATTAACTCTGATGAGCCACTGAAGCAAAGTGCTGAGTCTTGTGAAAAAGTGAAGGGGAAAGACACATACCTGTGTTTTACCTCCCCCCCCTGCAGGATCGTTTTTACTGTCTTTTGTCTGTTCCTCTCTTCCTTGGGTGAGATATCTAACCACTCATCCGCATGCAGTTTAATGTGTGTTTGCATGTGTGTTGCAGATGACAGGCTTGTTACTATCCTTCGCCATCATAACTTTCTGAAGGAGCTGCAGGAGATCGCTGTCGAAGGTGAGTCACAGATCGCACACAGCTATGACGACAAGACAGGTGGCGTAGACGGAAAGCTTGAATAACAGATTTTAATTTTAGGTGGCCAAGAGCGAGCTCAGCTGCAAAGTGACGCTGCTACACCTGACCCAGCGACGCAAACTCCTCAGGCTACAGATGACGCTGCTGGTGAGTTTCTCTCTCTCTTTCTTTTTTTTTTTTTTTCCAGTAGCTCTGAGTCATGGGAAACTGTCCTGAACAAAGGGTCAGGCATAGCCACACTTTGCTGCATTGTTATAGTGTTTATTTATTTCTTATCACAGTTCGACAACATCTCAGTCGGTTCCATTTTGAGGAATACATAATCAACATGTTAAAACGCGCCAACTGTCAAAATGATGAATTACTTCCATTATTTCCCCCCTTTTTTTTGGCTGTCAGCAAAAGCAGGGCTGACAAACAGTGGAGAGGTGCTGAGGTGAATTTAAACTGCTGATGTTTTCTGTGGACGGAATCAGGTCACACACACTGAAGTCCTTCCACCTGTCAGCACACCTGGTCTTTTTTTTTTTTTTAAAGTCAGTCAGGCAGACAGGGGACAAGTAGCATAAAAGAACAAGTAAAGTAATGACAACAACTTCTGTTGAATAAGGTGCATTTCTACCAACTCTGATCTATGGTTATGTTCTCTGATGTCCAGGCTTAAAACTGTAAAACTGATAACATGATATTAAAAGAGTTAATGTATACGTTTTACATCACAGCAAATTGTATATATGTATGTCTCAAGCATCTGAGGTGAAAGCAAGTGAGAAGGTAAACACATGCAGTAGAAATAATTTAAATGAACTGAATCTTTGTATAGTCTTTGTATATTGTTTGCCTTTGTACAGTATTTAGTTATACAGTGTGACATAACAGTGTGGTATGTCAATTATTAATACATGCATTCGACAATGGTTTAAGTAAATAGCAGTGTAATAAGTGCATTTTCACCCATTCTGACCAACTGTATGTGTCTAATGAAGGATGTATTGGAAATGATTTCCATAAATTCTGTTCTGTTATAAAGTACTTGCAATATAACTACATTATGATGTAATATATTTCAGATGTTTTTGTAACTGACATTAATATCAGCTGATCTGATTTTTGAGTCAGATTTTTATCACTAATTCACACACTGTCAGAGAGCTTTACCTGCTAATATAAGTTGGGCTGCAACCAACAATTATTTACATTATTGATTAACCTGTTAGACTACTGTCCAATAACTGTCTAATTATTTGGTCTAAAAACTGTTCCCAGAACCCAAGAAGATGTCTTTAGATTTCTAACTTTGTCCAGTGAACTTTGCCCAATAAACCCAATATTCAATTTATAATGATACAAAACAGAGAAAAGTAGCATTTACATTGAAATTTGTTTTTTTTTAAATTTCTTTTTTTAGATCGATCCATGTTGGAGGCTTTGGGAGGCCCCGGTGAGAGATCCATCCTCTCCCAGAAGAGGAGGACAGGAAACGGGGACGAAGAGGGAGAAAAAGATGAGAGCCTGAGAGATGGGGAGTCTCAGGAGGACGATGACATTACTGAAGAGATGCAAGTGAAGAGGGGAGATGACGAGAGCCCTGGAAGTCACGTCTCTGAGTCTGTTCACGAGTGGAGTGAGGGCAAGGCTGAGAAGAGGGAGGAAGGAGAAGAGGAAGAGGGGGAATATGAGGAGAAGAGAGCAAACTCAGAGGAGAATTCAGAGGAGGAAAACATGACCAAGGATAAGAAAGGTAAGTGCATATTTCTGTCTTGTGCAGAGCTAAAAAGATGACAGGGAGCGTGCCTATTCAAATTTAGAGCTTGATATTTTAAGGGGCCAGTCAAGTCAGATTTATTTTTACTCAAGAAATAAAGGACATCCAAGCAAATTAAAAGACTGACTGAAGTTGACCAGAGGCAGATAGCTGCATCTTAAGATAGGCAGAGTGTAAGAAAAAAACTGCTTTGTAGATGAAACTCCCTGCCACCACAGGACTGGTGATTGATAGAAGTGCTTCCATCTACATGATGAATTCCAGCCCCACCCCCCTCACTCCCCCACCCACCCACAGCGGAGCAAGGCCAATATGGCTGGCATACTGACAGCACACCAACAGAAATGATTAAATATCTCCATGTCCTAGAATTTAAATGAGCTGCTCTGCTCTGGTTACAGCTGGAATCATTCACCATGATCTCGAAAATCATCCTTAGATCAAAACTGCAGTTGAGATTTAGCTTTTTCCATCTCCAGACATTTCAACAGATTAACAGAGAAATTATTTTTTTCCGAGCTAAAATGACAAAGTACAATGAAATATGCATACCTATTCTATAAGAGGGAGCCTCTGCCAAGTCGTCTGATTGCTCCCGCCATGCTGTTAATTCCCATAAAGCACAGCTAGCAGTACTGGGGCCCAAGCTGCCAGCTGGCAAGAAATATTTCATTACAAGAAGTGGAATCTTGCTGATGGCGGGGAGTATTCTGCTGGTGGTCTGGTCGAGGTGTGTTTCAGGAGGAAAACAGACAAAAAAATAGTCCCCGATTTTTATTTTTCATATTCCCAGGTGCTGCATCTGATGAAAAGAGAGATGCACACAGAAACAGATCAAAAGAGAAGAAATCTGATGAGGAAGATGAGGAGGAGGAGAAGGACAAGAGATCTGCACTCATCTCACACAAACAGGAGGAGGAGAAAGGGGAGACGAAGCGATGGACCAAGAGGGCCAAGGGCTTGCAGCTGAGGAAGAAAGCCGGCGGAGAGGAGGTGCAGCAGTTCAGCACTCAGCATGAAGCGCCACACCATTCGAAAGAGGTCACAGAGGATGAGGAGGAGAAGAAGAAGAGGAGAGATACTCAGAGGAGTCCGGAGGAGAAGGAGCTGCAGATGATCGCCAGAAGGGCACCAGAGGAGAGGAGGGGGTCAGAGGAAGAGGGGAGCGCCAGTAGAAAGTCAGAGGTGAGCTTTCCACTTCTTTTATCTTCCAGCAATAAAATGGGACTTTGTGAAAAGAGACAGAGGTGACAGAGTTTAAAGGAATAGTTCAACATTCTGGAAAATACACTTTCACCTTGCTGAGAGTTAGATGACAGGATCGACACCACTCTCATGTCTGCTTGTAAAATATGGAGCTACAGCAACCAAGCAAACAAGCAGCCTGGCTCTGTCCAAAGCTAGCAAAATCTGCTTAGCACCTCTAAAGCTCACAAATTAACATGTTATATATTGTTTGTTTCCCCGCGTGAAACTGCAAATTGTTTTAATACTTTGGTTTTTAGACAGATTAAATAAATTAGATCTAAAATTAGTTATTAGCTTAAGAGCTGGTAGGTGGACTTTGGACAGAGCCAGGCTAGCTGTTTCTAGTCTTTATGCTAAACTAAGCTGAGCTGAGCTAAGCTAACCTAACTGTCTCCTGGCGCTAGCTTTATATTTAGCATACAGATACATGAGTGGTATCGATGTTCTCATCTAACTTGTGATAAGAAAACCAATGCATACCAATGCAACTTTTTGTTGCTGTGGTGTTAAGCTAACGGCTTTGCTAGCTCAAGAAAAAAAAAAACAGTTTAGGGATTTTGTATTTTTCTGTTGTTTTTTTTCTTCAAAAAATGAAGTCAAATTCATCCCATAAAGATACAAAATAGCACAGCTGCTGCCTTGCAGGATGTTCACAGGAAGTTATTTGTGCTATGATAGCCTTGATGGCAGCGAACTGTCAAACATTTGGTGTAATGGTGAGGCTAAAAGAGGCAACTTGCTAACAGCTCTATTTTTAGAGCTGTTGTGCAGGAAAGTTAATGCACATATATATATGATTGTTTGCACTCTAAGTGTCTTTTTCCCCACTCGCTGTCCTCTCATTATCTCTGCAGGAGCCAGAGATTGAAAGCCTGGCAGCCATCGAGTCAGAGCTCGAAAATGTTGCCCAGAAACTCCATGAGCTGCGGCGAGGCTGAGTGAGAGAGAGGGAGAGAGACTGGTACAAAGTTGACACCGCAACCTCCTCTGCCTCCTCGTCCTCCTCCGCTTTACCAGCTGCCTGGTTTTCCACAGATAGAGCGTGTGAATATGTGACAAGTTTTTATCTTTTGCTGTCTTTCCTGAGGATGCCCACTTGTGCCACACTGCTGCAGCCTCCCTTGTGACACTCACATAGAGTAGCAAACAGTAGATGCGCATTGCGACTAGACATGCATACTAAAACATACAAGCGCACAAGTTCTGTGCGTTCAAACACAAGCATATATTATTCAGAGCGTTCAGCAAGGCTCCCAAAGGAAAAACGTTTCTGTCAGTGAAGGCTGACAGCTTGTTTTCCATCATTTTCTCTGACAATCATATCTGTCTTTCTGCAACTGTCTCGCCTGCTTTTCAGATCATTTTAACACTGCACATTTTATTCGTGTAAAAGGTTGAGGCAGATCCAGGTATACACACACCCAACAAGGTGAGGTTGTACAGTAACGGCATGTATACATGTACAAAGCTCTTTCTGAGACGCTTAATTACTAATTAGGGAGAAGAATACATGCTTACTTATTATTATTATTATAGATACAGTTGACTGTAATCAAGCCAAGGCAATAAGTGAACATTTTTAGCAGATAAATGGTGGGATTGTATTCTAAAACTGTATGAAATTTATGTAAGAAAACAAATAAATTAAATAGTTTATCTGGAAATCTCTGTTGGTAAATCATTTCTAATGCCTCTGAAATCAAATATATATTTGCATAATAGAATTAATTCAATAAACTCTGCATACTAACTAATTTACAACTGTGTAGGTATCTTAATAGATTGTGATTGAAATGATCTTTTTTTTTTAAAAATCACATTAATTTAATTAAATAAGTGAAACTAGTAAAGGTGAGTGAAGCACCAGAGTGAAGATTCATTCAATACTGTATAATATATTTATATGTTCTAATACTAATACTGTATTTTTACTCGCACAGTTCATAGTGAACCCAGCTTCTCACTGTACAGAGACATTAATTCACACTGTAGTTTCGGTCTGAACTTGTTTGTGTATGTGGGCGATGAAGCCGAGAACATGAATCATCACTCTGACACACAAGCTGTTGACACAGTATATTCAGTCCGAAGACAACAACATTTTAACCCTTGCTTTTTGGCATCAACATTATTCTTCGGTTGTTACTATTAAGAAAGAATAGCCAGTGAAGATTTGAACCACACTGTGAAGGGTTAACTGTTTTCGCTGTATTTGGACAGCAATATGTTAAGAGCTCTTGAGCAGAGATGAAAAAAATAAACAGACTGAGAGGAAACAAGAATAGAATGTGAGCAGAGGAGAAACTGAAAATGTGAACAGTTCTACTTTCTGTGGCAGCTTAAATAAATACAGCTGCTGTGCACACAGTTGAAAACTGACTGTTAAAGTCAATCTGTGTGTATGATCAGGCAACAATACATGCAGATACAGAGTCTTAAAAAGTCTGAATCCCAGAGGAAAAAAAAATTAATCTGCATGATACTGTACGCTAAACAAAAAAATATAAAAAAATTGAAGATGGTTTTGTGTTATTTATAATACCTGGTTTAAGAGGACAATGCTGTAACATATGTTATAAAATATTCATTGCAACAAAATGAAAAGGGCACCAGGTGGCGACATCAGACTACCTCAGTCTCCCTCTCTGTGTGCTGTCAGGGAGGGAGAGTTGAAACTGTACCATAGTCACACTGGGACTTTTTGTTCTTTGGCATCACGGTTTGCCCCCCCCCCCCCCCCCCCTTTTTTTTTTTAACTACAAAGCTCACATGATTTAATGTAAAGTATCCACTCTCAGTTCAGCTAACAAATCAACAGGAGGCAACAGTCATTTGGTAAATACCCACCAGCTGTTTGCTGCATAAGAATTCACACATTTTCTGAACTTGTTTACTGAAGAAGAAGAGCACATGAGAGAGTGGAAAGAGTAACCAACCAACCTCACATGAAAGAGTATGTGTTACTCCTACGGTGGGAATAACACAACCACGTGCACACACACACAGACACACACTGTTGTGGATCAATTATAGAATATTACAGGATTACAGTTTATTTGAATGAGTTTACTGATGAAGAAATCTCATTCATGATTAACCAGCTTTCCCCATCTTATTCACTTCAGCTACAGACCTGACAAAGTGACTGAACGGCTTTGGAAGAGTGATATTTGTGTTTATAATGAATTCTCACTTGCACACCTAAATGATGCTCTAGTCATGCAGGAAACTAACATGTGAGTCTTGTCTCTAAATAAGTGTTAAATGTGCTTTGAAATGTCAACCAATAACATGTGCAGGACAGTTCTGAAGGTAGGTAAATCTTAACCAGTTGATATATGTCTCAAAATTAAAGACAGAGTGACTGGAGACCACATGTTTGTATAAAAAATATAACATTTTATTTCCAGCTACAAAGTAAAACATGTAACATTTTTGTCACACTTCTCAATAAAATAGTAAAAAATACTGTCGACAAAAAATACACTATCGATACATTTCGAAGCACAGAACAAATTTGGCTTTTAAATTAACTTAAACTGTACAAATATATACATAATTTACACATCCACAATAAAAAAGGAATGAAATTACAATTCTTCCAGTCTTTTCTTCTATTTTTTGTACAAAATAGACACTTTGTTTCTATAGACACTTGGTTTCGTCCATCAGACCTGAATCAGTAATAGTCAACATGTCGTTTTTTTTGTTTTTTTTTCCTCAGTGCCGTGGCAAAGCCCACTGTGTTCCATATCTAACCCTAAACTCAGCACGCTGCTTGCTTTCTCATCCACATGATGGGTGGAAACTCTGACCTTTCCTCTACTCTGTGAACAGCGTGGATTCAGACAAGGCTGACATTCAGGCCTGCGCTGACAAACACACACACACACACACACATACACAAACACACACACACACACACACACACACAAGGACACATTCAGACCTGTTTGGACAGGGGAACACTGGCCTGCTGTGGTCTGTGTGCTCCCTATACAGCTGCTTAGAGTTTGCAGGTCTGGTCTGGGGCTTGGGAGGGGGAGTGGGGTTGGGGGGGTGGGGGTATTAGACACCTCATTTTTAGAGAAGGTCAAGGTTTAGATAAGGTACAAAAAATGCATACCGTAAAATGGACGGGTTTGTAAAAAGGATTTCAAGGGGAATGGGCGGAAACCTGGCAGCAGGGTTGTCAAACATAGAAGTTATAGTGCAGGAATCTCTCGGAGCTGCTGTGCAACCCTCTGTCTGAGTCTACGTGGCTGATGTGCACCAGCCATATAAAAAACACACAGACACTTAGACAAGCGTCTGGACTAGTTTTACAATGAGAAAATGACAAAATAAAACATGAAAAAAAACATATATACTGAGCTGCAAAATGAGATGGAGTTCTGTTTTTTTTTTTTCAAGTCATAAGCTCTGATTGTCCCTCAGTGGCTCACGCCATGTCTCCCATCATCTTCTTGTAGTACATGGACTCAAAGATGTCGTTCTCCCCGGGGCAGTTGTGGTGGCAGGCGCAAGACTTGATGAACATCATGTGCTTCTTCATGACCTGTCCGTCGGGGCATTTGAACTCCATGGGCAGGGTGGTGGTCCTGTGGGGGGTGCAGCAGCGGCCGTCCAGGCAGACGCCGCAGAACTTTGGCCTGTAGGACTTGGTGGTGGTGCAGCCGGAGATCTCGAACTTCATGGGCTTAGAGAGTCTGGGAGTGCGGATGCATTTTTTTCCTTTCTGCAGGGAGGACAAATGAAGAGGGGGAGGGGGGACTTCAGCAAGCATTCTTGAGCAGTTTAAGTGCGTGTATTTTATCTGTAGAGATTATGAGAGCAGTGTGGTTGAACAAAAACTCACCCTAATGCTCTGCTCCAGTTGTGACTCGCAGGGTCGCACCATGCACAGCCGGGTCTGTTTCTCAAGGCGGCATTCGCGGTTGTCGTTGGTGACCCTGGTGGAGATCCCGAGGCCACAGGTCTTAGAGCAGGCGCTCCATTCAGTAGTCTGAACCAGGCAGTTCTCCCTCATCATGGAGGGATCTGGGCCGTAGGTCTCCTCCTCTCTGTAGGCTGTAAACACAAGAGGAAACACTGGATTAGAGAGACCGTCCTGAGTACAGCTCATTTGAGTATTAACACCAACAGAGAAATACTTAATGATGCAGAGAAGGGGACTAACTTACCAGGCAAAACAGAGCCCATGAAACTGTGTCTGTAGGGAGAATCACACTCCCACTCCTCGCAGCACTTCCCTGGCACCTTGACCCGTCTGGGCATGGGGCAGTCGGGGCTGGGCAGCCGGATGTCCATGGAGCAAAGAGGGACACAGCCTACAGCTCCATCCAGACAGGTACACTGGTACTTGCAGCTGCTCTGGAAAGTCTCTCCGCTCTTGTACACCATTCCTCCGAACACACAGGTGGCTCCCTCTCGAGCTGTGTGGGCGGACAACAGGGTAAAGGTCACGATTTGGCTCAAACACTAAGGACATTCAAGGTAGAGTCCTGTTGCGAAGTTCAAGTAATAACATGTCTTTCAGTGTCTCACCTGTGCAGACTCCTATGCGTCTGTTGATGGGGGCTCCGAAGTCACAGTAGAGACCTTTGTGCGGGTCGCAGACGTCTTTCTCAGTGCAGAGCTCCCCCATCTGTTTGGCACACACCCTGCAGCAGCCGCAGCCGTCCAGCACCAGACTTACTCCCGGGGGGCACTGAGGGGGAGTGGAGGGGCACGAACACTGGCCGCTGCACTCCTGACCTGCAGCCTGAGGTAGATATCATCGGGTAAATATCACCACCGCATGTTGCATTACAGCTACAGTTACACATCCAGCACTCTGAGAACACAATGTCTTTTAATATCAGAGCTTCTGTTCAGGCAATAGTAAAGTTTAAAGACTCAAGGCATTGCCCAAATATAATTAAAGTCTGACAAAATCCAGCCCTGCACAAACAGAAAAACAGCAGTATAATGTCATTTTTTTTCTGACTTACCATGTATGAGAGCATGATGCACAGGAAAGGCAGCAAAATCATTTTCTTCATTCCAGCAGACATCTTTTCTTCCTTGTAGAAATAGATTCTAGTTTTTCCTTAAGTCTTGTTGAGAAAGTTTTCCTTTAGTCTCAGAGTATGAGCTTGAGAAACCTTTTTCTGATCAAGTTGATCTCTTGTCTTGTCTGTTGTCTCGTAGCGTTTCTCTGCTGCTCCGGTCACAGTCTTTCCTTCTTTCTTTCTTTCTTTCTTGGTGAAAGCTAGAGTTTAGCTTCGGTAGAGGAGTTGATCTGAGTTCTGACTGGCGAGGCGAGCTCCCTTTATACTCGCTGGCCCTCGCAGCACGTCACTGGGGGCTGAATGGGAGAGCCAGCCCTGGACAAACATGGACATGCTTGGCATTCTTTCCTCGCTTCCTGACCCCCACTCCAGACATCCCACATTCCTGCTGTCTGAAGGCAAGGGCTCTGCTGCTCGGCCAAACAACACTGTCTCTCTCAGAGCAGCTTTCATCTGGAATGGGAGGTTAAGTCTGGTTAGAGGCCTGGGACCCCACACTGGGAATTCCTGAAGACTGACTTCACAAACAGACAGCCGGTACCTATAAATATTAATTTTAAAAAAGGAAGAACAGAAAAAAAAAAAAAAAGTTCAAAAATGAGAGCACAAAGAGCTTTAAATGAAAGAGGAAAGGTTGACAACAACAGGTAGATACTCATAAAAATGCATAAACATGCAGCGGTTTAATAAACTGACTGATGTGTAATGTGTGGTTAAAACTTTAAGCCCACAACAGCATTCCTCAGCTTTCCCTTCAAAGAAACATGAACAGCCTGTACTTTAGTAAATTAGCAGCAGGCGGTTTGGTAAAGGAAATTCATTTGTGCCATTAACTTGAGCTGGTTGTCTATCAAGGTGCTTGTTCCAGCTCAGAGACTTGGCAACTGCTGCTGTCTAACTTTGTCTTCTGTACATGTGTGGTTACGTCTGGGACACTGCAGTGGCATTTTTGTTCCCTGACATCAGTGGCTGAAGTGCAGCTTCAAGTATTACTCATTTAAACACATAATGAGCGTATGAGCATGATGAAACATTTTGAGCGCAAATACTTCTTATTATCCTTTTGTATGATGCATTTAATATAAAGATTATTTTTTCATGACTCACAGCTGATACAGAATCATTTAAAAGTAACAGTAGTGAAAGAAGCATCCTGATCCTTCACTGAAGTAAACCACAATTTAGACATAAGTAAAAGTCCTGTATTTAATACCTTACTTTAATAAAAGTACATACTCAGCAGTATTATCAGCTGAGTGTACTTAGAGTGTCAGGAGTGAAAGTACTGGTCAGTGTGAGTGATGTTATTATGTATTAGATTATTATAATGTTAACACTATTTTATCAAAGCCTAAGTAGTGCTATACTGTTGTACCTGTTCAAAGTGGAGCTAGTTTACCACTTCATACAGCGTACTGTAGGTAGTTTACTCCAGTGATTCCCAAACTAGGGGCCGAGTCCCCATCAGAGGGTCACAGGATAAATTTGAGGGGTTGTAAGACAGACAAAAAGCGAAAAAACACCGTTTATATTAATTCTTTTGACTCTTCTCCAACCTTTTCCTTTTTGTGAAATAACAGATACCCTGACTTCTTCGGGTTTCCAACAATAATTTAAATGAAAGCATATAAGACATTTAGAGGAAAAATGTCCCTTTTGACAAAAAGTACACATGAAATGTGAAAATGTAGCCCCACACTGCTTTCTTGTGAGGGGTCATACACCGAAAGATTAGAAACCACTGGATTAATCTTTACGCATTTCATATTTCATTTTTGAAAGTGATTAGTAACTATAGTCTTCAAATACATGTAAGGGGATAAAATGCATTATATTTCCCTGTGAAGTTTGGTTAAATTGAAGTATAAAATACCATAAAATAGATACAATCAAAGCACAAGTACCTCAACATTGAACTCAAGTGCTTGAATGTAACCCCTTGCCTTCTAGTGCTGTGAACTGGAACTTTCTTTACAGTAATGCAGCTACCAAACTGTTAACAGTTTTAGCATCAAATAATACCCCCAATACCCTTCATTTAAATCTTCTTTCCTTGTGATGCAAATAAATGATCAAACTCAAATTACAGTGCAGTCAGGTTAATGATTCAACCCAACAGATCTGGCAAATGACTGATAGAATACTATAAGATGATCATGGTGGTCAGTTTCCTGAGTTACCTGAGCTGAATGTGCAGTCCTGCCAAGGTATGCAGGCCAGGTATTTAAGGGATAAAGACTAATGTTCTCAGCTAATGACATCTCCTGAAATGGATGTTTGTTGATTTAAGAATTAGGTTGCTTTTCTTACTTAATGCAAAGGGGACTTTTTTTTTTTAGAGGATTCGGCTGAAAACAAAGACTGGGGATTCTATTTCACATTTGACATGATGTCTTGGCTCCACTGGGTCTTAGCAAGGACAAATGATGATTAAAAATCCTTAGTCGACTTGAGTGAAAGTGCAGCCCGGCCTGTGCAGGCATGTGGGGCAGATATTATGGGAACAAAAGCTACATGTTCACTGGCTTCTCACCTGCCTAATGAGGTTTAGTCTATGACCAACTTGAAAGGCCAGGTGTGCCCTGTCCCTAGCCAGGCTTATTTTACTACATCAAACCCCAGAGTGGAGGATTGCAGGAAAGAGGCGAGACGGAGGTTTGTGTATTTTTTTGAAAAAGGGGGGATCACACACCAGGCCAGACTCTTATGAAAGGCGGCCCTGCTCCTTCTCCAGCCAGCGAATCGGAAATGAAAAACTCCCAGAGAAACCTGGAGCTGAAGGAATGTGAGGGAGAAGCCAGCAGACTGGGCTGTTACTACAAAGGAAGCATCCCCATATATGGACGTCTGCTCTTTTCCTAATATGGATATGTTCTCTCTATGCTGGCTCAGTACAGTAGGGACTCCTATTAGACTGAGGAAAAACACAGCCATGAGTGAAAGTGTGGTTTGTGTGGAGTATTCTGTCTCTCAAAACAGACCAGAGAACGTGTGTGTGACTGTGTGTGTGTGTGTGTGTGTGTGTGACTGTGTGTGTGTGTGTTGTCAGTCATTATAGCCTCAAGGCCCAAACTTCACTTCAGTCATATCTAAAGGAAACAGCTTGATAGAGGAACGTGCTCCAGCCACGCTGCAAAACAACATTCACACTTAGCTGACATTGTTATCATACGTGCAGATTAATCTAGTGTCTGTCAGGCTGTTTATTAAGTCAGTTTATCTTAGTACATCACAGGCAAGTTTTTGAATGGTTTTAAGGAATGTCACTTGAAGATAAGTGAAATCCTGTGGTATTTTCCTAGCCTTTAAATGCCTTTTGAAGTCTACAAGATAGGAAAATGTTATCAGATAGCATCAAGTCTGAATGAGTAATGGATAATTGAGGGTATATGTATATATTATTGGAAAACAAAGTGAAAGGATCATTTTAAGGTCAACAGAAAGCTAGATGAGGCTGATTTCTGCTTGTTTTATCTTTGGCAACCACCTTAACATTGTGACTGTAACTTGGAAAACTTCTGTTTTTCTGGTTGTTGTTACGATGCTGGTTGTTTTGCTGTCAAACTGTATGTTCATGGAGCTAAGCCTATCAGTCTAGAGGATTTTGAATGCAGAATATCAGCAGGCCTCGTATTCACTGCTCTGCAGGTCCAAATGTGTGGATTGGCTGACCGTGGTGGCCAAAGGAAACATATGGCTCTGTGTGTGGTAGGCCCAGATATGTCAAGACTAAGTATAGACCAAGATATTTGTCTAAGAGAGTAGCTGTGGGTTAAAATCAGTAATCAGAACTGTGGTGGTGATACAGTGTCGGGGCAGTCTGTTCAGTTCTGTACTTGTTGGCATCAGTGTTGTAAAACATACCTGTGCAAGCTGTCTGACCTTAGATCTTAAAACACTTTCACACTGGGAATTGTGATGTTGGTCATAAGCCCTAAGTCCTAAGTCTACATGGATGTGTGATGATTAGATTATGATACAGTTACAGTCACAATAGAATAAAAATCAGTTTATATCAGATCATTTTATACGATGATGATGATTTAACTGTAAAAAGCCAAAACATGTGCAGCTTTAGATCTCTTGTACAGTCTGACTGTCTGATGGTGGATGTTTCCGTTTTATGTACAAAGGAATAAAAACTCCAACCAACAAAAGGCCCCTCGACCTCTACAAAATAACATACTTTTTTCCCACTTGGGTTCAGGGGAAACAAGCTACAAACAGAACAATGACATATTAACACCTTATAAAGAGGATATGGTGAACTTGTTAGCAACCAGTTACCTATTTGCACACCCAGCAGATAAGAAGTTACATTCCATCTATGCTCTATTTTGCTCTCCACCAACTCCTGAGGGAAAAATCTGGCTTTTTAGCAGCTAAATGCTCCACCTTGCTCATCAGTTGGTCGCTAACTTTATTGGATTTGTCACTATCAGCAACCCCTTTCTCATACAAGTGGTCATGTGATCCAATGTCAACATAAAAATATTGATTATAGCTGATTTAAAGATATCCTACAGGGTCACACTAATTAATAATCCCTCCATGTACCATTATGCATTGCAACACTATGTTTCTAGAGGAGTGCATCACATAAAACTCACTTCTTAATGTCTGAAAAGCATGTCAAATTGCTATGCAGTGCCACCATTAGCCTTGCAAGCTTTTATCAACAATGTGCGTTAATGTAAGAGAATCAGGTAATGCATGTTGAAAGGGCCAAGACTTGACATACTGTATACAGTAACACTGAATACTGGAATCAGTCTCTAATACAGCTGACATCAGTATATTTGACAGTAGTAACGTCATGATCATGTGCTGTTTCATGTTTTAGTTCATTATTTTTCCAAAAGAAAATTAAACTCAACACCCAGACCAAGAGAAAAGCTGATGAGGTGATGCTCCTGATTTAGCTCTGAAGTTATACTGATGTAAGGTCATGTGTGTAGTAATTCCAGGTCAAGGCCTGCCTTCTGTCCTCGTCTGGATTTACACATGTTGCTGCCCACCGCTTATAGCCTCGTTACTTCACTGCTCATTTCATAGTTACTGTGTGACATCATGAGGCTACACAACCGTGTCAGCTGGGAAGTTTCCAACTTTAGGATCTGTGGTGATGACACACTCCGGCCAGGCTGCATTTTTATCTGCCCACACCAGGTTCTGGTGACGACACTGTCCCCGTTCAGTCTCTCCCTCAGGCATGGAAAGTGGAATTTTTATTTTTTATTTTTTAGTTTTCTTAAACACCTCATGTGTGTGCAGTTCCATCACACCATGGTCGATGATGCCATACCTGAGTCTGATGTCACACAGGAGCCCTCTGTGTCCTCTGGGACATCTTCTGGCTGTTTCCATGGTTCCCGCACACTGCTCGTATTCAGCACAGCTGCAGTCATACCTTCCCAGCACTTTCAAAGCTAAACAGGAAGATAAACATCAAAAGGAAAAAGGGCCAGTCTCTCACACACACACTCCGAGCTAAGGTTGCATTTTTGTTCCACACCAGCCCAGATATAGACTTTAATTTCACAGTGAACATTTTTAGTACACAAAGCATTTCTAAAATCATCTGTCTTTCATTTGTTTTGTATACTTTCCATTTTATGCCAGTTTGAGAAAAATGTGTGAGGTTTGGTGGATGCATATCCAAACCATGCTGAAGTACTTAGTGGATTTTATTTGTACCCTCAGTTGCCAGTTTATTAAGCACACCTGGTTCAAACTAATGCAGTCCTGCAATTAAACTTGTCTTTATAGATGTTAGAATGTATATGTATATGTATATGTATGCAAACCAAGAGTGTTTTCCCAAACTGGGTCCATATTTGAAGCTCTGGTTGTGTTATCTGCACTCAGCTGTCCATTAAGCTAAATTCCATTAGTGGTAGCTGGCAGGCTATTTGAGGAATGTTCCATGGCTCTAGCCTTCAAACCAACCATCTATATACCACTGTGTAAACTGAACATGAAACCAAGATCTCAAAATGATTTTCCTGCCTGCATATTTCTGCCTCTTTGAACTCCTGGGCTGCCTGCAGAGAGACGTGAGGGTGGAAAAGTTGAAAACAACACTGTTATTCTGTAATTTATTGACATTTTAGGCATTTTAGTTGACTTTCAAAAAGCACAATGGAAAAATAAACACACATATTTGTAGCAACAGTGCATATAGCCACTTATAAGACATCCAGAACAAGGAAACAACCCTGCCAAGACAGTAGAATAAGTTCATAACATTCCTGTGTCATCTGCAATATGTGTGTTTCATCAGCAAAGAAAACAGGCTAATAAAGACGTGCTGGGAAAGTGAATTGCTGCTTTCTTTTGCAATTTGGAGCCTGTCTGCAAAAACACTCATGGGTAAAATGTAAAATGGATTGGATGGTGATCTGTTGACATTTAACAATGGAGAAAGGGACAGGTCCATTACTGGGAGATGAAAGAGTTGGAAACTGATGGAAGCTTTTTGAAGCCTGTCTATGAAGAGACAAGCAGTGGAAACTAATAATGGATCCGGAGCCTGGGATGATTTGTTGAGATTTAACAATGGGGTTGGTGGGCAGATGAACTGTCAAGATGGAAACTGTGTCTATTTAAAGCCCAGAGTGGTGGAAAATGTTCAGACTGGAAACATGCATGAGACCCAATCTTTTTCAGGCACAGGCTGCGCAAAATAGTTGGGTTTAGGATTACTTGGGGTAATGGGCCAAGGTATAATATATTGACCGTTTGATGCCAGAGGGGCATAGTTGGATAGCGGACTGCATTTTTTGGTCAAATTTTCTCATAAATCATTTAGTTAGGGACATCTAGGGGAATGCATTTGCCAGTCTGTGTTAACAAGGGAAAGGATATCGCTTTCATCTACTGTAGACAAAGCATTTTTTACTGGCTGAAGCTCACAGGTGGAATCTAGCAATAGACCGAGTGCCTGGGAACATTTGTACAGAGGTAACAAGGTGGATTGATGGGTGGCTGAATTGTCAAAGGCAGAGAGAGTGGAAACTGTCTATTTAAAACCTGTGTCCTGGAAAGTGTTTAGACTACAGACAGTGATGAGAATTTAGGCTGTAATTCTTTTCAACAAACAGCAGAAACTCATCTCAGCTGTAGATTTACTGCCACACACATGGATATGGAAGTCAGGTGGTCTTTACTTAAACACAGCTCCATGTGGGTCCAGATGGCCTCTGTTCTGTTTCAGTGACCTTTCAGCTGGAGGTTCAAGGGGTTTCTAATCTTAGACATCATGTCCGACACGCTGCTTGGTTCTTGCTGAGCACTTCCTCTTCTGGATCTCATATTGAACCAAAATGTTTAGATGAAACCAGGCAAAGTCTCGGGCAACCTGACTTCAACCCTGCCTGTTGAGCTAGTTCTTGATCACAGCAAAGCCATCAGTAGGAAAATCAACCATCTTTTTCAAATTTAACAGTGTCTGGTGCTAAATCACACTGTGAACTCTTAAGGTCATGGAGGGTCTATGACCCTGAAGATGGCCTGCCCTTTGCAGGTGATGGTTTCTAAATATAGCATGTGTCCTGCCACACACAGTGCTACAACTACAATAGAAGCATTTGACTGGAGTTCATTCAGAGTGACTAAGCTTGGCTGTTTGTTGAAGATCTGTTCCTTTCAACTAATAGTTCAGCATCTGGTGAAACACACCTATTTCCTTTTTGCTGGGAGTTAGAAGAAGATGAGTAAGAAGATGGACACCACTCTTATATCTGTGCATTAGGTATGGCGCTAGAGTCAGGAGGTGATTAGCTTAGCTTAGCTTAGCATAAAGCGGCAAATCAGGGAAACAGGTAGCCTCACTCTGTCTAAAGTAAAAAAAATAAGCTTACTGCTTAACACTTCATATTGTTTGTTTAATCCACACACAAGCAGAAATGTAAAATGACAAGTTGTGGTGTGCATTTGCGGCCGAGCTACTAGCTGTAACTGTTTCTTGGTGAACAGTGTATTAACATACTGGAGTCTTGTAGAAGTTTTAGCCTGTAAACTGTTAGAAGAAGAAATATTTATATTGCTTAAATCCCTCTAAGAAATTCTGTCCTGTTCAGGTGAGCAGTGAGCATTAGAGCCGGGCTAGCTGGGTGCCCCTGCTTCCAGTATTTATGCTAGGTTAGGATAACTGCCTCCTGTTTCCAGCCACAGCTCCATATTTAAAAGACCACTGAGTCGGATGGATTCCTTTATTTTACCTGTGTAAAACTAGAAATCCAGTCTTGTTCAGGTGCATTTAGCAGAGGAGTAGCTGCAAGGCTGTTCAGCCAAACTCA
Organism: Lates japonicus; assembly: GCA_033238685.1. Taxonomy (NCBI): domain Eukaryota; kingdom Metazoa; phylum Chordata; class Actinopteri; family Centropomidae; genus Lates; species Lates japonicus. Next base: position 4,842,453 of record BRZM01000038.1, on the reverse strand, counting down.
GCCATCTAGCCTGCACTCATCCAGAAGAAAACGCCATTTGAGCCAAATTCAAATACCTTTAAGGATTTCTGCCAGCCTCAAATTTCTCTCTTGCAACATGTTTTTGTGTTTTAGATGTCGATTTAGCTCAATGAGGTCTACCTTGCCATTTCTGAAATAGATGTATCCTCAGCTATGTGTCTCTACAGCACTAGAAGCAGTCAGTGTTTGAACATATTTTTTAAAAATTTCATAGTGACTTTTCATCCAGTTACAACAGGACAAATAACCTGAGCAGTATTTTCAAATTTACTCACCTTGTGGTCCAGTGAGCTAGACCACATCCTAACTTTTTTCACTGTTTGAATTGAAAAAACAAAACAAAAACAAAAACGTATGAGCAGTTTGAATTGAGAGTCTAGTAAATACATATTCTGTGCCTTTCTGAGGCCACTGCTTCCCTGCAGGAATGTCAGCTTCCCCCTATTAGCTTGGCACACGACCGCATACCTCAGCTAATTAGCTTCCTGTAAAAGCCTTGAATAAAAACATCAGCTTTAATCACACGCTGCTGCTTTGTCTCATTTGCTGCCAAGGTAAATGTTACTTCAAGCAAAGAAAAAAAATGGACATTTTGCTTCGTGGGTTTCAGCTTCCCCGACAGGTGTTTCAAACCGTGATGTGCAGCGATCCAGGTCAAGACTTCACCTCACCATTCCTCAACATCAAATAAACTCAGACTGTTTTTCTATCATTAGACTTTTTAAAGGCTTTCGTTAAATTTGTGTGCTCTTTTTCTCTCTCGCACTGAGGTCGCCTGAGATGTCAAACTTGGTCTTGAAAGTGTGTGTTTACTGTCTGTTTTACTGGATGGTTATTTACTGGTTGTCAGCAGGAGAACTGTGCTCTCATACAGTTTCATATGAAGCTATGTGGCTGCTTTTACAGTCTGTTTGTTTACTGTCAGAATCAGAGTGTACCTGCTACAGAGCTTGTTGACTAGTTTCTGATTATTTAGCAGCTGCTTGCCAGTAACACAAATCTCACTTTACAGCACCTCAATCAAACATTAATTCTTCACAGCCTGTTTACCAGAACTTTAGATGGAAAAAGGCAGAAAATGTCAAGAGATCAGGAGATTTTAATGTGTTATAATAGCATTTTCAAGATCTAGCATAGCCATCATGGATACTTATATATTCTAAGGTCAATGATAATTAATATCGACACTGGAAAGTAAAGGCCCTTGTAGCTCTGCTCTAATGCTTTTGATCCTATTACATGATTTTCAGAGCAGATGGAGTTTGCTCACTTGTCATGGAATTCAAATTTCAGTTTTTTCCCCCGAGCACTTAAAGGACTTGTCCATGATGGAGATCAGCAAAACTTCCAGGGACCTTGTGTTGAGATTATTAATTCAGCTGGTTTCCTAGGTTAAAAATGAACTCTTTAACTTTTGAGCTAGATGAGGAGCCAAATGGAAATTTGACCATCTACAGTCCCATCAGAACTGAGAAAACTCCACCTTGCTGATGAAGACCATGTGATATGATTGAAAATTCCAGAATAGCTTCTAAATTGACTTTTAAATAAGTAAATGAGTGATTTACTGTTGCATTCCCAAAAAGTCAAGGGACTCACGTGAGACAGATTTTTCAAAATATTTAAAAGATATCCCGACTTTAAGGTATGGGCCAAGTTCCAAAATGCTGGATCCTACATTTCCCACAAGGCAACTTGATATCATATTTTTGTAAGACCCTTCTTGCCTGGTCAGCGACCATGTCTTTCCGACTCTGCAGCCCCAGTTCATAGCACAGGCTTTCTGTTATAAAAAACCCAAGTCGGGAAAATCCTGATGACATCATCAGGCTTATTTTTTAAGACCTGACAAAACTCCTCCTGAGCCGCAGAAGACATTATTTATAAAACACAGGCTAAGTAGTGCTGATCATTGAGTTTTTCTCAGGCCTGGTAGTACCTTCAATAACAAGTAAACTGACCTTCAGGTGTAAAACCAGAGGAGTGCCCCTTTATGGTAAGATTGTGTTGTCTGTAAGGTGTTGATGGATAAAATAAGAAGCTGTCAAGGTACAGAGCGCTTTAATTTGTCTATATATATATATATATATATATATATATATATATATATATACATACACTGTCTAATCAATAATATTGATAGGTGATCAGTGAGAGGATGGATTAATAAGTATGTCTGTACACTGTCTACTGTTCTTATGTAATCAAAATAGCAGTAACACTGCATGACTGTAGCAACTGGCACCACTGGCATAAAATTATAAAGTTCTAACTTGAAAGTATTAAGTATGTGGTTTGAGCATAAAACCAGCCTCAAACTCAGGCTTCCCATACTGGCACTAACATCAGTCTGAGAAAAAAAAAAACTAAAAAACACTGTGATCATCTGATAGAACAATGTTCAAGCCACAAGTGCTCTTATTAGGGAAGTGTGCGATGAGTGCCTCTCATCACTGCTGGAGTTTTGGCGTTACCAGTGAAACCTGGTCGGACCCTCTGGCATCAACGACGAAAACCAGCGTCTATGCGGAGTCTGGAGCGAAAGAACATTCAAGGTCAACAACAGATCTGTCCTTTGATGAAGTTGTTAGTGCTGAACACTGCAAAAGAGATTGCTGTTTTCAGATGACTAATGGTAATGAACAAAAGGTGAAAGATTAGCACGAGGAGGGCTGTTCCTCCATAAACAGCTGTGAAAATATTGCTCTTCGAGTGCTTTCCTTTTTGCTAGGCTGTCAACGTAAACACAAATGTGTTCTTAATGAAATAAAGGATTAAAAAAACAATATCGTTTGCTGCTGCTTCATAAGATGTTGGATGGAACAATGAACTGTGCTTCTGTGATTGGTGGTTTGGTGAACAAATACTCTTGGGGAGCAAACTGTTCTCAATAAACTGCGGATAAAATTGTGCTGTGCCTTATAGGAACAGCCTGGCCAGGTTTCCCATCTGCTCTAATTGTTTCCAGATATGCAGTTTCTGCACAGTGGCTAACAGGACCCCTCCCTGTCTGTCTGTGTGTCTGGAACGAAAGGCCTCTCCCCATCTGTCTGTGAGCTGCAAGGTCAGACTGTAGCCTACACCCTCGCCCCATGTCTGTCTGTCTGTTTGTCCGTCTGTCTAGTGGCAATCTGACCCCTCTATGCTTGTATATGTGTCTGGTAGATGGAAGGTCACAGCTGGTCTGTTGTTACCCACTGTTTTCACTCTCCTTTGCTAAAAGTAGCTCCCACAGTATCGTGTTTTCTGTGGATGCTGAGTAGAATGGCTGCTGCTTTTGTGGAGGTAATGATGACCAGCAGCGACGAAGCAATGCATTTTTCATAAGCTTAGTAATTCATTTAATGGATAGGATAAGACAATGAAGATTTGCTGTGGAAGATACAAGTTAAAAATTTGGTCAGAATACGTTCATGTTGTCTGGTAAGGCACAAACTAAGAGGACAGTGTAATATCTCAACACAAGCTGATAAATAAGAAAAAAAATCCAGTCGTGTCCTATGCTGACAGAGTTTTCTTTACCTTGTGGCATACCTGCCCACAACTAACTGACAGTGGAAAATATTATGCCCTCATCAACCTCTTCACAACAACATGGAATATTCCCCAGCTGGAACAGCGGAAGGTGGATTCCTCAGCAAAGTGAGGAGGAAGTGATGACGCAGGAAAGAGTCATCGCTCAGCTAGCTGTCAAAAAGACAGCAGATGACCCAAGTTTCACATGTTTCTCCTACCTCAGCACAGACAGCAAGAAATATGTTTTCCTCTCTCAGCAGGAATGAATCAGAGCAAAGGTGCCAAAGGTCTAAAATAGTAATGTAGTCGTAAATAAGTGGTGATTAAACCATGAAGTCCATTTTGGAGTTATTACAATGCAAACAACAGCCAATCTAAGCAAGTTTAATAGTTTCCTCCTCAAAAATATTCCTACTTTCTTCCTTAAAAATGGCAGTATTACATAACTTACATATTCTTTAAAGGGGGCGGCACGGTGGTGCAGTGGTTAGCATTGTCGCCTCGCAGCAAGAAGGTTCTGGGTTCGATTTTCTGTGTGGAGTTTGCATGTTCTCCCTGTGCCTGCGTGGGTTCTCTTCAGGTACTTCGGCTTCCTCCCACAGTCCAAAGACATGCAGGTTAGGTTAAATGGTGACTCTAAATTGCCCATAGGTGTGAATGTGAGTGTGAATGGTTGTTTGTCTATATGTGTTAGCCCTGCGATGGACTGGCGATCTGTACAGGGTGAACCCCACCTCTCGCTCAATGTCAGCTGGGATAGGCTCCAGCCTCCCTGTGACCCTTAATGGATAAACGGTATAGGGAATGAATAAATGAACATTTTATTGAAGGAACAGTTTTGGGAAATACGTTTGTTCGTGTTAGATGAGGTAGAGGTAGATGAGAGGACTGATACTACTCTCATGTCTGTTCACTAAATATGAAGCCAGGAAATATTAGTTTAGCTTAGCAGGATAAAATACCAGGTAGTCACTGCCCCCTGTCACTTTGATTTCTGCACAAATTAACTGAGATGAAACATATTGGCATGAGATGTGCTGGAAGGTGGATTTTGTTACTTTTGGACATGCTAGTTGCTTCCCCCTGTTTCTTGTCTTTATGCTAAGCTAAGCTAACTGTCTACTGGCTCCTGTTTCATACTAAGCCACCAGATATGAGAGTGGTATCAACAAAACTCATCAACTCTCAGCAAGAAAATGAGTAAGTGTATTTCTCAAAATGTTGAATGATTGCTTTAAGTTTTTACAAAGTGTATTCATGTGTAAACTGTGTTCAACTAAAACTTTTATTTATCGTTCAGTTAATCTCTGATGGCTGCAATGACGACAGACTTAATCAAGAGCCAAAATGCAACACAGCAACATACCGTAATGTCTGCTTTAAGGATTACTAGTTTGTCAGATTTATGAATCTTAATCGAGTTAAAAGTATTATCGTCTACATGTGTTACCCCCTAACACGGCTCACACATCAACTGTGAGCTCACTGCTATTTTTCCAGCTGTATCCAGTCATGAGCAGTGTATAAATCCATCAGCAGCAGAGGAGGAGGAGGAGGCGATGACGCAGGAAGGAACTATCACTGGGTATCTGTCAAATCAATGGCAGCGAGCTAGGAGTTTTTACAATTGATGTAATGCATTTTGTAGATATAACCACATAAAGAAGACAGTATTTTCATTGCCAGAGCATTGCGTATTAACAACAGACATTCATTACACAGAGTTTTTATTTCTAAATCCAGGAAACAAGACTTAGAGTTAAACTAAATCACTTCTTAAGGGCATTCCTACAGTTCAGAGTCCTACAGGATTAAATGTGGAGGCCCACTAGCTCAAACTGAGCCTCCTGTACTATAAAGCAGCAGAGCCAGGGCCCCTTGTGAGGTCTCACTTACAGCACAATGATTGAAGGGTGCGACAGTTACGTAACTGCGAGGTGTCGTGTGATGCTGTGTGAATATGGAGCCTTGTCCCCGTGAGGAGAACCTATATAGGCCATGTCTCACAGGTAGGTGTTCTGTCACAGGGTGTCAATACGCAGCTTGTCTCAGAGGCCCGTTTCAGACTCTTTCTGGTCCCAACACAGTTTTTTCTTTTACCCTTTAAACGCTTAATTATCCCTGAAGTTTCCAAATTGTTTTCTCACCCAATCTGATTTCAGTTTTCACATTTTTTTCTTTTCTTTGCCTCCTTCACCCATCTGGTTTCTCTTTTTTCTGTCTGATAGCCAAAGATCTTTTACTTCTGTATGGTGTTACCAGGTACAGTATGTTTTGTCTGTGATCGCAAAACCTAAACCTCACTTTGCATACCAGCTTTCACCAAGCATGTATCAATCGAATATTGCACCTTTCTTACCCTGCAGCCATTTGTGGTTAACTGTATTCTACTTTACCTTTGCTTCTCACGGTAACTGTTCCCAGGTATTCTCCTGCCTTTTGGACATGTGGTTTAGTGTGCCTGGCAGGGCGGCAGGCGGTTCTCCTGGCTCGGTGTGTTTATGCAGGTGCAGGACATTCAGGACACGCCGCCCTGCAGAGTATTTTGGAGGGGCTTTTCAGAGCAGCCTACCCTTGCAGTATTAGAAGGGGCCGCCTATATGTGGCATTTAGTGGGACAGCCCAGAAAAGGCATTTCCTCAGGTTACTGGAAATGTAGCAGTAAAGGGGTTTGAAACAGAATCAAACACATCAGAGTGAGAAATGTTTTAATGACAAGTGAAAAATGGATCCTCAGAAATACATTGTGAGATAACATCATCATCGACAACAACAAATCCACCACCATATCCCTTAACTTTTATAGTGTTTATTTTTGCTGAGATGCATTTTCCAAAAATGTAAGTCTCAACAAAGTTTCTTGAACGTACTCTGGACTAGACATCCAAAGACAGTGCTTCTTAACTCACTTTTGACTCATTTTTATGATACACAAACATTGCCATGCTCTCTGAATTATTTGAATAGAGGACAGAGACAACAACCTCAGCAGCTGGTTGCTTGTTTAAAGGAACTGTTTGATATTTTGGGTAGTGTGCTTATTTGCTGTCTTGCTGAGAGTTGGGTGGGAAGATCTATACCATTCTCGAATCTGAGTGGTTCATATAAGGCCACTGCAAGGAGACTGCACAAAGACTGTTAACAGGGTGAAACAGCTAGCCTGGCGCTCGCTGATGGTGGCAGCCTCATATGTAGCTCTCTGACAAGAGAACTGAATCAGTCCTCTCTCAGAAAGAAAGCAAATGAATATATTTCTCTAAATGTCCAACTATTGAACCACCTGTCTTGTTAAAATACCCAAGAGTGGGAATACCCAAATTCCTAAACAGTAATGAAACGCAGAAATCTGTCATTTTACACCACCAGGACAAGTCATTGTATAATCTTCTTCTTATAAAGCTGATCTACTGTTATGTAATATGTACAATAATATGTTTGTCATACGTAAACCTACTCAATGTATTTCTTGTTGTCCAGCCTATATACTTGGGGCTTTTCTGTGTGTCCCCACAAGTTTCCTCCCCACACTCATGCAGGTGAGGAAAGTTTTCACCTCTAAATTACCTGTAGGTGTGAATGTGGGAGAGTGAATGGTCGTCTGTGACAGACTTGTGACCTGTCCAGGTTGTAACCCACCTCTTGCCCAGTGTGAGCTGAGCTTTTTCTGCTGAGACTGAATTCGTTGAAACTAAATGGGCCACAGAGCTGCTGAAATAACTGCAATATTTTGATACTGTTCAGTCACTTTGTCCTAAAAGTAAAAAGGAAGTTGTCTTTCCAACATAAATGAAATACATAATATCCTAGTTTATACATACATATGTAAGATATACGAAGATGCTTTCAGTACTCTCAACTTTTGAAAAGATGCCTGATCAAAGTTCTGATGTGCCTGACATTTTCCTTACAAAAACAATCAGATCCAGGTAGAACCCGGCTATTCAGGTTACAAACAGGGTTTCCCGATAGCCAGGGTTACAGTTCATATGGAAAGAGAACAGTGGTGATCAGTAGCAGAAATAATAGGCTGAGTGTATGCCATGGTTTCATTGTCAGGAGGGACAGGAAAGAAGAATAGCATTGCCCTGCTTGGCTCGCTCTGTTCTGTAAAAAGTTTCCGGGATAATGAATTCCTCTGGTTTGGTCAGCCAACAGTAGTTGAGGAGAAAGGGGAGGAGGAATGAAAGTATGAGAGGGAAAGCCTGAGGTGTTTGTCCGGTCAGCACAAGCCTGCTGTATTGTGGATAATTGCAGATTACTGGTTAGATAAGTGGATTGACAAGAAATGAATGTGGAGGGAGTCCAGAAATGTAAAACAACAGATTCACGTTCAAGATTTTGTCTTGTCCCTGAATGTGGAGGAAATTCAGCATGTACAAGTCCTCAGGAATCCTGTTATTTCAATCAGACCATATTCATTAAAATAGAGTGAGCTCTTTTAAAGAAAAACCTTCAGTGACTGAATTGAATGTGAATTAAAAACCAGGCCTGTTGGCAACAGAAAGCAGAGTTTGGTTCAATAGGCATCTATCTGTTATTCCTCACATTAAGGACCTACTCTGGGGCTGGCTGGGTTTGCAGAGTTTGCGATTACTCAAAGTTTATAATATTTTAACTCTCCAGTATGCTCCACTTTAAAGCATGTGAACTTTGGCACCAGCTTAAAATGAGCACATGCTCAAAGAGCCATACTGTTGCTGCATCGGTGCAAACACAGATGCACACTTAATGCACACCTTAAAAATCAGCAAGAACACACATACATGCACAGTATACTGCGCTTCCACATCGAAGTGAACTAGGTTGAGAAATTTGAAAGAAAACAAACAGGATTCCAGAGCGGTGTGGTGTGGTGTGAGGCTGCTGGACTGAGGCACAAAGAGAGGCCTGTTTGCAGCGTACAGGAGCATTCCAGCTAACAGAACAGGCTCTGGGACACTGTTGACCTAAGCTACTTTAGAATGTTTGTGCAATAGCTTTTGACCACTTGATTAAAAATATCGTTTGATGCTGGAGCGGCCGTGTCCTAGGCAGTTCAGACTGGTCTGAGCAGAGCAACATCTTGCCGCATGAAGGGAGGGCTCTTATGAAGAGGTGAGCACTGAGCCGTTCGCCTGGAACAGTGAGCCACAGACGAACCATTGAGGATGACCATGCTGTCTGGCACTTGATTCTGTAATTATATAATGTCTTTTCTGCTGAAAAATGTGTAATTTTAGACAATGTGCCAACTTTTTGAGCCAAAATCTCCTACAGTAGATGTGTTCTGTGGTTTATCTTTATTTAGCCATGCTAGCAGTGTGGGTCTGAGGATGGCAATGTCCATTGGTCAGTCAGTCCACCATTTTGGTCCAAACAGAAATATCTCAACAACTATTGGATTGATTGTAATTAAAGTTTGTACAGACATTCATGGTTCCCAAACAATAAATAGGAATTATTTTGGGGCTCTGTTGACTTTTCCCCTAGCACCACAGCAAGGCACACAATTGTAGTTTTGAGTGAAACGTCTCAACTATTTATTGCCATGAAATCTGGTACAGACATTAATGATCCCTCAAGATAAATTGTAATAACTTTGATGATCAATAACTTTTCACCTTGCACCATCATAAGGTCAAAACCCTAAATTTGTCCAGTATTTTGGTTCATGTCCAAATCCCAAAACTGATGACATTCACATCAACCTCAGCTAATACTAATTAGCGCATTAGCATCCTAACAGGCTAAACTGAGATGGTGAACATGGTAAACATCATACCTTCTAAAACATTAGCATGTTTGCGTCATCTTTGTGCACGTCAGCACTCAAGAGCCTGACTTGGGTGTAGACTCTTAAAATCTTGTTTCCTCACAGAATCCAGTTAAAGGGAAATGACAAAAACAACAGAATAAATTAGATAAACTCATTTGCATGCGTTATAATAAACTGATATCTGGAAGTTTTTGTTGATTTCCTGTCAGAGATTTCCAAAATCCTTTCACCGAAAGCTGGATTGTTTCTTCTAAATGTCTTTCATTACTCAAAAGTGTCTAGTTTAATGTGTGGAGGCCTTAAGTTTAGACAAGTTTAGGCTGGTGAAAAGAACTGAGATTTTGGACCCCTAATTTGCCAAGGAAAATGTAGATCATGGAGGTGAATGTGACCTACTCTCTTCTCCTTCAGCTAATGCCATAGAAATGCCCTTAAGCTAATGTCTTTAACGTCCAAATTGCTCTGGTGGAGCTGTCCACTGGACCAACAGTAGAAGACTGTGGTTGCAATGGGCAGCAGCCAGGTATGAATGTGTGTAACTTTGTACGTGTGAAGCAGGGTGTTGATGAAAGAGAGCATGTGTGCTTGGCAAATATTCCCAGGGATAAATTAAGGCAAAAAGCAAAAGTCTACACTGAGATCTAAAAGGAAATAATTTGATGTGGTGGCAGATTTGTGCCTTTGAGGGTCGGATTGAACCGGTCACAGAGCAGAAACATGGGGATGATTTAGCTGAAGTCTCACCTGAACCTGTTTACCTTGTTGTGTATCTTTGGTTGAGTAGATGCTGCCAGAACCATCAGTGAGAATCAAAAGAAAAAGATTCAAAGTGTCACAAAAGTGCAACAATTAATCTTGTTGTTAAGGCCTGGCAAAGCCCTAAGGGTGATGATGATCTCATCTCATGTAATGTCTTACTGTGTTATCTCTCTCATCTTGTTTAGCCTCTTTTCATTTTATCAGTAAGTGCCTATCTAACCTGAATTCCTCTTATTATGTCTAATGTCATATCATCTCATTTTACTCTCTCAATACATCATCACTTTTTTCATCTCATCTCTTTACTATTTAATAAAGTTAATCTCATTTCATCAGTAAAGTTTATGTCATCTCATTTTGTCTCATTGGTAAAATTAAACTAAAGCTAATTTAATTTCATCTCATTTACCCTCTCATCTTCATCTCATCTCATCTATTTTAATCACATCTCATCTCATCTTGTAAAGTCATCATCATAATTAAAAAAGTTAATTTCAATGGACTCATCTTTTCTCATATGCTCTTGTAACGGAGTTAATATATAGCATGTGTGATTCCACTTGCCACCCCTCACACTGTTTATTTTATTAATTACAGTTTTATTTTATCGTCATCAAACGCAGCACCCCTGCTGTCTAGGGTCGTGCGCCCCGGGGAGATAGCAACAGTTTTGCTGCGCTGTCTCCCTGGTGAGTGCACACGTTGTTAGCTCTGTAATTATTTTGGTTCATTCATCTTAATTTCATATGTAAGTGGTTGTTTTACGTTATTATATTTTTGTAACGCTTTAGCTCCCTATCGGTCGAGCATATTCTTTTGTGAAAGTGACGATGTTTTAACTTAATTGTTCGTAGCGTGATTAGCATGTGGTGTGTTAGCTAACATGCATTTTTTTTAAATTTTAGCTTCACAGTGTGAGAGCACGGTGTTTCTGGTGAGACTGACTGTATACTCTCCTGCCAGGTATGCGTTGTGTCTATTTTATGTTCCTTTTAAAACTAGATAGCAACAGTTTTGCTGCGCTGTCTCCCTGCTTCACAGTGTGAGAGCACGTTTGGGTGTTTCTCATGAGACTGACTGTATACTCTCCTGCCAGGAATAAAAGGCCTGTGGCAGCAGTGGTTTGGTCTCTGTTTGGTCATAATTAACACAACGCACGAACACCTACCGCTACACTCTCATTTTGCCATTTCATTGTCTCATGTCATTAGTGGAGGCAACTTTGTCTAATTTCATCTCATCAACATGGTCGATTTAATTTCATCACATCTAACTTTACCTCATCTCAGCTTGTCTAGTCTTATATTTATTAATTAATGTAATTATTCATTATATAGATTAATATTATCTCTTTATTCATACCATTAGTAACAGTAATCATTGTAATGTAACAGTAATCAACACAATCACTGTAGCTCATTTTCATCTCATCTTTATACAGTGGTTAATTCCATCTCATGTCCCATCTCATCAGTGACAGATCATCTCATCCCTTTTCATCTCTGTCCCATCAAATCTGTATATGTCACTGCATCTTGTCTCACTTATTTGGTCTCATAAAGCAGCTGTACTAAACTCAGCTACATCTGGACAGTTGAACATAAATGCCAGACAGTGAGATGGAAACAAGCAGTCTGAGAATCCCCCGTGTGAAAACATGACGAACATATCACACCACTGTGAGTAAACCGAGGGCCTCCTTCCTTTCCCTCTCGTGAGCTCTCTATCCACCTCTGTATTCCTCTCCGTCACTCACACACCTATCCCTCCTCTGTCTCTCTCACAGGCTTGTGGTTATTCATATATCTGATGTGTTTGTGACATCAAGCTGTGTTTGCCGAGCAGCTTTCACCCGACCACCACCGCTGCCCCACCCATCAACCCCTCTTAACCTTTGACCTCGACAGCCCCACCTGCCTACTCAAACACACTCACGCAATCTTCACACCTCTTGTTCTGTTAGCTTTGTCCACCGCTGACGTCAAACACCTTTCAGTGCAGCTGATTAACAGGTACAATTCACACAGGGCTCAGAGCCAGGATCTGTAAATAATGGGTGTCCATTCCTGCTTGTCTGGTGTTGTCCGGTAAATCCACCACACTGAGATAAATAACTGAAAAATAATCTATTTCAGCAACTTTGAATCACAACTTTAAATCTTGCAAACAAAGTAAACATATCCATAAAATCTGTCAGCAAATCACATTTTAAAGGAATTAATCATTTAGCACAGCTTGCGGTGCTAACAGTGTTTACAGTCTTTATATTTCATCATTATGTCATCAGAGTCATACTTGAATTGATATTATTTGCAAACCAAGAAGTACTTGTTCATGTTTTATAAATGTTGGGAGACATCCAAGTATGATTATGCTGAAACTCTAAATACAGTGTATTTATCGTACATCCAGAAAAAATTAAAGGCCTTTAAAATTTATTTTCTGTCATCTGTCATTCAGCCTCTTCATATTGCTGATGGGGATCGAAAGCTGTTTTGGTTATTTCATCTGAGGAAATTTTTATATTTGTGTCTCTGTCTTTGGTTTTCTCGCTGGTTTGACGTAGGTGGTGCTCAACTGATAAAACCGTGATGTCATTTATGTCTGTGCACCAATCAGGATTTAACAACATTTGATTTTAAATATGTTGACAGATGTGGAACTGTCTGATCACGGTGCCATCCCTGTCAATTAAGTGTGATCAAACCGCACATGCACAGTCCTGATGAAGCAGATTAGCTGAGTTGTTGAGTGTTAAATTATTCATAAATGATAAATAAGGATGTTTTCCCAAGTTTAATTTTGATTGATGCTTATTTAGTCATAGATAATTTAATGTTAGAGAGAGATACTTTTTGGAGCCAAAGCTTTGCTGTCATGCTCCAGTCAAGTATTTGTGCATCAGTAACTCCCACTCTAAAGATAATATTTTAGATTCACATGGACACATGTCAGGGTAAATGTGTAATCAGTGGTGTTCAAACCATCGGACAAACTGCACGAGTACGTGTTCTGGGACTGTGTTCACTGCTCAACCCATCTGAGCAGATAAGTCCAGTTACCTTATTCTCTGCCTTTTCCATGACAGCTACATTTTAAGGCTCGCACTCAGCCAAAATAGTCAAATAAGTCAGACTGCACGTAGCTAGCACCATGGAAGGGAAACAAACACAGAAGATGATGTAGATTTGGTTCCTTAATTGCATAAAATTATGCTGTTTGGATGGAACACCATTTAGCTAACTCTGCTGGCATGTTTTTCCATTTTCATCCAAATTCTCTAAGTGTAACTGTAGTTCAACAGGAACTTCTAACCCAGAGCCAAATTCCTTCAGTCTCACCATGACAAACACCCACAATTTATTACCCACCATTATAGAAACCAAGAATCAAATACCTACCACTGTACTAACCCAGACTCTTAATTCCTACGGTCCCACCATGGTGAAGCCCCAGAGTTAAATCCTTACCACTGCATAACAATAACAAGAGCAGAAGCATGGAAAGGCCTTGCTACTGGTGTGCTCACTGTACGTGTGTGTGTCTGTGTGTATATGTGTGTGTGTGTGGTCTGACCAGTGCCCACATCCTTCCAGAGTAACAACATGGCCACCTAGGAGACACACATCCATTCCTCAACTACCTCCCTGCCTTCCTGCATCCCTACCTCCCATCCCTCATTCTTCACTCCTACCAACGGTGAGGCGGTTGGAGGTTATGACGTCTGTTGCGTTACACAAGGTCACCATAGTTTGTCTTCCTGCATTTTTTCTCCTGGTTACATTCCTCTATACAAACTGTCTCCTACATATATAGGGAATGATTTTAAGTGAGCAAACCAGGATGGTATTTAACTTGAATGGGGAGGCTGATGAAAGCCTCCTCTACTTTGTCTTCGTCCCTCTTTGAGTAAATCAGTGCACTGTCTATTTGACCTGTACATTCATTAAATCAGAGACGTCTGCAGGATGAACAGCTGTGGGGTTTAGGAAGTTGATCACCCTCCAAAGTCAGCTCACACAGCTAAGATACACCTCTAGGTTTTAAGCTCAGCATTTAAACCACAAGGCTTAACAATAAGGAATAAATCGATACAGGAACAAGCTTTTGTAGGAGACTGTAAACAGAGTATAGGAGAACTGAGATGGGAGCAATTTTGCATGTTTTTAAGAAAAATGCAAACTGGGAGAGGTTTTGCACTGCGGAACACACCCAAACTAATATAGTGATATCCTTGTGATCATGGGCGTAGGTTTGGCTTCAACTTTGATGGGGACATTTTTTGCTGGACAACAAATATGCATAGTTGTGTTGTATGTGTTAGCTTTTTCATATGCTCACGTGCACGCGCATACGTACCCACATAAAGAGTGTGACTGTTTATTTTAAAGTATTGTGTCTTTGTCTTTTTTTAAAGCCGAAAGCTACTAAACAAAATTTTGTTAAGTGTATGCACAATGACAATGAAGAATTCTTGATTCTTGAGTATAACACACGTAAAAAACAGGACTTGTGATGCAGAGATGCGTAAACCACAGACCTGTGAGCCATTTAGCTTAAGAAATTGCAAGCTATGAGACAGGAGCAGGATGCTAGATAACACTGGAGTTCATTTGGTATCAACTGAATTAGTCTCAGCCTGGCACACTAACTAGTGGTGCATTAAAGTCCAGAGGACTGTCCGTATAGTGACAGTGGCTGCCTGCTGTGACTGGAATCGAGGTTGATCATAGTGGTGTGACTTAAATAGAATGGTGAAGTAGCAGGACATAAAACCAAAACAAAGAGCTGAAAGAAGTTAAAATGGCTCATTTGATCCATTGTTAATATTGAAATATTGATCAGAGCAGCTTTAAAGGCACTTTGGTGAATATGAGCATGATGTATGCTATTTACTGACATCATGGTTTCTGCTTGAGTCTTTCAGTCATTTGCCTCTTAGCTCCCACCAGCAGCCACCGGCATATTAAGTTACCAAAAACACACTATCTGCACTTACTTGATGTTAGTGATTCATTTGTTTTTCAGTGCAGAGGGAATAAACAGTTCTGTGCAGGTGTACTCAGGGTTCCTTCAGTGCTGGAATTTTAACTTTGAAACGGCAGGTGAGTGCAGCGGTTTCCTCTCAGCGTGGAACATCCTGTCACATACCTGAGAGATACTTCCTCTTCAGAAAAACATCAATATTTACCAGAATACACAGAGGCCTCTAAATCTAAAAACCCCCTCACCCGCTAGCATGTTTTTCTGTTCTAGTGCCAGTTGTCATCCCACTAGTGCCAGCTGTACCTCATCTTTATTTATGAATATTTATTTCTTCTCAGAGAGAGTAAACCACAGAGAGGACTTTTCAACAGCAAACGCACTGCATTCCTCCTGCTGGTCCGCAGCTGGACTCCAAAGTAAAGTTTACATTCCTGGGCTGCTGGGAGGAATGCTGCCCTCTGGGGCTCTGGAACAGACCTGAGGATTACAAGTCAGGGACCACAGATGAAGACTGGGATGCTCAGTCACAGGTAAGTTTAGAAGATGTCAACAACACAGACTTTATTCACCACAACTTTAATGATATAACTGTTGACCATGTGTGCATTGATCAGATCTGCAGACTTGATATGGAGAATACATAAATAGCTATTCCTCTTTAATTATATGATACTTAAGTGATCATTTTGAGTCATTTTGTCTCATGGGAACTGTGGTTCTGGAGTGGGTGTTAAAACTCTGAAATGTGCTAAATTATCACTGGCATTAAGTGTATTTTGATTCTTAAAGCTGATGGTTTTCTCTTGTATATGAAGCCTTATTAAACCTGGATTCAGGTCTGATACTCAGTGATGACAGGCTTATTCGATATTCAGCAAGCCGACAAGTGGGGCTAAATTTAACACGGGAAACCAGAATTTTTACTGTTTAATTAACTGACTTAACATTTTTACAGGTACCACTTACGGCCATGACAAATCACTACTTATTGGATAATGTGCTCTACAGCATTGAAAATGTGTCACTCCTAAGTTTTAATAACCCTTCAAAATGGATGTGGAATCAGCATTACTTCGAGGTAAATTCAGTTTCTGTTAACATAATTGTCTGGAAACATCCCGGGGCCTTTAGCTAGCCTTAAAAATAGTGAGGGCTCGAGAGGAGAGGAGCAGAGAGGAGAGGAGAGAATGATTAAAAATAAGATTCAGTTATGATGAGGACCAGGCTACTGCTAACACAATTTCAGCTGAAAAAACAATGTATTACTTTATGGCTATTAGCACTCCATCTAATGAGAATCATTATTCACTGACCTGCACACCAGAGCAGACAAGGACTCATTGTCTCACTCAAGGACACTTCTGCAGGATGTGCTGCTGAAGGGCTTGAAACTGAGCAGCAGCCACTTTGAAGAACAGTCTGGACTTTGATCTAAGCTAATTAACATGGAGTGGACCCAAAAACAAAATCTCAGATCAAAGTCCTGACTGGCTGTGATATATGTCTGATGCAGTTTAGAAGAGCCTGGTTTTATCCTATTTTTTAAAGATGTATTATTGTATGGACAAGTTGACCCTCTGCATATGCGCACTACTGTAAATAGGCAATGAAGATATGATAAATGGCTACTGATGGTAGATCTCCTTAAAACTGTGCAATGCAGATTTTCATAGTCATGTTGTATGGCAGTCTAACACAAAAAGAATGTACGGTGATAGCATCACATAGTGGTATATTGTGGACTTGATGGTTATGGTAAGCAATTCTGCACTGCCACCTCCTGGCAACAATAATTATTTTCTTTCATCTGATGCAAAACAAGCTTTGTACCAAATTTACAGATGGTCATTATGGACATTTCAGGAGGTTTAAGTGAAGATGAGTACAGAATAAGGGGCACTCCACCGATTTTACACGTAAGGGCAGTTTAGTTTTCAGGACGAGTACCACACAACTTAATGTAGGTCCAATACAAAATTGTTGGATCCCTTTAAGTTTGGATTTTATCTTGTACAACTGTCCATAAAGCATTATTATTTGGCTCTGTGAAAAACTGTTGCCAGGCCGTATTTAATCCCCCTTTAACAGCCAATATTTGAGTTTCTCTTATGAAAATGTTGTGTCTCATTCCCCCTGTCTTTGAGGAAAGGAAGCAAATGTGAAAAGTGTCACATTCACTGCTAGAATTACATATTTAGAAGAGCAACTCTCAGCTTAGTAATGGAAAGGAATACTAACAGCAACTTGTAATTTCCCCCAGTCCACTTTCTAATGACGTACTTAAGAGACCTAACCTCAGTGAGCTCAGTGTTTGCTCAGATGAATTATTTCTCCAATTTATCCGCATCATAGCACAGCAAAATGTCTATGTACAGTCTCTACTGTGAGTCCAGCTTCTGTCATTATTTGTGATTTTCCACACCAGCAGGTAAAAAGAGCCTCTGTGCCCCAGACACTTTACGCTTGTGACTCATCAACAGGTTACCTCCACCTGCAGGTTCAGCTTTGATTCATGTCCACTAGACTCACATGTGGATCTGTGTGGATCAGCATTTTTCTTAAACAAGGCAGTAAAATAAATGTAAAGGAAAATGACATCAACTGAAAAACAACCTAATAATTCCCTAAGTGTCCATTCACTTCAAACCAAACACCCCAGCTTCCCCTGCAGTAACTTTACACCTGGCCGAACTTTCCTGAGCCGCCTCAGCTGTGACATTTGTGTTTGGAAGGAAAATCCTGCTCAGCTCTTTGCAGCGACCTGCTACTTTCTCTGTGTGTAACCAGTCCAAAATATTCCCTGTCCTACTGACGCCCAGTTCAACCTGTTCTCTGCCCGAGTGATGTATTTACAACTCTGTGCCCAAATCCTCCTCGCCTCTCACTCGTTCAAGGAAACCTTTGCCTTCTGCGTCACAGCAGTCTGTTACTTCCACAACCCTGTCCAACTCCAACACCGTCTGTTCTGACATATACAAGCTAACTCCCATCTGCCCTCTGATCTCATCCTCTCATGGCTGCCTGAAATTTACTTCCTTCAGTTCAAGGGCTAAACAAGGAGATGACATATGATGTGATTTTTTTTTTTACAGTCAAGGGTCTCCTGAGGTGTGCCACAGGAATCTGTCCTTGGTCCTGTTTTATTTTCATGTTGATTTCTTTATGTGTCTGTTAAAAATGTTGTTTGTGGAATGTAAAATGTAGATTTCATTTATATGCAGATGACACTGTCATATTTTGCTTGGCCCCAACAATTAGGTGTTTACTCAGCTGTGGTTAGCTTTTGATAAGGTCTGGTCCTAGCCATGAGAAATTGTCCTTTGTCTATATGTGTGCAAATAAAGGTTAGGCAGAGCACATGACTTTTTAAAACCCTTACTTGAACCTAAGTACACTTGCTGTCACCTCACCTGACCTTTACTGTCCTCTACAGGGGAACACCAGGTCCCTGTACTGACGTAGCTGTAGTTAAATGCCCTGGTAGGAAAGGTAGGTAGTCAACAGCAGTTTCTTAGGTTAGGAAGGATATTACAGATTTATTTTCCCTAAATGTGTTCCCAGTCAGTTTTTACTTCACTAAGCTGCCAGCTGCTCCTGCCAAACCACTTCAAGTGTTTCATGTGTAAAGTTTATTCTTTGGCTTGCAGAGGTCACTAGATCCAGTGTATTTGTAGCCAACATATAATGGTTGGCACAATTGTCTTTGCAACTTAAACTAATTGTATACTTCTGCATCAAACCAGATTGCAACATTCAAAAAATTGTCTGTTAACAACTGTTTATATAGACAATATGATTCAATTGAAAGTTTAAGTGAGCTGACCTAGCACTGTATTGAGATTCAGTATATAATAAATAAAAGTTTCATACAGTTCATTAGATTTTCTCCATTGAATATTAGTGCTTTCACAACAGGACTGAGACAGTGATGAAACTCTGGGTAGACACATTGTTTCTCAAAGTCACGTGTGCCTAAATAAGTAAGCACCAAATGAAATGTTAAATGACATGTCCACTTAGTGTCACCCAATAACCTGCCAACCTGTCATTCAAATGTTTGACTTTTAACTTTGAATGGAACATTAACGATTGCAGTATCAATTACACTAGTACCAGAGGAACAAAGAGGAAACATGCTATACTGTTTACTAACATTTTTTATCTAAGAATAATGTAATCATGTAAAATCACACAATTTTAGTATTTGGTAGAAAGCATTCTTCTCACTTCGGGTTCAGTACATTCAGGTAATTTATTCAGCACATGGTAGGCAGCTAAATCTCAATATAAAAAACATATGTGTGATCATAGTTTTACATCTGGGTCAAACAGTTGTGGCAACAGTAGTGTTAGTGTTTGCTTTAACTGACTGTACTTTGTATTTAACTTCATGTACTTTGTATTAGTAGGTTTTGGTTTCTTCATACAAGTGATAAGCAGTTTGTTAGTCACAGAAAAATTGTGAAAACAGACTGTTAATACTTTTCTGTGAGCAAGGTAAAGCTCCTGCATACAAAAGATCAACCACCAGAAGTGTTTTGACGTATTGTGGCTTATGAGGCCTCCACTCGGGACTGATTGCCATAGCGACTGCCACCTACGGACACCTTTGTGGGCTTGCGGGAGTTTTAAATAAAGCAAACGTAACAAGGTTAAAACAAACCATAAACCACAACCCCAACTATTACTTGACCCTCGCCCTGGACTGTCTACTGTACAGGTTGTAATTACATTCTTTGTGTGTGATCACCTGTCATGTGACAGCTAATTTGATTTAACAAAAAAGGATTATCCTTGACATATATGCAATCTCTCTGAGCTACACAGTTAAAAACAATTTGTCTAGCCAAAAGAAACACACCACCTACTTTAAGTAACAACCAACTCTACCCCATATCATTTGATAAGGGGATTGGCTGATGATTGGCTTACAGTGGAGTGTAATTTAATGTACTAACCACAAGATTTAGGATGAGTATGTACAGCACTTCTTAATTTAGCATTAGAATCAAACAACATTAATTTGAACAGAAATGAACTATTGATTTTAATGAATGATAACCTAAAGAATGTGAAATTATAGATTAGAAGGTTAGAGGTTATATTGTCACTCAGAGCACTGCGTTAGAATAACCTGATTGTCGTTTGGTTACATTTTACTGTGGCTACAAGGCTGGCTTTCATTTGTTCGCAGTCAATTTACATAGTGCACTTGACTCATGGTTTAATTATGTAGAAACTTTTAGTGCATGAACTTTGATAAAAGTAACCTGATAAAGCAGCTGCAGAAATACGGCATTTTGAAGAGAGGGATCAGAAGGTTAATCCCTTCTTACCTGCCTACAGATGCTTGCGGCTTCATTGCACTCAGAAGCATTGTCTACAGTCATTCAACTCAATGGAGACACTCTTAACATTGTCATGGCAGTAGGAAAAGTAACTCAACAGCAATGAGTGCCACTGAGCAGAGAAATATTCCACCTCTGTTTACTCCTTTATCTGACAAGTGAGAATTAAAATCTTTCCACTTTCCTGTCCATGAATCAGACACACATAATTCAATTAAAGCTAATTGTAACAATAAAACTACCAGCACTAGTTTTGTTTCCCAGTGAAGGAGTGTGCAGTCCTATCAACGAGGACTAAAATATCTTTAAAATATAATCAAACCAAAGAAAGACACAACAGTCTCAATGACTCCTCTCATGAGGGCGGGGTGGGGGTGAGAAAAGGGGGAGGCAGAGGAGAGGAAGGACAGTACTTCATCCTTTGACCAGGCTGATGACTGAGGAGGAGGAGGAGGCCCTCATTTGCTGACAGCTCCCCAGATGATAAGTCCTATTATAACAGCAGCTACAGCCAACACTATCAGCAGGATGCATATCTTCTTCCGGGAGCTCCTCTGAGGGAGGGGAGGAAAGAAAAGCACAAAGTGGTTGATATAACGGTGTCATCTGAATTTCAGGGATGGTTTCACTCAGGCTAGCTGGTGTTTTGAAGTGACTCACAGGCGTAGCATGAATCAGATTACCTTGTGTAACTTTTTCTTTTATTTTCACCCATATGTCTCTTTCTCTAAGTCTTATTTAAGTAAGAAAAGCTGACTAATAACTTGGTTACACAAGAGAGTCTGTGTGCAGGTCGTGGAGAGTCATAAATACACACACACTGTTACCACAGAGATGCCTTGAGGAACAAAGTCTTGCTTAGATTCCTTCATTGAGCTTCCTGTTAGAAAGTAACTTCTCTAAAATGTATACATTAAAATGCCTCTCCATTCCTCCTCTCCTTATTCACTTCCATCAATCCCTCCTTTCTGTGTCTTTACCTGGTATTCTGCTGCACGTGCTAGCTGCTGGGTGCCGCTCTGGACATTCACATCTGCATTCTCCACATTGGCTTCTATACTGTCTGTAGAGCACACAGGAGACACACACACTTTTACATGAAGCAGGTTTAATGTTTCATTTCATTTATGAGATACTGTGTCCAGCATCATTAGGCAGGTTCTGTGTAGATAAATATATGAAGTTCCTATCATCTGTAGGTAGATTATCCATTGTAAACAGTTACATAAAAGGAAATACAGACAGACAGATGTGTAGGTAACAGATGCTCACCTATCATGTCTCCCTGCTCATGCACCATCATCCCCAGGTCCTTGAAGATGTCATTGATATCTGTGATGTCAGCCTAAATAAGGGACATGAAGACAGATGGTTCACACAACTTTGTCTGAGTTATGCGGCAGCGCTGCTGTTGCAGACATCTGCTTCTTATTTGTACCTCCAGCTGCCTGATGGCCGACTCTCTCTCCTGGATCAGCCTCAGGTCTTCTTCAGTGATGGCCTCGGTCTGAGCCTGCACCTGGGAGTCACTGCAGGGACAAATGTAGATGCAGTGAGAATAATGAAACTAATAATGACTATAATGATGATAAAAGAAATACAAAACAGAAACAGTAGACTGACCTTTGGAATGGAGACACATTTCCAAAGTTGTCCTCGGGCTGGCCTCCCTGTTAAATTCAGAGGTTTGGATAAACATACCGTTGTACTTAATATTACAAATATACAGCAGAGGACATTGTTTACTGTGATTATGTGTACAGCAACGATTCAGAAGGTACAGAGTGTTGTAGGGACGTTATAATGGCCATGACTGCAATGTCTCGTTAAATATAATTTGATCCAGTATCTGCAGAACAGTTTGTTGTTGAAAATGTATGTATGGTGACACAGAGCAAATAGAAACCTGCAGCTTTTTCCTCCCAGTTAAGATCATCCATTTAAAGCAAGTAAGGAACTGTTCCTACTTATCAGTATGAACACAGCAGATACAGATACTTTTCTGTGCACTGAGATTAGTGGTGAGGGAACAGTTGCCAAGCAAGCAGGCTCTCCTGAGGTAATAGGAGTCGAAAACAGTCACAATTAAAAAGGCACCATCCAAGGCACAGTAATGTGAGAGCTTTTTGTGAAACTTTGCTTCTAAACATTCAGTTCAAATAAATATGAATAAACAACTTAAGTTATTCCAGATGACTGAAATCTGTTTTGGTAGACATTTACAATAATTAAGTACATTTTGGAGAAACTAACATTAAAAATACAAGCTCATCAGCCCCTTCCATAAGATATTTTGTACTATTTAGACTAACTATATGGAATACGGTTACGATTTTTTTTCAGATTTTCTGAAAATTACACAAAATTCAGACTAGATGACACTAGTATTTTTTTTTTCACAGATAAATCCAAAAAGGACAGCATGTGACTGCGGTAATTCTACTATAAAGTCCAAAGAATTGTATGCACAGTGTAATTTAGAGACATGTGAAGGCAGACATCTAGGGTTAGTGTATCAACTATTTCTCAAGTGCTGGGAGTTCCCAAGAGCTCAACATGCTCCACCATTAGGAAATACAACACAAATAAATTTACTGATGACACTTACAATACATATAATAAGATAGCAGCATATTTTTTTCATCAGTGCACTCCTCTAGAAAATAAACTCAGAAATTTAAACATGCAGCCTATACAGTCTTTTATGTATTGCAGGTCCTTTTTGTTTATCTGCTGGCATTTACTGTATGTAAAAACTGATATGTGTAATAAGCCAAGATAAGTTGAACTGGTTGGTTGCAGTGTGAGATGTTGCCAGAGGAAAATCTCTGCAGCACCTCACACAAGTGAGTCAGTAAGCTTTGATGGGATATAACAGCTTTGGCCCTCACTGTCTTGCATATTTGCAAAAACTCAAGTATGCCTAACTAAGCCTTCTCTGTTATTTTATAGATTTGTAGGTGGAGTTTTTGTCTGTTTACAGTGTATTGTTGGTTTTCTGTTCACACGGTTGAAGGTTGGTTGGTTTTTGGTTCTCTTTCATTTTCCTTTGTATGCACCAGTACCCAGCTGAGGTTGGATGTGCACATACTTCACCTCACTGGTATATAGATTAAAGTTAACTCACAGATGTGTTATTTAATCACAGTCTATTGCAGTGGTCTACAGCCTGGCCCTTGTGACCTTACAGGCGCAGCAGATGACTCACCGACACCCTGGAGCTGGCTCTGACTCTGGCCACAAACTCTCTCTCTCTGTCAGCTGCCTGCCGCTGGGTCTTTTGGAAGCTGTTTAGGGCGGCGGAGAAGTCATTCAACAGGCGATCTTTCTGTATCTTTCTCTGCCGCTACGAGACACACAGAGAGAAGAGAGAAGCCACAGTGTTAAAGATACAAAAGTTAAATTTAACCAGTCTAGTGTGGTACCTAACTATGAACAAATTTCTGAAGAGTTCAGTACCTGATCAGGGCCGACAGGAAGTGCAGCGAATGCCTTGATCAGTCGGTCAGTTTCTTTGGCTAGCTGGTTGCCCTGCTGCTGTTTCTGTTGCCTGGTGACCGGAGACAAAAAAAAGGCAAGAAGGCAAAAACTGTTTCATTCTATTTCAGACAGACTGGCCAGACACACAGTTTATGGAGAGAGGGCATGGAGGCCAGTCAAGTATAATGAGACTCTTCTTACAGTGAAACTGTTAAACAGCAGTGATATTGGCTTTAAAACCAGTATCACTATCAGTCCAATAATGTCAGTTTTCGCATCTGTATTTGTGCAGTTTACCATGATACATCATTTATGCAAACACACAACCCAACCTCTGTAACTCACAGTGACTGTCGCAGCTGACTGCTGTCCTGCTCCGTTCCCAGCAGAGACACTGCCCTCTGCAGCTCAGACGCTGAAGAGGAAGAAAGAGTGCAGGCATTTTATTTATCTGTACCGAGGTACCACAACTCACATGCTGGAGTCAGTGAAGTGGGCGCAATCTGAATGTGGTAGCTGATGACGATGACTTCTGTGTATGTGTGAGTGAGTGTGTGTAGAGTGTATCATTACTCAGCAGTGTGAGCTTCTGGATGTTGGAGCTGATATTGTGAACTAAAACGCTGGGGTCCTCTGGAATCCCAGCCTGGTAGGCCATGATGAAGAGCTGTGAGGACACACAACAACCTTAGTTGTCATTCATGAGTCACACTGAGATGTCATTACTGTAATTATTTCAGTGAGTTGGTGATTGACATGTAGAAAAACACTTAGGGCATTTATGCCAAATCCATTTGGCAAGTTTATTTGAATCATTTCTTTTTAGTGTATTGCCTATATTTCGACAATTTGCATAAAACAGCCATTACATGAACATTTTAGTGGCTATTAAAGCCATGGATGGCTTCAATAGAGGTAATACAGCAGCTGCAAGTTAAAACATGTCCTGCTTAC
The DNA here is from genome assembly GCA_033238685.1 of Lates japonicus. Lineage (NCBI taxonomy): Eukaryota > Metazoa > Chordata > Actinopteri > Centropomidae > Lates > Lates japonicus. Next base: position 4,817,634 of record BRZM01000038.1, on the reverse strand, counting down.
ACACTTATGTGGTGTGTAACCAGGCTTCCTATAGACATCTAAAGAAACTAAAATAGCCTACACATCTTATGACTTAAAAACATGAACTGTCATTTCCATTGTGGCCTTGTGTTAACATTAACTGTGTGGCCCACAGTACTGATAATCAGTCATCTCAGGCTCAGGTTTTAACCCCGACATAGACTGTCACATCTATAATCTACATTCCATGGCCAAAATGATGTGGACGCTGTGGTTCACTAATGTGTGAACCTGGATGAGTGAGTCAGCATGAGTGAGGTACGACATGATGTTGGGCAATAAGGAAATTGATTTGAAACAGCTGTTGATAAACAGCTGAAATTATCACAAAGTAAAGGATAAACTGACGCTATTAGCGCTAAGTAATCAATTAAATGGGACTAGGAGGGTAGGCCAAACCAATAAAAACATCCCACTGTTGACATATAATACCTCAGAGTGTCCGCATACTTGTCAACACAGTGTAGAACAAGCTGACATCAGGTGAAACAAGCTGTTACAGCAGGGTCATTCATAATATTTGGTGGAACATAAAGTTTTAATTTACAACAATTTATTATCCATTTTCTAATGGTGCATTTGCTCTCATTTACTATATAAACAGGGGCTGGGTCAATGTTGACTATACGCCAGTCATGCAGACTTCCTGTGCTGTTGACTGAAGAGGACTGAACCATGACCAGTATGCAAAGAGCCATCTGTTAAGAAACTCTCAAACTGAGGCCACAACCGAACCTGTTACTATTACAGCAGAAGGGTTTCTGATCATTTTTAATTAAACAGCACTTTACATTTACTCCTGCTTTTCGCTCCTGTTAGACTTGTTGCTCCTCCCTGTTTGTATATATTTGTCCATTTACTACAGCTGCCAAACTGCCAGCGAGAGGAATGCGGAAATCACAGGAGTTTAAAATGACATGAGAACTGCAGAAATGATCGTTACTTAAGAGCCACGTATATTCACCAGGGTTAAAGCTGCTTTATGTGAATTTTATTCCACCGCTGACACAAACATGCAACAGTCACTAAATCATAATCAAAGTCGCAGCATAATTTGAAGATTTCTCTCTCTTCTCTCTCGTTTTACCGAGAACCAAATCATTTAAAGTCTTTTGTTCCTACATATGTAACAGCATCGCGAGATCGGGTTTAACATCTTAACGTGTCCACACTTTCAATCCTTCCTAAATGTTCGGCTTCGTGTAAAAGTTTGGTGTTTTACCTCTTTCTTGGGACTCGCAGCGGCGGTTTGTTTCCTGATTTTCTGCCACTCCCCCCGTCACATGATGTCTGGAGAACTGAAGGCGAAATCATTGGTAGAAATTATATGTCATGGGAAAGATCACATGAAGCATCAAAAGCGAATTTAAAACAAACATTATGACAAGAAGTCTGATTGTGTCCAGTCCCGTGTGTCTGAAAAGTGTTGATGAATTATTTAAATTGTTTAAATAACTGATATTGTGTATCATTATGGTTAATACTACTACAAATAACATTCATTTCATAACGAGCAGTCTGTGTCTGTGCACAGGAATCAGCTCATCAGTGGTTCAATTTCATCAAGGATTCAAGAATATATATATATGTACTGGTCTATATAAAGTTTTTGGACATTCACATCTGTTATTTATACCCAGTAGCCCACAAAAGAAGATGCTTGCCCATGTGCTCTGCTTATTGTGATGTATTCCCATAGATTAGGAAAATATACTCCAAGTATACTATAACCTTTCTCCACCAGCATTTTCTTCTCGGCACTGCATCACATAATTGAAAAATTGGCTAAATGAATAAAATATGAAAAATCAAACTCATTTAAAAAAAAAAAAAAAAACATTGGAAAGCATTTATTTGTCTGGCCAAAGTTTTCCAATGTTGCCAGTGCAGGTGTGGGTGAACTTGGATTCATGACCTTTACTACGTTCACATGTACTACACATACACAAACATGTGTCTGTCCAGAAGACACAGAGATAAGTTGCTGTTTATGGTGTAGATCTATGATTTTACTGGACATCTGCTGTTCTATGCAATTTCAATAGGACACAGTGTTTACACACCGAGGTTCAGATGGGTTAATCACACAGTCACAAACTCCAGTTCCTGGGAATCCAGTCTCCCACCCTCACATTAGGTGCATGCCTTCAGTTGGGGCTGGGTGAAATAAAGTTCAAGTCAAACAGTATGCAAAAGCAATACCATGCTGATCATGAGAGGACTGAGACATATCAGCGTGCATGTCTCAAATCGATTGACCTTTTCTTTTGCAACTACTGCACATGATAAAAGTCACATGGGCTTTCAGGTACAAAATGTCAGTCAGGTCCTGTGTGACCTCTCAGGGCCTAAAACGTCTTTGAGAGAGTGTTGGCAAACAGTACATGGTGCTTACTTAACAGCTTGATGTTCTGCAGATGTGGCTTCACCTCTGTTCACCAACAGAACATACAGTAGCTCCTGTTATCAGTTTGTAGTAGAGTTCATGAGGGTTTTGTGAGTGTGTACTCTGCAGGTTCAAGTGACCTGATAAGCTCCAAAGAACATTATCTACAATATATGCTTATCAAGATAAAAGAAAATGTACACCAAACAGAACAATAATGGGATTTTGATTAATTAATTAATTACCACTGTGAATAGAATTAGACCCTCGTCCCTTTTGCTAATCACTTTAAAATGTAAATATAATACAGTACATTCAAATACACTTGTTTGTTGATGGTGTTAGAGGTGACAAACCTCCATTAGAAATGACTGATTAATGGTGAAAGTCTGCTTCTTGAGTGATTGATTCAAGTTGTTTTCATTCAGTTCTCCTTGATTGTTAGATAGATTGTCTGTTTCCAGGTATTTGAACAGTATTGAGCTGATGCACACACAGTCTCTCATCTGTCAATAAGTGAAGGTCCACTGAACCACGTCACGTGGACTGATGTGAGTGTGTTTGCTTGACTGGGTTAGGACATCTGAACACCAACAGAGGGTACATAAGCTTTGTATCTGTATGACAGCACTCACTCTAGAGTGAGCGCTCTTGAAGCCATCCCTCTCCGCAGTCCCAGCACCTCAGTCATGCTGTGTCCGACGGTCTTCGGCCTGCTCCTGGCATGTGCCGTGTCCCTCAGCAGCTCTGCTGTAATTCTAGAAAATGGCATGCCCATCCTGTGGGCGCACACAACCGGCCAGGTGACGGACCTGCCGACACAGAATGGCGTTTTGACCCCCGATCCCTGGCACTATCTTCACCGTATGAGTCTTTACCGGCTGGCTATAGCTGCCACAGACCCATTTATGGGTTCCATGGGGACGAACGCTACAGACAGTCCTTTATGGGGACTGCCACTGCAGCTTGGATGGATGCTAACTTCAGGTAAGATGATAATTATCTACTTTCTTAACAAGCATACTATAATACTTCCTTAAAAAGCTTAGAAAGAAAAAAGACTTTGTAGTTTAGTTACTTTTCCAGTAAGATATTCAGCAAAAGTGGATAGGGAGTTACAAGCTCAGTCTCAGCAATGACCTTTCAACCCTAAAAAAATAACTAGCCCATGTCTGAAAATGCTTATCCCTTGAAGTGAGTGACCATAACATCATAACACCAGCCACCAAGAAATCTAGACACAAACTGATGGTTTAATGTAAAATGTCTTGTTTCTGTAGGGCGTCTCGCTGATCCAACTGGTGCTACAACCTGCGGCCTGCAAACAGGAGATACTATGTGTATTTCTTCTCAAAGTTGGTGGGGCTGTAAGTATGACCAACACACTCTCTCTCTCTCTCTCACACACACACATGCACACACACAGAACACAAATTATCTCTTTATTTCTCTCCAGGTGTGAATTATTTTGTCAGTGCACTCCCCTTCCTGTCTGCCGCACAGCAGGGCTTCATTGGACCAGGAGTTCAGGTACTTGTTTTGGTCGGACATTTCAAACTGAAATAAATAGCATAAAAGTTGCACTCATGGAATATTTTTGGCTGCTTTTTTTTTTTTTATATGACCTCACACGATGATTGTTATATTATTAGGTCCAGATGCAGACGCCTGCAGGTGTAGAGGATTTTTGCACCACCCATGCTGACTGCACAACTCGCTACCCTGATGCCATGGCTAAGTGGGATGCCTTTTTTCAGGTATATGAAATTCACACACACAGACACGCACACAAAATCCACATGGACGTTACTGGTTTTGATATTTCAGTGCACTAACAATCACCGTTTCATGCATTAAACCCTCATGCTGAAAGAAAAATTCTTCAGTTTTTAAAGGGGCCCTGCTGGCTGATTTGACACATCATGATCAGTCCAATCACAGTTGTATAATGTCATCTTTTAGCAAGAAGCCTGTGACAAGAAGACAACAGCTAAATCCAGTCATGATGAAAAAAATTGCTTGCCTAGCGTGGTAGAGTAGAAAGGTAACTACCTGAGCTTAGCAAAGTGTCAGTAACTGCAATCTCAGCTGGAATTCAGGAATTTATGAGGTTATGATACATATTAAAACCACATACTAATGTATTAAACTGTAAATTAAATTCAGTTTCTGCTTTCTTCCTCATAGGCTGCTATGCTACAAAATCAGGGTATGGGATTTGAAAAACATGGGCATCTATAGGGCAGGGAGGGTCTTAAAGTCAGGATGTGTCAGCTTAAATCTGTCTCTCCTGTATCCCTAAACTTTATGGACGTGCAACACTAAATTGCTGGAGTACTTCCTTAGTCTCCTGTGTGTGTGTTTAAAGGGTCTGAAGGCTGCGACTGACTCTCCTCTGCCTGACAATGAGAAGAAAGACTCTCTCCTTGGTCTCTACTGGGCAGCCCAGATGGCTTCAACTCATGCCTCTTCAGCATGCAATGCCAGGTAACCAGCCTACCTACCTACCTATCTGTTCCTATTTATTGTTAAAGCAACAGTTTGATATTGTTAAGCTGCTCAGGTTCTGACTAACCTCAGAACTCACCAGAAATTCCAGGTCTTTCTGTAATATTCCTCTAGTCTCTCTCTTTTTATTCGGTCTCAAAACGTTCATGAAGTGATGCTAAATTCATTAAGCTCCAAACCACAAATTTTTTGCTCACGTTGAAACATTTTTAAGTTGTGCCGATGTGTCTTCACCTCAATTCATACAGCCTTGTTCTGTCTGAACACACAGTCTTGGAAACAGGGAGCAGTCTGGCCCTATCTAAAGGGCTACATACCGGAAACCTCTAAAGCTCACTAACTTACACGTTATATCTGGTTAGTTTAATCTGTACAAAAAACAAAGGGTAAAATCAAGAGGTTGCGGTTTTGCAGGGGGTTGAGTGCTGGACTACTTCTTGGCTTGGTACAGTCACCTCTTGGTCATCTTGGTCTCCCTCTTTTTCTCTCCTCTCCTTCAGGAAGAGCCACTACTCCTCTGCAGAAGTGTCCTTTGCTGACAGCTGGCTCAACTCAGCGGAGTATGTATCGGCAGCACATTTCCATTCTAATTTGGAAAACTCTGCGATGTTCATATCCCCTCTGCCAAGTCGAGTTTTACAGGTACATACTTACAGCTTAATCCATGTATTCATTTCTAAATCTATCACATTTTTACAGCTTGTAAATGTATCTAATTTTTGTCATTACTCTCATATTTGTATGTATAGGAGGGTGACAGTGCACCCAACATTGCTGATCTGAGTGCGGAGGAGAACCACACACTGTCCATCTTCTCCTGGATGAAGAGCATCAACTCTCTGCTTGGTAGAGCAGACACACGCATATGCACACACATACACTCAAATAGTATAACACATTATTATTGAATTTGTGTCACCATGTCATCTACCAGGTGGGACGCTGGTGAATATGTGGCAGAGAGCAATGTGTTCAGTGACCACAAGAGAGAAAGGCAGAGAGATGTTGGGACAGCTCCTCCTGAATCCCGGCTTCGCCACCAGCACTTTCCTGAGCATCGTCACTGGAATGTCAACCAGCTGCTGAGACAAACACACAAGCACACTCACAAACAGGAACAGAGAGAGACAACAACTCCACTTATATAATGGTATTCACTTTTTCATCAGAAAGTTGACACATGCTAAAATTAATCCGATTTTTTAAAATAGTAAATAATACAGGATTACTATTAAAACTCAGAGGGAGATTTCACTAAGACAAGACCCTGGTAATACAAAGAGACATAACTGGCATTTTATTTCCATCAAATTAAATAGTTCAAGTACTGAAAGTGAGTTATGTCATTATTTGGAAGGTGTAGATCAACTGACAGATTACACTGTAAAGCAAGTAATCCTCAGTGTATGTTCTTGTTGTGCTTTTGTGAACATGTATCCCAGTAAACCGCTGATAATCCCTTGCTTTTACTGTCATTATTAAACTCTTTTTTGTGGATCTTGTTACTGCACTTTAATCAGTAATATACAGACGGCAAAGACAAGACAGAAAGTTCTAAAACTCTTGTTTGAAGATACACAATCAAGTTTAAATGTTAAATTTTACAACTGCAATCACTTACGGATTTTACATTAGGACAACTACAGTTTGTCACACTGTGTGGGACAGATAGAGGTCGGTGGTTGAGTAACTAACCGATTTAGTACATCTACTTGAATACTGTATTTACATACAATTTTAGGTTCTGTTACTCTACTTGAGTATTTACATTTTCTGCTTCTTTCTTGCAGTTTTTACACTATTACATTTATGGGAGCTATAGTTAGTGCTTACTTTGCAGATTTTAATTCTTCACACAAAATTAGTGATTAGTTTATAAAATATCATGTATTGTTATAGATTAAACTACCAGACAGTGTATAAAATAGTTTAACTGCTCCATCTCAGCAAACTAATAGATTGACATTGTTACACATTCATGCTTCAAAACCATTTCACAAATTATATTTATGTATTTTTTCTCATGTAAGTATTTAAATGCAGGATTTTTACTGGTAATGGAGTATTTTACACTGCAGTACTGTGACTGTTACTCAGCTGTAAGGTGTAAGACAGATGGTTTTAAAGGCCCAGCTGAGACGCGATGTCACTACAGCTCTCTGTTTAAAAATCTGACTAGTGTCTTAATCTATAAAATTTGTTTTTCATACCTGCAAAGATGTTCAGTCTATAAACTACAGTAAAATTTAGATTCACGTGAAAGCGCGCAGTATGTCATCTGGAGCTGTACTCTAGTACAACAATGCCCCCTAGTGGTAATATGATGTAAATACTAACCTGTCCTGTAACTTCTCTAAGAAGGGTAAATGATGTTACACATTTGAAATAAAACAATAAACATTTCTTGTCATAAAGTGGTTTGGCTCCACTAAACAGTGTTCATACTGGAAAGGATAGTCACATGCTTGTGACCTGTAGCTTCTGGAGTGAGCATCTATACACAGAGATGTTATCAGACAGAGAGAAAGGTATCATTGGCAGAAAAGGAAGGGGAAATGATGGCTAACCTGCCCATTCAGTTATGTCTGATTCATATCACACAGCCATCTTGGCCAGAACCATATAAACACTCAATGCCTATTTTCAGTTTGTATATCCAGCAGTAGGGTTTCCTGGTAATGGATTATTTAAAAGGAACAGAAACACTTTAAAGATTATTCCTGTAAATGTATCTTAAAGGCAATATAGGAAACCAGTAGACTGAAGCTGAGACATCTCCAGTTCATAGATGGTGTACAAGAGAACAAATTATGGAAAAGTCTTTATTTCAACACAAGACATAACATTTACAAAACAAAATACTCCACACAATTTGAATCACTGTAGGTGATGGCATCACATAAGAATGACATCCAAGACAATTTTTAAAAGGAAGACACAAAGGGTCATTACACCCGCCACTGGGAAAACACACTTAAAAAACCCCCTCTGTATGTTATCAACATCATTTATCTATACTAGCTCATGATTGTCAGTGGAAAAGCAATATCAAATACAAATTCACAATAACAAAACACAAATGCAGAATGTGATATCCTGTCAAGGCTAGCACACTATGTGTACTTTAAGGGCATTTTTCTCTATGTTTTTTTTTTCCTTTTAGAGCTTATTCGTGGTGTTTCTTCCTATTTATGATCAAGTTTGTTTGCATTAAGCATTAAATTAGTGCTGCCAAATTTTGCTCAATACAAAAACATACATTGCATTGATGGGTTTCAAAAAAAATGTAGCACTCAATTTTACATGATATCAATTAAACATATATTACATATTACCCACATATGGTAAAACAAATGCAGAATATCCAGAATGAATCGGTTTAAAACTGCAAAAAAAATTTCTTACATACGCTGTGTCAACTTCCAGACAGGACACACCAGTAAATTCTGCCTCCTCAGGACATGGATAACCTGTTCAAAATGGTGACGAATGGAGCTTTGATAATACACGTTTTGCACTGGTTAATTTACAGCAGTGGTTCCCAAACTGTGGCGCCCTCTGGAGGGGCACAGAGGTATTGCAGGGGCACACATTTACCCAACATATAGAGTGAAACCATAAATTATGAAAAGACATTTTTCCACACCAGATTATTTTGATTTGCCCAACACAGGTGTAACTAATGACAACATTAACTGGCCATTCCCTAGACTCCTCCCCTGAGCAGCAAGTGTCCAATCATAGCTTAGCTACTGAGCATAGCAGGCCTGTCACACTTTGGTGCAATAGCAGTAGTGGGTATACAAAGAGTTTGGAGAAGTTTTTTTTTTAATTATTATTATTATTTTTAACCTATGTAGATGATGAAGTCAGATAGTCAGAGATGGATTAAACTGCTCTACTGTGACCTGCAAATGTTAGCATGCACAGCTAACTAGCAGTTGCAAGATAAATCATTAAATTGCACTGTGGTAATTTCTTGAATGGAGCCATTGTTAATGTTCTAAGTGCCACCTGTTTTTCCAAGTCAAACTTTCTGCTGTGAAAAAGATTCTAATGTTTTGCTTTTCAACTGAACAACAGAAACTGATGAGAAATACTGCTAATGCCTAACAGCGCCTAAGTGCCTAACAGTAAAAATTTGGGAACCACTGATTTACAGTAACAACGATCTCCATGACAGTAACGTTGGACCAATTATCAACAATGCATAAATACATATTTCATGTTTCTATGTAAAGACATGTTAAATATTGTGTAAAGTGTCACACTGAGCACCATGTTATCCTAGTAACTGCAAGGATACAGAAAACAGATGTGGATTAAAAATGTCAACACGCTCCAAAAGGAATGACGGTCAGGGCTGTTTTATTGCCCAATTTCCTCTTAGAGTTGGATATAAATTTCACCAAGCTTGACAAATACTGTGAAGGATGGCATAACTAACATTGAGTCTGTCCAGATATAAAATAGGAATGTCACTGTAAAGTTTAAACACAAGGAGTAGAGCTGGAGGGAGAAGTTTAAACAAACATCAGTCAAACCCACTCAGGTTCCCCTACTGTAGAGCTGGAAAAGTGAAAGAGCTCCAGCAAATACTCTGGGAGAAACATCTTCCAAATCACACGCAAATAAATTTAAATCAGGAGTTTGGGGGGGCATCCAGAGATGTCAGGTGTTTGGTTTAACATGAACGTGTACTTCACATACACACGCAGTACACAGTATTGGCCTTTTTTAATCCTGCTTTGGATTCTTGCTGCCTGCTGAGTGGTGAGGTAGAGAAATGACTGAATGGCAGACCTGCTGTTAGCTGACTTGCGGTCAAGATTGCATGTTGATGCCGTTTGCATCTGGAGTGTTGCTTGGCTATATGAGAGGTAGAGGATCTCTGCTCCTCACGCAGGAAACTGCCCTGAGCCTGCTAATGCACTGAGTGTGTGTGTGTGTGTGTGTGTGTGTGAGAGAGAGAGAGAGAAAAAGTGTGTTTGAATCGGTGTGTGTTTGATTCTATATGAGATAAAGCTTTTGCTAATATGTGGGCATGTCAAACAGTTATATGTATATGTACAAATATATATATACTGTGTGTATATGTGTGTTGAGAAGAATGTCCAGGACGTAGTTATGCTTCTCCATAGGCTGAGGCCTTGTCCTTTAACAGGTCCAGACACAAGTGACAGCTCCAGCTCCCTATGGAGAGACAGAGAGAGAGAGAGAGAGAGAGAGGCTGAAATATTTGTCCTCCTTGTTCTTTTCCATATATAGCCTTTGCTTGTAGCCTCAAACCTACAGCTCATGACATACAGTATATTGTATTAGCCCCCTGATTTATAATAAAACCTATGAGTGTGGCTCTCAGATGTCGTACCTTCAGGAGGCTGGGTCATTGGAGGCTTCAGGCAGTACATGTGGTATCCTCTGTCACAGTCATCGCAGAACAGCAGCTGGTCCTGGTCAAGGGCAGCACACAATCAACATCTTAAATAATGTATGACACATGGACGGGGGTGCAGAAAAATAAAAATAAACTCCACTATCAGCTTTTAAATAAAGGTGAGGCAGGTTTCAAAAAGACCAAATCCTATTGTGTTTACTGTTTTATTGCTCTATAAATCACTGTGGTCAACATTTGCGTACAATGGTGCAATTTAAACAAACTTGGACTTATGTGGCTGCCCTCTGGATTTATGATAATAAATGATAATATACCGTTTATTCAAGAGAAAATATATTATTGAGTCAGTCACTGAGTTAGGATTTGTAATGAAAAAGAAAACCTTTTCACATCATGGGTAATTCATCATGTATACACAGTATATATCTGCCTGGCATAAATTCAGTGTAATGTATTGCCTATGACAGGCTGAACGCCGGCTGTGGAAAGGTCACAGCATTAAAAGAAAAACATGTCGAATTTGATGTAGTTCAAAGCATATTCAAAAGGAGTAGTAATAACATTTGAACGCTTGATGTTTCGCACAGTCTTCTCTTCACTACAGCATACGTACATCGTTCTCTGAGGTTCCGCAGAGACTGCAAGACTTGCACTCGATGCACTGCCACTGGTACGTCCTCACCGCCTGCATCATGTTGTCAGTGAACTGCAGGCATGTGGGGTGACCTGCGGAGGAGAGACGATAAAAGGGAAGCAGGAAGGAAGGGAGGAAAGAGTGGATAGTGTTTAGAAAGCAAAGTCAGTGGTGTCTTGTTATGATATGGTTTGTAGACATGTGGCAGAAGCCCTGAATTGGCTGACACACATCTAAACATATTAGCATCATCCATAGAAAAATGGTTTACATCATCTACAGCTGAATCTGCTTCAGGTTTTCAGCTAAAAAGATGATGCGCTTTCCATATTAATGAGAATAAATAAAGACTATTCACTATGCTAAGAGTTTGGGATTTGCTGTGTTTTATTTTAAGTCATCCCTTAATACAGTAGATTGGTCTTTTCATTTTTTTTTTTTTTTTAGGGAAATCATTTTGCTTAAGTTAAGTTATTGGATACAATGTTTTTCCCTGGCTTAGATAAATAAGAAAACCAACAAGTGTAATTGCACCCCAAAGTGTTGACAGTCAATACAGCTGGATGAAATTTAGCATCAAAAGCCACAAAAGTACACTGTATGTCTCAGAAGACAAAACACAAGCAGTGATGTGTGTGCAGGAAAACACAGCCAAGCAGCATTTTGTCATCTTCCCTGAAAGCTACAGCTGTGACAGCACATAAAACAATGATATTAGGTTAATGTAAAATGATCTTCTTGTTCCTTGTGTTAGTAACAAACATTTTATAGCTACTGCCGACACCATTTATGGCCTCCGCACAGCCTCACAGTGCTATTCTTCATCTTCTGAGCACAGTTATCTGTATCACCCTGGAATCAGTGGGGTATCAATGAGCCATGAATGAGCCATAATCAAGGATGAACTGATTTATATCTAGACTGGGAAGGAAACCAGAAACAGAGAACACACTCCCTATCAGCCTCTGATGGGTGAGTAAAGATAAACGTGATCTGAGTAGTAATTAAAGTAGAGATGTTTAAGCTGCTGCTGCCTGAGGAATTACAGTTGGGAAGTGATAGATTAACAGATGAATATCCATACTGGCTTAAATGGATAGCACTTAGGTGCAGGCATTAGAATAAGCATTTCTACCCAGCATTTACCGACAAAAGAAAGGATCTAGTCCTTAAAGATAGAGAGGAGCAATGGAGTGCCGATTGGCTCTTACCTCTCGGCTACCTGTCCTCTTTAGCCAGTGGAGTGACTCAAGAGTCCACGTTCATCCACATTAGTGGCCAGTCATGTAATTTACTCCATTTTCTCTGGTCCACCATGTCTGATATTAACCTTTTCAGTCCAGAATTAATTAGGATGTAGCCATGATGTTTAGACTACAATCCTGATTATCTAATGCGAGCAAAGTCAAATGTAAGGAGTTTACTTTTTGTTTATGAAAAATCTTAAGGTCTTAAGTGTAAAATCCATATGAGCATGGTGAAAAAAAAGCCGTTGTATCCATCAGAGACAACACTTTCAAGAAGAAGCTGGCTTTATGTATAAATAAAGGAGAATAATCCAGCGACTCTGCAGGTAGAGGTGTCTTCAAGGTGAGCCACCGTAGTCCAGTCTGTGCTCTCAGTCTTTCAGTGTCGCCTCAACAAAAACATTTAATCAGAAAAGGATTTTTATTGCCACAAGGTCCAACTAGTCAAGCCGTCCTGTTATCAGCTGTCAGCCACAGCATCATCATCGTCTGAAAACAAAATGTCTTCCAGCTCTGCTTCTTCAAAGCCATGAAACGTGGAGGCCTCGCTGTCTGACGCGCTGCCGAACAATTCTTCTAGAGCGCTCATCTTCCTCCCATCCTTCTTCACTCCTCCTCTTCCAGCTACCATGAAAACATCAGCGTCAGAGCAACACAGACAAGGCCATACACTGTCGCAGCTGTTCTAACAAACTCTACCGTAGCAAGAAAACATCTCACTCGCTGAAATGAACACCCTACTCTCGGTTGAGCTGATTCGAGAAATGTTTTGCTGAGATATCCAGCAGATGTGGCTTTGGCTAGTGTGGGGGAAAAAAGGGGGTGGGGGGAAGAAACAAAAAATGCAGCCAAATGTGCCATAAGATAATGCGTGAAAACTGAGCAACAAAGGAGTGAAGGCATGTCGTCAAAAGGCAGAAGACCTTACTGATGGACGAGGCTGACATGGAGAAGCATGCAGGATGGAAGCAAGCAGCGAAGCCTATGAATCAGTATTATTTTAAACGGAAAATTGCAAGGAGTTCCAGGAGATGTCTCCCAATTCTCATGGTGTACAAGGCTCATTGATAACCCATTGACAAAACACTTTAGCAACACGAAAGCACAATTCACTGCAATTCACATAAATGTCTAATGAAACCTATATCATTAACTGAAGACACAGGCTGGTTTGGACAAAGACAACTATTAATGTTACGAAGCTGTATTTTAGTGACTTCGACTGACCTGTATATGAACATTATTGTGAATTCTAAAGGCCTAATTAGACTCTGTAATAATAGTAAAGTTATTAGCGTGCCTTCCAAAATGTATTACCCCCCCCAAAAATGTAATTATTAGTCCATATATATATTAGGTGCAGTCTTAAATTGCATCAGATATGCACCATTTTAGTCCATGTAGCAAAGATAAACATCGCAAGGAAGCGAGGAATACACATGAACAAGATTGTGAGAATAAAGGAAGTAAAGGGAAACAAAAATGAGATGTGTAGTAGACACAAATTAAAGTATGACTCTATGACTCTCTAGACAACTACTTTCTGAAAATAGTTTTTTTTTTTCATAAAGAGAGAGTTTGACTTTTTGCTAAATATGTTTTTTTCTCCTAGCTAATCTAAGTTAACCAGCTGCTGTCCACTGCCACACATTTAACACACAGCCATGACAGTGGTGGTAGTTTTTTCAGCTAACTCTTAGCAAGAAAGCAAATACGTGTATTTTCCAATATGTTTAACTATTACCCTAATATTAAATCCACTAATTTGACTGGCAGGAATACAAAGCTAATACTTGTGGTCTAAATGCGGACGTCAACAAAGAATTTGACGAAGTTTTAATGAAAACCCTCTTAATTTCTGCGGGGTTGGGGACTCACCAGAGCGTCCACAGTCAGAGCAGGACACCAGCTCCTCAGCCTGGCCTGTCTTCCTGTTAGAGTCCTGGTCTCCCAGGCAGAAGTCACAGTAGTCGTTGGGGATGATGGCACCATCTGGGCCTTTCTGAGCTGTTGGCAGGAACACAGACACATAAGGAGGAGGATACATGAGCCGCCATTAATTTTCTGACAGCTTGAGGCTGTCTGGGTTATCACAAATTTGTTATTCTTGTGAGTAAGTGTGACTGTGTAAGGAAATAACCTATGAAGCATCTTACGTTTGTGGTTGTCCGAACTCTGTGGAGGAGATGGGGCCATCTCTGGTTCTTTCTCCTCCTCACCCTCCTCCTCTGCCAGGTGAGTGTGGGTGTAATGGTAGCTCAAGCCAGGCCGGTTCTTATAACGCTTTCCACAGACTACAGATAAAACATCACAGACCCATTAGAGACATGTAAAACCCTGTCCAGCATAGTGGAGCTAGCATAGCGGACTAAAGAGTCTGTTCAACATCACCTGTCATCTCTGCCTAAAGAAAAAAATAACACATTTTATGCACAATGTCAAAGATGATTTGCAGATACTTCAACTCACTGTCAGTATTCCTGTTTGATTATACAAAAATCAAGCATACAGTAGAAATGTTCAGTTTCACTTGACTGTCCCAATTCATCCACCGCGAGCTACGATATATCCCATTCAGTAAAAAGAAAAGGTTACTTTTCCCCCAGCAGCAAACATATGACTTGACCTGGAGGGAAAAGTAATAATACAGATTGCTAATTATATTTGTATTGTCGCAACATATCTAAACATAAAATATCACTAATACAAAAAACATAGAAATATCAGATCTGCTGTATCGCATCATGTTAAGAGTTCTTGTTAAAATGGTGACTGCTGTTAAGACCTTTAAATAACTAGAAAAAGTTAGCAATATAGCCACACTAAGATAACCAAACAAGTAGGGCAGACATTACTGGGACTTCTCAGATGATTCATATATAACAACAATATTTTAAAAGTGTGATAACTTTAGAGAAGCTAGTTAGTAACAGGACACAATGAGTATCGGTCTACAAGTATTTTAACAAACAATGACTTTTTTGGGTTAGTTTGCTCTAATTATGTTACCGTTGGTTATTATAAGCAAACTATTAACATTAGCGCTTAACTTTATCCAACTGTTCCTGTACTGTGACACTCACTCAATCACTTAAGAAGTAAATATACTTTACATTTTAAAAAAATGAAGCAAGCACTTAATTGGCTAAAATGACACTGCACAGACTATATACTGTATCTACTCTAACATTGTATTTGATTTTTGGAGTAACTGAGGATTCTTCACAGTGAACAATAGAGCTGTAGCCATCATAGAAGTTTCTCATCAACTGTTTAGTGCATTGTGGTGCTACAGTTTTGCCACGTCTGCAACCATGTCTGTCTCAGCTTTGGTTTACTTTTATGACCAAATAACACAAAGCTGGAAAGCTATCCATCCCTTTATAAATGAATGTATTGCTCCTGCCACCCCATGGATAAAAACTATTGTAATTTCCCAGTCTAAACACTTCTACAATGGCTACATCTGTGGATCACATCGCAGTTATAGAGTGACCTAAGACAACATGCGTCCCTCGGTGTGGCATTAAGTGGGCTGCTAGTGAAGCTTCATTTGGTGCATGAGCAAGCATTAAGGCACATGGAAGTGGCGTTAGTGTCATGCAACGCTTGCACTGCAGGGAGGGGCGGGTGGGCGATGCCTGTTCTAGCATAAAGCATTTAAAAGCATTAGATATCTCCAAAAGATTAGCATTCAGTCAGCCATTCCCACACCAGATGCCCATGAGCAAAAAGGCCAATCATAAAGACAGTTCATGGAGCCCTTAGAGAAAGACAAGATGGCGGACAGGTTCAGATACCTTCTTCAGCCTTTTTTGAGTTATGCTTTTGTTTGTATCTATCTGGAACAGAGAAGACACAAAAGCAAACGATAAAGGAAAGACAGAACAAGACACAAAATGAGGATGAGATTCATTTGTCTGAGGCTCAGTCAGTGTGGCTATCTCTGTCCACATCCCCATGGCAATCCATTCCTGGGGGATTTTGTCCAAGTACGTAAGTGGCATGCTAGTCAGGTCTGGATTAACAGCAAACTCTTTCTTCATGCTGCGGAGGACTTAGAAACAGAAGAGAAGAGGGCTTGAGAAAATGACTTGCCTGAGAGATTTGTCTCTGTTTTCTAAACAATTTGGAGCATGCGTGTAGGGAAAAGTTTCCTGACAATACTTCATTAGGAAGTTACAGTAGATAAAGGATATAAGATCTCACTTCCTTGAGCTTTAATAGACACTGTGAATCTGAATTTTGACTAACATGCGTAGAACAAACTGATGACCTGATCACACAACGGCACATGACGTACAAAGAATCAAGCTATCTTTTCTCTTACTGTCACAGACGTAAGGTTTGTCCTGGTCGTCGATGTTAACAGGTTCTGTCCTCCTGCGGCTTGATCCTCTGTTCTGGAAGAAAACATGACGTACATCTGATATTTTATCCTCCAGTGTGTGAACATTTGTGTCCAAGTCACATTTTGAGCATGTTAGCGTGCTTATGTTATTTTGCTAAATGCACTGCTGTGTTGTTGTTTTTTTTGTCTCTGACACTCACTTTGCCTCTGTTTCTGTTCTTTCTCTTTGGAGTATCCAGTTCAAAGTCTTCATCATCATTGAAACCGTCCCCATTTTCTTCTGCCTCCAGTACTCTCTACAGAGAGTGAACACACACACAGAAAGAGAAGAGGGGGTCAGGCATGAAAAGGTTAGAGAAGAGGGTGAAGAGTAAAACATGGAGGTACAAGTTGACCCTGACTTGTTTGTAACATATTTTGCTGATGTTGACGGCAAAGAAATTAAGGATCGAGTTCCACAGAAACAACGGTAAACAGAGGATCCCTCCACTTAATGTGACATTATACAATATCTGAGGACATTTTGATTGTTGTTAGTACCTTGTCAGGAGAAAATTAGGCATCATACAACACGCAAAGTGAAATTATTCATTTCAAAACTAATGCTGCTATCAGATTCAATATTCATCAAATGTTTTTTTTGTTTTTTTTTATTCCCCCGGTGGGTAAGGAGTTCATCCTTGGACACAGAGACAGGGTGGATGAGCACAGGCATACAGATGAATTTGGACTTTCTGACCATCCATTAAATTCATTTTCTGCTAAGACCTTATGTTTTTAACATGGATTGTCAAGGCACCCCGAACAAATGTGTTTATGTCTGTCTGTGAAGATTCACAAGAGAATTCAAGAGTCGTCCAGTTTGCTTTCTAACAGAACACTCCTTAATGATGTCTGTTACACAACAAACATGTAGCAAAATACCTGGATTTCCAGCAATGTCTCCTCTTCCTTACTGAGGTTGTTTTTTTTCTCCAGCAGGCTGTCCCCCCTCAGGAGGGCCTCCAAGGCCGTGGCCTCCCCTGGGGGCACCTCACGCTTGGGGGCCAGCTCGGCTTCTGACGTGGCAGAGGAGAGTAAGAGAAAGAAAAGAATATTTGTATGTGAATCTAAGGGCAGTAAAAATGTGCACGTGCATTCAAATTCACCATTTACATTTATTGGCATTTATCTTCTGGTAGTTTGCTCACCATATTAAACACACAGCTTGTATATTTTTACCATAGTTTTATTTCCTCTACTGGCTGTCTTTCAAAAAGATCAGTTTTGAGTCAACAACAGAGAAAACATATCAGCATCAGTGTGGACATGGTGTTAGTGTTCCCTCTGTCTGGGAAATAAAGGGAATTTCAGTAACAGTGGCAGGGCAGGCTGCCAGATTTAACATCTATAATAAAAACTAAGGTGCACCAGCTGCACAGTAAGAAAGGAAATAATGAACCATAAATAAAAAAAACAGAAAAAACACCGCCTATAAGCCTAAATTATATCTCACTCTCTCTTCTTGCCTCTTCCAATCTACTTTATCTTTCTTCCTCTCCCTCTTTTCATTTCCGTAGAATTGAACTTGCGGCAGCATTGACTCTGTCCTCGTGTTTGAACTCTTAATACCAGGATGAGTACAGAATGAAAGCAGGGATGTGATAAGAAAGGCAGGGAGTGAGCCGGGCTACCGAAGCAGTAAGACTTACTCTTATTGAATACAGAGCTGCTGTACCTCTGTGTCTCCTCTTTTCCCTCCTCCCCCTTCTCCTCCTCCTCTCATTTCTTTGTGTCTGTTTGCTTAGGCCGACATTGTACCGGCGCTGACTGGACGTATCCTTTCTCCCCACCCCGTATCCCTCACCGCAACCCACCGTACAGTATCTGTACCTCTGTTCTCTGCTGACACCCTCCCTCTTCTTTTATACTAAATCCCTCTTTCCTTTCCTTTCCTTTCCTCTTCTCTCCCCCCATTTTCTTTGCCCTCACTCGTCCTCTTTCCCCTTCATAACCTCTTCACCTCTTCTTTGAGACTCTGGGGCAAACGGGGAGAGGATAACTGGAGCTGAATGTTCTGCTCTGCCAGCAAAACAGCATCCTCCGCTCCAGCCACACATAAGCAAACATTCATATGCACACAATTAAATCAGATTAATCTGAATTTCCTCTTGAGCTAAATGTCATGACTGGCACCGCCCTAACAAACGTCCCAAAAATGTATGTAAACAGCCCTCGGTGTCATCTACCCTCACATATTTTCTTGCAACTTTTTTGAAACGCTCATCAGATTTATACAGAGCCAAGCAAAATGGCTTCTGAGGCGCAGCCCCTGACTTGAGCTGTGACATGTAAAAGAAAAAGCAGAGGGGATCTACAAAAACAAGGGATTAAGTTCTGGTTTCGAAACTCTTTCAAAGTAACCTTGTGACAGAGCCTCTGCATCTCTTCACACACGCAGACAAACCTCTCCGCTCAGGAAGCATTAAATAAACATAAAGCATTTCCAAAAGCCCGAGAGAGGAGCACTCACATTCCTGTGTCGTGTTATGATAGATATCTGGGCCAAACTGCAGAATTGGATCTCAGAAAAACAAAACTGTAGACTTCTACTCTTTCACCCTCTGCTACAAAGGCTTTCCAGCCCTTGCTAACTACAGTATATATCTCTTTTTACGTGCTTTGGTTGCAGCTCTGGAGAGTTTGTTCTCTCTCTTTTTTTTCCTGAAAATGGCTCTGTTCTCTGCTTCGAGCTGAATCGTTGTCGGTGGAAAGCTCTGGAGTATTATATTGCGTCTGGAAGACAGCGAGAAGGGAAACAATGGTGTGGCAAAGCAGAAACAAAGACCTGCATTTATGTCTCCCCCTTATCAGGTTCCTGGGGCATTCCTTTCCTAAAATCCCCTATAACGCACGCACACACACACACATATGCATGCATGTATACACACACACACACACACACACACACACTCACACATAAAAAATCACTCACTTCCACCTCATAAGACTCACTTACATTCTAATGCCTCATGGACAAATGATTATAGAGGCCCAGTTAGGGTGCTTCTGTGCTGTAACGGAGAGCGAGAGTCATGTGTGGGGGTGTTTGTGCACTCGTGTATGTGTGTGCGTGCGTGTGTGTCTACTGCCAGAGAACAGTGAGAGGAGGCATTGATTCAGGGGAGAGAATGAACCTGGAGACCTGGCGAGAGAGACGGGGCTAACCAGAGCCAGATGGTCAGATAGCGAGCATTAACGCCACTCAGCTCGCCTGAGGCTCTGCGCAGCTGTACAACAGCACAGAGGGCACAGATATCACATATATGTGCATTTAAGTGAAGGTTGGTTTGACTACAAAAACAAGAGGGCGCGGCAGTTGTTGTATGGTCAGTGCTGCTGCGGCCGTGGCTTTTCACGGCTGTGTATGCATGTCGCTGTGCTGCAGGGCTGTGCGTGTATGTGTGTGTTGTTTGTCTTACCTAGTCGAAGCTCACACAGGCGGAGCTGGGGATCCAGAGGAGGGTGGAGTCGCCTCTTCTTTCTCCAGCAACGAGCAGGGTAGGTATACATCTGTCCCGCTGCCTGGCCTGGACGCACGTACACACACACACACACACACACACAGATGGATATATAGGATATATATATATATATATATAAATACACACACATGCAGACACACAGGCACACAGGAAGAATTTTAACAACCACTGGCGAGCTTACTATTTTAACAGAACTTGCACTGAGACCCCTCCACACACACACATACACACACACAAAAATACACATAGTGGACTAGTCTCGTTTTCCTGATACATAATATGTCAGTGCTCAGGCTAATGGTCCACGTTTTCAGAGAAATCCAGCTCTTGTGGTCAGATTCCAAAAACCTAAAATTGTCTTAACAATGCTTTGGGTTGAAATGTTCCTTAATGTTGAAGATGGTTATATTAAGTTTCACTCCAGTTAACTACTTAAATAATTTGTCACTATTTCAGCAAAGCAAGCTTGAGTTGAATATCTTGGTCTCTGCCCTTGTGTCTAATCATATTCCTCCATTAGCTAAGCACAAGACAGAGATTGAGGGAGAGGATTTTTTTCAATGTGTGCATGAGCGGAGGAAAAAAAAAAATCAAGCAAAAGAAGGGGGGGAGGGATAAACCCAGAATAAATGCATATAATGTGAGTTAGGTCTGCCACAAAGTATAGGGTGTGGCCTGAAGGGCTTTGCATACAAGATGGAGAGCAATGGAGAGCTATTTGTGTCCGGCTCTCGGTAAAGAGCAGATTGTTCCCTTTGGCTGTACAGGCGACCCAGATGTGAAGAACGCATGCTGACTGCACATCTCAGGATAAATCAGCAAGTGGTAACTCATAAAATATACAGGAGGGGGTGACTTGCTTGTTTTTTATGGAGTGAGGAGATCTATCAGCCCATCTTATCATTAATATTGATACATTTTTGTTTATTCGCTGTCTTGCTGAGAGTTAGATGAGAGGTGCAATGCCACTCTCATGTCTGTGCGTTCAATATAAGGTCACAGCTAGAAGCCAGTTAGCTTAGTTTAGCAGAAAGAGTGGAAGCAGGGGAGACAGTTAGCCTGGCTCTTTCTAAAAGTTACAATATCTGGCTGCCAGCACCTCTAAAGCTCATTAATTAACAAGTTAGATTTTGCAGTGACTTCCTTGAGTCTAGATTGGTTGCCTGGCAATAACAGTGGCAAGACTCCAGGGGGTTGCTAAAATAGTCTTTGTAGGTGTGGAAAGCTTTTCTCAGCCCTCGCAGTGTTTCTCACCTGGCTGGCGGTGGCGCTTCTCCATCCAGATGTAGCAGTTGTTCTGCGCCACACCGGTTTGCGAGTCCAGGAAGGGCATGCGAACGCTGCGCTCGGCACAGAGGCGGGCATTGTAGCTGCGACAGTGTTCGATGGCCTCTTTGTAGAACTGGTCACCCAGCCTGAGAACAGACAGACAGACAGACAGACAAGAGAAAGCAGTAGGTAAACAGTGAGGTAGACAGACCTGTTGAAACACAGAGAGGATAATCACATGTGATTCATTTATCAGGCTCATTATCATTTACTTCCACTACAACTGCACCATTCATTCGACATCTGAAGTAGATTGAAAAAATATTTCTCTGTGGAACTCAAGTTACCCACAAGTAACATTACAGTCATTTGCCATCGATCCAAGCTATTTGCAGCATGCTGCTTCGATTTCTGCTTTCTGTGCACTGAGTCATTCCTGCTGTTGAAGTCCTATCATCTAAATGCTAACTTTTTTTTTTTTTAGATAGTTAATGGCAATAACATGTGCTGGGCGGCTGATGAGTTGGTACGGTCTGCAAATGGAGTATGAGCGGGCCTGTTCAGTCCTGGTTAACTTTAGCCTAATAAAACAAGCCCAGACTTCCCTCCACATTTTGACTCGGTTTGTTGTGCAAAGTCTGGATTTAGTGCAAACATCAGATGCAGCACGAAGACAGCTGGACCGAAAAGGAACGTTTTTACAGGTGGGGTACAATAAGGGCTCACAAGGCACACACACACACACACACACATACACAAAACAGGAAGCAATGATGAACCATGAGCGTAGAAAAAATGTTTTCATCCTGTCAAACTGATAGATGAGTCAGAGGGCTGGATCGAAGTCCACACACAGGTGTATACACACACACACACTATCGACCAACCAGAGAGTATAAATCAGAATGTGGGCCATTAATAACCTCCGCAGTCTCAGTCTAGAGGCAAGATTTCTGCAGCGAAGATCATTAGAGACAGGCAGAGCACACCAAGATTAACTCACTTTTGCCACAGATGAAATATCCACCTTGAGTAGGGTTATTCTTTATTTAATTACATAGCTGAAATCCAGAGAGGAAGATAGAGGAAAGATAGATCTAATAGGATTTGATCTGTAGCCAGCAGGGGCATGCGTGGCTCAGCCTCAAAGATAGTGGACTGAACTAGTCGACTATCTTTGAGCACAGTTTACTTTTTAGTTACTTTTATTAAATGAGACAGACATGAAGGAGAACTTGACAATTCCCATATATTTTCCTCATTGGAACCAACATAAGTGGCCAGTGGCAGGGAGGTTAAAAAAGTACAGGACTGCATCACAGATCTTGTCTGTCTCTCCGTTCCTGTGCATACATGTCTCTCCGCCTGCCCGTCATCCTGTCTCACCGACCGTCCGAGCAGAGATGGGCGCTCTGTGGATTTCTCTGCACAGATATGTAAAGAATGCCAAGCTGGACAAAGGCCAGTGCTCTGGTCACACTGAATCTCACAAAGATGTGCAGTGTTTGGAAGCTGGGGGAGCAGAGGGTGGATGGAGGAAGGGAAAGGACTTGGGGGGGGGGGGGGGGGTGAGAGAGCAGAGTGAGAGGCAGCAGGGACTGAAGCAGGTATAGCATGTAAAAGATGAGGGAGAAGTGGATACAGATATGAAAAGGGTGCTTGATTTTGCAAATGACGAGAGAAAAAAAAAAAGAATATAGAGAGTGAAAATGGAAACACTGGACATGTGGAGTACAGATGAAGGCTCCCATCTCACAGCTGCATTATCACATCTTCTTCACACTTGTAAAATGTGAATTACACCTCAACTTTGGCTACAACCACATCTGGACTACGATCAGATGTGGTTGACATGAATGGGAGATTTGCTGCTTTTGACATTTTAATATTTGATGATTAATGGTTCAAAATGAAAAGCGTGCTGAGAGCGAATAACACCTGGCTGTTATTTTTTCTGATATAATAGGACAGTACAGCTAACTTGCATGGCATATTATTAGGAGAGGCATTAAATATGATCAACAGTGGAACAAAAGTGGCTTTGGACTGATGTCGGGGAGAGCCAGGCTAGCTGTTTCTAATCTTAATGCTCAGCTAAGCTAACCGTCTCCTGGGTCCAGCTTCATATCTTCTCATGTAGCTGTTGGCAAAAAGCAAATAAGCGTGTTTTCCCAAACGTCAAACTAGGTATCGATAGTTTAGCCTCATTTAAATTCAGTTTTTCGGGGGATTTGCAGAGAAGTCAGCACTAATAACGTACACCAGAAGTCATCCAAATCATTGATGCATCTATTCACATTTTTTTATTATGGCAGTAATAAGATGCAGTTGCAGGAGCAGCACAAGTAAAAAGTAAAACCTCTGCGTGGCCCTGTGTGTACCCTCAGAGGCATAGCGTATGCATATAACGTCTGGGCTAAAACATGTGGCGGGTGCTGGCTGAGGTTTTTGTCAGGAGACCTACAGAAATGAGGAGTGCAGCTGGTGTATTTAGTGCTGCATGTTTTTACAGTAGTCACAGTGATCTAGTCAAATCCAAATCTCCAGAAGACACTTCCTGTCACATAACTCACATTCCCAGAGGTAAAGCGTTATCTCTGCTGTCACTCTTTGTTCCCTGAGCTGAAGTGTGTGTGTGTGTGTGTGTGTGTGTGTGTGTGTGGACTTACAGGCATCTCTCCTCATCTGTCTTTTCCTCCCTGTGTCATCCCATATTGCCTGTATGTTTCTGTCCCACTTCCAACTACAGAAGTGCCTGTATGATGTTCCCCCGGGCGGCTTGGTAAACTCTTACATAAGCGGGTGTTCGTGCCTGCTTGTTTCCTGCTGTGCATTTGTGTCTGTGCCCTGTGTTCATGTGTTCGGTTAAGTGAGTGTAAAGAGACACAGAGTGTGTAGGTGTGTGTGTGTGTGCGCGTGCACATGTGCGTTATGTGTATGCCTCCAAGACCATCTGTCTACGGGTTGCATGTCCTGAGACATTCTCCCCCACCCCACCCCCCTCACTCTCATCCCCCCTGAACTCGTTTCAACCATCAGAGACTGTACTGTGCTGCTGTTTGTACCCACTGGTCGGCCGTATGGCTGATCCTAGTCACGGTGCTTATGTAAGTTGAGTTTTGCATGTCGGGAAACACATTCCTCTTGGTCAACAGCTTCCTGGATACTGATAGAATCTGCAGTTGCAACGCGTGTGTGTGTGTGTGTGTGCGTGTGTGATTGTCTCAATTGCTCCCATACCAGCACACAGAGAGAGGCTTTGTGTGTGATGGTCACTCTTATCGCTGCCAAGTACAGAAGCAGCGATGGGCCATTTCATCAGCTCACGCTAATCGTTTACAGGTCAGGTAAAAGCTCATAGAGATGGAGAGGAGGAGAGGAGAGGAAAGGAGAGGAGAGGAAGGCAGGAGCCTCCCTGCATTTCAATCCCTTCTTTTGTTCTCTGTTTGGTCATCAAGAGCTATCACCCTCACAGGTGCCCATGAATGATTTATAACAGCCAGAGGGAGACATCACTGGACAGCTGAGGTGCTAATTTCAATTGCGCTGAACTTCAGGTGAGCCAGTATACACACCCCCAAAGAACCAGTTGGGTACCAAAGAGGAGCTCATGAACATTATGAATATTCAAACTGAGACTAAGTCCTCAGCCGATGGGGGAGTGGAAGTTCTATTAATCAGTCTTTGTGTTTAAATGTCTGTTGTCATACCTCTCCATCAATCTTACTCTCATCTCCATCGGCTATGGATTACTCACAGCACCTTCTTTTCCTCCCTTTTAAATAGAATAATTAATCACTGAAAGAACTCATTACAGACATAATAAATCACTGTCATACTTCTCTGCACATTTGTGTTCATCTCCTGTTTCAACAAGTTCTGAAAAGTTCTCTGTCTTTGCACCAAAACAATTAGTCAATTATTCCATTTGTCAGTGGACAGAAAATCAAATTAACTGTGAGGATATGATGTTTTCCATTGTCGTGATGATAGTCTGACTGCTGGTCAGATTCATTTGAATATGTCACATTGAGCTCTTGAGAAATTAGAATGGGCTTATTTTACCATTTTCTGACATTTTTTGACCATATGATTATTCAGTTAACTGGGGATATAATCAGCAGCCCTGCTTTATTTTGAATTTTTAACATTATTGGTATCATAATGTAGGTCCTGAAATTTTTTTTTTTTTATTACCATTTTTCCCAGAGGCAGCAGACGTTTTGTCAGTCTTGTCCTCTACTGAGTTTACCATAATCACACCTTTGTCAATCATTTTAATGAGCTCTCTGCTCCGACGCAACATCCTGACTGATGGCTGAGGTTATAGCATCCATGAGAGCACCACAGGCCTTTAGGAGGCTGAGAATCAATTCAAGACTGAAACAGAAATATAAAATGAAAAACGTATTCTTTTTTATGTCTAGTGATTATAATGTAAAAATGAAATGTTTAAGGTGTTAATCTCAGAAAACAGAACATAAAATTGAAACACTAACACCAGCCTCTGGTAATGTGAAAAAGGCTTCAAGTTGGATTTCACCCTAACAACTACTTCAGTTTCATTTCTCCACCACAAACGAGACCCCTGGTTAGATTAACTGGTCAAACTCTGCTTTCGCTGAAAAGAGCCTGTGTGTCAGGGAGCTGGCATGTTTGCAAGTGTGCGTGTGTGCATGTGTGTGTGTGTATATAGCAAAATTAGTGTTAAAATATGACTCTACCTCTTCAGTTACTGGCAGCTGTGCAAATGCAAAGGATATTCTACCATTTGCAGGTTTAGGTGAAACTCTAATATACAGCAGACCTTAATGTTTTTAGGACTAAACTGGTAAATGAATGTTTTTGTTATTAAGTTAAACAGATGTTTAAAATGACTTTCATTTTATACCATTTTTATTTGCAGCTGTAAATTGTACTGTTCTTGTTTTCTTGTTTATTGATTAATTACATAGAAACTCTAATTTCTGATTCATGATATATCATTTGTGAAACTGAGCACACTCCACACTCCGAGAGTTGTTTACATGTTGTTTGCATGACTTCATTAAGACAGTTGAATCAGAGCTAACAGAAAACTGTAACCTAACTCTCTCACAATACAAGCCTCATCGGCAATCAGGCTGACGTGGACACAGACGCATCTTTGTAATAAAGCTTGCAGACCAGGCAATTTTAAACACAGCTAATAGTGTCAGGAAATGACTGGGAGGTTATCACAAACTGGGCACATGATAGTGAGAGGAGATGAAGTTCAGTCTGAGCGAGAGGCCCCAGAGGAAGTGCAGGGTATAGGTCAACAACATATGGGCACTGATAGGGGTCTTTGTGGTATTCAATAGGCCAAGCAGTGGGTAAGGCAGAAAAGAGGGAGACATAGAGGAGGAGGAGCCAAGGAGGCAGAGGAGGAGGGAAGAGGAGGGGTCCAATGTGTCCTGGGGCACACGTGTTCCCTTTCAAACCCTGTCACACTCATTTTCTCTCAAACTCGCGGATGCGTGTATGCACGAGCGCACTCTCGCACACACACAAACACACACACACACACACACACACACACACTTGTGCGTGTGCAAACAGACGCACAAAGGGAATGAAAGGGAAAGGTGCGGGGTGCGAGTCGGGGGAGGAGGAAGGGGTCGGGGTGAGCGGGGAGAGAGGTAGAGCGAGCGGCTGAAAAGGAAAGGGTGTTGCAGAGGGGAAACCCTGATTCAGATGCTGCTGTTGTTTTGCTGTGGAGAGAGTGTGTGTGTGTGTGTGTGTGTGCGTGTGTGTGTGTGTGTGTGTGTGTGTGTGTGAAGGAGTGGGGAGCTGGAGACGTGGGCTGAACGATAACTCACTTCAACTCAGCATGGGGTCACTGGAAGGAAATATGAGAAAATGTGTCTCCAAAGCACAAGATTACTGTTCTATATGTGAAGAATAACATACAGTTACATCTCACCTCTCTCTCTCTCTCACACACACACGCACAAAAAACATAAGGAGAGAAACGTGGCAGCTCTGTGTGCAGAACAGGAGGGGAGGGAAGGGGGGGTATTGATCACTGCATGGAGCTTTCTATAAAAATAAAAAAATGTTCCTGGCCATTTAATTCCCTGTGCCTGGAAACCATTCCCGGACATTCCCATTCCCTGGGCTTACATAGACAAAGGCCAGGGTTCGCCCCTGTGCTGAGTGTGTAGTATAAATGTATGCAGTAAATGCAGCCAGACAGACAACCCCACCCCCCCCCCCACCCCTCCAACCTCCATCACTCACTCATGCTCCCTCTACACACAAATTGGGGGAGGGGCGCACGGCTACACAAGCGCCCACGCATCTAACAAACATACACAATAAAAACACACAACCTCAAGCACATTGAAACCCCCCACCCCCCACCCCTCTTCCATCTCCTTTACATCTCCCCCAAATCTCTTCCCACATCCTTTCAATCCTTATGCAAACACAGTCAAACCATTGTCCACCTGAGTTTCTTTGGTTCGTTGAAAACCCGAGCCTATAATGATGAAAAAGGAGGTACATAATGCGCACGTGAACACATCTCTGCATATGAATTACACCGCTCGCCTGAATACCTCTCATGTCAGCTCTTCGTTAAGTCCCACCCCACATACGCGGCCTCCCCAGGTTTTAATCACAAAGAAGCCTTTGCAAAAAAAATAAATTAATAAATTAAAAAGAGACTTTAAACAAATCAAGTAAAATCAAGTTAAAACATGGCTGAAGGAGTCTAGAAAGCCAGACGTATTTTTTAATGCCAGCTGTTGACGGTTGTAATTCATCTCTCAGAGCTCAAGCACTGGCAAGAGAGGAGGGTTAGATCATTACCATGTCCTTATTGACTGCATATGATTTACTGGCCACATCCTGAGGACAGATGACAAGTACGCCCCATTGTTTCAAACAGACAGTGGACTCACACAACTGCTCTGCCTGGAAAGTAGACCACAGCATTATTTCCCATGGTAGTAACTCACATGTTACCCGATATTAGCTCTTATACTCCTACGCGATCACTTCACATGTTTTCACATTTTTCTCTTGTATTATAGCTTTGGGCTTATGTCTGTTTTGGTAGGTTGGGTCACAGACGTACACACATTGTTTTCCCTTTTTGCAGATATTGGATGGGGGTGGAGGGGTTTGGTGGGGTGGGGTGATCCTGCTGTATATGAAGGGCAGATGGGGCTCCATCTCTAGCATCAGTCTTTCTTTACATATACCTCTCTCTCTCTCTCTCTCTCTCTCTCAACAGATGGGCCCAGGAGAATACTGGGACGCTTCTAATCTGCTGTTCTACATGCACAACTGCAGACACACAACAACAAACACACATTCTGTATACCTACAGTCTCTACAGACTAATCTGTTTTGGTAGAATACAGCAGCTTAAAGGATTTCTCAATTTTTTCGGGGCTGTCAACAAAGAGCTCTACAACATTTCCAAAAAGATGCGGATGGATAATTACACATCCGTACAAAACTGCCTTGAGTGACAGCAGATAGAAGGTACAGTGCATGTCTCATTCATCCACACCCTTCATATTTTGTTCAAACTACCAAACTCATGTCAAATCACGCTTTGTCTAAAACATTTATGTGGCCTCTTGCACAACAGATTTTGTGAAACTGTCTAACTCTCTGCACATTCCACATGATCAGTGGTAAACATCTGCTGTCAGCCAGCAGCAAGACACACTGAAGCTGAAAGTCACAAATAAATCTGCAATAGTCCGTGAGGAACTTAGTCTGTAATAAGGTCTTTTTTCATATTTGGCCATTTTTGTATGTATGTATGCATCTCTGTGGTGGATGTTTCTACAAATCAGAAATAGCAGATCATCCAAATCGGCACCATTAAAAGTCCGTTTTTAACAGCTTGAGGGAAGCTGCACGCCCCTTAAATCGGTATTACATTGCAGGTTTCCCATACGTGCAAGAAAGGAGGTCAGTGCTGTGTAATAACATACAATAATCTGCTGTGCTTTGTGTACATCCATTTGACAGCACGAGCCGCGCGGAGAGCGAGAGTCGCCCACTCAATGTGCGCTATGTGACATTAACTGTATGAAATTATCTATGCAAATTCACCCGCCTGGCAATGACAAAAGAGCCCCTGCATGCAAACTTTCTGTCAGTCGTGTTTGTAAAGGCAGAACGTGGACAACGGCAACTTTCTGTCTAAGTGAAACCAAGTCCACGAGAGTGAACGCAGACGTTCACGCGCGAGCTGGAGATGCTTTCTCTGCAGATTGTGCATGAGTACATGCTTTTATGCTTTTATGTTAGTATTACACAACACAGCAAACAGGCAACGGTACCTGCAGATAACACACACACACGGAGACTGACCGAGTACATGGCAAAAGTGTTCATTTTAACGCGCGTTTAATCATATGTAATTCCTATGAGCAGTCACCACTACATGCAATCAAACTATTCAGTCATTTCATGAAATATTAATTTTTACTTACGATTTTAGGGGGTTTTGAATGACAGTCGCCATTTTCCTGCAGGACTGTAACGTAATATTCCAAATCTCGGTATAGTTTGGGACCCCTATGAAAAAACACACAACAACCAATGCGGTCCTGGGCACTGTGCTCCCTACCAATACAACACCAGCATCAAGACATTAGGCGTGGCTTCGGAGAAATATGTCAAAATCTGTCCCAGTCCTTAGACTGTAATAATTTCATGAAAAACACACAGCTGTGGCACGAATATCATACACCGTGAGCTTCATCAGAGCGTCCCTTCATTAGTTTTGATTTGGTTAGTGGGTTTTTGACGGCTGTTTAGACAATAAATCCACCAGCCTAAAACACAGCTATTAATATTAACAACTAAAAAATGATCATTTACTAAAATAAAATGCACCAAATTCAAGCAGCACCCATTTTGAGCAGGTACTTTGCAGTATTTTGAATTACATCGTCCGTCAATCCAATGAAATAAAATAATTTCTATATTACTATACCGATCAGTTAACTATGAAAACAACCAATGAGTGCCTTATACGTCAGACACTATTGTTAGCAATAGGCCAATGAATGGCATTTGAAGGCGGGACAACATGGCTGGAATTTAATGTACAGTAGTTAGCTGATGAGGTGCCAAAACTGTAACGTTATATTGGTTTAATTAGAAAATAAAGATGGTTTACCCTCAGCGTAAGGCGTAGTTGTTGGCCTATTAAAATCCTGTTTACGTTTATTTTTGTTAAATGTTAAGCGTTAACCCTTAACGTGTCGAAAGGGATGTGTAGCTAACATTAGCTCCAGAGTGCTAATGAGAAGAACTTGCTAACTTGTGCTAACACGTAAACACGCTGGGTTTACTAGCTTCACTCACAGAAGTGAATGAAAGACAGCGTGGTTTGAGGACCTTGACTTCGGGGCTCAAACAGCAGGGATGAAGAAGTGGACCTGGCGAGAGGGCCAGCGACCGTATAGGCGACAAGGGGGTGGTGGTTACCGCCGTGGCTGGCACAGAGACAACAGGCAAAGATCAACACAGGACGAGCAGTGGTATGTTGAATGAAATGTTGATGTACTGAGGTAAAGAATGTGCCACCTGTCATAGCACTGATCAGCGCTGACAGTGTATGTAATGTCAGTGACTGACTTGAATGCCTCTTCCTTTCTTTTCATAGGTCTGGTCACAGTGATGCAGGACCATCCTATAGAGCATCTCAGAGGAGGCATGATGATCAGTCTGCCTCTTCTTCATCCTCGTCCTCTTCGTCTTCCTCATCTTCATCTTCGTCTTCTTCCTCCAATGCCAGCAGTGCTGCCCCAGGTCAGTACAGACACCAGCCCTCTCCCCAATCAAATAAACATGTACCTTTGTCCAAGGAGTAGTTTGTAACAGTGCAATATAATTTGATGGGAATGTCTATTATAATAAGCAGTTAAGTATTAAGCTTTGTGTTTGAACATTGAAGTTAATGGTCAATAATCCAGCTGTAACCTGGATATTAGATCAATGTAAATTAAACTGCCAGGAGAAAAGATGTGCTCGATTGTTCTGTTTCCAGAGCTGCCTGGTTTCTACTTTGACCCGGAGAAAAACCGTTACTTCCGTCTGTTGCCGGGACATAACAACTGTAACCCACTGACCAGAGAGCAGTTGCGGGAGAAGGAAAGAGAGAAACAGAGAAACAAGATGCTCGCAGAGGATGAAAAGCCCAGAAAAGTAAGTCTCCTGTGTGGGGAAATAATCTTCATTTTTCTATATGTTTTCTCATAAAACTTGAAACTCTAATATACTGGTATACTTTTTCTTACCATGAGTTTAAACCTTCAAGAGGAACAATTTATATAAAAACTGAAATGCCTGAATTGTAATTGTCATCAAAGTAAAAGCCTATCATATGAGTTCAATTAAAATATGTAGTCTTGTAGACTGGCCACAACAAGGAGAAATTGCTGGACTGCAAATTGTGGTCGATCAAATTGTGGTTGATCACTGACTTGGTTATTCATTTACTGAGAGTACAGCGTGTGAGAATTCTGTGTAAAGCAACACAGAAGGGTTCACTGTTGATTTTGGTAGAAGCAAGCGGACGTCCTGTCTTCTGGTTTATGTCAAGAGAGGAAATAAATGTTTTCTATTGTGAAATGATTACAGATAAATCCATTTCCACCATTAGCTGGGATTGAGCCATGTTCTAAAACTTGAGGGCCTGTTCAACGATATCCTCTTTTTCGCAGAAAGCACCAAGAACAGGACTGAACACTTCACTGCTGCTGCAGAAAAGACACCTTGGCTTGTTACCTGAGAACTCTTATTGTAGGTATGTACTGTATCACACTGCTGTGCACACATGCATACAGGGACACAGAGCTGTTCCCCTCTATCGCATGCATGTTTCAATACCCGCAGCTGTAATACATTACAGAAAACAACCCCAGTGAAACAAAGGCTAACTTTAATGCTAATCAGTTCTGTATGTGTAGAGTGAGGTTTCTTTGGAGCAGTGCCGGTCACTAATAATGACGATAATCATTTTTGACGTGGGTTTCAAAACAGTCATAAAAAAAAGAAACAAAAGCACCCTAAAACATGAATAAATAACAAAATATTGTGCTGCACGACAGTTTGCCACAGCAGCATAAATGATTTATATTCAGCCTACTGGCAAACATTCATTTGAATAAACAGACACATTCACTTTGTCAGATAGCTGAAAGGAAGTGAGTAAATTATTCTTGTTCTGTGGATTGTCTGCAGCCAGTGGTAGTCGAAGTTACCATGGTTACTGTGTGTCTCCAGGTTGGTCCATGAGGTGAAGGTCAGTGGAATGAGACGCCACAAACTCGAGATCCAGAGCACGGACAACAGCAACCCCAACACTGACAACTTCAGGCTTATAGTGGTGAGAACACACACAGACATGCAAACAGAACACTGTAGGGCTAATACATAACCTCATATGTATACAAACATTTCTCTGCATAATTTATAGTTTTCCCAGTGTACTTGCTAGTGTCCATAACTTGCTTTTGTTTAATCTATTCCTCGTCTTCCTTTTTTTCCCCAGGGAGACTCGGCGTGTGAGCGAGTGTTTACAGTCAACGATGTCTCTCATGGAGGCTGCAAATATGGCATCATGAATTTCAGCAGCAGCAGCCGGGGCTCTCTGTCTGTGGAGATGTGTGATAACCTCTACTTCACCAACCGCAAGGTGGGAGTATTTCACTAGAGCTGAAGCTGTGACCCTGAATATGTAGACACCTCTTGTACTCCACTGTACCCATGTTTTTACTTGTTCTAAAGATTAGAAATATATAGATAAACCTCAGACCCATTAAATGGCTTTTAAAAAGTATTGTCATTTCCTAAAAAATGTTGTAAATGTGTGTTTTTAATCCAACAGCAGTGAATTTTGACACTTCTGCTCTGGCTAAATGTGTTTCAGGTGAATTCCATCTGCTGGGCCTCAGTCAACTACCCAGACTCCCATGTGTTGTATCCTTCCTCAGCTCTAGTAGAGCTCTTAGTCATTCCATATGTCTTAGAAGAAGAGGACCTATATTTAACATGCTTTCATCAGATTGTAAATCGTCTCTGTCAAGGACCTTTCCTGAAATAGATTCCATATTGTTGCACATTAATTCTTCACATTGTAGTACCCTTTATTTTTAATTTCTACAAGTATCGTCTCAGTGTTTGGTGGACACTGGCTCTGTTTTCCTTGACTGAGCTGACTATCAGGCTGTGTCTGGTTGGAGTGGCAGACACCCCTGGCTGCGTCAGTTTACTTCCTGCTTCCCTCTTCAGTAACTCCAATCCAGGTTAGATTAAATAGAATTTTCTCACTTGCACCACTTCCATATCAGCCTACTAAACTTTATTATTCTTAAGGCAGATTGCAGGTACTTAGTTTTGTCATAGTTGCAGTTTTACCAGGATAATGCTGGTCCATTTTAGTTCATAACTGGGTTCCCAATCAACTGCATTAGTAACGTTCTCATATGTCTGCAGACTGCGGGTAATCAGAAAGGGCATATTTCATGTTAGTATATTTGGTGTACCCCATATTAACATCTCTCCTCTTTATTTCTTCCCTCCTCCCTCCTCAGACCAACCAGGGATGCTGTGTAGCTTTAAGATATCCTCAGCCTGGTCTTGCGCTTGGTGTCTCAACCCACAGTTTGACAAGACCTTCAGCACTGGTCGGTTCCATTATCATCATTCTTTCTGCTCATAATCAAATCAAATAATTACAATCAGTCACAATCACTGGCATCTGTGGGTGACGTTGGTTGGTTTGGCTGCGGCCAATCTCTTAAATCACACTCACGTTGTTTGGAAAGAAACAAAAATTGCAGCAACACATGTTGGAAACAAATCATAGAATGTATCAGTAGTTCCTCAAAGGCTACAAACACAGAAAAACAAACATTTTTAGAGCAGTCCTGAGGTTCAAATTTGCTTTAAGGTCACAAATGCTTCTAATGTATTTGACAGACTGTCTTGATAGCAGTTTTCATGCAGAGGACAGAGTAACCTAATCACTGAACATTGTTGTAGATTATTAAAATAAAACCGCTACATAAATTTCCTTTCCACGAAGTTATGAATCAAAAATAATTATGTGTTCCTGCATGTGTTGGCAGGCCTGTCTCGTAGGGTAATTGTGAAAGATGCAGAGACGGGCCGAACACAGACGTTCAGCGTAGGCAGCGACGTTTTGGCTCAGCAGTTTGCCCTCAGGGTGAGTCATTTGTTACATCAAAGTGATTAAAGCACGTCTGAGTTGACTGGAAATATGTTTTAGTGTAGATTTCTCTTTGATATGATTAAAGAACAACACCAGGCAGAAGGAGAATACCAAGGAAATACAAGAAACCTCTCCCTTTTCCCTTCAGGTCCCCGTGCTGTTTAACGGTTGCCGATCAGGGGAGATTTTCAGCATTGACCTGCGGCAGCGAGGCCGCAGGGATCAAAGCTGGAAGGCCAGCCGCTTCCATCAAGAGTCAGCCATCACCTCCGTCCGTGTCCTACAGGACGAGAACTACCTGCTGGCTGCTGACATGCTGGGCCAGGTCTGTTTAAAAACAGTATTTTTTAAAATATTGCGTCACACTTTAAGGCCTACAACAAACATTTGGTTCTTAATTGGTAGTATGTTACTTATGTTTGAGTGCTGAGGTGAGTTTATGGTCTTAAATGGAAAGATTTGGCATCTGCCTCACAAGCCACTTCAGGGCCAAGAAGGGAGTTGACAACCTTTAACAACTCAGTGGCTATAATAACACACAGCACTGTTTATTGTGTATTTAAAACTATAAGAACAGCAGAAACCTATCATTAGGGAAAATTAAGAGAGATTGTAAATGAGCTCCTTACTTTTAAGCTAAAGTTGTACTTAACAGCCTGTTACCCAAAACAAGTTAGTATGAGAAATTCCAAACATCAGCACAGGCTCCAAGTAAAATCCTGGGACCCTTCAGAATAAAATATAAACATTAAAACCCACATGAATATTATCACTGCTTTAACTTTGTGCGTTTTCTTCATTTATGTGCAGATCAAGCTGTGGGATGTGCGAGTGACAAAGCCTGTGCAGGAGTACAAAGGGCACTATAATGAGCACGCCTACCTTCCTATTCACGTCAATGAACCTGAGGGGCTTTTGTTGGCAGGTGAGAGAGAACAAAACATGCTGTATCGGTCTATTCACTATTGACACTTGAGTTTGCTTTCACTGTTTGACTTGACTTGTGTTCTCTTCCACAGTGGGTCAGGATTGCTACACGAGGCTATGGAGCCTAAAGGACGGCCACCTGCTGCGGACCATCCCGTCGCCCCACCCGGCCGCAAACGACCTCATCCCGAGCGTCGTCTTCTCCTCCAAGTTGGGTGGCTGCAGGGGGCTCCCCGGCCTGCTCATGGCCGTCAAACACGACCTGTACTACTTCCCGTACAACACCGACTACCAGGAGGGAGGAGAGCAGCAGGCTGGATTTTATGAAAACACTGAAAATGCTTCCTTTAACAGATGATTTCTAAAAAAAACAAAACAAACAAAAAAAACAAAACAAGGACACCGTAATTCTTTTTAACCAAATGCACAAATTATGTTCTATTCATATACAAAATCTATAGGTATTGTATAATCTTAAAGCCAGTATGCGGTGCATTTCCACAAGGTGGTACTGAACTTTTGTTTTGGGAGCTGACCTCAGAAAACATTAATGTCTCAGGGGAATGTTATTTTTGACTTGTTTGTGCCAAAAAAAAAAAAAAGTGCTTCATACATGAGTGCACACAGTTACTACCATTAGACATCGTGTACTGTAACTTTTTTCAAAAGAAGTGTACTTACGTAAGACATGATTAACTTTGATTTTTAATGTGATTTAGGGTGTTTCTGATCTG
This sequence comes from Lates japonicus, assembly GCA_033238685.1. Lineage (NCBI taxonomy): Eukaryota > Metazoa > Chordata > Actinopteri > Centropomidae > Lates > Lates japonicus. Next base: position 4,781,401 of record BRZM01000038.1, on the reverse strand, counting down.
AATTTGAAAAGAATGATACTGTGTTTACTCTGTAGATTGACACAGTTTTTTTTCCAATTGCTGTGAAAAAAATCATTGAACACAGTGATACATTTACATTTTTTCCTTAAATGAGACACACAAACTCACACAATGAGTCTCTGCAGTTTAATACATACTGTATGAGTATACATGAACATGAAGGTATTGATTTGTTCCGTGTGATATCTGTGTTCATTGAACGTCTCTGAGATGATGGGATAGTTTCACTCGCTCAGGTCAAAGTCTGTTATTTCAGCTTATTTGTTGACATCATGATCAAAGCAGCTTTCCCTGTCAGTTACTGAAAATCCAACTGTCAATAGAGTCAGACCTCACAATGCCTAGGTGTCCCGTAGAAAGCCTGACTGCATCAAATGTTGGATTTATATTATTGTCGTGATCTCAGACGTCGCCCACTTGGTGTTGCAGCTCAGTAAAAGCTCCTCTCTAACTGGCTACACAGCCTGAGTCGACAGAGTAAAGGATTATTACTCGTCTAATTATCTCCTGTTTTGAGGGGCCAGCCTCAAAAAGATGGTTTGAAGTCCTCTCTGTACCATATTGCTACTGTGAGCCAGCCACTCTATAAAAGCAGTTTCTGTTGCATTTTTATCCCACTGCAGTCAGATTTGTCTTGTTAACAGATAGTAGTTTTGACATTTTTAAAAACAAAACGAGGCCATTTAAAAATCTCCCTGTTAAAGTAAACTTTTCTTTTTTCCCCCATATATGTATATCCTATGTAAAATTTTAAACAGTCAATGTGGACAGCATTATTAAGGCTGTTGTATTATCATTTGCCCATTCAAAAGCACAAACAACCACAAAGGATCAAGGGATTACATAAGTAGTTATTACTGAGTAATTATATAAGTTGGAATGCATCTCGGTGCTACAGCACATCAGTGGCTTCTGATTGTTGTAATCCTCCTGAAGCCAAAGCGTGGCAGGAGAGCTAAAGCTAGCAGGGCTGGAGTAAAGGAAAATTACAGTGGATCCAGTCAAACACGGATCAGAATTTATTGTGGTGGATCATTTTCCAGGTTTCCCAGCATTTCCTCTGAAGCCAGTCCTGAATGTAATATCCAGGGCTCCTGCAGAAACAATCTTAGACTAAAAGTGCTTACCTGGAATCAGTTAGTACTTCTATGATTACATGGTTTAGACAAGTAGCCCCAGACTACAAAAGGTGCTAACAGTACTAGTGTGTCACACTGGGAAGGGATTGTCAAGGGGGTAAGGGCTTCATGTGCATTGATACAAATTTGAAAAGGGTCTAAAGGGGCAAATGAAAATTTACCTGAACTCAACTGTAAGCAAGCATGTACTGTACAATACTCACTTTCATCATCATCTCTGAGTTGTTTTACCTCTCCTGTCTTCTTAATATTCAAGTCTTGCTCTGACTGGTATTCTTCACAGTGTAAAATATAGGCATATTAAAGTGAAATAGCATTGAGGGGCTGACATGAAGTGAGGACAGCGTTATAAAACAATAAACAGAGTCCAACCTGCCACAGACAGGTGGCAGCTGAGCAAAGCCACTAAAAACGACAAGGGTCGACAAGAGTCAAAATGGTGTCAGTTCCAGTTTTCGTAGAAGTCGCTGTCCTTAACTGTTCCCCCCTCCTGACCCCCCCGTCCCGGTCCTGCTAGAGATCCCCGGGTTTCTGGTTGCAGCCGTTACAGACCCTCACGGGGTGATCCCAGCCACGGGAGGGCACGGGGCGTCGCTCCTGGGAACAGTCGTCGCACACGCCTTGGCCGCAGGCGCGACAGTGGTGGATGGAGAGACGGGGGGTGAACTCTCTCTGGCACTCGCAGCAGGAGTGGATATCCTGATCTGGGACCCAGTAAGCTGGACGAGCAGCGTCCTTCACCAGGCCTGGACACGTGAGAAAAAAAGAACATGGTTGTGAATATAATTGAGAAGACAGGGTGTTTACCAATAGAGCAATCTGTGACTTATTTCATTGGGAAATTTCAAACATCTCAACCTGATATCTCTGAAAGTCATTATCTCATATTAAATAAGTATCTCTGAATCTCATTTCAGATCTAATGCTTACCAAGAGGTATGTCAATAGCACCAACTACAGCTCCTAAGGTGTTCTGAACAGCCTCCCCAACCTTCCTGGCTATCAGGGTGCCTCCTTCCTCCTCCAAAGCAGCATCCAGCAACTCTACAACAGAAAAACACGCCACTTATCAGGTCACACATCCTCACACTGTTAAGAGTCACATCTAGAAAACTGAAGGGCACATCGGTTGAAAGGTGGGACTAATTTGTATACCAGTTGGTATTCCTCTATTGTGGAAACATGCATCGCAGACTCGCACGGGTGCGAGGCCCCAGCCCCTCTCTGGGACTGGTCGGGTTTTGGAGGAGCAGGCATCACAGAAACCCTCTCCACAGGCACGGCAGTGGTGCTTGGTGTCGTTGGGCTGGAACTCTTCTGCACATTTATGGCATTTCTACATCACACACAAAAAGGAAAACACGTGAGTAGAACATTTAGAAGATACGTTTTCACTTCAAAATATGGATACTTTCATCAAATCCGGTTTGCACAGGAACCACAGGATGTAACTATTGTGTAACAAACAGTCCGAATATCTGTATGTGGGTAAGGCCTCTGTGATCTAAATCTCAACCATCTGTCTTCATTTCCCCCCCAAGCCACTGCTGCATCTGAGCAACAAATGTTCCTCATGAAAATCACACCTTTGTTTTACATGTTGTATCACAGCTATCAGTTGTGAAGCTGCCACTACAGACTACCATTACGCTGCTACAAATGCCAAATAACTCAAATAAAAATGCTAAACCATAGTCAACATGTTGAGGTTTCTAAAAATTAATGACAACATAAGAACCTTACAGCACCGTAATTGCTCTAAATCAGTGCTTCGCAAAGCGCACACTGAGTTTGAATTTAGTCTAGTTTTAGTCAAATGTACCAGAATAAGGGAGTTGGGTTTCCAGTAGGCAGGAGCAATCTGGTCAGTAAGCCAGGAGGTGACTGCTTTGGCAGGCTTGACGCTGAGTTCAGACACTGACTGAGAAATGTATTTCACTCCATCCAGCAGTCTCTGAGCAGCATTGTTGTTGTCTTTCAGAAAACCATCAGACTGAAAAGAAGGCAAGAACAGAGCAACAGAGTACAGATACAAATGAATATACCAGCTGACAGACTTTCTGTTTTACATACTTATCTTACTGTATCTATAAATTGTTCAGAAGAGAATCTTGATTTAACATTAGTTGTGTATACTGCGCAGTAATAATACAGTATTTTAAACGTGTTTGTACATTCACTGTCATTACTGAATACTGCCCAGCATGCTGTCAGAAACACAATAATTTGTCACTCTGAACTGCTAATAAGCAGTATCATAGCCTTACTGGCTGACATCAGTATGGCTATGCTTGGCATGTACGCTTCTCTACTCAGCACTTTTGACAAAGTATGCTCAGATGAACATGTGACCATGAAAAATGCCACAAACAAAAATTTTGCATTACTTTCCTGGGCATCTGCACACAACCACCTGGCAAACATTAACAGCAAATGCAGCTCAGCATGGATGTGACAACAATCGTTCAACTTAAAATCTTTAAGTTCTTGGCTTGCAAGTTTGTTTAACTGGTTTAAGCAGAATCTCATTTAGGCTGTTCCACTGTGGCCTTACCCCAGGCCAGATGTGCTGGATTTCTGTTCTGACCACTGTTTCCACTGGGTCCTGGTTTCCATACCAGTACTGCCTGCTTCTGTAGATCACTGCACAGTTGGGGCACTCAATTACATACCTAGGCAAAAAAAAAAAAAAAAAAAAATCTCAGGTGCAGCATCATAGAGACAGATTATGTTATCTCCTGATCGCAGTCTGTATCACAGAGCTGCAGTACATTTGCTAGAATACTTTCTGTTCCAGTGTAACAAGTAGGTGGACCATACTTGGTAATGTTTTCTCATTTTTTACCAGAGCAAGAGTGTTTGTGAAGAAGCCATTTCCAATCATTTTCCACATGGCTCTGTGGCAGATGGACTCACCCAGACCAGGCGTAGATGGCCAAGCCAAACCATGGTGAGTCAGACGAGGCCGTCGTTTTGGGAACCACTATTACCTCCTTCCCTCCCTCATAGCAGGCCTGAGAAGTTCAGCACAGACAATCAGAACCTCGTCACACAGGCTTCCTTCAACACATGCCTGCGTGTCACTGTGGATTTTGTACTTGCCTTGCAGGTATAGATGCGGTTGTCATACTGAGCAGAGTAGCGGCAGCGATGTTTGGCTTCGTGGTCGAGTCCCTCCTTAAGGTGATTCATGCTTCTCTTACAGCCTGAACTGAAAGCGGGAGCATACCGAGTCAAAGAATTTGCTTGTTTTCACCTTTAACAATAACTGAACTTGAACTCCTATTACTATCCATAATTCAAAATGAAATGTAGCTGTGACACTTAATCATAAAATAATATTATTATTTACACAGTTGTAGTTAGTATAGTTAAATCTAAGAGAACCAGTGTAAACCACAGAGGAATAGCAGTATATTGTGACATGCTCCTTTATTGTATCTCAGAGGACAGTTGTAACATCTGAGAATGTAAACAAATATAATCCTTTTCTGTCATGTTTGTTTTTCTGTCTCATTTCTGTTTTCCTGTGATTGAACTACAGGTGCTGTAAAATAAGTGAGAGACACGTACCCACAGCTGAGGCAGATGCTCGAGCAGGTAAAGTACTCATCGGGAAAGAAGGAGTTACTGGTCATGTACTCATCTGGAACCTCCCCACTGAATCGCTCGCTCAAGGCCTGAGGAGAGGAGCAACGAGGAGATGGAGGGACAGGAAGGGTCAATGACACCCACTTTAGGTGATTCTGTCTCTATATTCTGAACTGAATGCATTAACACATGCATACTGTATTCACACAAAAGTGCTTCTTCACTTCGCACTTCCAAATGTCCCGATACATGGCTATACAATACACATTTCCTCATACAAGCATGCATCACTACCTGCAGAGCCTTGTAGATGACACTGGCAGAACGTGGCGAGCGGGTGGTGTTGTTATCCAGCTGTTGCTCCAGGTTGCGCAGCAGGCCACTGAAGTCTGTGGGAGGGTTGTAGGTCCGAGTTCCACGGTACTGGATGGAGCTGAACGCTTCTGGAAACAAACCCAGCTTCCTGAAACGATCCTGCAGCAGACGCTCAGCTGACTCAGATGGCTTGTCTGGAGATGGAGAGAGAGTGAAGGAGAGGATAACTTGAGCATCTTTAAACAATCTTATGCCAGACCTTACGCTACAAAGTACAGTCCAAATCATAAACTCTGGTTATCTGATATACCTGATCCTAGTAGCTTGGTGTGGACGGTCTCATGGAAGATGATCACTGCAGGACCCAGAGTGGACAACGGGACGTCCAAACCACAGCGGCTGGTAGTCGCCTTCAACTCCCTAGTGAAGTGTTTCAAGTAGGCATCTGATGCGTCGCCGAGGAACTTGAAGAGATCGTCATGGAGACGGTCAGCATGGGTCCTGTAGATGACTACATCAGAAATAGCCAGGACCTTGAGAAGCAGCCGGGTTCGCTGGCCCTGATTGGCTCCTGGTGACCGGTATAAAGAGAGTAATGAAAGCCTATTAATTGTGGAAAACAGCCTCCTGCTACCTCTGTTTATCTCATTATATTATGCAAATCAATTGTTTGCCCCATACCGGCCCCGAGTAGTCCCTCTGTGTCGATTACTACAACCCAGTGCACAGGGTCCATAGCTGCCCAAACACCCACAGTGCAGGACTCCTGGGTGGGTGAGGTCTTGAACACTTCTCTCCCGAGGAAAAATGTATGGTTCAGGGTGTGGGACTTGCCCTCCCCAGTGTTCCCAAAGATTGAGACCACCTTGAGGAGCTCATCTGGTCTGCAGCCCAGTCGTCTGACAAAATCCTCCTCATCCTTCACCTGAGAATCCACACACAAGATCAGCCACATCATCATAACATCACAGGAAGAACAAAAGATCTGTAACTTCTTCTCACACTCTTACCTGCATCTCCTCCTTCTCGTCCACCAAAAGGAAGCTGGACACCTTCTCCAGCTTGGCCTTCAAGATCTCCATCTCTGACTCCCCGGCAGAAACGCTGTTGTCCTGGGGAGCTTTGGCTGGAGGGTAAGGCGTCAGAGGGTGCTTCCTCTTGTTGACCCCCCCGTGGGTACGTTTCTGGCAATCCAAACACAGGTTGATCTTACAACCCTGACAGCGCACCACAGCTCTGAGCCGTCCGCCGTTCGCAGAGCAGCTGCTGTCACCTTTACAGGAGTCACAGAAAGGAACGTGTCCCGATGCAATCCGAACCCGGTCGTGATTCCTCATCCGCTCCTGGCGATGGAGCTCCAGTTCACAGCGGGCACACTGCAGGCTGCCGCATTCATCACACTCAAACGCAGCCTCGTCTGAGCCCCCACAGGCGTAGCTCTCCTGACAGACTAGGATTGTGTTCATTCCTTTATCTACAGCTGGACCTTGACCACTCATCTCAGACCTGACAAGTCAGGACACAACCTTTGGTGTTGATAAGAAGCGGAAACTATGATTTTAAAAGTATTATTAAGACTGGCGAGGACTGCAAAAGCAGTGCAGGTGGAAGACACAAGGTTATGGCACGTCTAAGCAAATCTCTATGACCAGATGTGACGGTCCTAAAAGCCAATTCACCTGTATTTAATACTGTTAAAAAGGACTCTGAAATGTTCGGAGAAAGTTACTGCTTACTGTCAAAGAGGATATTCAGTCTGTAACAAAGCAAGCCCAGGCAAATTTCAAACGCACTTGTCCAGACTAGTAATCACTTCATGTATTTATGGCACAACAGTTGCTAGCTAACATTAGCTGCATCTCTTCTGTTGGTTTCAGTAATGTTGCAGCTCGGCTAACGGTGCCAAGTTGCTATTTAAAAGTAGCTCTGTATGCTCGCCATAATGCCCTAAAAACACGCTGTGAAACTCAGAAATAAAACAGCCACTAGCTGCCCTTAGCTACACAAAGGGATACACTTCTGAAGAAACAAACAACCTTCATTTCAACCGACTGACCTAGCAGCGGCTACTAGTCCGACGGACGACGACTGTCTTGTTAACTTAGCCGCTGCCTCAGCACAGTCTAAAACCGGACACGTACACTGTCTAACACCATAGCGCCGACTGCCACATATAGAGAAGGTTAGCTGGCTCGGCTGTTTTGTCTCAGACCTTGTAGATGTTGTTGCTTTTACATCAGCTGATCGGCTTGTTTTTATCCAGAGGTCAAGAGTCACAAAACACAATGCATGTTGGGTAATGAAGGAGTTATGAGTTTCATAGAAAACCAAGTGTTTCCACTCTATTTATAAACTGTCCTCTGTGTTATGGTACATATACTAACTTATACTCTTCACGTGGTTTCTTAAAGTACTTTTATAAAAACTACTTGAATAACTTACAGGAGACGATACTAACCGCTGCCCATAATGCTTTGCACCTTCCAGCTGCTGTAGGGTTCGCTTTTAATTGTTGACGGAGTATACCGAATCTTCCTGGGGTGGACGGAGGCAACACGTAATATTAACACAGTGAACCAGTATTAAGCACTCTATCATTTATAGTTTATTGTTAGGTTGACTAATTATTTGAATACCCCTGTTTGCCGTGGAGCACGCGGGTCGCCACTATCAGTTACCACTTGCCCTTTATGTTAGCCACTTAAACTGTAATAACCCGTCTACCCCGGTGTTAAATAACGAGCGCGGCCAATGTGAGGATTGATTTGTTTTTACGGGCACCAATGCACTTAAACTTGTATTGGGAACTATCTTTGCCGTTTTGTTTTTTTCTTCTAATTTTATATTTAACAGGAGCAAGCTAGCACTTTAAGAATATACGCATATGTTCCCTTTCATTGTCAATAAGAAAGCACCGCTGTCTGTCTTCATATGCCGCTGACCTTGCCTATTATAGCAGGTAGCTAACGTTAGCTCAGCGCTAAGCTAACTGTGCCTCTCACACTTTACCAAAGTCTCTATAACGTCACTCAGTTCGTGCGTTTCTTCTTTACTTTCCCTGTATTCGTTGCGTTCATAATGGAAGACGAAGCGTTTACTGACATTAATGGCAAAGCTATATTTCTGGACTGTCAGAGTCACTCCAGTTTTTGCAGGGAGTTCACTGTCAGCTCCCCCAAAGTGTCCATCGGCAAGGTGATGGTGTACACCTGCTCTGTTTGGCTGTTAGCATACGCCGTGTTCTTCTTCACACAGGTAAGATGAATAACTTGCTACTACTGACATTACAACACACTCCTTCCTGAATGAATCACCGTAACCATGTTACTAAATAACGAACAGACAAAAAAATCACAACAGTGTAGTGTCAAAACTTTTATGGTAGTTTTTATTTCCTTTAAAGGAAGTATTCGTAAAGTAAGTTATACCGTTTTGAGTCTTCCAAGTTTAACTCCATGACTGGTTAAACTGATTTAATGTTATATTATCTTTACTTGACCATGCTGTATACTCTAGATCATTTATTGTATGATAGCTCAAATTGTCATGTTTATTATTTGTTGACTGTTAGTGTTGATTGACTGTGTTAAATCAGATCAACATGCTTCAGGTAAACAAGCTACACTTTGTGATCCGTAGTAATAAGTGGTCCTAATGTCCTCTTTTGTTTTTAAGTGGGATAGTGGGATTCATATAGACATGTCACACTGAACAAGATCTTTATGTGAATGTCTTTCCCTCTCTTGCAGAACACTGCAGTTCTGTCCAGTGCTATCCTCATCACCCTGGTCGGCATGATGCTTCACATCCACTTTGTGAAGGTGGACCACGAGTCCCTGCTCGTCATTGGCTCCTTAGGGATTCAGGTGTCCTCCAGCTATGCCTCAGGCCGCGAGACCACCACTTTCATTGAGATGAGCAAGATCAAGGATATTGTCATCAATGAAGCAATCTACATGGTGAATAAAGAAATTTCTGTTGTATGCAATATGATATTAAGGATATCGTTATTGTATGCTATTATCATACAGTATTGTCTAAAATGAGTGGATTGATGTCCAATGTTTTATTTCAGCATCAGATCATCTACTACCTTTGCGTACTGTTGAAGGACCCCTCAGAACCAAATGCAGTGTCAAGCGTTGTGCCGTTGTTTCAGGTGAGGATGATGCACAATGTGCTCGTATCTCAGATGGAGACTTGCTTCTGGCAAGTTACTTTCAGCGTTTTGTTTGTCATTTATTTCCCCTGGAAAGGCTTCTAATAAACACATTGTCAATCACAGTAGTCTGTTTTTAATGAACATTGTTTTTTTGTCTTTCAGAGTTCAAAGCCGAGGCTGAACTGCTTGGTGAAAGTTTACAGAAGCTGTCAGGAGATTCTTTCAAAGTGCTGATGAAACATGAGTCATACATTAGCAATGTCTGTGGTCATGCAGCAAGCTTTTAATATTTCTTTGCTTAAGTCATTTTCTTTTTTTTAAAATTCATTTTGGCACACCTTAATTTAATTAGATGTACATGTGTAATTTGATGAATTATTTCCCTCCTGTGTCATAATTACCTCATGTAATGCTTCTGTTGTGTAGTTACTTGAAAAACCTATGAAAGATAGCACTGGTATTAGACCACTTGTTTGAAACTAAGGAGCCAAACTTTTTAACTGATACAGTATTATAAGAAAATATATTTAACAATTTAGCTTTTTTACTTATTTATACATTTAAATTTGAATGTAATAATAAATGTAGTAACTGTGACATTTTCTAGACTTTATAAACATTCTCATACTGTATTTTTATGATCAAAATAAATTTGATTGACAGGACAATTTGTGATCACTGCTAGATAGTGAGTGCTTTTGGTCTCAGTTTTTGAGGAGCCTTACTTTCATTCCCCAGAAGGGGGCAGTACCACACTTACTCACGCTCATATACTTGAATAATCAGACTGAAGAACACTGAATCAACCTCTATTTATTATCCAAATTAGATACATGTATCAGTTCTGATGAAATCACCTCAGATGTACACTCACTTTGTCCTGGTTTTTGTTTGAATGTACACAGGAAGCTTTAAAGAGGAGTTATTAAATGAGATGTATAAATGTGTCAGATGTGCTATGTGTACAGTATATTTTTATGAATAACATCCACACCCTCTTCCTGAAATATGTTTTCACTTCCTCATAACTATACCTTCATCTGGTAGAGACAGTTGGGCACGTTTTCTTCCGTCGCCTGTCACCTCACTTATGACTGTTGACATTACCAGACCTGTTTTCAGAAATGTTTCTTTAGGTTTACTCACAGACCAAATGACAATGGCAGTGTGTTTAGGATCAGTTTCAGAATGAGTGCTATTGCAGAAAACTAAGACACTTTGCTTAAGAACATTAGCTTTGATAAGAATTCATTAAGTAATAGAAGGTAAACAGAGAGGATGTGTTCAGTACTTTCCACCAGGATGGGAAAACCGTTCCCACAAAAATGACTTGTGGTTGTAACTCTTTAACAATATGACTGATTGAGTCATGAGTATCCACTGCCTGTAGTTTTAAGTTCAGAACCCCTGTTTTCACCAGCACTCGGCCTGCATTTCCCACCAGGCCTTGTTTTTTCCATCCATTCTAATTCTCGACGACCATCTGCAGCTCCCAGTCAGACCTGTGTGTGAACTCTGTGCTGCATGGGCCAACAAAACAAGCAGAAGGGTGTGATTTTCATGGGGCGCAGCGTTACGCTCCTGTGAAGAGTGGTCCTCTGACGGGATAATAGTCCCTCCTGGAGGTGTGAAACAGCCAGGAACCGGCAGAGGAGAAATCGTGGGGGTGACCAGGGGTGACACCTCAGGGCTTCTGAATAGGCCTCATAAACCAGCAGCAACCCCCACTGAGTGTAAATCATAGGTAGGGTGAAGGTTTGGCAGGGCAAAAACACAGTGAGGCTTTCTTCAGCCAGAGGTGTGGACTGTTAATTACCCTTGTTTATTAGAGGGTTGTAATTGCACATTAACTTTTTTTGTTGTATTTCTGCTTCCGACTTTAAAATACTCATCGATACAGACTGAACCCCTGTTGTCCTTCTTGTTACTGCTGGTTTTCATTCAATTGGTGTTTTCTATGTAATTCACGTGGGTCTCCATTATCTTAATGGTAACAGTGTAAAATCAGCTTATGGTGTTTAGGGTGTGAGAATCTCGTGGTTTAGAGGGACAGGAGGGATTGGTGTCCCACTGAGATGGGGAGTTGCCCCCTTTACCGCCTGTAGTGCACACACACACACCCACATACATACACACACACACGTTCATTTCAGAAATTGCACTAAGTCACTTTCTTGCTAAGAGAGGCTTATATTTGTCTGTTAAAGCTACAGCCAGCAGCCTGTTAGCTTAGTTTAGCATAAAGGCCCGAAACAGGAGAAACAGCTTACCTGGTTCTGTCTAGAGGTAATAAAATCCACACACAAGCACCTTTCACTAATTAACGTGATATCTTTTGTTTTCTTAATCCACACATAAATCTAAGCATAGAAATAGAATTTACTGCTTCACAGCAGGACAACTGTCCAGTATCAGTAACTCTCTAAAGTATTTGCTGGTTACCTGGAAACTGCCCCCGGCCAAGAAATAATATAGCACATAAATATCCATAAAATTGCTGTAGTTTTAACATGTATTTATTAAACAAATGAGGTATAACATGTTAATTAGTGAGCTTCAGAGGTGCTGGTAGGCAGGTTTGTTACCTTCCTACAGAGCTGGACTACCTGTTCGCCCCTGATTCAGATCTTTATGCTATGCTAAGATAACAAAGTGCTACATATTTTCCATACAGACATGAGAGTGGTATCAATCTTCTCATCAAACTCACAGCAAAGAGTGTATTTCCCAAAATGTCAAACTGAGTCACACATGTACTGTACCTTTGCTCTACTTTACACAGGCAATCCAACACAGTGAATAAAACAGAAAATATGTCAATGCAACAATAAAGTTTACAGAAATTAACAATGTGCAAAGGCTGGTCACCTGGCTCAACAGAAACTGTTTTCATATAATGCTCTGATTCTATGCAGCATTGTGATTTTGTGTCGTTATTCTTGTGTACTGAGTTCCCCGGCTGACAGACGCTGAAGGAAGAAAGCGTCAGGGTATTGTTTGAAACGTGTCCGTTTATCCACTGTACCTACCAGTCCACACAGGCAGGTGTAACTTGATGTCAGTTTGGATTTGAATCTCAAAAAATCCCTCCCTGCCTCGCTGGTAACGTCAGAGGGAGTATTACCGGTCACTTTATTCTCCCTCCCTGAATGCGCATGTACATGTACACAGTGTTGTGGTTTCATATGGAAGCATATCTTCCTGTATGACATGTATTTGCATATTCCCCTGACAGACATTTTCTCCATTATTCTGTCTATCATGGAAAATGTATTATTTTTTTCCCCAAAGTTAGAGGTGAAACTCTATATATTTTTTGCATTTTGGGCAAGTGAGCTTCCTTATCCTTTTTAACCTGACTGTCTGTCATCAGAGCTTACCTTGGGGACTCTAACTGCAGAACACATTGTTCCTGTAACGTTCAAAATGTACCTGATCACCTCTCTGTCCAAACATATGCATCTCTTTGTTTATTGTGTGCATCCAGCATTGACAGGCCAATGCAGCCAAGAAAGACGAGAAAGCAAACTGCAGAGAAAACGTCTACAATAATAGAGAAGCACTTTCAAGACAGTAGAATATTAAAATAAGAAAAGATTTGGTTGTAAAAAAAGATAGTAAAAACAGACATATTACACAATGGTATTAACAGATGTGCAAGTTCAACGGTGCTCAGCCTCCTCTGTATGAAACTAGATTGTGGTCACATTAATGACAGAAGAGGAACAGATAAGACTAAGCTGCAGGTTGGAGGATAAGCCTGGTCTGCCGGGTGGCATTGCAGAACTGGTCTTGGCACAAAAGAGCATTTATCAAACTCTGTGGAACCTTTTTTTGGTAACATGATCCACTGACTAAAGACACTGTGCATTGTAGCTGCTTTAGGTCATTGCGGACCAAAAGTCCATGATAGAAAACAATGTGTCATTTCAAATCCTCTACTAACCCCTTAATTTAGACTTCTTTTTCTTCTTTTGTGACACTTCAGGAAGTTGCTTTTTTAATGTGTGTTAAAACACTTGTATATTTATGTAATCCATTAACACCCTAACTAGAGGCAGTGACGTCTGCAACCACGGTGATCAATTGTTTTTTCTTCAGGGGAAAACTTGCTCATATTTGCTCAGAAACCAGTTTCCTTCCTGGAGTGGAAAGTCCAGGGCAGCCCTCCTTCTGTCCTGTGACAGGAGACAATGTTGGACCTCGGTGTTGAAACTGCCAAATTGTATTTACCCAAGCTTTTATCAGCTAATCCAGCCAACTGGCTGCTACTGTTGCTGCACAGTGAAACTTTTAATGATTCTGTTAGCATGAGTTGATGATCCTGTTGAGCCTTTAGTGCGGTGAAAGCCAAGCTCCCTCCTTCTGAGTTTTCTAATCTACCAGTCAGTTTAAATGCAAATTATTATTATTCTAAATACAACGAAACAAATGAAACTGATTCCTCTCAGGCCACGCCCGACGCAGCGTCACCTGGTAGATGTGAGGTAAGTGAGACAAACTTCTGGTCAGACCAGCTGGCAGAAGATAAGAGAGCGAGAAGCCTGCTCTACAGGTCTGTCAGGGCAGCTGACAGCAGAGAGCTACCTGCTAACACACATCCGTTTTCTCTTTTTATGTCTAAAGAAAAGGGCTGTGCCATTGAGTGTGTATGGGCATGCGGTTTTGTGTGTAAGAGAGCGACTCTAAACTGCCATATTCAAATCCTCTGGCCATATCTGTGCTGTTACAGTGATGCTTTTATTGGCCTGGAAGTACGTGATTTGATTGCCCCTCTATTTTTGTTTATGTGTCTCCTCATGACATTGTGCTATTCCCATTCCCATATCAGTAATACGCTATTGCTGTGTGATGACAGCTGCTCACTTACTTCACCATTAGTGGTGCCACAGTGTCTGTGATCAGTGATTGAGTCAGAATTGATGTTGTCTGCATAAAACTTTAAGGGCAATAAATTCAAAACAAGGCCATTAATAAACAAAGGTGACTTTACAGAGGGTCTTTTAATTCATACAGTGTTGAGTTTTATTACTTATAATAAATCATGAGGAAGATGCAAGCCACACATCAACTGTTATGATTCTGCTGATGCCACTTTATGTTTCTGTGGTGATCCCCATTTTTAACTTTGTGTCGGTTCCTATGAATCATCCCAACAACAGAAACTCCCTTAGACAGTTACTAATGTAATGACAGGACTGCTTCCTTCATGTCTGATAATAGATAGGCATGTGCAGATTATGTGTGTCACAGATAAGTACGCCTGCTCTGTAATCTGCTGTCGGAGAGATGCGACTTTTGAAGATGCTATGTCACTTGACAAATGCCCCCATGGTTAACAAACGCCAATGGCACGCGCTCCACACGAGAAATGACATCACATCTGACAATGTGACACATTCAACAATGGACAGGATGAGTAAGAGAGGATTAGAAAACAATCATGATGAAGATGAAAGATAGGAACACTGTACAGTAACTGGTGTTCTTTTGAAAATCTGAATTTGTCATTTGTACCTCTGGTTATTAAGTTTACGATGAAAACGTGGTCCTTCATTAGTAAAAGCAACGTGAATGATCCACCAATACTAGAACCAACCTGTTCTCTTTTACTTAAAGGAAATATTTTTCTAAATTAACACCATGAGTTGAGGTATAATTCTCAGACTTTCTTACAGTTCATGAAAAAAAATGACATTTTTGGAGATGGTTTAACATGAAAACGACTTTATATCATGTGTTTAAACTGTAATCTTACATTTACTACAGCATAGGCAAAATCCTGAAGAGTTTTATCCTGCGGGATGAGGTTGTGTCATGATCCGGACTCCTGGGAAGCCCCACAGCAAGTTTATGTTGCATCATAACTACATGACACAACATTAGTGGAAAGTTATCACGTACTGTTCCAAGGGACTGGAGTATTTTTCTTTTTATGCTACTTTAACACTCTCACTCAACTACATTTGAGAGAACAATACTGCTCTTTTTAGTCAACTACATGTATCTGACAGCTGTATCTACTAGTTACAAAACACACAAACTTGTGAACACAGAGTTCAGCCACAAAAAAAAAACTCTGCTTTATCTTTAGTTCAATTTAGTTTTAAAGAGTGAAAAATAAACTATTTTCATAAGTCAACGTTTTCGGAATTCTGATTTACCAACCTGCCTCACTCTCTCGTGTTTCAAGCAACAGATATTCATGGAAAAACAGGTTGAAATATTCTCACAGCACTGAAAAATAATGCAACAAAAAATCGAGTAGAGTAATTCTACTTGACCCCAAAGGTGACATTTTTAATTAAGAGTACTTTTACTTTTGTCAACTGAAGTACATTTTGTTGATAGTAATTAAGTACATGCAGGGAATGCTGGAATTTGAGTATTTTCACATCCATAGATAAATACAGTATGTTATTAATCCCCAAAAGAACTTGCAATGTTACAACACACACATCACAAAAACAATGAGTTTAGGGAAAACCAAATACAATCAAATGTTAAATGATATACAGTTAGTGAATAGACAAAATCAAGTTTTTAAAAATAAAAATACCATAAAGAGGTGTTGTGGTGTTTCTACTTTCCTTAAAGTTGAGTAAAAATGTCACTCATATTACAGATATAAGTGCTTTCTTGCCGAGTTGGTTGAGAAGATTAATACCACATTCATGCCTGTAAACATGTAGCTATAGAGCCAGTAGCTGGGTTAGCTTAGCCTTTGAGTAGAGCCAGGCTAGCTGTGTCGCTCTGTTTCCAGTCTTTATGCTAAGCTAGGCTAAGCGTCTCCTGGCTGTAGCTGTGCATTATAACATAAGATGGAACTTTAATAATCCCGAAGGAAATTCTTGTGCCAGACATAGCTCCAAAACAGTAGAGAGCAACAGTTAAATATATGTGAAAAAAAATAAAGAATAGAATAAAATAGGATAAATAAAAATATAAAGTATATGTACCAATATTTACACAATGTATAAACAGATTTACCAGACAAACATTGTCACTGGATGGGTGAGATGTAGAGTCCTATTGCACATGATGGTGAATAATATTGAACATGATAAGAATGAAATATATATTAACCATATTAGTAATGGATCAGATGTCCTTCCTGCAGAAGGGGGAGGAGTTATAGAGTTTGATGGCCACTGGAAGGAAAGACTTCCTGTGGCGTTCTGTCGTGCTCCTTGGTGGCCTCAGTCTACCACTGAAGGTGCTCCGGTATGACTCCAGTGTGGCATGCAGGGGGTGAGAGGCATTGTCCATAATACTGAGGATTTTCCTTAGTATCCTCCTCCCTATCAAACATGATAGAGGTATCAATCATCTAACGCTTGGTAAGAAAATGAATAAATGTATTTTCCAAAATGTCACTGCTAGCCAACTATGATGACGATGATAACAATTTAGATGTAAAAGGTCATTGTCATTGGACCAGCTCCTGAATGAATATATCTCATTACATTAGCCCGATTTCCTCATGTTATTTTTTAACATTG
Organism: Lates japonicus; assembly: GCA_033238685.1. NCBI lineage: Eukaryota > Metazoa > Chordata > Actinopteri > Centropomidae > Lates > Lates japonicus. The sequence goes on along the minus strand of BRZM01000038.1, from coordinate 4,764,671 downwards.
AGGGTCCATTCTGATTCATGTGAAAGTGAAGTTATCTCTTATTCTCCTCTGAATGTGCTCCAACCACACACACACACTCCCCTCGATGGCGGTGACACAAACATTCTGACTAAGCCGATTTACTGTGCTGTGAGTAACCGGACAGCAACCAGCCATTCTCTGTTGAACATGTCCGGACAAACCTTATCTCTCTCTCAGAAAGTCGGGTGAAACACACAATATCTATTGTCATTAACCCATCGGACGACATCACGTGTTGGAAAATAGTCATTGGTGTCTGCCTGTCTGAATTCTAGGGAACCTGTGTGTACGTGCCACCTGTATGTACACTCACACTGTAAACCTATTCTGATTCTGTCATTAGTGTTTATGCATGTATAGTGATACCTGTGTGGGTGCACTTGTGTGTATCCACACGCGTGTAGCAAAGGTTACATGGGACAACAGGAGTTGCGCTGACTTGCACCATGCCCTCATTTGCTTCACTGCCACCATGTGTGTTGTGTAAATGTCACAACAACCCCTTCGCCGCCTCCCTCCTCTCCTCATCCCCCGATGCCACTGTGAGAACACTTCCCCCCCTTGATTCCCAGACGTGGACACACCCAATGTACAGACTCACCTCCAATCAAATCCCACACTTACCCTATGCAAATGATACTCAGTATTCCCTCCTAAACCTGGTTAACTGTCACTGTTCAAAACTAAAACACACACAAATGAATTTAAACAGTCCTGTCCTCTGTCTATTTCACCATCTCCTCTCCAGCTTAGCTACAGATTAAGATGCAGCTTGATAAACAGCATGAAACCAAACTAAATCTTACTGCCCAGGCACAAGATTTAATCTTTAGTCACTGTACCTTTGATGTTACAGTATAATGTCGACCTATTTAGTACCTATACCTATTTTAATTTGACCTTTCCCCAAATATGATTTTTTTTAATTCAATACCAGTCTAATAGATTTTTTCCAACTTATTTTTGGTTGCGATTTGATTCTGCTTTGGCTATTTCAGTCATCAATACAAACAATCTGAACTGACAGAAATCACCCCCATGATCTCATTACTCTTGCATAAAGAACACACACATCCCACATTTTTGATTCACGTGCTACAAATGGATTCTGTCTGATAAGTTACAGTCATGAAGGAGCTGATTTGTCACAAAAGCAAAGACACTTTTTGGCTGTTTTTAATCCACAACCAATGTGTATCTCACACTCCGTAATGACGACGAGTTGTGTCACTCCCCGCAACCCCCAACCAAGCCATTCAGAACCTTCTCACAACAGATAGCCGTTGACTCTTTTAATTCAAATCAGACGGAAGGTGTTAAGATGTGACATAGATCGCTTCTACTCTCTGTCCTGGAGAGATAATACAGTCGTTTACTGGTGATCTTTGGGAGAATAGGTCTGCAGATGTGCCCTGTATAGAGGACAGTGTATTGATAAGATTGTGACACGTTCAGTGACTAAACCATCACTCAGGCTTTTGTCAGATTACGCCTGTTTCTCATCAATGGAGCAAGCTTGGACACACAGAAGGCTGAACATGATGATTTCACAATAAACATCAAATTATACTGTATGTACAGCAAGATGACAATTTTACAATATAATTTAATAAGACAGTTTCCAAAAAACAATATGTGTAATACACAAAAATACAGCCATTTGAGAGGATGTTTTGATTTATAACAATAAAATGTCTATGTTCATCTAACTAGTAGCTGTTACAGCAAGTGCAGAAGATGAAATGACTATCAACATACCGTATGTATTGACACTTTGTAAGACATGTGCATGAGCTGCAGCACTGGTGCCTACACACACATGTCTAGTATAATACCCAGAATTTCTTGTATTGCCTACTGCTTATTGTATTGATTCTTAGGCATCTATGTATATAACAGTTCTTTTATTATGTACTTCTTTGAGCATTGCGGGTTGGTGCTGCATACAGTAGTATTGCTGCTGTATTGACTGTTTTATTGCATATGTTCTTTTTGTGCTTACACAGCCAATCCCTTTACTGTAATTTAGTCTGTCAACTAATAACTGTCACAATATGATTGCGAATTCAGGGACAGCACATAAAAACAGCATCACATTACACACCAGTCTTCTCCTTTTACACCGCAAACACAACAGCTGATTGCACTACTTTCTCACTGCTTTTGTGTCCTGTGTGTCCCGAGTTGTGGAGGGCTAATAATGTGCAGCGTGTCTACCTACAGGTCGTCAGCAACATAATGAGACCTGAGACGAGGCCTGATTGAAGTGCTAATGCCCTCATCACTCTCTGAGGTACTAAATGCGCTCTTCGGCTGTCTCATCTCAAAAGCTGCCTGCATTTCACCTCTGCGCTACTTTGATCATGTGTGGTCACTGATGGTCACTATGAAGTCGTTATGTCCCTTGATGACTGAAGATTAAGATAAGACAACGTACTGTGTAATAGAAAGAACTGTATCTGATAATGTCATGAATACCTCAGGCGTATTTCAAGCCCCTGAATATGACATTACAGGGTCTTACAATGCAAAATGAGCTTTTGCTGGCAACTTTGTTTGCAAGTGTTGGAGTTTGTTTGCATATCAGCCCTGTGTATTACTCAACTGCATGAATGACAAGCCTAGCAGATCCATGGAAGCAAGCTAAAGCTGTTAACTGTGGGACAGAAATAATCGTTGTTGCCTCCAGGCACAGTCACAGTCAGGAACTGGGACGATTCTCACTGGCTTTGCTCGACACCGAAACTGACAGTTTATGTTTTGACAAAAATAATGGGAGGTTTTTAAATCAACATTCTCGTACAGTTAATGTGAGTGACAGGTTGGCTTTTGTTATGGAAATGAGCTCCACAAGTTAATTACATGGGAAAGAGGGAAATGGTAAATAGTATGTAATAGTATGCAGCATGCAAAAAATACTTAATAACAACATGTTACTTAAAATATTAATTTGCTAGTCTGTTAATGGTAAAATGAATGCCATTTTTATGCTTATGCTTTGACAGTTTTGCTTTAAGCTTTACTTTTGAACACTGCCACTCAGTCATAAAGTCACACACACCTGTCACTGATTCTCAGAAACACAAAGTCAAGGTGGAAATAGAACAATAACAACAACAAAAACCACAACAGGTTTTCTTTTTTTTTGGTCTGTGTGAAAGAGACATTGCGAGCTGTGCCAAGTCTTACTCAAAGCATAACTGTTCAAACTGCCAATTTGGATGACCGAGGAGCAGCCGTAGCAAGCCAATAGGCTTTGTCCTCGTCCAGGCAGACCTGTCGGTGCACCTGCTGATTCCCAGGCCTCCTTGCCAATGTTCGACTACAGTGAAACCCGGCGAGAGTGAAACTGGCCCAGAGCCAGAGGAAGAGCTGGTTGACTACTCCTGACACAATCGCTAAAAGCAGGGGATCCTGGGAGGAGGACCAGCCCTGAGTGTGGAGATGAGAAAAATAGATGACTAACCATGAGAAGAGAAAGAGAGGAGAAGGAGGAGAAGAAACAGTTCATTGAACTCCTGGGAACCTAAAACCTGTCCGACGCGGCCTTCACGATTGCTCAATGAGTGTGCTATGACTGCGCAACCTGTGTGAGTGTCTGTGTTTGCATCATATATGAGTGTACCACCACCTGCATTCACTACATTTCACTACTGTACACTTTTTTCAGTGAATATTTTTTGTATTAAAACAAGGGACCTTGCAAAGCATCTGTGTTTTGCCTTTCACTGAAAGACTGTTTCAGTGGAAAAGAGTCATAAATAAAACATGACATTCAAGTGTGTTTTTCAAAGGAGTCTCATGGCCTGTCTTGACCCTAGGGTGCTACCTTTCAAGATGTTTATAACCACAGAGCTCCTGACCTTCACCTGCCCTCACACAAACCTGAACATCTCTTACCTCTCAGCAAAACACAGAGACATACATGGTGGAAAGCAATGCCAGTGGGATAAACCTTTTTATTAACAGCGATCACATTTCAAAGTCTTCCTTTGACTCCTTCCAAGGCTACTAAACAACAGAGGACTTAAGAGTGTGTCTGTCTACATTACCATTTCCAGTTGATTACAACTTTGGTCTTATTTTCTGAAATCCCTACATAATGCCTAGCAATCGGGACAACAATGCACTCAGTAAATTAACTGCTGAAATCTGGGAACGCAGCGACATTTCTGCAACAAAATCTGTCAGGGCATGAAACACAAGTAGTCAGACAATCTGACTGGATGTAACCAAGCCAACTGTTTATCTAAACTAAAATTTCAAAACTTTATTTGGAGGTCGAGTAGAAAGTGAGAACCCTATGAGTATCAGTAATGATACCTAATTACACAAGAGGTTGGTCTAAACTGTAATGTATATTTAGGTGATATTTTTCCATTATTTATTTATTGATTTTTACTCCAAATGAGTTTTAGCACTTTGCAGCAATGCAACAAGCTGTGAACACAACAGCCATATCATCTTCTTATAAAGTTTATACAACCTATTTGCCTATCCAGCAGAAATGGGGAAACATTAGCATTCACTCTGGGTCATTTTTGTCTCCACCTGATGAATCTAAGTCCAGCATTCTCCCTCCTTTTGGCTCTGTTTTGGTCCCCACCAATTCCTTAGGGAACTATCTGGCTCTATGGCCGCTACCTGCTCTGTTATGTTCACCACTAGTTTTTACAGCTTTTTGGCTGAAAACAGGCATCTCTTGCCTGTGTCTGGAAGTGAAGCTAAAGCTGTGAGAGTGAATCAGTACAGTAATGTTGTGGGCCTCAAAACCAAAACAATTAGCTAAAAGATGCTAAAACAGTCAATGGAACTGAGGGAAATTGCAGTTGGGTGATAAATCTCTGTGTGTTCAACATCACAAATGACCCCTTTCATGTTACACATAGTCATTTGATCCACAGTTAATATAAAAATATTGATTAGAGCAGCTTTAATTCCATATGCATCATGATAGTCCTTGTAGAATGTCAGTGGGCCAAGCTTTCCAAACAGCCATGGCTGGTCCCAACTGCTCCCTGACGGTCACAGCAGAGTTCATCACGAGTCCACTTGTGTCGGTGGTGTCAGATGACAAAACACCAGCTCTTTTCTGTGACCTCTCCATACAAGGTCATTAGGCCGAGACGCAGGATGTCCCACTTTAACCCATTGATAACAGCCGTTCAAACAGGACCCTGACACATGGCTGCGCAATGGACAGCACACTGACTAATGGCAAACAGATTGCTGATGTATTGGGGTGAGTGTGTGTTTTTGATCCTCTCGCTCATCTGTGACTCATCCACCTTGCTCATAACAAATGCACTGCAGAGCTGCTAGGTCCACAAGTGTTTTGTAACCCCTCAATGCTCTATCTTTATGCGTCTCTCGGTCACCCCAGTTTGCCTCTCAAATAACCCTCTGTCTATGTTCTTTTTTCTCCAACTCAGTTTAAAAACAAACATTATGGCCATTTAATGCCTAATTGTCTAATTTTATTGAAAATGGTGTAATAAACCAGCCCAGTGCTGCTGTTAGTTTTCAGTCAGTGAATCTGACACAGTCACACTTCTCTGAATGCCACTCTCCCGTGTCTCCAGCCCTTTCAAAATGGGCACAACCAGACACAGCAATCAGTCACAGCATGGCACTGCCAGAGCCCGTCAGCGGTCATGTGGATTGCCTTAGAATTGGCCGACCAATAGCACAGCTGGAGGCTAGAGGTTACTTATCATATCCTTGAATGGGGAGATGGTTCAGGAAAAGTACCTGGTGTGGTGATGAGGATTATTCAGACTGCCTGTAGAGAGCAGTGCTTGCTGTTTTCTAATGCTTTTGATGTCTCTTTTGAAAAACTCTTCCCTGAATGTAGGGTAGCTGCTACTATCAGACGTGATAAGCGATTATGACTGTGAATTGTGCTGTCAAAAGCACGCCGTTCTAAAAATACACAAAACACAGAAACTGTAATTTGCACTTCATTTATTTGCATCACATCACTCCGACATGTAAATAAGATGCACAGGTTATAGAGGTGGGCTGATAGTGATACAAAACTTGAAAGAAACTGTTTATGGAATACATACATTTTTAATTCATGTCTTATCTAATATTTCATAAACATGACATATGAACTGTTTTAACAAACAGAATAGAAAATACATTAAACTGACTTCCACAAGAAGCATATAGTAAAGCCATATCCTGGTTCTGGTTACATATATACACCTGTATATCCACCAGATATCAATACACTGGATTCCAAAGTCTGATTTTCTTTTGTACAGATGTCACAGACACGAAGCTTTTTTCTTTTTAAAAAAGTGTATTACCTACACTTACATTCACACAGAGGCTGTTTAGCATCCTCTAACTCTGTACACACTGGGCTATTCAAGAGGTAAGGAGTGTATTGAGCATACAAACAAAGAGGGGCGTACAAAAAAAGCCAGGCTGATGGTGGAGGTGGTGGGAGGATCTGCAGGGTGGAAGTCAGGACTCCTGCAGTGCTTGCTTTTACAGATGCAGATTGATGAGAGACAGGAACAAAAAGCCAAAGGTTACTGCTCCCATGCAACCTTTCACATCAAGACAAGAGGATTTTCAAACCAGTTCCTGTGCCAATTGGAAGATTCAAACAAAGGAAATACATTTGTTTCTGATTTGTCACAAACAAATCCTCCCACTGTGCTTCTTTTTCGTAAACGTTAAAAGAACTGATAAAATTCTCATCAAAATAAATGTTATGGGTGATAGGATTGTTAGCTGATTAACTCAAGGGCCAGAAAATACCCACCCAAACCGGCCAGGGGAGCTTTCACACACAGGTAAGAATGTGGCACCTCGCACTGCAACCTGAATTCACAGCTGCTGCATATAAATAAGCTGGGGCAGCCAGACAGCAAGAACACAACAGAGAAGTGGCTAACGCCCATTTGCTCAAATACAGCCCTGACGCTTTCTGTTTCCCTCTCTCCTTACTCTAAACGGCTGCAGTTGGTAGCAAATCTCACCATGCAAATTCACAGCATTTACATGACCGACGTGTTTTTTTGTCCCTGTGGCTCTAAGTCCAGCATGTTAATTTGATATGTTCACCTCCCTTAAAGTCAATTCACTGCCCTTTTCTCTCAAATGGCTCACCAGTGATGCATACATTTTAAAATATATGCATACTGTGTTTTTAATATGTAGACCATGTATCCTCTGTTGCTCTGGAACAATGATTGATTTGATTATAATGTAAACAATGCTGCTGTCCTGAGGTCTGTCTAATGGAGTGTTAAACCAGACCCTGGCTGGTAATGACCCAGAATCCTCTCTGTTGTCTCCAGTGACGTTAGTTCCCACTGCTCACTGTGCCCATGTCTTGATTCCCTTGCACCATTTGGCGTCCCAGAGTGAAATACGCCAAATACTTAACAAGGAAAGACGCTAAGCTATCACAGATGGGACCTGTGACATCCAGCGAGAGTAAAGAATTGCAATAAATTAATGTTTTGTCCACAACCCACAGGGTTAACAGTCTGAGCTCAGATGAAGCAGAAGAACTTCTTCCAGCTGCACCTCGAGAAAGCTTTGGTGCGCCTGTCAGAGAACCTCCTCTTCTTGGTCTTGCGAGCTTTGTTCTTAATGGCGGCAAAGATGGCCGCGTCAAACGCCTCCTTCAAGTTCTTTTGCGTGAGTGACGAACACTCAATGTAGTCCGTGGCCCTGATCTTGTCCGCCATGCTCCGGGCCCGGGGGCTAAGAACCGGCTTGACATTAGATTTGTCCAGGTTGATGAGGACGTTCACGTCCAGTAAGAGGTCCGACTGGGTCCCCACGAGGATGATGGGCGAGGACGGGTTATGAGCCCGGATCTCTGGAACCCACTTCTTGGTGATGTTGTGGAATGAGGTGGGGTTGACCATGCTGAAGCACAGGAGGAAGACGTCCGTGTGGGCATAGTTTAGAGCCCTGAACTCATCAAACTCGTCCTGAATGGAACGTAAAGAGAGAAAGCACGAGTTAGTGTCAATCAAACTATGAACACGCAAGAAAGAGTGAAAGAAACTGACTCACTAAAGCGTCAGGAAGAGATCATCCATTAAAATGCATGGTGAAATCTTGTTACTGAGTCACACATTGGATTAAGCAAGGATGTGACCCAATTTGCACCTTCACAGTTCATGTCTCATAACATTGACAGAATCAGTATATTCTATTAACAGTGAAGATTTGATGTCATATATTGTGTGTAACTGATAAATTATCAATCACCTGATACAATGAGCTCAAAAACAGAGAACAGAGAGGATTTTTTTTGCTGCAAATTGAATACTAAATACAGCCTGTAAAAGTAACATGGTGACATTTTAGTCTGCATAATTTCTTGTTGAAAATACAAATAAACTACCAGTCTTACCTGTCCAGCAGTGTCCAGAAGCTGAACTTTGACCGGAGATCCTTCTACCTGGACCTGACCTGTTGGAAACCAGAGATATGACTCAGTCAGTTTAGCTCACTTTATTTAAGATCTCTAAGAAAGAAAACATCAGAATCACACACAGGAGGCAAATTCAATGCACCACACACTGAATAAAATGTATGTCGTATTAACTTGTAAACAGAGACATAATTGCATAATATTTTACCTCCCTATTGAATCAACACTGCACACAAGCACTCATGTTGCTTCTCTATTTCTTACATAGCTTATCACTTATTATTCTTAAAAATGACCTTGGAAATTTTGAACAAGTATAAGTTGAGATCACTGACCGGAGAAGACATCAAAGCCTGTCTGCCTGTACTCTGTCGGGTAACCGTTGGTGGTGTAGCTGACAATCATGCTGGTCTTCCCGACGGCTCCGTCTCCGACCAGCATACAGCTGATAACACCGGGCTCCAGCTCGTCCTCCCGGGTCAGCCCGCAATCAGAAGGGACTCGGGACTCGTGGTAAAAGTAATCCATGTGAGGTGGCATGTCGAGCCGCACATTAAACTTCTGAACACAGACTTCTCCTCCTGCCTGAGCTCTGAGAGACTGAGGTAACTGAGAGCCAGCTGTATTGGTGTGGTGTGTCTCACATAACTCCTCCAAAGCTGCCTGTCCTGCTCTGACTGACGGGGGACATGTGCGGGGTGGGACGTTTTTAGGGCAAGTTGGTGATCAGACAGGTTGTGATTTGCATAGACACTCCCACCGAAAGGAAAGTAGGAGAGCTTTATGGATAGATAGATAGATAGATAGATAAATGAATAGATAGATAGATAGATAGAAATTGATTGATTTAATCTTGAATGTTATGTTTTTTTGCTACCATGGTTGCCATGGTTACACTGCCTTGTTTACACAGTCATTGTTTAATAAAGCATAAAAAGATAGAGTAGGAAAAGAAAAAGACAGGATTTGCCTGAGGCACTCTCGAGTTTATTTGTGACCATGCTACTAAACCTCAGGTCTTACAACACATCCACGTCAGTCACCTCTCAATAACAAAACCAGTTTGTTTCCAGTCTGTGCTCTAACTTTGGGCGAACTGCGCCACCCAGTGCCAAAGACAGGCACTACACTAACTGTGATCACATGATACCATGTGTCACCTGATTATTCGAGTCCACCCTGTGTTGTGCAGTCGGGAGCTAAGCTAGCTGTTATGGTAGCACGAATGATTGAAAGTTCACATATTCCTGTGTTTATGCTGCAGCGTATGATATACTCTGCACCTTGCTTCTCAATTTAGACGCACGCGGAGAGAGGAAATGCGTCGGTGAGCCCTGAAGGGATGGAAGTTGTGGTAGCTAGCGAGCTGTTTTAGCCATGTCGTCTTAGAATTGACTCTTCGCCAGCCTTTTTTATCTGTAGAGAATTCATTTATAGGTATTGAAATAAGGTCAAATAAGGTAACGTTCAGCCATGGCTTCAATTCTTGACGAGTACGAGGACTCGCAAAACACGAGGCAAAGTGCGCAGCAGCACAGCCGCCTGTCAAGTGCCAACATCGGGATAACACATTCAGGTAGGTCGCCCTCCTCTCAGAAGATGCTCCGTCAGATCAAATACACGCATATATACGTGTATTAGAACTCTCAGTGTGTAATAAACGTCAAAGCTCAGACGCCATTTTGACGAGAGACTGCTTACACTGACTCAAACTTGTTCCTCCACGTCAGGCTTTGTGAATGTGAGACTTGAGGAAGAGAAACCGATATTCAACAAGCAGAGGATCGATTTTACACCGCCGGAGAAAATAAACCATCTTGCAGTCTGCAACAATCAGCTCTGCATGAGTCTGGGAAAGGACACCCTGCTGAGGCAAATAACACTATCATAAGCACCTAAAACATTGTGTTAACGGTCACTCGTGTTTGTATGGTTTTGATTTAATTAGTTTGAGTTAATGGCTGCTTTTCACTGTGATTAGTACTCATTTCTTGTTTACTGAAGCCACTAAAAGAGTTGATGCAAAGGTTTTCATGTTCTGCCCTGTACAGGATTGACTTGGCCAAACCAGATCAGCCCAATCAAATTGAATTAGGAAGGAAAGATGACAGTAAAGTTCACAGACTGTTCCTGGACCCCACAGGTGAGACAAGCCACAATGCCATTCAGATTTTTCTTTAAAAGTATAATTAGTCGACCATACCGTATTGTTCATCATTGGGTGTTCTGTTGTAACCTGCTTAGCTTGGATTAGTGCACAAGTATTTTCAAGAGAGCATGTAAACAGCAAGTAAAAATGTCTCTTATACCATAGCAACACTGGTGCCCCAAGCATGATGCTACTGCATAATTTTTAACATGACTCTGGCATTGTCATGGTTATGACTTATTAACAACAGCAGCCATGTCCTCCTCCATGTTTTCCCACTGCAGGCTCCCATGTGCTGATCAGCTTGAGCACTAGTGAGTGCCTGTACCTCAACAGGAACACACAGAAGGTGCGCAGTCTGTCCCGCTGGAGAGGCCACCTCATCGAGAGCGTGGGCTGGAACAAGCTGCTGGGCAATGAGACCAGCACAGGACCCATCCTGGTTGGCACCAGTCAAGGCGTCATCTTTGAGGCAGAGATCTCTGCAAATGAGGGCAGCCTGTTCAACACTAATCCAGACCAATACTTCAGACAGGTCAGAGAATGTAATACTACCATAAGAATGTGCGGAATGTGCAGTTTGTTGTATACATACTATATTTGAATGCACTGTTTGTCCATGGTACTGCAACCAAAAACAGCAGAAAATACAGCCTCATATATTTTATTTCTTCCTAAACAATACCATATTCTTATCCTGGGACAGGTCCACTCCCTAGAGGAGGATGGGAAGCCAGCACCGGTCTGCTGCTTGGAGGTGGAACGTGGCCTGGAGAACAAGTACTTCATCATTGCCACCACCCGCAAACGCCTGTTCCAGTTTGTGGGCAAGGTGGCAGAGGGGTCAGAGCAGCAAGGCTTCAGCTCCATCTTCAACCAGAACCAGGACTTGCTGCCTAGTTTCCAGGAGTTCCCAGCCAATATGGGCTACAGTGAGATTACTTTCTACACCTCAAAGCTGCGGACATCCCCCAAGGCGTTTGCCTGGATGATGGGTAACGGGGTTCTTTATGGTCAGCTGGACTACGTCAGGCCTGATTCCCTGTTGAGTGATGTACAGGTAAATGTCTGTGTATGGAAGAATGTTCACATATCTCAGTAATAGTTTGTTCTTCCCTCTCTTCATTTTACATACTTCTCTATATTTCTTCTTTTGCAAACAAACAGGTGTGGGAGTACACCCCGGACATTGACCTTAATCTCAAGAAGCCCATCTCCATAGTGCTGACACAGTTCCACTTCCTGCTGTTGCTCCATGACCGAGTTAAGGCCATCTGCACCCTGAATGGACAGGTGGTATATGAGGATGTGTTTCCAGATAAATTTGGCACCCTTAAGAAGATGATTAAGGACCCAGTTGGTGGGTTGGTGTGGATCTACACTGAGAGGGCAGTCTTCCGGTATCACATCCAGCGTGAGGCCAGGGACGTCTGGCAGATGTACATGAGTATGAATAAATTTGATCTGGCCAAGGAGTACTGCCGCGACCGGCCTGAGTGCATGGATATGGTGCTGGCCAAAGAAGCTGAGCACTGCTTTCAGAATAAACGATACCTAGAGAGTGCCAAGTGCTATGCTCTGACACAGAACTACTTTGAAGAGATAGCGCTCAAGTTCATCGAGGCCAAACAAGAGGAAGCCCTGAAGGAGTTTTTACTGAAGAAACTTAATAATTTGAAACAGACTGAGAGAACGCAGATCACCTTGCTGGTCACCTGGCTAGCAGAGCTCTACCTGAACCGCCTCGGCCAGCTGGAGAGCGACGGTAACAGCATCATCTTCCAGGAGACCCGTGACGAGTTCCGCCACTTCCTCAGCACCCCCAAGCACAAGGAGTGCCTGTTCAACAACCGCAGTACCATCTACGACCTGCTGGCCAGCCACGGCAATGTGGACGACATGGTTTACTTCTCAGTAGTAATGCAGGACTACGAGAGAGTCATATCCCACTATTGCCAGCACGACGACTACAGCGCTGCTCTGGATGTGCTCTCCAAGCACTGTGATGAAAAGCTCTTCTATAAGTTCTCCCCCGTCCTCATGCAGCATATTCCCAAAAAAGTGGTAGACGCGTGGATTCAGATGGGAAAGAGGCTGGACCCAAAGAAGCTCATCCCAGCTCTGATGAACTACAGCCAGATGGGCAGCACCCAGCAGATCAGCGAAACCATCCGCTACATGGAGTTTTGCGTATACGAGCTCAGTGTGACAGAGGAGGCAATCCATAACTACCTGCTGTCGCTCTACGCCAAGTATAAGCCGGACTCTCTGCTGTTGTATCTGGAACAGGCGGGCACGCATGCCTCAGAGATACACTATGACTTGAAGTATGCTCTCAGGTTGTGTGCTGAACATGGCTACCTCCGAGCATGTGTCCTGGTTTATAGGATTATGGAATTGTATGAGGAGGCGGTGGACCTTGCTTTACAAGTAAGTGGTGCATGTACGGGTCAGCATTGTTGTATGAGAAGCCAAAGACAAATTTCCACTAGGTGGACAATAAAGTTAATCTAATCTAATCTAATAGCATGTAAATAAAAAAAAGTAAAAAAACATATCCAAATCATGCAACTATGCAGTCTGTATTAACTATCCAGATTATTATCACAAAGTTTTTAGTCTTTGATAAAAGTTGTTATTTCTATTAACTTATCTTGTATTTATTACCCACAGGTAGATGTAGACTTGGCCAAGTCATGTGCCGACCTGCCTGAGGATGACGAGGAGCTGAGGAAAAAGCTTTGGCTGAAGATCGCCCGGCATGTGGTGCAAGAGGAGAAAGATGTGAAGAAAGCCATGAACTGTCTGTCCAGCTGCAACCTGCTCAAGATCGAAGACATCCTGCCATTCTTTCCAGACTTTGTTACCATTGACCACTTTAAGGTTTGTAACTGTGTATTTTCTTTCATGTATTCTGAGGAATGGAATCAGTGTACGTCACCCTTTATTCATCATGTTCTCTCAGGAGGCCATCTGTGGCTCCCTGGAGGAGTACAACCAGCACATTGAGGAGCTGAAGCAGGAAATGGAGGAGGCTACAGAAAGCGCTAAACGCATTAGAGAAGACATTCAAGAAATGAGGAACAAATATGGTGTAGTAGATTCCCAAGAAAAGTGTGCTGCTTGTGACTTCCCATTGCTCAACAGGCCCTTCTATCTATTTCTGTGTGGACACATGTTCCACTATGACTGCCTGTTCCAGGTAACCATTTTATAGAAAATCAATCAACTCAACTCAAAAATCTCAACTCATAAACTTCAGTCTTGTAATAATTCCCATATGTTCCTTGTTTTTTTCCCTTTTCCTCGTAGGAAGTGACCCCCCACCTGTCAGCATACAAGCAGGGTCGTCTGGAGGAGCTGCAGAAAAAGCTAGCTGCAACCACACAATCCTCCAAGTCACGCCACCGCCCGGTTCCCAAGGACGAAGGAGACACTTCTAGCTTGGGAAAGGGCAATGCAGGCACAAGCCGGGAGCAGATAAAATCAGACATTGATGACATCATTGCGTCTGAGTGCGTGTACTGCGGAGAACTCATGATCAAATCCATTGACAAGCCTTTCATTGATCCACAGAAATTTGAGGAGGAGAAATCCAGCTGGCTATGAATGAGGCCTCCTCTCCCAGTGTGAAAAAGAGACGTGACAGCCCACTATTTACATCATCCGTAGGACAGTCCTGTTCAGTGGATACAGACATTCACCTGATCATCTGCTGGTAGTGCCTACTGTTAAAAACTGTCAGCTTCAGTTGCTCTTGACAGAATACACCTCTTTTGTTGACAGTATTTGAGGTTGATTTAAAGACGTTTGCACTTTGTATGGGAGCATTAAGTGAAAAGTTGACATGAATTGACATTGTAGGCAATGACCCAAGATTATGTGGTGATGTAAAATAATGCCAGGGCTGTACAATACATACATGTGCCTGAACCTGATTATAATGGTAAGAAAGGATTCAGATATAACTGCACTATTCATCTATTAACTGCATTAGCGTATGCACTTGTTTGATCCGTTTAAGCATAACATGCACTTGTTGTCATCTAAGCAGTTAATGTGGGACAGATTAACAAACTGTTATTTCATATGTTCACTGTTTTGCAATTCAGTTGTGACACATTAAAGCTTGTTAGTACCAATGGACTGATTGTTATGGTTGTTAAAGGTGTAATATTACAAAGAAATGTAACTATGAGCTGTATTGAGAGAAATCAGTACCCTTCTGCACAGTTCCTCAGATGACCATCTACAGCTCAAAATGTAAAACATGGTTGGGATTAAGCTGTGATTTAACAGGAAGATATGAGTTTGAGCCACTGTGACAGCATAATATCCCTACCAGTTCCATGAGTCTGTTCTCTGATGAAAATGTGGTCCATTGTTACCGCTATAAGTTACTGAATACTATTCAAGTTAAACATAACAATAAGCATGTAATTTAAAAATAATCTGGACTTCATTGTCAACGCCCAATGCTAGACAATAACTTTATAATTGTAACATTTTTGTGGGTATCAAACTGCCTCACCTTGCCTAAAACGGAGTTCCCTTCTGATGACGTAAGACGTAGCTCGGTAATCTTCGCAGTGAGCAGACGCTATTAATCAACATCGGAAATTCATCGATACGTTTGTATTAGTTGTGCATATACTGACCAAAACGATATATATGGCGGACCTGAAGTTCACTAAATTAGTATAAGAAACCGCTGGGATTTCTTGTCTCAGTCACGTCGTCGGAGACATCGACGAGCGAGCGTCCCTCTCTCTGCGATTGATTACAACGCCTGCTCCTTGCTGTACCCTCGCCATGGCGTCGTGTCTCTGCTCTCTCAGTAACAGAAAGTGGCCGCCTCTCTGCTGTTGCTGCCGACTCAAAGCTCACAGACTCGCTCGGCGCCTCAAACCGCCATTTTGGAGTCAGAGAACCGAGAGTCGGCAGCAGCGACGAGAGAGACGAAAAGGGGGACACGGGGCCGAGGTGAGAGACTCCGTGGTGGTTGTTATGGCGAAGGAGCAATGGGGGAAGATGGCCGGGAGGGAGAAAGAATTAAAACATGGGGATCATTCGTTCACCAGGCAACCGAGTCCCCGCTCGTGTCCGCAACAAGGATACGAGAGGCGCGGGCGGAGGGCCTGGATGTCGCTTTGTCGCAACTAACCAGCTATAGAATCGCCATTAAACCAATATCATTTCTTAATACATAGTTTAAGTAGGGAGGTGGTGGCCTTAAAGAGACAGAGCCGATTTGAATACTTCATATTAATGGTGTGAGAGGACGTCTGAGTCCAAACGCCTTAGAATTTCATAAGCTAACGTTAGTGATGATAAGCTACAGTAGACAAGAGGTAGCAGAGGGGCAGTCGTCCTGTACTAAAGGCTGGACGTTAGGTTAAACAACTACCAACGCTTATTTATATCTTAAGTGTAGTTTACTTAGACTAGTAAGCTGTCAGCATGTGTATACTAGCACCTTGACCCTTTACTATCATTGATCGATGGCAGTGCTGCTCGTGCTTACAAGAAGCGAGGCAGCTAACGGTCGTTAGCTTGTAAGCTACAATCCCGTGCACCAGCCAAGGTTAGCTAGCAAAGCCTGGCGAATGCTAGCCTGGATTAGCTAGCAAGCTAATGATACAATAACGACACGATAGCAAAGGAATATATTTATAGGGATATATTTAGGACAACACAGCTCTCTATCCTTTTAAAAGGTTCTCCCTTTAAAAAGAAGACAAAACTTTCGCTTGGCTATAGTTCTTGTGATCCTCCCACATGAGAGGCAATGAACTTGCCTCATAAAGTCTGAGTAGTAATTACAGTGGACAAGTGGTATAACATACAAATGTCTATAGAAACGGCCACTCGTCCAGTTAGAAATAAAATGATAACTTAGACATGATTGTAATATTTGACCAAGTCACACTCATAGTAAAATTGATGATCTCAAACTATTTACAGTTAAGTTGCCCAGTCTGATCTTCTAATCAGCTGAAACTGAATTAAAATATTATGCTGTGTCTTTATGGTGTGTGATTTTTTTAAAACTAAAGTAGACATGAGACAGCCTGTACACTTCCTTAATATAGTATTTATATGGTAAACTTGTAAGTAATTGTTTAACATTTGTAGACAAAATGTTTTATGGAAACAGCTCCATATTTGAAAATCATGAGCACTCACCTTGTCAGTATTGCACAATAAAACAAACTCCCTATAAGCAGAAAACATAACGTGAAAGAGCACTAGCCTCGTTTTCGTTATCAGTGTGTGACTTTGTGCTTCTTGTTTTGTAGGGTCTTTCACCTTTGTCTGATCATTAATCTTGGGATCGAGAACAATGACTTCCTTTACTGAGAAGGTAGGTCCACAGTATGTACTGTATTTTGAATAATGATGGTGCTACTCTGCATGCACAGCCATTGGCGGAGGGTAATGTGATTTTAGGAATAAATGGGTGTTTCATTATTTGTCAACATGTGAGATATGGGTGGTAATTGAGAGGCCTGGCTAGAAGGAGAGCTTGTTCTGCATCACAGATTTCACTAGCTGGGAAAATCTGGGCAGGAAAAGCGAAGGCAAACTGAGCAATTTAAAATAACTTTGCAGTAGTATGAACTTTCATTGCTCCAGTTAGGTGTAATACTGTGAAACAGCAAAGCCTTACTCATCCCATAGTTAGCAGTGTCCTGTGCTGCTCTGACCTTGAACCATCTGCCCATCCCTTTCTTTCTATCTCCTCTCTCTTCAGTAAAAGTTCCTGCCCTGCTGGGCAGAGGTGTCTGTGCTGCATGGCGGCGTCAGGGCAGGGTGGCCGGCTGGAGGTTGGGGCATCAGGGAGCTCTGGCCTGGCCAAACCTCTCTACCTGCAACGCTTAGAAAGATCCCTGAGGTTGGACAGTTTCCTGCGCCAGACCGCCACCGTCTTCAACAGAGACATAACCAGGTACAGACAGAGGGGAGTTGGGTGGCATTCAGACTTAACCATCAGTTTGTTCCAAGACAATAGTTTCAGGATCAGTTTCTGCGTAAAGACAGCTCTTGCTTGGATGTAGAGATTAGTGCTGTAAATGCAATTTTGTTGTAATGGGGTTGCAAGCTGAACCAATAGCAGCTAAATGAGTTAAAAACACCAAAGTGCATCTTACCAATCTTTCATCCTATCTGTAGACAAATTTTACTGTTAAATCAAGCAAAAATTAAATTTCAGCCTGACCTACGCTCTTGTCTGTTTTACATTACATCCAGTAGATCAGGTCAGTTGTACCTAATGTTCTACCACAAAATGTCCCCATGTCACAGTATTTATACAGCCAGATACATATCCAGAGACTGAATATTAGATACAGGATGCAGTTTTTGGACTTACAGCTACATATTTCTCATGTTCTAGTGATGACAGTGATGACAGCGATGGTGCATTGGGGACAGGGCTATCCCTGGACCACTCCACTCAACATACAGCTTTGACAGTGAAGAGTGAGCCATGTGAGCATGGTGATGGGTTGGCAGAGGGCAAGCCCCTCAATGGAGTTCTTCTGCAAAGTAAAGGTAAGATACATACAGAAACACTTTTATTGATATTATTCGTATATTACTACACAAGCATATCCTGACTGCTGTCATTTACAGTGTCATGGTAGACATTTAGTTAGTGCATATTCATTCATTGTATTAGATTGTGTATGTGATTTCTTTCTCTTCTTTTAAACCCCACAGACCAAAAGGCAGATAAAACAAGCCTCTACAATTTCTCCAAGCTGAAGAAAAACAGGAAATGGCTCAAGGTATTGAGTATAAACATATCCCTCATCAAATTGCAGATCCAAAAATTCAGTCTACTTAACAGGCTAAACAAATGACCAGTAAATTAATCGAGAGAGATCATTAGTTTCAGCCCTACTTCTAACATTTTCCCCCACTGCAGCACTTTCTTAGAACATTTCTCTGCTGTGTTCACACCCTTTCTTACTTCCTTTAACCACATTCTCCCTTTGTCTCCTGCAGGGCATCCTGTTGAGTGACGACACTACAGACTCGGACACCGACTCCGATGACTCTGATTTCAGTTTGTCTCGAGAGGAGCTGCATGACATGCTGAGGCTACATCGCTACACCAGGCAGCATCAGAGCAAGTTCCATTCCGACCGAGAGGTACACACGCTCATAAACTCAGCGCATAGAAATATTTAGAATATAACGTGTTTTTGCAATTTAGAATTTGTATTATTTTTCTGTCTATTTGTCTGTCCTACAGCTTCACCAGTATCAGTACTACAGCACTGGACTCCTCTCTAATCATGACCCCTTCTATGAGCAACAGCGCCACCTGCTGGGCCCAAAGAAGAAGAAAATCAAAGATGAGAAGAAATTCAAGGGTAAAGACAAAAAAGAAATCTCTGGAATCTCCTGCAGTCATTGTCAGGAAATGGATAGTTACTGGAGTAGTTGACAGGATTTCAGATTTCTTGTTAACATGATACTTTTTTTTCCCAGCCAAACTGAAAAAGGTGAAGAAGAAAAAGAAGCGTGGAGAGGGAGAGTTTCTGGAAGAGGGGCGTCCCTACGTCACCAAAATCTTTGCCAAGTTTTCCCATGATGCACCGCTGCCCATGGTGAAGAAGAAACATTTGACCATCGAGCAGCTGAACGCACGGCGGCGTAAAGTCTGGCTCACCATCGCCAAAAAGGAGATTCCTAAGGTAAGTACTGTATGCATAACTAATAAAAACAAATGGTCCTAAATTAATGCTCAGGAATTTACTGTTTTGGTGAAATGTTCAGTACCATTTTCTGTGATTCATTAGTCCTAATTGTCCTACTTTAACCTATTTTGCAGTCTTTTAAGCAGAAGACTTCTGCTAAGAACCTGGTGTTGACCAATGCTAAAAAGGCAAGTCGAGTATACACACTACTGTGTTGATGGTATTTACCTTTAAGGATTTCATTCTGAACACCTCAAAAGTAATCTTGAGAAAAATACTTCAGTCTACCACATTTTTTTAGCTAGTAGTTGATTTTGTTGACACTAACTCTCATTCCTTGATTGTGGAAGAGTAAACTGTAGCTTCACTGGAACATTTAACCTCTGTTTTGTTTGTACCAGCTGGCTCATCAGTGCATGCGAGAAGTGCGGCGAGCAGCTATCCAGGCTCAGAAGAACTGTAAGGAGACGTTGCCCCGGGCTCGGCGCCTTACCAAGGAGATGATGCTTTACTGGAAGAAATATGAGAAGGTAGAGAAGGAACACAGGAAGAGGGCAGAGAAGGAGGCCCTGGAGCAACGTAAACTGGACGAGGAAATGAGAGAGGTGGGTGGAGTGGAGGTTGCTGCCGTTACAAGGTCCCTCATTTGGCTTTTTATTGCAATATTGGCTTTATTTGTATCAAAATCCTTGATGGTGATACATGCTTTTTTCTGTCTCTCGCAGGCCAAACGCCAGCAGCGCAAACTGAATTTCCTCATCACTCAAACGGAGCTGTATGCTCACTTTATGAGCGGTAAAGCCAGCATGGGGGGACCAGGAGGGGATACAGCTCAGGAGGAAATTCTTAGAAAGCTTGAAGACACTGCAGCTCAGAGACAGATAGACATTGGAGGAGGCGTCATGGTCAACATGGGGCAGGAGGACTATGGTATGAACGGCTCAGTCAAGTTTGTTGTGTTGGTGGAGTGGAATCAAATAGTCACTGAAACTCAGTGTTGATTGTTGGCATTTATATATCCTGAGTCCCTTTGTGGAAATAAGTCCCCCTGAACTATAACAAGTGTCCTACAATTAATTTTCTGATGCTGAGTGTGTTTTTTTGGCAAAACACACAGAAATGTATGGGAAGGAAATGTCAGAGTGAATTGGATTCTATGGCGTTATGTGATTTCAGATAGTGAATACTACAAGTCTCAGGCTCTGAGGAATGCCAAAGAAGCCTACCAGATTCATCAAGAGAGAGTAAGTTGATGCAGGCACACCCTTTGAGATGCACTCATCCCACATACGCTGCTACCATTTCTATACATTGCCACTCTCCACACTCTCTCCCTCTAGACGCGAATGTTTGACGAAGAGGCAAAGGACAGTCGCAGCGCGTCTTTGCACGTAGCTGGCGGCTCGTCCTCAGGTGCCGGCTCTGGGTTCGGAGAGAGCTACAGCCTCTCCAACCCATCCATCCACGCCGGTGAAGACATTCCTCAGCCCACCATCTTCAATGGCAAACTCAAGGGTTACCAACTCAAAGGCATGAACTGGCTGGCAAACCTCTATGAACAGGTACCTGTGTCTTGTTTCTGCAATGAGAGACCTGTCTGGATTTGTGTCTTTGATTTTTCTATTTCCTTTAATGTTTTCCATATTTGTTTTTTTTTTTGTTTTAAATACATTTTATGGCTAGAGCTGTGGAAAAGTTCCAAAGATAATACATTCGTTGCAGCGTCCTTTTTGGCCAGCAGATGTTGCATTGATGCTTAGTTCAGGATTTCTGAATCAGTTAAAACACACAGTTTTAGGTTCGGCAAAATGTTTTTTAGCATTCACATTATTTATGCTGTGCTTATTTTTACACTTTGAGAGATTTATTTTCTCCTTTGTTTTCTCGTCTCTCTGCAGGGAATCAATGGAATCCTGGCAGATGAGATGGGACTGGGGAAAACAGTCCAGAGTATTGCCCTCTTGGCTCACCTAGCGGAGGTGAGAGAGAGCGCCGGGCCAAAGGGGTTCATTCACCACATACCTCCAAAACACTTTGTGGAATATTCAATTGTCTCTGCTGTTAATTCTGATTTATGAAAACGTCTGTGTGCTTCTCTGTACACCTGCATCCTTTAAAGAGTCCCTAGTTTCTGGCTGAGCAGGTGTTGGAATATTTCATTGAGTGAGTCAGATGACATATTTCATTGTTGTGAATAGTTCTTTATACCTTTTGGTCTCCCAACTCCAAAAGGGAGAAAAAGTGGAATTCAAGGGAAATGTGAGCTTTTCAGTGTTGGAACTATCGTTGACAGGAAGATTTATGCCATGTTCCTCCAGGGCTTCCTGTTATTGGGTGCTGCTCAAGCACGTACATATGCGAGACCACCTGTTGCGGCAGCTGACTGAGTATTCTCTTTTTTTTTTTTCTTTTTTTTTTGTTCCTGCACAGAGAGACAACATCTGGGGTCCGTTCCTGATCATCTCTCCCGCGTCCACGCTCAACAACTGGCATCAGGAGTTCACCCGCTTCGTGCCCAAATTCAAGGTGAGAACCCACGACGTGCGCTAGCGAGCACGCTAACGGAAACACCTGCAAAACACATGTCTGAAGGAATCCCGGTGTCCTTCATTTCAGCTGCTCTTTTGCACTCTGCCAATGAACCCACTGCTGTTTTGTTCCAGTGAGAAATGCTGTTAAACATCTGAAAGTCAACACACTAACTACTCAGAGATGCAGCCATACCTAGAGCCTTCCATTAGGGGGCAGTATTGTATTGGGACATTTGTAGCGTTGCTTAAATTAACGCATCACTTCAAAGCTGTTAATACTTCAATTTTTTGGTGGCTGCGCTTAAAAAAATCCTTTGCATGCTTTAACCGGCCTTTGACAGGCTGTGTGCATTCTTTGAGACCAAAGGCCATTTATCAAACACATCAATATGTCAGCTGTGCTTGAGCGCACACACATACACACGAATGACTCCTTGTTGTGCTCAGCGCTCAACTATGTCCATTTTCTGTGCTAGTTTGGAAATAAATCAATTCCAGTCTGTTTTGCTAATGATGTGTGAAAAGAGCCTATTACACAATTTGAAGATAAGCTTCCTGTACACTCAAAGCAAGACTGATTGAAAACAATGGTATACCAGCTTGTGTTGAGTGATGTAATGATGTGTAAATCTTTTCACATCACATTCTGTATCAACAACTCAACGACTGGAGCAGTGATTCATATGTGATGCTATGCCTAAATGTTTCCTCTGGGAACATCATAGCTCTGTTTTTCTTACACTGCTCTGTATAAGTGTTTGAGAAGACTTTAGTTTGAATGTAGATTAGGTGAGTAAGATTCACAGTACTAATCATTTTGGTGGTACTGAATGTATTGACGGAGTGGACTCGCCTTTTCCCTTGGTTTTAATGGTACTGATATGTCCACCAGGTGTTGCCGTACTGGGGAAACCCTCATGATCGCAAGGTGATTCGAAAATTCTGGAGCCAGGTGAGGATGAAATGACGTTGATTAGCAACACAGAATTTCTGAAGATGCATCATAATGTATTGTTTGGTCAGTAAAGGCTGTACTCCCTCATTTTCTTCATCCCTAATTCTGTCTCTCCTTTTGTTTTATACAGAAAACCCTTTACACACAAAATGCACCATTCCACGTGGTGATCACGAGCTACCAGCTGGTGGTCCAGGACGTCAAATACTTCCAGAGGGTCAAGTGGCAATACATGGTTCTGGATGAAGCTCAGGCACTGAAGAGCAGCACCAGGTAAAGCATTAACATACAGAATAGTTACAAAGATGAGTTTCAAGCCTCTGTAAGTTTATACAATACTAACATGAAATGTGGAAAAACACATTCTTCTACATAGTTATGCTACAGTATTCTCTGGGAATTGTTGTCAGTAATGTAAAGGAAGGCAGTATGTAATAAATTGATCAGAACATGCAGAACAACTTTAAAAAAAAAAAAATTTTGAAATCAACAAAAAAGTCTGAAAAACTGTGTCGACCACTGGATACTGGCCAAAATCTACAAATCTAGTCAGAAAATGTTTTGATAAAGGTTGAATCATGGCCCGTATGTGTATGTGAGAACCGTACTCCCTCGCATACAAACCATCTTCTACAGTTTGAGTAATTGGTGGGATTACAGTGTCGTACAGTTATGTGTTAAATAATGATGATAAACTCATATCATTTCTGTCTGTTTTCAGTGTTCGGTGGAAAATCCTCCTGCAGTTCCAGTGTCGAAATAGACTGCTGCTCACCGGGACGCCCATCCAGAACACGATGGCTGAGGTGAGCGATGTGTGCATTTGTGTATATGTGTGTGTGCATGCGAGTTGGTATGTGCAAGACACAACTGCTGACGAGCGTGTGTTATTACTGTCTCTCAGCTGTGGGCCCTGCTGCACTTCATCATGCCCACCCTGTTTGATTCCCATGAAGAGTTTAACGAGTGGTTCTCCAAGGACATTGAAAGCCACGCTGAAAACAAGTCTGCCATCGATGAGAGTGAGTGCAACCTTTAGCCCTGAGAAAAAAAAATGTTTCTCTTAGCCGCGTGTTAAAGTTCTCCCCTTACTTTTCCAGCTGGCAACGCATGATGTTTTTCAGTTTATTTCTACGGAACTTTGTGTGCCAGCACCGATCTTTTCTTCCTGCTCACTGTTGCATGTAATATGTTTTGTAGCTAAACACAGTTGTTTAATGTTTGTGTTTCAGACCAACTTTCCAGATTGCACATGATCTTGAAGCCTTTCATGCTGCGCAGGATCAAGAAGGATGTGGAAAATGAGCTCTCAGACAAGGTAGAAAGAAACAATCTTCTCTCTAATTAATGAACCAAACCCCTGGTCTAGAGCTGCGTATTTAATTGGAGCAAAAATTGAAAATTATGTAATAGTAATCCTCAGTTTTCAAATGCAGTTTTCCAAAAGACAAAAAAGATTTTAGTAGTAACAAATTAGATTTTAAATTAAGGAAATAGAAAAAATGCTGAAAGCATTTGTTACAGAAAAAGTTTTAATGAATTTTAGT
Organism: Lates japonicus; assembly: GCA_033238685.1. NCBI lineage: Eukaryota > Metazoa > Chordata > Actinopteri > Centropomidae > Lates > Lates japonicus. Next base: position 4,740,350 of record BRZM01000038.1, on the reverse strand, counting down.
TTGTCTAATGATACTTTAATTTAAAATAATTAAAAAAAATGCAATATTATATTGTATCAGTACCAAAGTAGCCACACTTTTCTCCCTCACCCTTCTTCCATCTGTCTCCACGTACACCTCATTGACGCAGAAAAGTGTTGTAACACGCTTGTGACTGATGCTCGTGCTGGCAGATCCTCTTGACAGATGTTGGGCTCGGGGTCTCTTGCTGTCACACGCGGCGCGCACATACTCACTCATACGCTGTGGGAGTTTCGATACACAGAGTCAGAGGAATGGCAGAGTTCACCACACCCCCACATCTGTCTTTTTCACTTCCCTTCGCACCCACATACAATCCTGCCAGCCCACTTAGTTTTCTTCTCCACTGTTGGTTGTTGGTTTCTCTTGTTTTGTCAGCTACTATTTAGGCCAACAGCGACCGGTGAAGTTCACTCACAGTTCATCGCTGGTGTTTTTTTTTTTTTTTTTAAATGGCATGTTGTTGCTCAGTTTCACTGCTTTCATCGGAGCATGACATGAGATAAAACCAAGAGATTTTGATGTATGTTTTAAAGTCAAGCTGGGCATGAAGTCTGCAGCCATAAGTAAATTTTTCTCACATATAAAATAGAAATACTGTATGTACACATGTGTGAGTAATACTGAATGAAAAATTGAACAGCTCCAGCTCCTGCCAGGCTTATTTTATACTTTGTTCTATGCTTCAGTCTTTTCCCAAACAGGACCAAGGAATATTTTGTTTTCATTGCACATATTCTTTCATTTAATCCAAAATCCTGTTGCGATAATAATAATTTAGTCCTCACTCTTAAGCCCTAAAATTTCTCCAACAAACTAACTGACTCATTTATAGTCTATTTTGAATCTCTATGTTCTAACCATTCAGTTTTAAAGAGGTGAAAATTAGTGAGACTAAACTCACATTAACTTCAGGTAATTTCTGTTACTTTTTACCAAGGCACAACACGACAGTTGGCCTTAGTAGCATGGTTAGCTCATTCTTTGACCTCACCATGCAGATTGAGATCCTGACCTACTGCTAGCTGGACATCCCGCCAGAGGCTTTCTCTACCAGGCTCTGAGGAACAAGATCTCTATCGGTGACCTGCTGTAGTCCTCTCCATGGGCACGGCTCCAGCAGGCTCATAGCACCACCTCCTCCCTCGCGAACCTGGTCATGCAGTTCAGGAAGGTAGAATTTTGCCCATGTAAATAGCTAAAAGAGTATTATATTGTCAGATGGCAGTGGTGATGATTGATCACGGTTATTAGTTTAATGGGGATTTGACGAACATTTTCAGTACTGTTATTAGTAAAGTCCGCATCATTTGTAGCTACAGCTGATTTTCAAAGGAATTTTAACAGTACAAAGACATGGCATTGTCAGTGGGATATAAACTTCTAAACAATGACTTGGCAGTCCTAGAATAAACACGAAGTGTGTGCAATGCTTGTCTTTTGTACGCTTTTACTAACTGTATTGCCTTTTATGGTTCTGTTTAGGTGTGTAATCACCTCTGACTTGTTTGAGCGCCAAGAGACACGCCTCCTTTCCACATGTCCACATCAAGCCCTACATCATGTCTGTTCCTCACTGCCACGCCTCGGCCCAAAGACACAACCAGGCTGCCAAGAACAAGTAAGTTGTACCACGAGATGCTGCACACTATCTGCCTACACTCAAAGACCCTTCAGGTCTTGACAACACAACTGAATCCAGAATGTAAACAGTAAAAGCAAAATGTCCTCATAGTTGTTTTTTGAATTGTTTCTCAGCAAATCTTTGTGTTTTTTGAATATAAAAGGATTTGGGACTTGCAAAAGACCATTATCCTAATTACAGCTTTTCACAGAGAACTTTAGGCTTGGACTGAATTGATTATCATCCCAGTTTAGCCTCCTGCTTTTCACAATCAGTGGTGTAACCTTGTATTCCTCTCCACATCCTCCCTCAGATTACTTCAAGTGTTGCTGTCTCCTTTCTCCAAATCATATCCAGAAGAAAACTTTTCACAGAAAAGGTGTGAGCAATAATGTTTCGTGATCCCAGACTACAAAGGCTCTGAAAGAACAGAGTTTGTTTTTTCATCTGAGATCATCTTTTTCATTTGCTCTCTTCGGCCCTGTAATGTTTTTTCATTCCTTCCTCCAGCATGTTTTATCCACATTTTGCCTTTTCTTCGTTTCACAGTCTTCATTCTGTATTTGTTTTCGGGCCCTAGGTGTATTTAGAAGGAAAGTTGTTTCTCCTTCCTGCGCTTCATCGACGTGTTTCAGCTGAGATGTCCAACCTAATGCTGCAAGGCACTTTAGTGAGGTGGGTTTAAGATTTCCATCCTCAGATCTGTTACACTTCCTTGACTTTGTTTTGAAAGAGGTAAATAAGGTAGCTGACTGCACTGTCCTCCTTGTAAAGATAAAGCTGTCCAAGCAGAGATTCCCTTCACTATTACACTGTATTATATACTGCATTATATCTAGTACTGGCCAACTTTACACAGGAGTTATGGTGATAGTAGAATTCATTTGAAAATATTTGCTTTGAAAGTTCTCTTTGTGATGACTCTTTTCCTCTCTGGCCTCCTGCTCTTCCCTCTCACAGATGGTTAGCCCTTTTTCTGTCCCTGAAATCTGCATACCGGCTCCACTACCAACGCCTGTTTGGCCTCGAAGAAGAGAGGCAAGAGGAAGCCAGAGACGGGGAGGGGGATGGAGGGAGGTTACAGCCCAGGATTAAGTGTCTGTCTCGCAAGGACCTGATCCTATGGCTGAACAGACCCACGGCCTTCCCCAACATGCACACCAGCCCTGTCCTCCAGGTAAGAACCATGCAAGGCACGCACAGACTACAATCATATGTATGAGAGACTCTTCAGTAGCCATCTGCACTACACACTGGCTGTGCAGGACAGATAAGGAAACCCAGTAGGGATGTGTTTGCTGAAATTTTCCCCAGAGCTTCAGCCTGTGTTGGGCCACACAGCGTGCCCTCTGCCCCTGGCTTCCTCTCCCTCTGGGATCCAGTGTGGAACCTAATCCCTTTGTAGCCCTATGACCCAGTAACACTGTCCTCCCTCCCTCTGTATGTCTCCAGGGTTTGTGCACATCAGAATCTGTCTGTACTTCTACTGTCAGACACGTAAGGGCAAGCTCCAGGAATCACGAAACCCATTTTGACGCAAACATAAGGAGTCTTTGATTTAAAGGAGACTAAAGACCATGTTAGTCTTCTAGAATAGGTCCACTTCTATTTGTGCAAATGTGTCAGGCCACACCAATGCATATTGAAGCATAGTAATTAGCTATTTAAATCACAACAGCCTCTTAAGGTGCTTTCCCACCATAGGTTCCAGGAACTTAAATTTCTCATCAGCCACATCCAGGAATCCTTCCAGGGTGAGAATTCTCCACATTGTGATTTGTGTTTGACAGGATAAACCCAGGAAGTGCAGTGGCCTTGGCTTGCTCTGACCTGATTATTGTCGGCCACAAACCACAGAGCAGAACAATGTGTTTGCAGTTGCGGGTTTTTAAAAATGCCACGTGTATAATGATGCTGCGGAAAATGCCAGTGTACGTGATCAATCAGTGATGTTCAGAACGTACTATCCTGAAGCAGGGACTTTTTGGGGGGTGAAAACTGTTACCTAAAAACACCTCAGAGGCTGTAATGCTGAAAGGAAATTGGGCTCTGAGGACACTAATGGTTGTAACAGAAGTTGGAGTTGGTGTGGATAAAGTAAATGGTAGCTTGTATACAGCATCATTATTTTTGGAGACACTTAAATCTGGCAAAACCATTCTTGTACCTTAGCACTCTGCAATGTCTGTCGGTGCGGCACACCAGTTCTTTTCAACTACGCTCAAATGTTTTCTTATGTGTTGGATTCTGCAGCTGAGAACCATAGGGTTACGGTGAAACAGCAGATTTTTTGATCCGTTTTTGTATTCTTTGGCAATAAGGGAATCTAATTGTTAGTGGGAAAGAGACACTACAAAGCATAGGTGCCAGTCTGGGCCATAGACGCCCTCAAAAATTGGAACAGCTGCAGCTCAGATACTCCGCTAGGTCACTGCCCAAGAGTGTTTTAGCCACATCCACTTAGCTAAAAGCAATACTGAAAACACATCTCATCAAACCGCTCATCCAGCGAAAGCAGTTACCCATGGCAGATACTGTATGTATCACACAACATCTCCACCAATTCTAACTTAACTGTTGGGCGGAAAATACTCAGAGAAATGCTGTCGGGGTAATTCCCATCCTCCCTCTTCTCTCCCGGCCTCATTAAGTGCTTGAGTCACGCAGCTGCATAGCTGCCCAGGTTCACCTCGGAGCGGCTTAAGGAACGAAGAGCAGAAAATATAAGAATCAAGTTCAAATATGAGCAAGAAACAGAGAGACTCACAGACACCTGGAGAGCTAATACTGCATGTGTACTGCATGACCATGCTTGACCCAGACCTGAGCTCCCATGAATACTCCACTCCCCGCAGTTTCCGCCAACTTCTTTCAACTCCTCATTTTCTTTGAAGCTGCTCAGCTGTGGCACACAGTGCCTCTTCTTCTCGCTTGGCCTATCTCTCTCTGGCTGGGTACTTGACAGTGTGGTCAGGTATTGCTTTCAGCTTTCCCGCTGCTCCCGTTGAGGAATTGAGAGAATCAGGCGACTCTGAAAGCTCCTCACCATGCCCTGAATTTCACTCGCGTATCTGTGGGGTGCTGCTTCAAATGGGATCTCTACCGCTCTGTATCACTCTCTCCCTCTCTCCTTCCCAGTATGAGACTCATCTGTCAGTCATGTGTTGGGAAATCAAAACAAGTATCAATCTTTGGAACACTGTTGTTTTTTTCATTAGTTTTTTTGGTCTATCAAATTCAGTATCAAATTGAGTAACTAGTGGTGGTGAGAGGGAGGATGCCATTTTTAAACTCTACCATTAGGTGGCACTGTGTATCCACCACTGTTGTGTTATCAAACACAATACATGCAGCAACATACATATAACCTTTAGGTACTCTTTTATCACCTACCACTGCAAACATATTTATCCTTATCCCCTCAGCATATACTTTTGCTCAAAATGTAGGTCTTTGATTCACACCATGTCTCGCCTAAATGTAAGATTATACGATCAGTCATTCACTTTATCCTGTGACATATGCAACTAAAATCATATAAGCTGCATAATCATACATTTTACATAATATTTTAAGCATTTAGATGAACTTTTACATAATATTTCAGGCATATAGCCAGTGAAACTTAAACATGCTGTCAGATGCACTCAGAGACCTCTGTATGCTTCAGTTTGTTTACCTCTGTTTTGCAGTGCCTCTCATTTCTGCTCTTTATTTTTTATATTTTCTATATTTGTGGATGATGTTTTTTTATCTGCCCACTTTGCCACAAATCAAAGCAGGAGTCAGTTCAGCAGGAGGTGGAGGTGTAACATAACCTGTAATGTTTCTGAAATTGCTATCATTATAAAACATTTCCCCACTCTGGTATTATCACTGTATTGGGCTGTTTTGGCATGATAATTTGGCTCTATGAAACAGGATGGTAATGTTGATTTTGTGTGTGTGTGTTTTTTAGGATCTGGTGTTCACAGCCTTCAGGCCTGGCATAGTGGGACACAGAGACGTGAAAATACACAGCAGAAATTCTGCCACTTCCACGTTGCGGCCCTGCCAGCCCACGCTGCCTCCAAAGTTCCTGCTCGCTGCCATGCCCAGGGTATGTGTGTGTGTGTGTGTGTGTGTGTGTATAGGTTAGCGGCAAGTGGCCCGAGAAAGGCACACCTGCAAGTCCTCTGTGTGTGTTTGTGTGAACAGTGTGTATGTGTGTGATGTCCTGTGTAAGATGGACAAGCATTTTGGGTGGTCATGGAAAGGGAAGAGGGAAATGCTGTGCACGTTGCCCCTATAGGCTTTCAACAATGAACAGCTCTTATCTGTTAAATGTGCGCGTGTGTGTAAGAGAGAGAGAATGTGTGTGGTTGGGGTGTGGGGGTGACCACAGCGGCTTCCAGCTGCATTTAAAACAAACAGCCTCTAAAAAAAGGGTTTCTTACTCAGGTTGTTCACCAGTTGTTAAAGCTTCCTCTTGCCCCCTTGCTGTACACACACAAACACACTCTTACGCTTACACACAAAACCTGCTGATTCAGTGAAACCAGATGTCATGCAGGGGTTTTCCCTCTGTCTACAATATAGATCCCTTGGTGGGAAAGTTGTCAGTTTCAGTGAGTTTTTTTTCATTAATAATTAACATGTCACAAGCAAAATAAAAGAAAAGACAGGGGATGAAAAATAATGCATCAAAATGTTGTTACTTAAAAAAAACCCTTGAGTAAAAACCTTCCCATGTCATCACACTTGTAAAATGTTTTCCTAAACCCCTCCCCTCCTCTCCTCCTCTACACAGATTTATCTTTTGTTTCAAATTTTCACAAAACTCTGTCTTTCTTTTCGGTTTCCTAGGTGACAGCAGTTCCCATGGAACGTTATTGTGACGACCGCAGTGCTGAGTACAAGTGGTGGGTGACACGCGGCGGAGGGGGCGCGATCTTCAAACAGTGCTTCCTCTACAGCTCCCCTGACCTCGCATCAGAATGGCGCGTGAGGGCCAATGCCTTCCACCCACGATGCCCCGGGGGCATGATGGCCCTCTACCCTCGCCATGGATGGTCCTTCATTCAGATACCTGGTAAGAGCTGAGTGTGTGTGTTATTCTATTTTCTGAGTAAAGAAAACACAGTAGTCACTGAACTGACTTCTGCTGTAGCATCTTTGAAATGGCTTCGTGGTGTTCAGCTCTTATTTGTAGCTGATGCCTTATAGCTAAAGGGTAACAAATAAATGAGCACCATTTCAGAATGACTGTCAATGCTGCCAGTAAATGACTAAGTCCATTGGTAAATGCCACAGTTTGTTACTGTCTCTGTTGTTGCAGTAGCTATGCTCACTAAAACTCACTGGTCCATGTTTCTAAAATACAGGTGATGCTTTCAACAAGTTTCCAATTTACACTCATTTCTGTAATAGTCTCATTTGACCTGGGTTTTACCAAATGGTGGACTGCTAGATTTGAGGAAGGGAGAGGTGGTGCCCTGGAGAATCCCGCAAAGGCCAGGCCAGGGCTCAGCGGGCAGGAGCCGGGACCATCACCTCCTGTCTCTGTCTGTCCTCTGCCAGGCAGCCAAACCCTTACAGCCTAATGGAGCCGCTTAGATAAAGAGCCTTCAATAAGTTCACTGGCATAAACACATACCAGCGATTTTCATTAAGGTGCTATAGGTGATTGCGTGTGTACGTACGTACGTAGTGCTGCCATCAGAAGAGCTTTCATTGTTGGAGTTAAGGGGTCATCTGAGCAGAGTGGAGCTGATTCACACAGGATTCAGATGACTGATGGATGCTCAGGGTGAGAGAGTGCCACACAGTTTTACAGACAACACTTCCTTTCTCACTGACCCGCCTCAGCCTCCTACCTCGATTAAACCGTTTCTGTCATGATTATGACAGCCTTCTTTGTTTTATGTGTAACAGAGGCGTTCCCAGCACAGAAAAATGGACATACGTCTTATACCGATAAACCTGCAGTGCACACATATTTAAAGTGGATTTTTTGCCATTATTCTGCTATTATTATTATTATTATTATTATTATTACTACTAAAAACAGTAAGATTTCTAAAACACATATAAAAATCCTTTAAATCCCATAGACAAGTACTCCGCTAATTTGCAATATTTAGTACTTTAAGTATTTTTTTTCCTCCTGCCTATCTGTATAAGTATGTGCTGTGAGAGTGTTTTGTGTAAAAGTGAGAAACAAAAATGCTATTTGTGTGTCTGTGTGGAGAACAAATTGAAAAGCTCTTAGAAGTTAGCACGGAGGCAGACAAAGCGAGGAAGTTTAGCTACTGGTCATTGTTCAAGTGCTTAGTTAGGGTAACACTAGATGGTCCGCCTGGTGTGTGTGTGTGTGTGTGTGTGTGTGTGTGTGTGTGTACCATCAAGTCCATTCAGGAACCGTGCAGCCAGCGCCTGACATGGGGCCTGAGGTGTCTCTCACCCCCACCCACCCAGCACCCCCACACTCTTCCCACGCCGGGCAGTCTGGCTCTCCTCGCACAGCATCGAGGACAAGCTGGCCCGTCCTCCGGCCAACGGACAGGGTCGCGCGCTGATCTGAACAAGAGCCTGCCTCGGCCTCACAGCCCGCCTGGTCTCCCACTCTCTTTTCTCAGCCTCAGTAGGAAGGAAGTGACCCAACACCCGGCACCTGCCTCCGGCTGAGCACATTGTTGCCACATCAAGGCCCAGATATGCATACAGTAGCCCAGCTGAAGTTTCCCACCTCCTCTCCTCCGTGCCCCAGCCCACACCTTTGTAGAACAAACAGCAGAGCTGAATAACTGTTTGTTTTGAGCTATGGCGTGGAGTATGGCTGCCCACTGATATCGACGAAGGAATCTAATCAGAGGACTTATTAGAATCAGATATAGAGTAGGAAAACAATTGAGGCAGCAATGTTTTGGCCTTATTGTGATGCTAGAATTTCATCAAAGGAAAGCCAATAACCATTCAAAAAAGGTTGAATTATCTTTTGTTAATAATATTAATATTGGTGGTGATGTGATGTTTTTCACATCTCACTGGTGTTGGAGATCACAGAGAAAGCAAGATGCACGCAGGGCACAGCCGCAATTTCCCACCATGCAGTCACCCAGTCTGAGCCAGCAGGACTTACAGAGAAGAGGTTTGACTGTAATTACAGAGACTTTTCTGTCTTGTTTGTTTTATGTAAATTGCTGCAGTTTTATGGGCACATCTCTTTCAAGTTGAAACCTCACAAGCTTGCATAGTTAGTCACTTTCTAGTCAAAGGAGAACAGTTAATGCTGAGAGATGTTATGTCAGGTTAAAAATCAGCTTGAAAGAAATAGTTTTGAAATTGGCGGTTGTAGATTATTTAGAATATCTAGCCACAGAAATAACCGCCCTGTTGTCTGTGTGGCCCCTGTGTCGCTGCATAGTAATTAGGATGACCATTGAAAAATGACGGCCTTCACTATAGCACTAACTCTTGACCTTTTTCGAGCTTTATTGTGAGCTGGGAATTGACTGTCACCACTGTGGAGATTTTATGTATATGAAGGAGATGGTATGTAACTATTTATGTGCGTCTTTTGCAGCTTAATTGAATGTATGTCTGTGTGTTTGTGTATCAGTCTGATCAGAGAGAGAGAAGCCAGTCAGGAACGTATTCAGTTCAGCATCAGGTTGTGGGAAATGCAGTTTCGCTCTTCCTGTCCCTTCAAAGAAACTTTCTTTGTTTCAGCAGCCGGCAGGAAGCCTCCCGGCCTCTGATAGACAGCACAAACAACACAGACAGCCAGCCTCACCACTACCTGCCTGCCGCTGATTTGCCTCTCAATCTGCATTAAACTGGCACCGCATGTCTGGCGGAATGCGTTTTTTTTTTCCTCTCTTTTTTTTCTTTCGTCTGTTTTTGCCAGCAGAGAAAAACAAAACATCCAGCCATGTGTAAAGGGACAGGCCGTTTTGATTTCCTATTCCAATTTATGGCTATTAATGTGTCCAGTAAGAAGAGAAAATAGTGCTTACTGATGTTTAAGAAACTAAAATCCCAAAGTTGACTGAAGGGGGGAGACATTAGCCACACTATACCCTTGTGAGATTCTTTTGAACATGGAAGTCAGCAATATCTAATTACCTCTCTCTCTAGCCAGCTAGATTTCATCTGTGGTGTGTATTGAGTCAGTGCTGGCCGAGGGTAACTAGGCACTAATCTATCTTTAATGACAGAGTTCACAGTGGGCCGCTTTGGTGGGTGAGGTTCCCCTGCAACCTGGAGCGCCGCATCAGACTGTCTGTCTCTTCACCTCCTGCTTAAGGACTCCTGGAGAACCAAGAAGTGTTGCTTTTGCACGTCTCACGGAGACAGTGATGTATATGTCCGCTCCATATATATATATACACACATAGACCCAGTCCATCGCTCACTTTCCGTCGCAAGAAGTCACGCAGAGACACATTTTTGGGGCTTTCTGAACGAATGTATGTTTGACTCTTCCCAGAGCTCCAGAGGGAGTCACTGTGCTCATATGCAGACAGATTTAGATAGATACCATTAATCTGCACGGCAACTATAGTTCCAGCAGCATCAACAGACTTGGTGATAAAAAGGTCAAAGGCATGCAATAAATCAACGAAAGCATCTGCAAAACTTTAATTCCAACCCTAACCAGAAGCTAAATCTCCTGCTTTCTGTCACTCATATCATTCCCAGCTCGAACCCCCCGCTGGCATCTGGCTCTTAGCTATCCTGGAAGCTGTCGCCAGAGAAAATTGGGTTTAAGTCTGATTTTGTCAATACACGAGGAGCAGCAAAGTAGTGTCAGGCTTAATATTTCCATCATCAGCAGTGCTGAAACAAGTGTTGCCCATTGACTTATTGATTGCAACAGTGTAATGTATCATTACAGTGAGGCCGACCGTCTGGATCGCGATCCGACCTGTTCTGTGGCCCCATCTGTCTCTTCACATAACCATCCATCCATCTTCTTTCATCAGCTTTTTCCGCTTCTGCAATCTCGCTGCCGCGCTGCCTCTTTGGCGACGATCTGGCCTTCTTCCTCCCTGTCGGCGGGCGGCCCGCCTGGCTTTGGCAGCAGCAGCAGAGGGGAAGGGACAGGACAGGCCGAAGACTGTAGTGGCGACACGAAATTAGCACCATAGTTGGTTTGGGAATATCAGGCGCCAGGCACCAGGGCTGGTCCGGGGTTAATTAGCTGGCAGTAGCCTAATTGCCAGACTGCCAGCCCCTGGCTCTGGGCCCTACAGGGATCGGATTACACCGTCAGGGGGGACAGACAGGGGAGGGAGGCATGCATTGGGTGGGGGTGTAGTAGTAGAGGAGAGAAGGGACGGAGGAGCTGAGGTGGTGGATGTGGTGGAAAGGAGGAGAGAGAAAGAGAGAGGAGGGACAGGGAGTGTAGCCTAATCTGCCAGCAGAGGTAAGGATAGAGGAGATGGGGAGGGCTGCAGGAATACAGCTATTAGACTGATTGATTGAAGTGTGGGGGAGCTGGCTGTGAAAGGGGCAGGGCAGGGTGAAGCTGATATGTGTATCCATAGTAACGACAGAGTGGTGTGTGACACCACATGGATTTGTTTGTGTTTTTGGGGTGTGGTCTTGTCCTCATCAGTCCATATGATTATAAAGTTGTTTTGTGTCCATTTGAACGCATTTTAATCAAAAATGTTATTTTGCTCATGTATTCAGAGAGAAATATGTCATCCAAAAAATGTTCCGCTGTTGCCGTTTGTTTCTGTGTGAGATGCTTCAAGGTCTTTTGTTTTCTCTCTAGCTACGAATAACACTGTCAACAAATTTTGACTGAATCTCAGCTGAACGAACTGAAGGCCAATTCATTTAAAGCATCGCATGAGTTAGATGTAGACATATTCACTTTAACGCCTCTAAGTTCTCCATAATTCATATTACATGTATGGTTATTACTACATCCAGTTTGCTCACATTGTATGACCAATGGTCATGCATTTCACTGCAGCCACATGTAGCTTATAATGTAAGCTATAAGTGTTATGTTGGAATGAGACAGACCACCAAAGCCCTCCCCCAAATCACTATTATTCATTCTCTTGGCTTGGCTTTATAGGGTATGGCAGCGATATTTAGGAAACAGGGATTTTCTGTATGCAGCACTAAATGTTTTGAATCACACCTTCTCGCTGTAAGCCATATGGCTGGGCTTTTAAAGGAGTTTGGATGGTTGCAGGGTGATTTTTTTTTTTTTTCAAACAGTCTCACTATTTCTGTTGGACATCTGTTTCCCTGCCTTCCTTGATTATTTAGCATATTTTTTATACTGATAATTTCTCTGTAGGTTGAATGCCACTGAGATTCCAAGTAGGTCAGTGATCAGATGGTGCCTTCAGCTAGCACACAAAGATCAAACCATAGAAATGTCATCAGTGTTGGTGGAAAAGAAAGGTGGCTTTCTTAAGGAGAGGAGCAGATCTCCTTCTATAATCTGATATAAAACAAAGTGATTACTCCTGACTGACATGCCTGTTCATACAGAAATAATAGTATCCAACTGCTTAATAAGTGGATTTTCAGATTTACAGTTTATGCCCTCGCCAAGAATTAGTTTAAATACATACAATATTTGTCCTATTAGGCCACTCAAACTTTCGTACATAGGGTTTTAACTCCATCTTCAATATGACATCGGAGTTCGAGGCTTAAATATAATCTGCTAAACAGAAACAGATTGGTGGCAGGGGCTGAGGTGGCTACCAGGAGAGAATTTGCATCTTGCCAAGTGGTGGTTTGCATCTGGGTGGTTGGCAGTGTGGCCTGTAGTGCTGGTTGGTGCCCTGACTGAGCAGCGGCCCTGAAGGGGCTGGTACCTGTGGTGAGGAGGCCCCAGCCTGATCTAAACCACAACATCACCGCTGCCGCCACCATGCTAATACCGCCTCAGTGTAGCCGGAGCCACCACAGACCCTTCACTTCGCCTGTCGCCTCTCTGTCTGGACGTTTTTCCTGCTGCGCATGTCTATCTCTGTATGTATCACTCTTCCTCTTTTGGCTTCCTCAGTCCATCCACTTTCGACGCCAAGGACAATTATAGGCCTTTTGATGGGAAACAGTGCTGTTTTAATCTCAGGGCTTTGTATGCTGGCTTCTTGGTATGCACCACAGCAATGTAAACAACCATGTACCTTCCAACAACCCATAGTTGCTTCTGTATCTTTAGTTTACGTCTTGGTTATTAGTGTAGTATGGTTATCTTTTATTATCCTCTTTGTCCCGGCCTTTTCCTCTGTTTCTTTACTTCTGCTCTTTTTTCCATCTCGGTGTCTTCCATGTGGAGTTTCAGAGTGATACCAAGAGTTCATCCTAGGATTTCTATTCATTTGGAGAACAGAACAAGGAGAGTGAGAACAATAATGAAAAGCATATATACTTTTGCTCAAGTAATACACCAGCTGTCTGGTGGAAAACCAAACAAGGAATTGAAATATAAATATAACTTTGATTCAAACCTCATCTGCTGTAACACTTCATCTGTGTATTCGACGGATCAGACACCACTTCATCAGACCTGTAGGTGAGGTCTACAATACCCCTGAGTGTTTCAGCGCCCCTTCTATTAGTTCCTCTTTAACACCTCTACAGGGCCTGACCTTTTAAATATAATAAGGGTCACAGGTCAGGGTTCAGCCTGAGTACTCATTATTAGCATAGGTCACAATGGTTTGTTTAGAGAGAGACTGGCTTTGGTTTTGTGGATTTTGCTGAGACTATGCACATTGTGATTTTTCTAGCATTTTGCTAGATGTGGCAGGACATCGCTTACATGCATATTACAGCCTCAGTCAAATGATCTGACCTGTGTTTTGATTAATGGAACATGGTTTTGACGCGGTTGGTTACATTACATTGACAAAGCAAGGAACAGACTTGGAAATATTTATGCTTCCAGATTTTCACTGTACAAAGTGGGCTTGGGAACAAGTGTCTAACTCGAGCGCTAGACGGCCAAGCTCCGGCCGGCCCCACAGGGACCTCTTTAAACTGGCCCGACCTTTCGTCAGCTGACCCTGACCTGGCCTTAGGTTCTTCCCATCAGGGTCACGCACTTGGTCAAACACCATAGTGTGTGCTCCGTCATCAGTCGATGGCAACCCCGCCTTTCTCCATCTCTGCCATTGTGTCAGATGACGTTAATTCCCCATCAGTTGACACGGAGGAACCATCAACAGCAGACCCAGGTCAGATTGCTCCTTATCGCCTTCAGTCAATCATTTGAAGCCGCAGGATCACCTGACGTGGTGTTAGAAGTGACGTGACCAAGACCAACTGCCAGGGCCCATTTGTTCATCTTTTGTGCCATTGTAGGCTAGAGTGTAAATCACTTTTTCTCATTAAATTTCTCTCTCTGTCCTGTTCTCTCTCTCTCTCGCCTCTCTCTGCCTCATTAGTCAATAAGGCACATGCTTTATTTAAACAATCACCAGATTAGGGACAGATTTAGGGGATTTATCCTCACGATCTCTATCCAAGGAAGTACGGAGTCTTATCAATAGTTTTATTGATTAGGAAAGCGCATAACCCCTGAATTGAGTGGGCTGCTTTCTGTTTTTCTGCCAGGAAATAGGTGTATTCGGACATTTTATGTTGAAGGAAGAAACAACACGACAAGGAAAGATTGTTGATTTCTTTATATGGATGTGAAAAAGTCAGTGTTTTACATATTAAACAACCACTAAGGAACCACTTTTGAGTTGTATGCCTTGACATTCTTACTGTAAATTAGTGTTGTTGGAAGTGCCAGTCTCTCGCTGTCCAGGTTGTTCAGAGCTTACCTTGTCTTTTGTGTCTTTCAGATAAGGAGAGTTCGATCACAGAAAAGTGGCAACCCACACCTTGGACATCCCACAGCCGGCTAGTGGCGAGGGACACAGAGTCCATCTACTCCCAGATGACACAGATAGACCTGGCAGGTACACACACACACACACAGAGAGTAGCAATATAAAATGCTCATCCCTTTAATGCATCGCTTGAATATATTCACAATGTTCCGCAAGTTGTTTAACTTGTCCGCCTCCACTGACAGGTATTGAGCCTCTAATCAGCCTGCCTGTCCCTCGCTGATGCACTTCATTAGACCGGCTAATTAACAGGTCAGGCTAATTAGTGGTGGTCTCATCTGGTAGGAGGTAGCTGGGACAGGGATGGCTGGAAGAAGTGGTGAGAGAGGGGAGAGGTGGAGGTGGAGGTAAAAAAAGAGAGTCGGGGGATGGGAGGGTAAGGCCTCAAGTTAGAGAGAAACAAATAATGCAGGAAATCAAGACAAAGGTGATGTGGGGATGAATTATTTTTCTTCATTGAACCCAAGCCAGAAAATGCCCCAACCCACAAGGACTCAAGATGGGCACCAACTCAATATAATTTTCATATTCTATAAACAAGAACTATTAAATTATGTCAGCAGAACCACTACACCACCCCCAGACACTCTTTCCTGTGCTTAAGTTCAACACAGATCAAGATAAACCCATACACAGTTTTCTCCATAGAAAACAACAGCGCAGCTACAACTCCGGTGTTCATGTGTCTCATTGTTGCCTCCATATTTGTTGCAAACATCACTATGGAGCCAAAAGCCTCTGCATGATGTCATTGGGAATTCTTCCATTCACACAGTGCAGTGCTGTGTTTCCACAGCCAAATCTTTGATGCAGATGGACCCAACCCAGGTGGTTAAGGAATCGTTTCTGTGTGTCTGAAATAGCGAATGCCTATACTATAAGGCCAAAGAAAACAGTAAATATGAGAATGTCGAGATGGTTTAGATAACAAAGGCCAGGCTCTTCAGCTGCTAATGTTCTTTTTCTGACTGGCTGTTCCACCTTTAGTTGTCCCTCCAAGCTATGACTTCCTCTTTTAATGTGGGTAGTACTAACGCTTTATAAGTGACTCCCATAAAGCATTGGGGCTGTGACAGCATCTCCGCTTACTAATGGGTTAAAGACACCCACGTAATGAAATCATGTACTGTATTCCGCCTTAATCTGGCTTCATGAAGCCTCAACCTGGGATAGTCTTGCTCATTGGTCGGGAGGATAAAATTCTGCAGATGATTGATTTCCGGAACATGATCAGGAGACTAAGAGAAAGCACGGAGAAGTTGACACCCTGTCACATGTTATTGTTTTGCCGCCAGTCGGCTGCCGGTTCTTTCTGGTGACATCACGTCACGTCGGGTGATGATCGCCGAGTTCGTGGCCTGAAGAAAAATAACATTGTTGGCTTTTCTCTGGCAGCAGCTGTCAGGAGCAAGACCGCCAAGTGACTGCCCTCCTGCCGACTTGTATGTTCAGGCTGCTTAGGCAGCACTTACTGTACTGCCAGTCTGAGGTTTAGATTACAACCTGATTAAATTTGTCCGCTACTCTCTTTCTATTAAGTGCAGTGGTATGAAAGTTGGCACCCTGATAATTTTCTTAAGATTTTCTTTATAAATCACTGGCGTTTTGATCGGCAATTTCAGTTAAATATATAATATAGCAGACAAACACAGTGATATGAGAAGTGAAATGAAGTTTATAGGATTTATAGAAAGTGTGCAATAATTCTTTTAACAAAGTAGGCAGGTGCATAAATTTGGGCACCCCAACAGAAAATTACATCAATATTCAGTATGTCCTCCTTTGCAGAAATAACAGCCCTAAATGCTTCCTAGCTTCCAATGAGGGTCTGGATTCTGGTTAGCTATTTTGACCATTCTTCTTTACAAAACATCTCCAGTTCAGTCAGGTTTGATGGTTTCGCAGCATGGACAGCCCGCTTTTAAATCACACCAGAGATTTTCAATATTCAGGTCTGGGGACTGAGATGGCTTTTTTTTCATTCCAGAACGTTGTACTTGTTCCTCTGCATGAATGCTCAGTAGAATTTGAGCAGTGTTTAGGTCGCGGTCTGTTGAAGTATCCAGCCCCGCAAGAACTTCAACTTTGTCACTGATTCTTGAACATTGTTCGCAAGAATTCGCTGATACTGACTGAACTACGCGACTTCAACTTTAACAAGATTGCCAGTACCGTTTAAGCCACACAGCCTCACAGCATGATGGAACCACCACCAAATTTTACTGTGGGTAGTAAGTGTTTGTCTTGGAATGCTGTGTTCTTCATCCGCCTATGCATACTCACTTCTTGTTATGTCCAACAACTCAATTTTAGTTTCATCAGTCCACAGCACCTTATTCCAAAATGAAGCTGGTTTGTCCAAATGTGTTTTAGCATACCAGGCACTCTGTTTGTGGTGCACAAGCAGAAAAGGCTTCTTCCGCATTACTCTCCCATACAGCATCACCTGTGCAAAGTGCGCTGAATAGTTGAACGATGCACAGTGACACCATCTGTAGCAAGATCATGTTGTAGGTCTTGGAGCTGGCCTGTGGGCGAGTTTGACTGTTCTCACTCATCCTTCTGTGCTTATCTGAGATTTTCTGGCCTGCCACTCCGGCCTTTACCAGAACTGTGCCTGTGGTCACCCATTTTCACTTACAGCCACAGTGAAAACTGACAGCTGAAATCTCTGAGCGAGCTTTTTTGAATCCTTTCCCCCAAACCACGATGTTGAACAATCTTTTGTTTTCAAGTCATTTGACAGTTGTTTTGAGGTTCTATGTTGGCACTCTTCAGAGAAGATGCAAAGAGGAGAACAACTTGCAATTGGCCACCTTTAAATACCTCCTTTTCATGATTGGCTTCACCTGTATGTAGGTCATAACAATGAGCTTACCAAATAAATTTTGTGTTCCAATAATTAGTGCTAAAGGTATTCAAATAATAAACAACAAGGGTGCCCAAATTTATGCACCCGCCTACTTTGTTTAAAGAATTATTGCACACTTCTGTAAATCCTATAAACTTCATTTCACTTCTCATATATCACTGTGTTTGTTCATATGATATTTAATTGAAATTGTTGATCCTAACAACCAGTGATTTATAAAGGAAAATCTCGAAAATTATCAGGGTGCCCAAACTTTTCATACCACTGTAACATTAAGAGGGATACAGTGACCCATTATGTAATACAAAGCATGAATTCAGTTTTCATTATTTTATGATACATTCGGATGATTTTATTTATATTTCTGCTCTACTGTGGCTGTAAATACAATAGAAAATGTGAAAACCGTGACAGCGAATGAAGACCCACGTTATCGGTATCATGGGTAGTCGAGTTTCATTAATTGTGGTTGTCAGCTTTGTGGCTCAGATGGATGGTTAGTGAGTGTAATAGTCACAAATATTTTCTCTCGAATGCGTTCTTTTTTCTCATCCATCAGTCCAAACCTTAAAGATATTTCATCTACTATCATACCAAAAACATTTAGTAACATTTAGTGGCTAAAAGCAGCAGCTTTTTTTCTTTGACATTTTTCCTTGAAATTGACTGGAACAATTAATTAACTCTCAAAATGGCTACAGCCAATGTTGTTTCAAAGAGCTAATCATTTAATTGACTGATTGTGGCAGCTCTGAAACAATACATTTATTTTTAATTGGTTAATCCATCCATCCATTCCACTGCTTATTCAGGTCTGGGTCAAACTGATTTAATTAATTATCTCACTAGGAATTATTGTCAGGCTGTGTACTGCTGGGAAATGCTAAAAATGTGATGTAGTAATAGGTTGATGCAGTAGATATACAGGTATCATCTTTTCTATTCCATTCACTCTTATTCCTTGTCCAAATTTAGCACCCACATTACCCACAATGCAACTTGACTGCTGACAGTTAATTCTAAGAACTGGCTGGTAGAATATGTTGGTACTGGTACTGTATCTATTAATGGCACTGAAAGTGGTAATGACATACAGGTGTCAATTCCAGCTCTGCTGTAATGAAGACTTGTGTTGCAGTGTTGGCAATCTACACTGTTCACCAGCTAAAATGTATTTATAGTGCCACTACCTCATGTTCCTTCCTTTCAGCAATATTTATTGCATTTGTCTGGATGGGAACAGACTGTGACCATGCACACTGTGTTCCCAACCTAAGAACTGCAATAAATATACACTGTGACCATGCACTTCTCAAAGTTTCCTGACCTTGGGGGACTATTATTGTAGTGGGGAACATGGCAACCTGGCTGCCACCTGTGTTTCCAGAAACCTAAGAGACAGTTTTCATGCACATCCAAGCGCCAACTCCAAAGACTTGAATTAAAAATGCAGTTTGAGCAGAGACAGAAATATAAGACAGGAACTAAGATGTTTAATCATGCTTTTAAACAAATCTCTATTCTCCCATGTCTTGCTCCTATCATACATCACTTTTTAGCTAAATATGATCCATAATAGGCTGACAGTTAGTTGAATAAAGATTTTAACATTTTACAATAGTGCTGATCATTTACACCTTGATTTGTGCTGACGGTAATGGAACACATTATAGAGTCAGTGAAAAACTGCAGACTTATTGCAGTGTCACTTATAATTAACACTAACTCAAACAAAAATATGAGAGAAAATTTCCAGCTGTTGAGGCAAAGATTTCAGTGCCTTAAGTCCATAGTCCACAAAATACTGATGCCAGCTTATATCTCGGGTGATCTTTTTCCAAAACTTTGATTCTGATGACTTGGATGGGGATTAGAAATGCTGACTAAGGCTTTCTGTAAGAGCAACAGTATCTGCAACATCCTGCTGGCAAGATATCAAAACCCAATTCAACAAGGTTAGAAGCATTTTAGCGAGCATTGGGGCTTACTGACCCAATGTAGTGTCTACTCAGGAGTAGATGGGGCCGATCAGAGCCAGACACATATGAGGGAGCATATGCCGGACCGGAGGTCAAGGTGTCCTGACAGGGGCTGGGGAGTCACTGAAAACATAGTCAAAATCATTGTACCAGCGGGTACCGATCGTGTGGGGTGCGCTTTATGTGTGCCAGTACTGGACTGGTCTATTGGTTCAGGGCACCTGATATGTTTCAAACAGGAGGTTTGGAGGTTCAGGGCAGCCTGCAGAGACCTGCAGCCACCATCACCGCCATGCTCGAACTCCGCAACCCTCCCATTAGAACTAACACCTACACACAAACACACACACACACACAGAACAGCCAGTAGTGGACTTGGATATGAACAATTTCATTTCTGTGTCTCCTGGGTTTGAGGCTCTAACTCCAGCAATGCTATAAGAATGTGGGATTTTGAAGATGGATACAGTTGCTGCTGTATGAAATTCTTTAACATTAAAGATTCATATTTTGACCTCGGAACTTAATAAGTAGACTCCAGCAGGGTTTATCTGTTCGAGAAAGATTTAAATAGAATCTGTATATTTGAGAACTTAAATTCAGTGTATAGTTTCTGATGATCTATTCCCTGAAAGTAGAGAAACAGCTCTGAGGTCCCAGTTTCACGCCAGGCTAGACAGGTCTGTTGGTTTGTTGGTTTCAAAATCCGTAGAGGTGATGCAGGAGGGGAAGGCAAATCCATGAATTCAAAAATCCTATTCAAGGAATCAAGACAATTGAAAGTAACAATTTCAGTTATTTTGATGATCAGCAAATAGTCGACTGGATTATATGTACAATCTTGGCGTAAAAGTTTTCAAATATTTTGAATCTCTTTTGGAGAAGATCCACTTCGAACTGGGACTGTGCTAGTTTGCAAACATAAAATTGAGAACTGGGCACAACAACATGACAACTCACTGATTTTTCCCTAATTACTTTGTCCATTCTTTCTTCAGGGAGTATGGTTTATCAGAAGCACAATTTACATGCTACTTTGATGGATCCTCCAAGATTTCTGAACGAGAGACATGGGCTGACTTCAGAGTCGTGGGTGGTAAAGATAGATATAATTGGTAGTGTGTTTCTGTGTGTGTGTGTGTGTGTGTGTGTGTGTGTGTATGAAACCAAGCACCCTTTTCGTAAATAACTAACTGTAAATCTATGTTGTTGTATATTGCAGAACAGTTTAATCTTACATGTATTCCAATGTGTGTGTGTGTGTGTATGTAGGTTTTATTAAGTCCATATGCCTAAGTTGGTTTTATATTAGTGCAGCTCTGAGGCGCTGGTTTTACTTGGCTCGTGTTGTAGGGGGTGTAGGTGAGAGAGTTTGTATTGAAACTGCTTTATTGTGTGCGCCCCTACTATTGCCATTGCCATGTTTCATTTCCTATGCCACTCTTCTCTGAAAGTTTTAGGCCATGCCCGTGTTTTAGCCTTAAGGCTATCCTGACATTTCATGAAGGCCCTTAATCTCACACTGTAAATCTGCACTGTGCCCGTGATATAGCGGATATTTACATGAGGAACCCAGCTGTAAAGTGATACTTTTTTCATTGTGCCTCTGCTCCATCCCTGCTCGTCTCCATAGGACGGATATCTTTGTGTTTCTGCTGAGTACGAGGGCCGGAGGGCTGGGCATTAACCTGACTGCCGCTGACACCGTGAGTCACAGAAACACTCAAGGAAAACCACTTTGCTGTATAGACAGCACTAACATTTCCCAAATATATAAGCAGACACAGCACTCCACCATGTGTTTTTCTTTTACTAATGGAGCCAGAATGGAATGGTCAGTGTTTCAGTATTACTGACATGTTGATATAATGATAATATTGTATAGATGTGTGTTTACTAAAGGGGTGAATACGTATATATATATATATATATATAAATGATTATCTCTGTGCCTATCAGCATCTCTCAGCATAATCTCCTTTGAACCTGTAGCCCTGTTCAAGTGGGATTAACTTTCCTGACAATGAGTTTGAAGTGATTACAATAACGTGACATCTGTCATGTTAAAGGGCAGCTCACATACAACACGCCGCTGTAATTAGTCTCGGAAAGTGTCTAGTCTACGCCATCACACAATAAAGGTTTGAAAAGGAACCCGAACAAAGCTGATGACTTAATGTCTTTTGGCTGCGCCTGCTTCTCCAGGTTATCTTCAGCCGATAGCGATTGAACTCCCACGGTGGACCAGCAGGCCATGGACAGGGCTCACAGGCTGGGTCAGACCAAGCAGGTCACCGTGGTATCGCTTCTCATCTGTCAGGGCACCACGAGGAGAGGATCCTCCAGCGGGCCAAGGAGAAGAGCAGGTCTGAAACACAAGCAATTAATGTTACCACATGCACAAACTATGATAAAGAGCAATTATCCAGAACCCTATTCCAGTCATTTAACAACAAAATATAAGTAATAGAGGTGTTTCAACTGTGAGCATTGTAACTAAACAGTACTTGTTTGGTAGAGTTCATTATTAACGCTGCATTGTTCTTGCATGATAAGATCCAAAAGGGTGCATCCTCTGGAGGCAACTCTCCAAACGACACACCAAACCCAAAGAGGCCGCCTCCCGTTGGACGCATCATGAGCTGAAGAAATGTGTGAGTGTTTGAGGCATGCACAATAATACGCACACATCTTTGTCTTTATTTATTTATTTATTCTTGCACAAAAGCTCCATCAAGGAAGGAAGAAAATAAAAGAACATACTATGTCAAGCTTCCTATAGTGCTGCAGAGACAGGAGGAAAAGGCAGCAGGAGGAGAGCAGCAAGGTGAAGGAGCAAGAGAAGAGGGAGAAGTACGCCGAGAAGGTACTGGGCAACATGATCACCTGAAAGCTCTGCCAGCATTTCCTACTTCTGATGTATCATGTGAAATAGAGCACGAGGAGGAATGTAGAATTAAAAAAAGACAGGGAAGAAACAAATTTGGGGTGAAAGACAGGGTTAAATAATGAGAGAAGGGAAGGAATGATGTTATGAAGGAAGGAGAGGAAATATTTAAAAGGCAGCACATAGAAGCTGCACCAAAATGTTATTCATTTAAATAGAACTGCCCGATTCGAATCTGGCTCTTAGATTTTAATAATATTTCTAATGTTAAAATGTTTAGTTTACCGAATGTCAGCCAGAGGAAAGGTGAGGGGTCACCAGAAACATTAAGATTTATTCTGGGGACCACAGCTATCCGCAGTAAATTCTGACAGAAATCAAGTATTCATTTGAGATACCTTGTCATGGGCCAAAGTAAGTGCTAGATGAGGTCAATGCAGAAGTCATTAGAAATCATCTCCGGGACTATATCCATACCAGATTACATGGCAATCTGGGTCTGTTTGGTGAGTTTTCCGCTTGATCTAAGTGGTGATAGACGGACGGGCCAAGCAGCTGAACACTCAATATATAACGATCATTAGGCCTTGAGGAGAAGGCTAAGGGATCTGAGATTTTACAAAGTTTTTAATGTAACCTGTCCCCTCACTCTCTCCCGCTCCTGTTTTCTGTCTTTAACCTGCAGAAGAAGAACGAGGAGTCAGAGAACAAGAGGAAAAAGGATGTGAACCTGGTCATCTCCCATGCCCCCTCAGCCGACAACTCCAACCTCTCTGCAGATGGAGACGACTCCTTCATCAGCGTGGAGATGGACTCAGCCATGCCCAGTCCCTTCAGTGAGGTGAGGGAATCTAATGGAAAAGCAGTAGGGACTGAGGGTGCATTTCTGAATGTGATTTATGTTACAGGGGATTGTTGTTACGGCTTTGTGCATTTATCCACAAACTCACTCTCTATTTTGCATCGTAGCTTTTAAATTCTCTTTCCCATCTTCCTTCTCTCTCATCTTCTGTCTCCTCTTAACATCTATTATTGATTCCTATCCTCCTGCTCTCTATCACTTCCCTTTTTCTTCCTTCTCCCCATCATTTCTTACCCACTTTATCCTACATCCTACATTCCATTTTTCCTTCTCTTCCTCCCTTCCTATCTCCTCGGGCTTTGTTCCTTGGGCGCTCACCCTGTACTCTCCCTTGTACTGTACTGGCCCAATTTCCCTGTTTTCCCTGGTGCTGACCCCAGCCTGTGTGTATGTCTGTGTGTGCTCCTGCACGGCCAGATCTCCTCGAGCAGCGAGCTCCAGCCTGCCTCAGTTTACCGGATGCGGACGCTGACGAGAGCAGAAAGGAGCATGCTCGCCATTGTGGACATCCGTGTCTTCCACACAGTAGTCTCAGGCCACCAACTCCCGGCCTCTGTGTCTGGATCAGTCTCTGACAACATGAATGGTGAGAGAATAAAATCAGTTTAATGAGCTTTGACACATCAGGAGTGAGTGAACCAGTATCTGTATATTTATAACAAGGAATATAATTATACCAATTTTCAAGTATTTGTACTTGATCATCCATCCACCATCCATTTTATCTCAACTTTTGAGGTCAATATTTGGACAGTGATGCAATTTTTATATTTTATCTCTCAAAGACTACCACAATGAATTTGAAATGAAGCTATTAAGGTGTGATTGAAGTGTAGATTCAGTTTAATTATAATAACTACAAAATATTGCAATAACCCTTTAGGAATTACTGCTATTTTTATACATAGTCCTCTACAGAGGTTGAAAATAATGGGCAACAGTTTATAAAATAGCTCTAAATTTAAATTCTTTAACAGCAATAACAATAGAATGCTGCTAAAACAGTACGCATCTGTAATACTCTGTAATACTTAGCATTGCAATATATAATAGTAATTAACTCTGAATGGGGCCAAGCAGCATAAAGAGACTTTTATTTTGAAGCATTTTTGAAACTGTTGTATTGTGAAGGATAATGGAAATATAATTAGTGCGTGAAAATATTTTGCTTCCAATAGGACATTCTTTTATACTCATCACAGGTAGTGCCCTGGCTTACTGTCAAAATGTTCATATTTGATGGCTTCCTAAATGGGATAATCTTGGCATGTAATCTCCTCACATGCTCCTTCACTCTTAAAAAGCCCACATTCTGCCAAATACAACATAACCTGCATGTTATCTATGAGATAGTGTTATCGTGTTAGAAAGATGATGGAAAACAAATCAATGACTTAATGGTCACATTGCACAGACGCCTTGGCTTGTTTTGTTCTCTTCACTATCGGGCCTTTTTGTTTTTATTGCTTATGTCCATTCAGACAAGTAGTCTGTTACCTCATGTACTAAGTGCAGCTGATTATTTAGATTTATGAGGCGCCTGGCTGCAGTGTTTCGCATAATTTGCACTGCAGAATCCAGATCGAGTAGTTCATGTGTTTTGTTTTTTCTATCTGTACTACGTATTGGTACAAGGTAATCCCTCCCAAATACATGCTGCTTCACTGAGACCCATTTGTGATTCTTGCTGCCATGCTAAAAGGCCCTGCCAGTTAGATTATTGATGGCCCCTGCTAACTGCGGGCCCAGCGAGCGAGAGATGCAGATGACTTTATAATGGAAGGTCTGAAGACAGTCAGCATGTTAGAACGAGAGGGAGCTGTTGGTGAACTTGGGCAAAAAATGAAATGGGAGGAAGAGCGGGATTAAGGGCCTGGGAGGGTAAGAGCGAGGGATTTGTGTAGGGTTTCATCTGTGCCTGTGTTAGTGATAGATAGGCCTATCTCCCTCATAGAAGGGTTTTGTACCACAGTGAAACATGCAAAGAAAAACGCAGACGAATGGAGAGACGTAGTGTTTTAGCAGGGAGAGGGTACTGGAGTGATTAGGCATATCACCGAGCTTTACACTGCCCCACCCTGCAAACAGTATGGAAAATGAGAGATGATTCTTGTCTTTTGTTGCTTGAGCCCACTAATGGTAATGATGAGTAACATTTAATGTAATAATTTTCCATATTACAGTAAAATTACCACAGTATCTTTGAAGGACTGGGTTATGGCCAAGTCAAACAGAACATCTCTCATCCAGTTCTGGGTATTCTCACTAACTCCATTTCTGTCTGGTCTGGACTATAAACCGTTAAAGTTCAAAATGTACCAAAGAGTTAAGACCTCCTCCGATGAAAATCAGACATATCAGGAGTATTTCCACTTTGAACTCAGACAGTCTCAAAAGGGTTTATATACCTCACACAGTGTTAAGGGAACTAATCCATTCTACTTGTGGGGTCGGGCAAAAGAAACCTGAAACCCAGCACAGAGTGCGGACTTCTCATTGCAGAGAGTGAGAGTTTGTATTAGCGAAAACCGCTTGTCAGCCACTGTGAGTTACAGCCATGTTTAACAAAGAGTACTCTGAAGAAAATGTCAACTACCCGTGACTATCTATGCTCGTTGTTGATTTTGGTGCACAAATAGACTCCCCATCTGAGTCTGGGTCTGAACTGGAAGCAGTTACGTATGGCTGTATCTCTCCATCTTGACACGCATCGCTTATTCAGAGTCAACCCAGCAACAGTGGTCGGGCGGGCGAGTTCATAAATACACCTTGCACGCTCGCTTGCCTTCAGGTGTTTCAGCCTCAGACACAATCAGTCCGCAGAGGCAGGTCCGGGCGGAGTCGGGACGGCCTAAGGACTGTGGAGGCGGGCCAAGTCGGGAGGAAAAGGACGCGGGCGCAAGCTCCATAGCTGGCAGCGAGCAGCTATGGCGGAGCGATGGCTGGCGGGCAGTTGCGCCAGCTGCAGCTATGCTGCTTATGGCTACAGTGTTCCCTAAAGGTTAGTGAATATTCTGTATATAGCAACACATGCATGCACAGCTTTTTTCACATTGCTATTAAGAAAGTGGCTAGACTTTAATGTGAAAATTTGAGGAATTGTTGAGTTTCTTCCATGAGAGTAACCATGCCTGTGTCTGTCCCTTGTTCCCAGCAACCTCTGCATCCAATCCCCTGCAGCCTTCCTGGGCCGGTCTGGTACTCAGCCCAGTCTTCAACCCCAGCAGAAGCTCATCCCAGGCCAAAGGAGGGCACTCTCTACACACCCCAGTCCCCACAAACAGCTGGCCCACAGCCACCACCACAGCAGCCATGGTGCAGTCAGGAAGGGCAAGGGCCCTGGTGGTCCTGGGTCTCAAGGATGCACTGATACACACTGTACACACATGAATGTGCCCTCACACACACACGCACTAGCAACTGTCTCACTATAGAACACACACACAACACCGACCTTCTCTCACTGTGATTCTACAGACACCCCACGCTTAAACTAATAAATAGGTAGTACAGTATTTATAGTAACTGAGGCTCACTACCTGGAGGACTGGCGCGTCTGCTGGCTCAGCAGCTGTGTGACCTCGCCACACACACACACACACACACACACACACACACACACACACACACACACACACACACACACACACACACACGCACACGCACACATCTGAAAATAGTCCTACCAAATCTCCATACGTTCAGGCCGTTTTATTTTAATGTGTCCGGCCAGTGACAAAATCTGCCTTGAGTATTTTTTGTTTGCAATATGACAAGAGTATCAAGTGCTTTTTTTTGAGAAGAATAAACTGTACTTTTCTATTCTTGCAGGAAGCTCTTCTTTGATTTGCTACCGAGCAGCGACGCCACAACAAAGACGCAAACCAACACGTAGCTTAAAAGGGCTTTGAAATCCTTGTGCTTCACAGCATGGTGAGACAAAGGAGTTTCTGTCAAATGCACTGAGCCACGTCTTCCTTTTTTTTTCGGTGTTATTGATTCTCGTACATGTACATTAGGTTATTTAATTGTTCTGTAGATGTATGCTCAGTGCAAACTTGGTGGACGATTCTGCATTTCACAGAGCTTAATGTAAACCCACACCTTAACCTACCCACACTTTACCAAACAATATGTCCACAGGCTTTTCTACTAAAGCTCTTATTTTTGTAATAAAAGATGCAAGTACCCAAACCAACATGGCAGGTCTTAACGTTTTGAAAAAGAATTGTCCATAGAGTATATTCCAGTAGAGAATGAAAATTGACTATATATTTTTTGCCCAATGGGAAAATGAATGAATGAATGAGGTAAAAATGATATTCCAAAATGATGAGGGGTACTGGTTGATACGGCAAATGCTGCTAACAATAAATTTATGGATTCACTCAGATTATTTGGTTGTCTAATATTTAAGTTATTTTGAGTTCTGTAAAAAATTAGCAATTTGTGATGATTGCGAATGGAATATTCTCCTGTAAAACTGTAAATTGTACTGAAGCCATTTTTTATTTTTCAGAAAAATGTTTTTTCGTGATGAGGAGTCTGTGGTTCTCTTTGATGTCATTGGTGTTTTAGGAAAGAAGTTTGCATCGGTGTCCTACGTTGAGCACTACATCTGTTATACGATAGGTTTGTTTTTGTGTTAATAGTGTGATTAAAATATGATGTTCTATATTGATGTACATAATGATGAGAGCGACTTTTCCTCTGGCTTTTCCCTCGTTTGCCTGTCTATTTTTATAGGTCATGTGTACATATGAAGAAATGCGTCTGCCATTTTACTAACAGGAGGAGCCAACTGAGAATAAAAAGAGTGCTAAATCAGTCTCTGCTCAGTTTTTTCATGATTTTTATCGTATTTTGTTGTGATTGTTGTACTTGCATTGCTCACTCAGATCTGCATTGTTGCCCAGGACAATAGTGTAGCAGTAGGTAAGTAAACTAAGATTCAAGACTAAAATTGGGAGCCTGGCTGTCCTGAACAGGTTGCAATTTGGCTGTCATCCTGAGTCCTTTAAAAACTCAGATCCTCTATTTGCAGATAAAGTGGATAGAAGCTATTTCTAAAAATGGGAGGGCTACCTTTGAGTTTATTTCAGTCCTGATATATTAAAGCTGCTGAGACCAGTACTGTGAAAAGGCTTCATATTACTTGGTTCTTACATAACCATACAGCGAGTTAATGACTCCCGTAAATGGATGTTCATGTTTCACAGGTTAAAAAAAATACCTCCTGGCTAGTCGAGGGGCATCCTGTCTTTCTCTAAATAAACCCTCCTGCATGCAGCACAAGGGCGAGAAACAGTTCATCGGAGCATATTATTGTCCTTTATTCCACTTGGGTCAGTGGCTAATACAGATATCAGCTCTATTAATCTCAAAATAGTCTTTGTTGAGACTGTCACAGAGGTATTGAATTAACTGTGGCTTTTTGAAAACCATAATTTTGTAGTCTTTGGCAAACCGCACTCACACTGCACAGTTCTCAGTCAGACAACATTCAGAACCAAGATCCCACTTGTAAGACCTCTGTATTCACCCAAGGGTCACATCCAGTCCTAATTTTTATTTGCGGTGCTTTCATTTCAACTGTAGCGTTTCCAGAAATAATGCCCCTGTTCCACTGGATAATCTACAGACCTCGCTGTGGACAATTTTCATTGGAATGACTCTCTGTTAAGGAAGTAGTCCCCCTGAAAGCTGCTCACCGTGAGCGAGGCCTCAGTAACTGGGACGTTGTTTTTGGAAAGACGTGCTGATGCCGAGTTGTCCAAATGAAGATTTTAAGTGCTCTGAGCAGCAAAAAGCAAATCCCATTCACCACAATTGTACTGGGATGGAATCAGAAATCACAGAGGCAGAAAATCCCCTGGCCACTGACACCGAAACTACCTCAGTGGCTCAAGGCGTAAGTGAGATGTGAGATGTGTGTGTGCTTTGGGTGAACTGACCCTTTAAGATAAACTGCAGGTCTGCGAAATCAACACTCTGCAGCGCACCTGAATCCCTTTCAGTACATTTTCACATGTATTGGTGCGGGGCCAGTAAGATTTCATCTCGATGAGCGACTCAGCGGCTTGTTCTTCCGGCTGCACTCTGACATGACTGCACAGCAGAACGTAAACACAGGACTTCCAGGTCTGGGCTTGTTCCCGGGCCGGCAGGTTATATAAGCCTGTACACCTAGATAGAGTCTTTGACTTGAGTCACGTCCAAGGTACAAGCTGCTCTGGCCAATGTTTGGGTGTGTTCGATGTATGTTTGTATACTGTATGTGTGTGTGTACTCCACGTCAGAGACCTGCTCCAAAAAACAGGTTTACTAAATAATCTGGATAATGCTGCTGAGTGACATCCTGTGTAGAAATGTCTTGGTTGGTGGTTCCCAACCTTTTATAGCCCTTGAAAAAAATCAACATATCTTCATCATCGTGGGCCATCACTTTAGTGTGGATGTGTTTAAATTTGGGAATTTTAAAGGCCAGGTAAAACTATTCAGCATTCTGTATGAGAAAGTACATAATATTGTGCTTTTTTGTTGTCATTATGATGTTGTGATTTATTATTGGACCCCTTGACCACTGGTCTAGGCCATGTGCTTTCTGTATTCATCAGCCTTTGTGGTCTTTCCATACATGGATGTGGACACACTGCCAGCACTGCCTCCCCACAAAAACACAAGGAGGTAATACAAATGTTTTCCTTGGAAATGATCCAAAGCCATGAACCACATGCCATATAGGATTTTTCTGTACAAGTCAGCAAAAGATGACATTTGCTGGCACCATGTTTATTAGCTCATGTTCCTGAGAAGACAGTTACTGTAAGGCTCAAACAACAGCGACCAAAAAAAAAAAAAAAAAAAAGTTCTTTTAACCATTTAATTGGGATTTGCTTTTACACTGGATGGAAAAACAGGTTTTACACCTATTTAGTGCATCACAGCAGCCATTTGGTGAATTTCAAACATGTTCAACTACCACAATGCAATGCTCTGCCGTCTGAATGAACTGGACGGAGTCTAAACTGTGCAAATTTAAAAATGTTAATGCGTCTTTTAAGAACAGATACAGTCAGTGATCACACTTTTCACAGATGTACAAACATGTACCAGGTCTGACATTACAATTTGAACATGAGGGTCAAGCTTAAGAAAAAAAAACAAAAACAAAAACAAAAAAACAACACACAGTATCATGCTTTTGATTTCTTATCACTCCAGTAGCATTCAATGGATTCAAGTGCACTAGACTGTAGTGTTAGATTTGACAACATAAAACATAGGTTGACTGGCATGACAGATGAAAAGCCTCAGTGTTGTGTGTGTGTGTGTGTATGTGTGTGTTTGCTGTGTTTTCGTCCCCTACAAGCTAGTGAGACAAAGGGTACGAGCTACTGGCTGCTAACAGATAGGACACCATGGTCAGCGCTGCTGCCTCGATGGAGAACAGGTGCTGGTCTTCCACATGCGGGCAGCTGCTCCTCATGAACTGGGCCAGCCGGAGCAGGTACTCCAGGTTGTAGCCCGTCTTCCCTCTGCACAGCGCGATCTGGGCACCGATCACCTCCGGGCTGGCTGGCCCCAGGTACAGGGGGTTGTCGGAGGTGGCAATGTATACCAGCGCCTGGACTGGTGACTGGTCCTCCCCCTGGGGGAAGAAATCCACCATTTTGGTGATGTAGCCCCCGCAGACCGTCTCGCGCACGTCCAGGTACTTCAGGGACTCCTCGACTTGAGAGCCCGTCACCTCGAACGCCACGCCCCAAGTGCTCGCCTGTGAGAAGAAGAAGAAAATATGTTACGTTTCAATCATTCAATGAAGGGGGGTTTACATTGAATTTTCCTCCGCCTGGAAACTCCCCATGCAATTTCCAGAGTAAACCAATAGGAAATAAGCATTTCCACTTACGTCATCATCTTCAATCAGCGTCACCACTCTTCCGGGCTGCGGAGAGAGGAAGAGAAGTGGGTTACGTCGTGGACAACGCCTGAGCGATAGTCTGAGCCAAGCAGCTCACAGTCATCAGCCAAATAAACAGACATCATGTTTCAAGGTAAAAAACAATGACAATAACAACATTAAGCATCTCACCATCTCGTCGTTGCCGCGATGAAAGTTGTCTCCATGCCAGAAACGTCTCTTGTAGCCTTGAATGTAACCGACCTTGCTCCTCTTGTACTTGAAGTCAGGCTTCCACACCAGTGACCCGTACCCGAAGATCCACAGGCTGGTCTTCGAGGCGATGATGTCTTGAGGCTTCATTTTTGTTCGGTAGTAGTGTTGATGACGTTCAGATGAATCGATGAATCACTCCTCTTTCACTTGATGTTGCTAGCTTAAGACGACTAGCTTATTAGCGTTAGCTTCCTCCGGTCCAGGAGCAGGGGTACCGGCTGGCTCGCAGGTATACCGCGGACGGTATTGGAGCCCAACTGCTTGGCAGTTGCGAAGATGGAATTTCGCAGTTGATTTTGCCTTGCACTATGCATTGCCATTGCATTACAGGTGCCGCATTATGCCTTAAAAATCCATGGCAGCCGCGTCGGCCTTCGGATCAATGGGGGAAAAAAATCAAAAACCGTTTCGACCAGCCGCCTCGCTAGCCGGTGACAGCGCGTATTTTTAGCTAACGAATGAAAAGGTCGAGGTTTAATTTGTTGATGGAAGCGATCGTAACGCCCAGCCGTTGATGTTATTCTTGCCAGGAACCGGCGATGATGTGAATCGTTTCCTCGATAACATGGCGAAGCGGTGCTCACGGATTTATACAGTGAAGAGCAGGTGGGCGAGACCGTTCCAGCGTTTTCAGCCAATAATATTCAAAGAAGACTTGTCCTCGGGCACATTTAACCCAATCAGATTTCGGTGCGCCGAATAAGGCGGCACTTTAAGTGAAACTCGCTACACCATTGGCTTAAATTTGACCTGAGACGCACCCCGAACTTTCAAAGTGATTGGCCAGTGGATTGTCACTCTAACTGATTCAATTTGTGATTGGTCACCTGCGTTGTCGTTCTCTGAATATATTTCCATAAGGTTCAGACTTGATGCGGCTGATGCAACTTCCCACAGCATTTCAGGGCCATAGCAGCAACCCAGCAACATACCAAGGCATTGCATCAGATCTGATTTAGGGGAAAGTCCTAAAAAGGAGCGGTGTTATCTATCTATCTATCTATCTATCTATCTATCTATCTATCTATCTAAGAAAATAAAGAAACTATTTGAATTTGTATCGACATTAAACATAACACAAATAAGTATTTGTGTCTGATAGGGTGACATGACCTGACACAGAAATCACTGTTGACATGTGAGGAAGTTAATTAGCACCCTACATGGTTGTTTACATGAGCCAGAGCATATGAGGTCTGTAATCTAGGCCCGCAGCTCAAAGATCCAATGGCAAAGGCAAAGGTCACTGGCAGTCCCTGAGGATGCCAGTGACCTAGGATGAGGATATTTTTGTGTAGTAGTACAAAAGTACAATTTGGGTATTTGTTAACATTTTAATCCAGTGGGGGTGGGGGGAGTCACTTTGGCTGGTTTACCAGTGAGTCAGCCTGTTATCATTAGAAATCTTACTTACAATCTTACTAAACACCCATATATACAAGTCCCTTTTTATACACTGTACCAAACAAACACCCTACTTTAGTAGCCAAACGCAGGGTCATAGAAGGAATAGGTGTACACTAACTATGAACATGTACACTAATAAGCAAGTAAATCAAATGATCAAAAAAGTAGAAACGGCAAAAATAAGAGAAATGCAAAACCACCAAAACACACCACAGTGAAGACACAACAAGACAGAAACAGGATCAGAGCGATGTCCGACCTGATCAAATGTACAGCCCACCACTCCTGGTGGATCTGATATAGTAGTAGAGGCTCATCTGTGCTTATTAAATAGATTATCTATAAATAGATGGCATTACCTGCCTTGATAAGAGGCCAGACAACTGTATCAGCTCTTCATAAATCTAAAGCACCACACAATCCAGGCCTTCGAGCGACCCTGTGTCATGCACATGCCCGTCATGCCGCGGCCTTTCATGTCCATCCACTCCTGGAGCCGGCTGCTGCGGTATCTCAGGGGCAGCTCTCACCACAGGCCACCGCAGGCTTTTACCGTCAGCGCTGCCTGTAATCTAATGCCATGCACTGCTCCGATGTTTTGACTAGTGGACTTATCAAATACTCACCTGTCTGTCTTTGCTGTCAAACAATTATATTTATAGTGATCATTTAAGCCCTACACTAAAATCTAGATTTAGCCTTTGTCTCCCCGTGTTTCGGACAGTTTTTCCAGCTCACAGGATATGAAGTTTATCTCCACAAACAAGATTTTTGTCTAGTTATAAGGCAAGAGAAGCGCAGCATGTATAGGATCACCCCTTGCAGCACTGAAGGTGGAGGTTGTTTTTCAAGTATGCTGTAAACATTCTTTTGTAGGTCAGGAGCTTGAGGCCAGGTTAGTGGGACAGGTCAGTGCCATCTAAAAATAGATCCTACAGAAGAGGGCAAGCCTTGCAAGACAACATGTGCGAAAACGTTTATTTTAGATAAAGATGCGTCTCAAATTCTTACAGTAGGTTTGTCTGAGTTATTGAATGCACCACGTATTTGTGATTTGTGATTTAATTCAACACTATATGCGAGTCAAAATAAGCCTGTCTCGTATTTTGATGTGTGTTTTAGTTATGTGCTGCTGTTTGGTTATGTTGCTTTGGACTTGAATGTGAGTGAGGGGTTTTATCTTGGCATGTACTGACCACATACTGTATTTCCTGTGTGTGGGTTTCTTACTGACACCTAGTGTTAATTAATGAGACAACTACGAGGGCAGAACAGGTTACAGAGCATTTGATAACAGCATCACATACTGTACCAGGATAATCTGCGTACGCATGCATACTCAAAACCATGCACGGTTAAAATGAGCCTAATCAGCCTCTAATTTAAGCACCAGATGTTACAGTTATGAAAGGAAGCCAGCACCAGAGCTATCTAGCAGTTTTGCAGTCTTGATTGTGATTGAGCATCACAAGTGTTATGAAGAAGGACTTCCACATTTCTCACGAAGAGATAGGAAGAGAATTAAATCTGCTTCCCGATTCCCCACCTATGACATCAATTCATGAATCTTCCCCATTTCCTTCTTCAGAATAAATAGTGCTGATTATGTTTGTGCGTCTGCGCTCTCGCTTGTTTTGAGCTTGTTTCCTGAAAGCCCCTGAAAGTCTCATTTGTGTGAGTGAGCGAGCGAGTGCAGACTAGACTTGAAGAAAAGCAATGCGTGAGAAAAACAGTTGGCCCGCGCCGGCATGTTCTGCATTTTTTAATCACGGAGGAAACAGGAACTGATGTCACTGGGTCACAAACAGGATGCTGTGATTATAACACAATGAAAATGCCTGGCCCATGCTATGGAGACCTCGGGGGCCAAAGAGCAGAGACCTAGCATGTGTTTGCTGCTGTGATCAAGTGTGAATGAGGGTGTGTGGCCCGCTTTAGGTGTGAGTATGATGATGATGATGATGATGGCGGTGGGAAGAAACTCTTCTGTGCTGTCAGGCTGGGTCAGGTGACAGATGATTAATCATTGTGATAGTATGTATGTTTTTCTTGAGCAGGGCCGGAAGCTCCCTTTTCCAAACACTTTTTTTTTTAACACACAAACTCAACCCTTTAGATGAGGATGCCTAGGTCAACAGGCTAACAGGATGTGTGTGAGGGAAAAGCCATCCAGCTTCTCTGCTGAGTGTTGACTGCTCCTGATTAGGGGGTGTTGACTGTTGCGGGATTTTCTGTTAATTGGAGTCAGGAGAGGTTTTGATAATGCGGTTCACACGTTGCCTGGGCACAAAAAAAAACAAAAAAAAAAGGATTTTCAGACATTTTCAAGCCAATTTTAAGACCAGTCCATGGGTGATATCTCTTCTACACTGTAGCATTATGGTATAATAGGAGCAAGAAGGGCAAAGGGCAACAAGATTGGCCAGATTGCTCTGACAAGTCAACTTCTCTAAAATAGAGATCTTTTTATTTATGTGGATTCATAACAGATCCACTGGCTCCCATCTGGTTGCCCCTCCCCGCTGCTGACAACCCCCAGTGCCAGGCCCTCTTCTCCCCAGCTTTGTTGTTTTTCAGGAGTGGGTGGTACAGGACCGGACATTGAAATATTGCTCTTAACCCTGAAGGGGGTAGGCAGGCAGTTGGGGAGCCTGTAAGTGCTCAAGTGTTTTTTTTTTTTTTTTTAATGGGAGGAGTGTCTGTGCACTGTGTGTGTCATGCACACGGGGGCGAGAGGCCTGGCATATGCTGCTGTTTTTATGGCACTACAGATTCACTCCGTGCTCCCCCCACGGCATCTGTTTGATTGGCTGCGTGTGTATATGTGTGTGTGTGTGCGTGCGTGCAGATGCGTGTGCAAGCATTATGAGGGGTGGTGGTCACGGTAGGGTGGGGTGGGGTGGGGTGGGGGGGTTGGGGGCGTTCCCCTTTGCCCTGCGCCTGGCTTTGTTTCACCATTTCCAGCTTGAGGGGGTGGTATCCGTGGAAACGGATTTGAATTTCAAGCCAATTTAGGGCCAGAGAGAGGACGAGGGGTGGGTGAGCGGAGTGGGAGCCAAAGGCGTTTCCAGGAATTACTCGAGGTAGTGATGCTGCAGTCAGGGAGCTTTATGTCTCTACCCACAGTCCAAAACATTACATATCATGTTGTGTAAATGTACTGTAGGAGAGCAGCTGGATTTCATATTCATAAACCTGTTCAAAATTAAGAGGTCTACAGTGCATGGGATATCATTTTTACGCTTCAATATGCTTCTCTTAAATGAAACCAAGATAAAAAAAAAGAAAAGAAATACAAGACACATTTGTCATCATTTGTACTCAGTTTCATTATTTAAAAACACCTCAAAAATAATTTTCCTTTTCCATTTACTGACATCAAATTAAAAACAGGTTCCAAGGAAGTTTTATTCTTCAGAAGTTTGGTCCTTATAAATATGCATTATATACAAAATAATATTATAAAACATATAAAGAGCAGTGTGTCATATTTAAATTAAACTCTGGAAATAATCATTTTAAAAAATTACATTATTGGTTCTGTATTTTTGAAATTTATTATAGGCAGGCAGTGGCGTGACAGTCTTTTCTCTTTGTTGTCCTCAGTTGGGTTGCATAAAAAAAAAAAAACACTTTTCTATGCACACTTTTCCTTTCTCTTGGATCTCGCTGGCACAGCACTGACTATTGCGCTCCTGTGGCTTTCTCTTCAAATCGCTGTTGATTAAAAAGTAGTTTTCCCCCCGCTGTTTTTTTTTTTTTTTTGTCCTTTTTTTGTTTCCTGTAGTGCAAATGATCCAAGAACAGACAAGGGCACAAATTTAGCATTCAAACCCCCTCTTTTTTTTAAGGCTTCTAGTGAATTTGGGCTGCATACAATCTTCACCATTGCATGGAAAAGTCCAACCAGTCATTTTCACCATTGATTGACAGTTGAAGATTAGTTTCAGACATTCATAAACTCTCAGTGTTTGTGAGGTTGGGATTTCGCGACGGTGGGGGAGTTCACTCGTCTCGACCCTGAGTCTTGCATAGCAGGCAAAGGTGGCAGGAGTGAGTGTGTGTGGGGGCTGCGGGGGAGTGTGGGGGTTTAAAGTTAGGTGTGGTGGGGGGGTCACATCTTAAGCACCTTTTTTAAACTGATTGGTTGGCTGTCAAAGTCATCATGATTATCACACAAAGGCCGGGTCAGGTACGAGGGGCAAATGATCCACCTGCGCCTCCTTCCACTGTCCAGGATGGCTGAGATTATAAATTAATAT
Organism: Lates japonicus; assembly: GCA_033238685.1. Taxonomy (NCBI): domain Eukaryota; kingdom Metazoa; phylum Chordata; class Actinopteri; family Centropomidae; genus Lates; species Lates japonicus. Next base: position 4,703,394 of record BRZM01000038.1, on the reverse strand, counting down.
TTTACCGATGCTCTGTCAGTCTTCCCACCTTGTGTTGTCAGTCTTTCCGCCAGTCCGTTTCAACCATTGTCACAACTAAGAGAGGTCCTTCACTGTACATGTTTTGCATACAAACACTCGGGCAACATAAAGTTTCTCAGTTCTGTTCTATTTTTCTTTTTTTTCCCCCATTTTTTTTTTCTTTTTTGCAGAGCAGAGGTTCTGCCCCTCTCCAGTTCTCAAGTGTTCCAGAGCAGCAGTGGACATCTAAAACAATCTCCAGTCTCTTCTCAGCATTTGTAAACAATCCAGAATATTATATTCTGCCTCGATTGTGTCTTTTTCCTTGTTCCCCATCGCTTTCAGACCCCTCACAGTTTATACCTGCGGGAGAAAGAGAGGAAAAACTTGAGTTAAAATACAACAAAATAAAATAGACACAATAATCCCGCAGCTAAAAACTCTCATAAGTGTTTTCACAGCCCTTTTCGAACTGTTATAGCTCTTATGCTCCGGTATTGCCATTATATTTTGCTTGGAAATACATATCTTAAAAATTCCACAAAATGCCACAGCAGTAAAACATAGCACCTTGGAGACAGAGTCGAGCCAAACATGTGTGAAAAATCAGTATAAGTTTGGACTTTAGGTCACCACGTGGCCAAGATAAAGAACGGCCAGTTTAATTTGCAGAAACCAATAATGCAGCTGATTGGGCTATCCCCAGCTTGGGTCCAAATACCACACCACAGACCTTCTAGAAATAGCATCATCCCCCATCTGAAATTGTTGGTGCACCAGTGAGGGATGGTGCACATGGGACCAAATGATGCATTTCAAATGGGAGATCTGCGGAAATGCTGATGAAGATGTGATTTTTTTTGGCTTACCTCGGTTGCTATGACGCATTCCCTCCTTTCCTCCGCTATAACAAATACCGACTGGTACATGGAGTCTCTGGAGGAACATATTGTTGATATCCTACACTCTGGCTTTTCACTGCAAACACAAATCACACTTTGGGTTAATGAAAACTAGAAGCACATGGCAGCGCTATGCATTAAGTGTGCGTATATACAGTGAGGCAGCAAAGGGGGACTTGGGCATTTTGTAGCAAAGCAACTGTCGAATATATGTAAACTCAATGTGAATGAAGAACAGTGCATGGATTCCAAACTAAACTGTGGTACTGCGTGAGTGAGAGCTCTCATTAACAGTGATTTCCACTCAACAGGGCTCCATATATATGCTACTGTATGAATAGGATAAAAAGAGGAGGCCTATGGAAATTTCCTGATACTTAAACACACATCTTTGCTATCTCAGCAAGGATGAGGGTGTATTTTCGATGATCTTAAGCACAGTGAAATTCATTGCGCAAAAATGGTTCCTCTTACCTGTACATTCTACTCAAGGGCATTTTATCTTCTAAACACTTGTCATAAATAAGACTTTTATCCTCTTGTGACTTTTCATCCTTGAACTCCTTCGATTTAGAGTTGTAAGAGTCCAAGTAATAGTTTTTATGGATAAAGTTCGATTTCTCTGAATCACAGTCCACCTCCAGGCCGATCTTCTGGTTGGTGTTTTTCAGCTGGGACGCTGGGATCAGGTTATCCCTCTGAAAGTTAGACAGGTTGTTCATAGTCTCTGTGTCTCCCCTCTCCCCCTGGGCCTGTCTGTGGATGTGCCTCAGAGCCAGGCCCACCATGCACAAGAGCACGAGCAGCGCCATCAGCCCCACGGCTAGAGAGACCGCCGCCCACTGGAAGCCGTCTTGAATCTCTCGGGTGGCCACTGGAGTGGTGACGGCGGCGAAGGATTCGCAGCGAGGCCCGGTGAAGCTGGAGGGGCAGATGCAGGTGGCAGGAGGCTTGCCAGGCCCGCCGCCCCCGGTGCAATTACCCCCATTTTGGCAAGGGCGAAGGGAGCACTCGTCCAGGATTCTGTCGCAGTTTCGTCCACCGTAACCTGCCGGACAGATGCAGGTGTAGTCGTTGATTCGGTCTTGGCAGCTGCCTCCATTGAGGCAGGGGTTACCGGCACACTCGTTGATGTTGATTTCGCAACGCTGGCCAGTAAATCCTGCACGGCAGCTGCACACGCGCATCCCACCGTGGATCAGACACAGACCACCTACAGAGGGGGAGGCGGACACTTGGTATCAACAAATACATATTTTCTGAGTAAGACAGAAAAGCTAATATTAGCATCCTCAATGACACATGCATTGCGACATGAAGGTATTTCAAAATCAGAGAGAGCATGATCTCCATAAACCTTCCCATGAGGCCCCATCGGTTCACACATCTCCATCAAATCCAGTGCGACCACAGCACTGTGTATTGTTCTCCCAGCACAGAACAATCCCAGAGCCCTCCGTGTTTACAAGAAGGCAGAAATCGAGCTATGTTGGAAATTTGTCCCCTTTCATCAACAACCGCAGCGAGCTGTGGTGACATTTACAAGCTGCTGCTCTGAGCTGCCGAGTGTTTATACGCAGGACAATAGACACCAAGTTCCCAGCAATTCCTGTTGTTCCACACTGCTTCCAGTTGCAGGAATTTGAAGGGGGGAGAAAGAGCGAGGGGAAGTTCAGAAAAGGGGGGAGCAAAGAGGGGGAGGAAGGCCGTACCATTAGCGCAGGGAAGCGACGTGCACTTGTCCACTCTCTTCTCACAGTTGAGTCCTGTGTAGCCGCGGGGACACTCGCACTCGTAGCTGCGGCCATTGTCCTTCTCCCGGCATTTGCCACCGTGGAAGCAGGGGGAGTCGGCGCACGTCAGCAGGCTGTGTTCACAGTGGGAGCCCTCGAAACCTTGGGGGCACGTGCACCTGTAGCCGCTTTCCAGATTCTGGGGAAGTGGAAATACAGGGGAAAAGTTAGTCAGACAGTCCAAGATAAAATGGGCGAATATACAAACATGAAATATCTGTCAATTTTACGTCTGACTTACTGTGCATATCCCTCCGTTCCTGCAGGGGTTGCTGTCACACTCCTGCATCTCCAGCTCACAGTTGACCCCTGTGAAACCTGGCAGGCAAGTACACGTATAGCTTCCCTGGCCGGTGTTCATACAGGTGGCGCCATTCACACAAGGATGGTGATGGGTGCAGAAGTTAAGGTCTGAGGGGGAGGGGGATGGAAGAAGAGTGTTTGTTTACAGGCAGCCTGCAGGGTTTAAAAAAAAGACTATCTACCCTCCAGATGTGTATAAAGCTATAAATGGAATACTTCAGACAAAACCTAATCTACTAATGCTTTCAAGTTAATTCAAATGAAAACAGTGCACAAGTAATATGAGAGGATCTTTTAAAAAGGACCAACAGCAGTGGCCCAAGTCATCTGGTGTACCTTGGTCACATAATAGGCCTCCCCAGCCCTCCTGACAGTTACACTGCCATGGCAGCTGGCAGGTACCGTGCTTACAGGCCGGGTACTTCTTACACTCGTCACAGAACGTGCCCTGCCAGCCATCTCTGCATCTGCAATAGAACAAAACGTGTTCATTGATTAATCACTTACTCATATTATTGCTCTTGTAATCACATATCAGATTCTGGCACCTAGAACTGGCCAATTTCAACTCTATTAAACACGGAATCAGTTAAGTTAGTTTAAAAGAGAGCAGAAGACTGTGCTTTAAAAGGCCTGTCATGGATTAGCTGGCTATTACATGAAGAAATTGGTCATTAATCATATAACATGACTTTAACAGCCTCACCACAGTTGAACACAGTCATTAAATTCTCATATAAATCCATCACGGAAATTGAAAACATATCAAAGCGTGCTACTCGTGGGGCTAAAAGTGATATCTTGCAATGGCATGGCTTGTTTCAGGAGGCATTACGATAAGTGGAGTGTGAAGTCATGCATCAACGCTGGCAATTTTGTTTTTCCACAGCCTTATTACATCACGACACATCAGTTTTTACAGACAACATAGTTTCATGGAGAACCATGGTGAATGATATCCGCGCTGTGTACATTGTAAACAATGTGAATGCAGAGAGAGAAAAATAAATAAAGGCCAATGTTGGGGGTCAAACAATCGAGGAGGCACGTACAGTATGAGGATCGATAATAATATTATGATGTAAATGTGAAATAAGGATTTTTGGCAGCAAGCCAGTGGTCAAATCTTTTTTTTCCCATGAGTATCCATTTCTCAGCACAGTGCGCAGCAATCTTGTCAAACCATGAGATTGTCAGACTTAAGATGTACTTTTAAGGTTCCAACATTTTCTGCTCTCTGTGAGCAGAGACGTGGGAGCAGCTTTACGGTGTTGTGTGTCTGAGGGGGTTTAACCTCAATTTGGGTCAGTTTTTAGCGGTGGGAATGGTGGATTTGCATCTAAGAAAGAGGGCAAAATAGCATTCAGGGAGGAATTTCTCACAGCGAGCGGGTGAGTGTGTGTGTGTGTGTGTGTGTGTGTGAATTATCTTTGCTGGTGAGTGAGTGACGGAGAAAGGTTGGTGATAAGGAGGGAACATGGGAAGCAGGGAGAAGTCAGTGAGTGACGCAGGGAGACGAGAGAGGGCACGGGCTGGGGTTTTGTTGATCCTCAACCTCTTTTAGTGAATGAATAGCTGATGTGAATCTTCAAATGATGAAATATCCACCTCTGTTACAAACAGAATTTGTAAGAGAACTTGAAAACGAAATTGGAGTTTAGAGAAACACAAGCAAAACTTCCCACATTGATGTAACTCGCACTGTTCCCATATGCGTTCCTTCCTACACCTATTTCAACACTTCATTTTTATTAATACTTACACACACTCGCCAGGTCTGGAGCAGTTTCCATTCCTCTCGCTGCAGCCCTCCAGACAGATAGCTAAAACAAAAAGAAAAACACACATAAGTCTGCTGCTGTTTTTGCTAGCATAACTGCCTCTAGCATAACTGTGCCTTGTACAAAGCATTAAATACAGAACAGTAAGTAACATTTTCACAACTTTCAAACTGTTAGAAAATAACAAGGAGTAACAAAAAGTCTTGGAAAGAACAGCGTATAAGCCTCTCAAACTCCATGACAACAACCAAGGCTACGCAGCCTTCATTTTCTTGAAATAGCAAACTGTGACCCTGCGTGTTGAAGTACCCGAGGCCTCAATCTGTCTCAACTTTCCTCAGAAGCCCTCATTTGATCTAAACCTGTCCGCCACACCCACAGCTGCCACGGGGAGCGGAAAAAAAAGTCGGTTGAGGGTTTGTTTGTCCTGTTTTAAGTGTACCGGTCTTTGCATGACACTGATTCGCAGGGGCAACATATCAGGCGACTGACGGTAAGCGGCCGGTTTAGTCCAGAACAGATGCTTGCTCTCAATAGCAGACAGCTGTCACTATTGTTGTTTGTGGTCTGCCAGAACCATATTTGCAGCTGCTACTACCCGCGCGCCCAACAATGGAAGGGACTAAACATCGGTGGCGCGTGGCGGATAATAATGCCGCGATTAACCTTGGCGCGTGCAGTCGCCCGGGCTCCTCCTATCAATGCCCGCGCGCGCGCGCGCGCACACCCACCCCTCCCGCTACCCCGCCTGCGGATTATGTTACCGGGCACGCGCGGTACAGTACTTTCTGAAGGTACAAAAACTATTTGTTTTGTAAAGAAACACTGGTTCTCAGGTTGTGATGTCTTTTTAACACGCACAACAAAACGCCAGGTAAAGGTACACCTGTGTGTGTTATCATTTAGCCTTCACAGCTGTGTTCGTTAAGCCATTTGTTTCCAGTTTAATTAGCATTCTTTTGACTACTGTTACTGTGTTTATCTAAAATTTGCTGGACTGTGCTCTAACCTTCCAAAATGTATACTAGCCCCAAATGACAAGGCTTGTTTAAATTGATGTATGGGAGTGTGAGAGAGAAGGGAAATTATAGTGTCTGAAAGATGCCCAATCTGTCTTTCTCATGTATATTTTCTGTAGTCACCGACGATTGATGTGTCTGTAATTGCGACACGTGAGCCCATCTGGTTAGAATTTGGCGCCACAGTCAAAATAGCACATGCCAATTTCTCTTTCACCACCGAGTGACATGGATGACAGATCCGCTGTCACCCATGTGGTCACATATCCAGCACATGGTAACTATTACTCTCACGGTGCCTCCTTCCAATCTACTCTTTGATTAATTTGTTTTGGTGAAAAGGGCCCTTGGTTATTGTGGAGCCAAATGGCACGGGGCCTCCTTGCAGGCCCATTCAGAGCTGTCCAAAAAACATGGGAGTGTTGGTCTGTGATTTGGCCAAGCGGGTTTGCACGAGTATAATGTGCCTGTTGTCATGCTAAGCCGTCTGTCCCTCAACCCATATTCAATGAGTGTTCACAAACCCACTAGCAATTACACATCTGAATTATATGATCACTAATTATATGTGGCAAATATCACTGAAAAATGCATTCTACACCAAAATTGCCGATCAGACTTGCCAGACATCATTACGTCATGTCTTGTTATGGCGCTCAGCATCTTGTGGCCTTAATGATGATGACTTATATGTTACACAACTTAACATCTTTTCTGCTGATATCTGTAACTCCTGCATGCTCACAGATGTTTTCTCTTTGTAGGCACAAGTCATGACACTGAAGGTTAAAGGTCACACACCATGAGGAGACAGGATCATCAGGCCCTTGCATTAACAGTTCTTTTAAGGTAAGGATTGTCCACCAAATCCTACAAAGGATTATCATATCAAGCTCTAAACAGATTCCATTATTTATAACTCATTTGCAAACATCTGCATGACCCCAACATGTTAAAAAACACACAGACTCAAGTTCAGAGCTGTGCTGAACTACAACAAAACATGCTAAAAGAGAGCAACAGTAAATTAGCCAGGGGGTGAATGATACAAGATATTTTTTGGATCGCTTACGTTCTTCGCAGTATTTCCCCTTCCAGCCAGGCAGACAGGATAACTGCCCATCTCGGGTACAGGTGTAGTGGCCAAATCGGTCGTCCCTGGGCGTGCATTTTTTGGAACAACTTTCTCCGTAGTAACTTTCGTTGCAGATGAACCGGTATGAATACCTCAGCTCTGTCTGCTTTCCAGTCTGCGTATCCTGAGACCAGTCAGTCCCTACACCCAGCTGTCTTTGGATGGCAAAAAGGCTAATCAAAAAGTCTGGGTTGTTGGCATCTGAAAGAGGGGAAAAAAAGACAAAAGGAGGGAGGGAGGAGGGTCAGAATTACTGTAGGATATCTAAGCTTGCAACCTGTTAAAAGTCCTGGGTTGATTATGGTTTTATGTCAAGAACTGCATCATAAATGGCCGTGGGTTCAAAAGTCATCCACTTTCGCTTTAATAATCTGCCCAGTACCAAGCTGCATCCCTTATCAAATCCCATACAGCTTAGATGAAAGATAAACTCAGGTTGAAATTTCCTCTTTCTTTCCGTCAGCAAAAACATTCCCAGGCCCAGTCCCCTCTTCCAAAGGGCGGAACAGAGTAAGGTGTAAAATACAGGAAGATGTAGTCAGGGGTTTTTGGCAGGCACTGCGTATTCTCACCAAAGCCCACAGCTCTTTCCCACGCCAAAAATAAACCAGAGGAAGTTCAATTGTATTGGGTATAAGAATGAAAAAGGTGTTCTGAAGTTCATAACAAAGGAGTGAACAGGCGTGAAAATGGGTGAAATTATGAACAATTAACAAGAGGTGGAGAGGGACATGTTGAATGACTAAGCTGCGTTTCATGCCCCCCCCCCCCCCCCCCCCCCCCCCAAATCCCGATCTTTGATTCTTTTGTGCATGTTATTTGTGCGAAATGGTCAAGTAGTTAGAGAGCCTCATGTGTTAAATGTACGGACAGAGCTCCCTCCTGTGGTACAAAAATGTTGCACTTACCTACAGGTAGATTTCCATAAGGTGAATGCCAGGCTTCAATTATTAATGAAAATGACCCCTGGGGAGAAAACACATGTAGATAATTAATATCCAATTTCCTATTTTTTTTAAAAGTTCTTTTTTCTTTCTGTGGCAGACTACTGATTGTTTAAAACGATTTCATTTATACTAAAGGCTGCACTGAAGACATGTGCTACAGTGATCATTGCACGGCCCTCCGGATTTTGAAATGAACGACGTCGTAGCAATCCAATCTGTTTGTCCACACAGCATTACCTAATGATATGGATTAGACGAACTGACCAATAACCGGTGCGCTCCCAAAATGCATAGCAGCTCCCTGAAAACAACACAACAGCGGTCGCTGGAAGAAAACAAAAATAAAAAGTGGATGCGCTGCACCCCACGCTCTTACCGGCCATCCGAAGTTGAACGGTATCTGAATCGGTCTAGGTAAAGTGCCACTGTCCTTGGCGCTGAAAGAGTTTGTCCCCAGCACTGGTGTCATTGTACTTCCAAAGATGCAGTCACCTGGCGAGACCACAGCCTGATAGTTCTTCAAGCAAATTCTAAAATAAGTCCTGCAGCTGGGCTTGCACGCGTTCCCGTTTGCCAGCAATCCTTTGTGGTTTTTAAATTCGTGGAGATCGAGCTCAAAAACGCCGGATCCGAACACCTAAAAGAGAAGGAATATCATTTAAGAGAACGTCGGCACGACTACATTTACCTTATTCTGTTTTTTAAAAAAATAAATAAAACAACTGGCTCTCCATCTCCGTCTCAGGACCACCGAGGGGGATGTGTTCTCCTCCTTCATACCTGTGATATCAACGTGGTGCTGAACGCGATGGTAAAGGTGAACCAGGCTGCCATCCTTCTCGCTTCTCCAGGGCAGCCGCGTCACCAGCCAATAAAGCAGCAAAACCTCCCTATTCCAAAGTATTTACACCGCGGTAAAGAAATGTAAAAAAAAAAGAAAAAAAAAAAAAAGAAGAAGCACTAAAGCAAATATAAATCCTTCTTCACTCCCAGGGAGTTCTCCCGTAGCTCCTTGTTGCCGTGCGTCAAAAGCGTCCAGAGAAAGCGCTTCCAATCTCCAAGTTATCCAAAGGTGAGGGGAAGACTAATATCCACAGCCGCGCTTCTGTCTGTCTGTCAGCAGGCGTCCTCTCCTTGCATTGGTACTGTACTCCACAAATGGTCACTCCGCCTGTGTGTGTGTGTGTGTGTGGATGTGGATGTGGATGTGTGTGTGTGCGCGCAGCTCAGGGCTTGTTTTGGTGCTGAACTTGGTGCGTCAGTGCGCCACGGATGTTCATCACTCGTCTTATTACTAGTGAATGAACCGTGGTGTGTCTCCTCCCAGATATATAGACTTGCACCGCGCTGCTCATTACATAAACTGTCAGTCAGCGCGCTGTCACCGCCCACTTTACATATTCAGCCCCCTTCCCTTCCAACCCAACAACAATTATCCAGATTTAATACCCACTGGCACTGCGCTGCCGACTGACCACCATGGATACTGGGCGATTATTGACAAGCCCCAAACATCTGTTGACTTATTTTTAGCGCACAATACGCCGGACACACATTCACACGTTATACGGGCAGTGAGTAAGGACAATGAAGGGGAGCCGAAACTTGGAGAAACAGAAAGCAGTTCAATTCAATTACTGTCTTACTCCGCGCACCCTTTTGCCCTTGGTTCCGCTCAATTGCACGCCTAATTAGCCCGTACTACAGCTTCGGAGCCGTGCGCACTATTTCCTCTCAGACCCCTCACTCTCTGGGGTCAGGAGTGTCTCTCCCCCTGGGCTATATCACAAAAGATAAAGCTAGAAATTAGATTAAAGGAAACAGTTTCCCCAGGTTTTGTTTTAAATGCCGTTTAAATTCACTTTCTTCATTGTTTTCTCTTTAATGGAAGCAAATGAGATCCAGAGCAAATGTCTTTTATGGTAGAACATCCTGAATTAACCTAGAAAATGTGTTTTTGCCTGAATGTATAATTTTGCTCCACACCTATATAAATATATTGCCTGTGGTTTACTTTTACGCGTTGATATATTGGCCCCCATATACTGTATCTAAACTCACAAATTATCCCCCCCCCCCAAAGATGTTGTCTGGGTTGTGTTTCATCTTGTTGGTGGCGTATGCCCCTTCATGCCCACCCATGCGTTTTACGGTTTAGTGGCAGCGTGCCTCCTATTGTTGCGGCGCGTGTCCCTCTCTCGCCCTCATGCGGGTGGAATGTGCGGGACGGGAGACATAACTATTCAGCTGTATGCAAATGAGCTCTCTCTCTCTCTTTCTCTCTCTCTCTCTCTCTCTCTCTCTCCCTCACACACACACACCTGCATCCGTAAAATTGCTTTATTCGTCCTCGTGGCCTTTAACAGCTACTGGGAATGACAGATACTGGGAAATTGACTAATAATCGACTAGAATCGACTAATAAAGTGACAATTTCTCCCACTCTGCCACGACAAAAAATAACTTTACACACTCTTTACTACTGAAACACGCCACAAACGCAACTAAAACACACAGAATGACATATTAAACAAATCCCTTTGTATAAACCCTCTTTAATGAATTCATTGTGTTTTACTCACACGTGGATATCAGCAGCACAGCTCTTAAAGAAATGAAAATCAAAACAGTACCATATACATACATTGAATGGTTAGGTCAGGAGAATGACTTGTATGAATTTTTGGCAAATAAGCACATTTCCCCGGTGTTTTTTCCCCCTATATACACGGCTTGTTTTTGATAATCTGATTGGTTGTATTTGTTATTCGATCGCCCGTGTCTTTCTCATTTACCATCTGGTGGGAGACTGGCAGCCCCGACGCACCGTTTTTCTCTCGTCTGTTCACGGAGGGGACAAGCCAATTTTCTCCAACCTGTTCATCTACATTCTGTTTGGCATCAGTTGCGCATTTGTGAAAAAGGAACTACAGTAATTCCTGTAATAACATTCAGAGGGATGTGTTATTTCCCATATTGCAAACGCTGGAAATATCACAGAACTTGATGCAAAATGTAGCAACAGAACTGGTCCATAATCATGCCACATCAGGGATACAACAGGCTCCTGTTAGACATGATAATAAGGTCACTGAAGATATTAATAAGTGCCAAAGCATTGAATATTAGAGCCTTTAAAATCTATTTTTTTAAAAATGTTATTAGGAAAATCTTTCCTCTACCTACTCTTAAAGTGGTGACATTAATACCATCAGACAGACAGAAGTTCATCCATTCATTTTGCTCAATGGCAAATTTTTGGGTCACTGTCAATTTGTGTCACTGACTAATTTGTGGTTTGAATTTTAATAACTGTACTTTGTGAATCTGTCAAAATCAAGTTGGTCTGGCAGACCAGCACAGCTTTCCTTGAGAAAACACAACAAAACCAAAAACTAGTGCTTCATTAGAAAAACTAATGTTGCATGCAGACTCTATCACTTTCTCCCATCATGGTGTGTGTTACCTGAGAATTAATGGAGAGTTCATGTAAAATTGATTGTCTCTCAACGGGAGATAATTATTCCGATTTTCACTTGAACTCTACATGATCTCACTGCTTGTGCTGAATGTTTGCGTTTCATCTGCTGTTTTCGTACGGTAGCTGTGCGCCGCCGAGAGTGAAAACGGAGAGCGTCTATATTTATTCAGTGTTTATACGAGGCAGACACGGTGGATTGGTTGAATGCTTGTCATATTGACACACCTGTTGTGTCTCCAATGGGTCTACAGAGACACAATGGCATTGGCTGTGCGAGCCTGTGTGCCATGTGGCTCTTTTTTGTGTCTATATGCTCTCGGCTGCTAATTCTATTACTTGTTGACATTACAATGTGGCTGATTCTTTGTGATTTAATGAAATGATATGTCAGATTTCAGCTTTTGATACTCCTCATAGGTTAACTATTACTGTCTGTCTGTGTGCTAAACGGCAACATTATTCACCTGCACTTAATGTATTTGTTTTGTTTTTTAACCTGGATGGCTGCATTGCGTTGTGATTCCAGGTTTACCCTCATTATTGCATGGCCTGTCCTGCCAGTAATGGTTTCTAAAGGTGAATACTACCGAGCTTATCTCCTTTTATAGCCGTATGTCTCCAGTCTAGCTGTCATGAAACTGCCATAAAAAGGGTGGCAATTGCAGTTTATAGTAGGTTCAGCAGGTGAGTGTAGCTGATAACACAAAACACTCTTCACTATGAGGAATAGTGAATGACATGTGAGCCATATGTTCTTTTCACATCGCTGACACAAACCATACACACTGGCTATACTTTATCATAATGCTGTCACTGTCAGATGGTCGCGGCTTTTATTATAGGGCTTGCGCTGGACACATATCTTACATATTACCTTGCCCATAATGGCCTATTCATTCCTCCTGAACCACTGTATGAATTTTGTCAAAACTGGTCTATGGCAAAGGTGTTGAGAACCCTTCCCAAAATAAAATCAAAGGCAGAGAAACTTCAGATCACAGTTTATAGACTTTAAACACATGTTGCTTGATGTCTCTGGCCACAAACATTTCCAAAAGAGGAGCTGAGGGAGAGCTGAAGCTGCTGTCAACAAATGCTTTCTGTGGTTTTATTTATAACATGCCTCGCTGAAGAAGCATTGTATTATTACACTCTTATGCAATGCCAGGCAGCAACTGGAGCCTGCAACAAACCAAGCTCTCTGGTGCGGCTCATACCGAGGCTGTTTGGACCCATTCACCAAAACCACAAGCCAGGACCCTGCATATATTAAAATGTTGCATCAAAGCTCTTTGCTTTCCAGCAAACGCAGCAGGGGTCTGACTGACCAGGCTTAAGTCTTCATCCAGAAGCTTTGATGTTTGCGTGTGTGTGTGTGTGTGTGTGTGTGTGTGTGTGTGTGTGTGTGTGTGTAAGCACGGAAGACGGAGAAGGCATCTTGTCTCACGTCTACTCCGCTTCCCCCTCTCGTCTCCTGCTCCTCAGAGAGAGAGGGAGAGAGAGAGAGAGAGAGTAAGAGAGCCTGTGGGTTCGCAGGGGTACGCTTGAGATTGTTCCGTCCCCGGCTTGACGGATGCCTTCCCAGTTTGTTTGTGGATTTTTAGGGTCGCCGCAGAGAAAGCCGCAGTTCCTGTTCTCACCATTCGGGCCAGTTCTCACGAATAAACCGCAATCTTCTGACAAGGAAGTGTAAACAGGTTGATTGGTCAGAGAGCGGACACGAGAATATCTATTGTTGTGGATGGAATGTGAAGAATGCTGCTGTATTAAATATGAAGCAAGAATGCCGCCATGACATCAGCCTCCCGTTTTATCACCTGCTTTTTATGAGTCATCTGAAAATCAAGAGTGAGATCTACTGTTTATACAACTTGAAATAACCAACTCACCGTTTATTTGAGAGTTTGTTTGCCAAAAAAACTATTATTAAACCCATGTTACTTTGATTTCATGACAGTTCTATCTAATCCAGTTCTGTAAACTCTTTCTCATGTAAACATAAAACCATAGCATGTTCAGTTTTAGGCTTTTAGTCTGCAGACAGTGAGGAGAGAAAAGGAGCAGATCCTGTTGTCAGGAGATAACACATGGATTCATTTAGAGCCCTGAAGGTTCCTGCATGTCTTAGCTGCAGACATGACTGGGACACATGTTAAAGAAAGGTAATAGGATGTCAGGTGAAATAAATTCAGACTTTACATCATAGGAGTATGACAGCAGGCTGACTGGCCCAATATGCTACATGTCTGTCCGGTCAGTCAGATATATCTGATCTTGTTGAGCTGGTTGATGGGCCACCTGTTATATTGATCAGACCGTAGTTGCTCTCCTCTGTGCAGCTTATGTTTGAAGTCCAGCTGGGCTTTATCGTAAAAGTATTATAAATCTTGATTTAAGTGAGGGGAGGCCAATATGTTGCAGCAGATTGACAGTGACGTCGGGCGGTAAGACCAGAGGAGGAACGGTAGATTTATGACCTGCGCTTCAGAGGCATGGGGGCAGTGGTGGGGGTACAGGTTCAGTTCCCGGCAGTTCTGAGCCACACCTGAAAGAGCTCCTTTAAGGAAGTCACTGGTGACCTATACATAAAAGAGAGTCAGAGAAAATCAGTCATCAGATTTGAGTCTCTCTGGAGTTCTCATTTGCTGCAGTTGCAGGTGAAGGAAATGACCTGCAGAGGTCAAGCAGTTAAGATTTGTTGGCCTCTTTGATGGAAGCCAAATGAAGGTGGAAGTTAAATATCGTGAATCATTCTACAGCCATTAAAAGCTTTATTTTGTATTTGAGCTGATAAAAGCGTGTCTGGCTTTCTGTTATGGGGACCCTCCAGAACAAAAGTCTGACTCATTTCATTTCACAAAGGAAAGGAGGTGTAGATAAAGATAATCATCTACAGTCAATACCTGTTGTTAAACAATTATAAACACTATTGCTGGATAAAAATGACCTGTCACACACTAAAATAAGATAGAATTCTCAAGTTCATCTGTTTCCTAATGATATTTAGGAACATAACGCCTCTTAAATCTCACCTGTCTGTTTTGGAACTTTCTTTTCTTTTCTCTGACTTTTTTGGTGTTTACTACAAACAGCAGTGTACCAGCACTGACCTGGCCTTTTGATGAGTACACTGGCAACATGAACCAACAGGGCTGTTTAGCCGTGCTGTGAAATACAGGAAGGTGCCGTCATCATCGTCATCAAAACTCACCTTTCCTGGGAACATCTTGATCTGGACTAGGTTGAGGTCAACTTTACTGAACTGACATGGGGTGTAAGTACATTTTTGAAAGGTCATTATTTCAGTTTGATGATACAAATTTGAGAAAGGTTAGGGAAGAATCAGAGCTGTCTTAGTCGAGGCTTAGTTGGGGCTGAAAAGTAAAGATATAATGCATATAATGGATTGGAATTGAGTGTAATTGAATCAAACCAAACATGCAGCCTCTTGCTTGCTATAATATCAAACAGACAATTCAGTTTCAATATTCAAGCTTAATGAGTAATTTAAAAATGTACAGCCTTTCTGAAAATTGTGGTCAAAGTGGACTGAGAGAGTTTTGGAAAGCCCCTTTAAATTGGCTGCAGCATGTGGGTAAGTTAATGAAATTTAAATGGGTTTATGTTATGGGACCCAGATGGAAGTGATCCAAAAGTCATGCAGACGCACATGCTGTGATTACTGACATGATGTCAGAGTATATAGATTGTATAAATTTGCTTGCCTTCACCACACTTAAATTCTTGTAGCCATGGAAACACAGGCTATATAGGCTAAATATAGTGACAGCGGCTCCTGAAGTTCATAAAAGCATTGAATATCATTCACCATGAACAGAGAAATTTCATTATGCGTTCAGATAAGTGGAAGGACTCATACTGCTCTCTGATAATTAATGCTCAGGATGAATTTATGAGGCATGGAGTCCAGGATCAAGACCATAGATTAGTGAGAAATCCTGCTGTAAAATAACAGGTTTAGCATTGTTTATAACAAACTTAACTAGTGTCACTGCTTGATTTAGGTGTTTTATATCAAAAAAGATATGGAAGTGAAATGATTCATATGTGTTTATTTCTGTCTGTTATAGTTTAAATGGTAGACTGTCAATAGTTCATATATCAGTCATTTAAAAATCAAATCAAACCACCCATAAGATGAGCAGTGAGGGAGAGAACCCACAGCACAAATCCCTTCTCGGGCATAAATGTCCCAGCGGATTGGTGCCACAAATGCGAGTGTTTGGGAGTGAGAGTGAAGTGGGTGTACACAGTCTCTCCAAAGCCTTAACCACAATGAGATTAGTGTCAGTCGGCAGCATTAATCCCAATAGTCTCCCAGCAGCAGCACCAAGCTGGCCCACCGCGACAACCGAGGAAAACACCACGGGGACTGAAGGGAGTGGGTTGCAGCAACTTAACCAAATAATGGATTAATCAGATACAGCTAGAGGAGGACACGTCTCTCTCTCTCTCTCTCTCTCTCTCTCTCTCTCTGCCTTAATATGTAAAGCAAAACAAATGCTGGGATGTTAGTGATACAATGGTGTCAGATGGAGCAGGCTGAGTGACATCATGGAGGGAGGTTTGGTAAAATGCGGCTTTATAATTAGGGTCCTGTTTTGAAGGGTGGGGCCCTAAAATAGGCTTAACAAATCCCATTGACACAAATACTTTGAACACCCAGAAATGGTGTTTTTGAGATGTGTGTCTAATCTGTGGCTATTTTTAGATATTATTTTTGGTCCATAGCCTTCATCCATCAGTCATTTTACTATTGTATTGATCTGTGACATTTAGAGCTGCAACAATTACCTGATTAATCTATTAGTTGACCTTTTCCAGAATTTATTTTGTTACTTTTCAAGCGAAAATGCCAAAACATTCACTGGTTCCAGCCTCTCAAATGTTGCTGCTTTTCTTCGTTTTTCTTCGTCATAAATGACAGTAAACTGAATATCCTTGAGTTAGTTGAAGTTTTTGTCAAGTAAAAAATTTCCTTGAAATTATGATGGCACTTTCCACCATTTTCAGATATTTTATATACAAAACAAGGTTTCAGTTAATTGAGAATCAGCAGATTAATCAATGATGAAAATAATCATTAGTTGCAGCCCTTGTGGCATCTATTCAGTCTCTTATGGCTCTTAATTCTGTTTATGAATTTGAATAGTACTATTTAGTGCTATAAATATAGTTGCTGTAGAGGACAGTGAGATGTGGTTGAAAGCTCAGAAAAGCTAGTAAGTGGACTTTTGAGGCTTTGTTCTACATAGTGGTCCCAAACATCAAGAATGCACCTCCATGCTCATATTTATTAATACTGTATATGATTATTGGATCATTCTAAGATTTAAATGCTTATGGAAAGTGTTGTGACCCATAATTTAGCAACACACCTATCACATCTGTTTTCTCAGTGATTAAACCTGCTCTGCTTTTTTGGCAAAGCAGTAACTCTTTTGCCTCTCTGTGCTGCTAAAAACTCTGTCCTACCCACTGATTCCCCACCAGAGACATCCCCCGGCTCCCGTCCCCTCCCTTCCCCTCCGACGTTGGTACGATCCAAAAGCCCGGCGGTTTGTTTGCTTGGGAAAGGAGAATATCCTCTGAGGTCAAGTCAAACAGGATGTGCTAGAGTGTGGTCCTTCGCTCCTATTGGCTCTTTGTAATAACGCTCTCAGTGGGGCTAACGCACACACACAAACACGTATGGCCATGTGCACGTGTGTGTGCACATACACGTCTGAAATGCCATGCCTAACAACCACAAACTTAGTATTGTGAAATGCCTATCTGACAGGCCATCCAGTTGTATTTACCTTAAAAGAGGAGTTTGTGATTAGAGCAGCGTGCTGGGAGCAGGCTTGTTTGAATAAGACGCTGCGTTGGGAAAATGTCAAACACTAAAACTAATAAACAGAAACTGCTGCAGATGAAGACACCACTTAGTGAAAGCAAGAGCAGGACAGCGCAATCAGAAGAATCGCTGCATCAGCAACTGGTCATGGCTTACTTGAAGTCACAGATTCCTTTTTCGCTCCTAACCCCCTAACAGAGTTCATCAACAATCCTGGAAATGTTTGTTAAGCCTGTGTATCTAAGCAAACATTAGATTTTTGTTATTTTCTAAGGACTCTCTTGAACTGTAACTGCCACAAAAACCCAGAAATTGTTTCACCCACTTCAGGCTAAGAGCCAATAGTGTAGGAGAGAGTAAATTGTTGTTTATTTAGTGTGGTCTGCAGTTTTTGTCAAACAAATTCACAATAGACAAGGTTTGCTGATGTAGCATATTTTCGTCCAGGATTATCTGTATCAGTGTACTTTCATTAATGCCAACTGTTTGTCATATTACTGTATATATAAACAATGTTTCAGTCATACTGATGACATACCTGATGAAGACCATAGGATTAAACCTCATCCAGTTGTGCTTTGATACGAGCTGGAAGTGTAGTTTATACTATTCAGGAATGCAATAATGAAATTAATCACTCATCTGGGTTTCAAAATCTGATCTGTGCAGTCTGTGATTCAAAATGAAACACTTGGCCTTGGGCAATATTAAGCAATTCTCAAGTGCAGTGGTGCAATGTATTATCTCCATCAGAACTTCTGTCACATTTGATCGGTCCTTGCATAAACAAACAAATGTAGAAAGTAACTGAATGAATAAACAGACATAAGAGCAAACAGAAGGAGACCAATCTGGAGTCCCCATAAGTAGTTTAATTACCCTGATGTCATATTGTGTTTACATGCACACAGAAACAGATCTGACTTGGGTTAAGTTGTTTATGGGTGTTAACACCCATCTGACATGTTTACTTATGTTTCACTTTCATCATGGAAACTGACCTATATGGGGGGACATAAAAACCAGTAACAGATAGGATAATGTGTTCATGTCTTTGTGTGAATAATGAAATTGTGCATCTTTACCCAGTTTTTCACCATCAGGAAAATAACTTTGTTACTGCATTTTTAATTAATACATCAGTAAAATGCAGCGTTGAACAGTAACCACACATGCATGCTACTGAAATGCTCTGTCATTTACTCTGTGCCTGTTTTGTGTGACAGTCAGCCTGGAGCCTAGCACAGCCAACGCCTAAAGACAAAATAATGGTCACATGGTGCCTGCCACAGGTCTGTCTGCAAGTTATGACTCAGCTCTTGGTGGGCAAATGATTAAATGTGAGTTTACAATGACTGATCTGTTAAAATATTTTTTGGCATATTTTGTCCCGTGCTATACTATGGAAAATATAGTTGATATTAGTTGCATGTTGATTATGACACAACTAATATTACAGGCTCTAAATAGTAATAAGTTATCTACTTAATCCTCTTACCCTTTTTCTATAATTGATTTGGATTCAAGCAGAAAAGACTAATTGCTAGATTTACAGTTGCAGTACAGTACAGCAGACAAAATGTTTTAATATTAGAGTTGTGAACATTACCTGTACCCTCTATATAGATGTATGGCGTAAACCAACTGCCATGGATTTCCGAGCGTTCCTGAGTGTATCTGTTGCTTAACACGTGGCTCCTGTATGTTGTCATTTAGCTCAGGTAAAGTGGTGATGACTCACTCACCACCTGTGTTTTTTTCCTTTTGCAGTCCCACATCTACCGTGTTCTGCTCGAGCTCAACAGATGACGTCACCATGTCACTAAAAGGTTAATGATGTCATTTAAAGGTTATAGGCATTTTTAGAGTTGCGAACAAACTCACAGGGAGGACAGTGTGAATTTAACTGACGTCACCTGTAGATAGGATAACAAAGCTCAGTAACGCAAAATCAGTTCTCCCAAGTGGACAGCATGAGAATTCTGCCTTTTTGGAAACAATGAGAGGATATTTCGAACATGAGCCCATTAGAACATCCTAATAGGACACCAATGCCAGGAAATTGGAATCAATTAGGAAGAGGTCAGATAGCATTGACCCTGGTGGTCAAAGAACCCTTTAGCCACAGGAAGGACTCTGTCATGGTGTCGTACTGGATCTGGACAAGCTGTTAAACTTATATCTAATGAAAGGAGCTGATCATAATGAAAAGCTTATATTAACTTACATTTAATAAATCTAAATGGATAGTTCAAACCTTCTAAAGATGATTTACATAATAAAGATCACCTTATCATGCTGACGATTCAGAAGGGGAGTGATCGTTCAACCTTTAGTGCCTTCAATGTTATTATGAGGCAATGCAAACGTTATTGCACCACTCTTGGCAGTAACTGTTACCGTAAAAGGAGGAGGCTTAAAAAGAGAGACTGGAGTCATCATCCCTACCAAAAGGAGAACCGCTTGAAGGTCTGAGTGTCTGTCTGCTACTGAGGGCTCAGCCTACTTAGCACTGATTAGTCCAGGGGCCAATGAGGTCTCGTAGTTAGACTCAGTGTGGCTTTCCACTGTAAGACTGAAGAAGGTTGGCACTGGTAAGAAAATGCATTGAGCAAATATCAAAAAGCCCTGCTACTTGAGAGAAAGTTTTGATGCTGAGTAGCCAAACAACAGAGTTGAGGAGTGGAGGATGAGAAGAAGGAAGAAGGTAAGGAAACTGTCCTGAGCTGGAGGATGAGAGTAATGATATTTCTGTTTATCTTGCGGAGATGGTCCTGAGATTTTGTGGATGGCTAAGCCTTCAGAATCACCCACAAGCTCTCTTAGTTCTGCAGCCTGTGAATGCAGGGCCTCCCTCCTTCCTATTCTGAGCCTCTGATTGCATGGAGGAGGGGGTAGTTAATAGGATAGAGTGTATATGTGTGTGTGTGTGTTTGGTGTGTGTGTGTACGAGCAGGAGGTAGTTGTGCGTTGTGTGTTAATCTGGAGGAAGGAATGCTGCAATATGTATTTTTTCTGTCAGTCGGTTTAAACTAATGAAGGCGTGTGTGTCTGAGAGTCTCGGGTGCTGGGTGTGGAGGATGTAACCACTAAAGAGATCAGCGTGTCAACTGTTCCCCAAGTGGTGCTTTCTCTGATCCAGCTGGCGATGGGAGGTGTGTGTGCGTGTGTGAGTGTGTGTGTGTATGCACTCTATGCCCCATACTTCTTCCCCAGCACGGGAACAGACAGATGGATCTTTGCTTTGGCCAATGTTGTCTGAGTTCGCTTCTGATCTAACTGTACAGTCCCGTTGCAGGCCAAATTACTCTGCATCTTTTTTCCCGTAACCAACCTCAAGACTTTATCTCAACGCGGTATGAAGCCGACACCCCATGGAAAAGAAAAAATGCATATAAATACAAGGTTTGACCCATACTGTATGATCAAAATTACCTCCTGCAGCCGCATTTGAGCATCATGATATTTACTGCACTCATTTCATGTGGTTGTACGTCACAGCATCATAAACAAGCATGCAAGTATTTGTCTTTGTTGCCTTTTGTTGCCATGCGCAAGTGCACCTTGACATAAACATAAATCTGGCAGCGTTTTATCGACATCTTGGGGTTAAGTTATTGTCATTTCTGTATCTAAGCATAGCCTCATTTTGTGATTTTTACCAGTTTTAGAAACTCTGCCTCTTGGAGAGTTTAGAAAAGGATATGTTATTTATATACATTTCCCCCGCAAGGTTAAAGAACAAAAAATCTTGTTGGGTTATTTAGACTTTTCCAAGGAAATATATGTTCACAATATGATATTTCACCCAGCCATTATTAAAATTGATCCTGATTGCTAGTTATCAGTAAAATTATATGAAATCAAATTTAGTCTTGTACAGAAATATATTTAGTTCCAAACTAGAGCTTGTTGGGATTTTTGAAAACAGTCAATTTTCATCCTTTTACAGATATAAACAAAGAATGATATATTTCAGCTGCTGAGTAAGTGATGCACACTGTTTCTCCTAAAGAATATGGTACAAAGTATATAAAGAATTTGTATTTGAGTTTCAGGGAAATAATCCTGGAGTGCAAACTGAACAAAAAAGAGAAGTACATAAAGCGTAGTCTCAGTCATACTGCCAAACCTCAGCCGAATTAGTTAGTTTATCGTCTTTGTTTGTGAAATCTTGGTAATGATCTATTTTATGATTTACTTCTTTCAAATCAATGTTTCAAGTTTGGCAATTAAGTAAAATATTATTTCACTGTATTCAAAAGTAAAAGATTACATTGCTGAGTTTTTTTTTAATGCTAATTATTTGAATTGAATGTAATTTTAAAAATATATAATTTACATTTAATCACATTTAAAATTCAAATATGAAATAGTGTAATAACCTTAAAGGAGAAGCTTGAGGTAAGTGAAGTACTAGACTTCTGTTAAGATAGATGAGAACATTGATACCACTTACGCATCTGTACATCTAGTATGAAGCTACTGCTAGCAGGTAGTTGGCTTTAGCTAGCATAAGATCGAAAGCAGGGTGAACAGCAAGCCTGGCTCTGTCCAATGAAAAAAAAAAGAATCTGCCAAGTTTCTAAAGCTACTAATTAACATGTTTTGACCATTTATTCAATCAGTTGCCTTTGCACAGAGTCAGGCTAGCTCCCTCCCATTCTCAGTCTTTTGTGCTAAGCTAAGTTACCTTGCCGCCCAGTAGCTCACATTAACAGACAGATAAGGAGAGTGGTACAATCTTCTCATCCGATTTCAGCAAGAAGCAAATATTTCCTAACAAACTAACTTTACATTATTCACAACTGTCAAGCAAGATTGGATACAGGTGATATAGTAGGTTAAAGGAAAGACAGACGTGTCTGTGTGTGCCCTTGTCCTCTGCTGAGAACAGCTCAGTAAGCGACATAAAAACAAAGGCACACCGCGGCCTGCTCCTTCTGTTTATTGCACAACAAAGCCACCCAAACCACCGCCATATTGGATTTCTCTGTCTGCAGTTTTAGCCTTGCGACCAAGCTATGTTGTTTAATGTAGGGTGTAACACACTGACATGCGCACTTGAATGCGGGCCACACAACACATGGTTGTAAAACACTATCAACAGTTTGCTGTTCTCACTGTGGGAGGCCTCGTTAATTTTCTGTTCCAGACTGTAATTTGAGTGTTTTTACGCAGCCTGAGTTATCAGATTTATAGTTTGATGAATCTCCCGGTATCAAGATTTATGATTTCTGAAGTATGGTGAGGTAAACAGCACAGCGTGTTCCCCACCTCTGCTTTTACTATCGCTGACTCTTCGTGTTAAGGAAAGTGTGGTAAATTTGTACTACTATTGTTTCTGTATCTTTCCCATCGATCTCCCACACAAATCATATATTTTGCTCTTGTCTGCTTTTCTCGGGACCTCAGGATATTTGACAGAGATAAGCCAAGCCGCTTGAACTCTAGTTATATCAAGATGGGAGATAGAGGCCGTGGCATTTTGAGATTATGTGAAAAATGTTTCTTCCTAGAACAGTGCGCTTTCTGCTGCAAAAGATATCCTCCTTCCTATCAGACGGTTGTCTGAATTTCCAGCTGAGTAAAGTGATAGGGGTTAGTGTTATCTGTGTTTAGACTATAAATGCTTATGAGGGATATATTTTGAGTGGCAAAAACAGACTCTTTGTGTGTGGGAGTTTGTGTGCATGGAGGTACAGAGTTGCAGGTCAGAAATGTGCATAAATAGGGCAACTCCACCACGAGGTTTGTTTTACAGGGATAGAAGGAATTTGTCTTTCCTGACTCATACATCAATACAGATGTTTTCAAAGATGGATCATGAGGCTCTTCAAAAGGATTCAATAAACTACCTTAATTGCTGTTTGTTTTGTCTCTCACTTCTATTTTGTCTTATGGCCAAACATCTGAGGAGCATTTTGAAGAATGTAAGTGAAACTTAATATTGCTGCTGCATATTTGGCTCTGACACATAGGAACTGGGCATTATCAAGCTTTTTATCCGCCCACCATTTGATCTCTTCGCCTCCCATCCACAGTCTGAAAGCTGCGCCCCCAAAACCGCACACAAGCTCATTTTTGCGTGAACAGTGAATCCCATTCAGAAGCCTGAGATGGGTATTGGGTGCTGATAGATATCAAGCACACCCAAGTGCTTCCTTCTCCCTCTTATTTTCTTTTCCTTTCTCATCGGCCCTGCCTCTCTATCAGGCCCCCCACACATGCTCGGTAAGCGTCCTTGTCAGTGAATAACAGCCTCACCTTCCTGGAAGGCTGCTATAGATCAACTTTACATGTGTGCAGGTGACTGATGGAAAACTTGAAAGAGATTTACTGTGACATTTTTGGAAAGACAAAAGATTAGTTTATGTTTTATCCTCCAACTCAGTATGTTCTCATTTCACCTTTTTTTTCCCCTCTGAATCACACATACAAAGACAGGTATAGCTTTTACCAGCTTTGTTTTCTTTTCTTGTCATCTCATTAATTCACACCAGCCCATCAGATCCTAAGCATTTGAGGCTCGGCCTCATTTCCCCACCCTCTTTCCGTAGTTTATTGACCAGCAGCCATCTCTCAGCCCCTTACTCATCAGGTAGGACTGTGTTTGTTGATGTTGCCTTGGTAACCACATGGGTTGCCAAGAACTGTCCGACCACTGCTGAAAGGAGCAAGACCCTGAAGCTTTTTTTAAATACCCAAGCAAATTTCAAAAGCAATTTTTTCTGTCATGGGAGAGTTCCATCTTAAACTGTCAGTTAATTTACAAATTACAAGATCTATTGAACACTTCCTGAGCTCGCTCAGACAATCTAGCTAAGATGAACAGTGTCATCACCAAGCTCAAGTGGCAGATTATCCTGAACTGTCTTCCCTTGGAAATCCTGGCACAAATGCTGTTATTTGCCGCGTAGACGGGTGCTGCGGGGGCTTACGTGACGGGACAAGTTGTATTCTGACCGGCATCTTGTTTATAATTGTAATAGGGAAAAGCAGGAATTAGACCATGTTCAAGTGACTCAACATTTGTCTTGGTAATACACTAGGGTAAAGGAGTATCAGTAAATGCAGCACAGTAATGAAACAAAGTCCGAATGATGCAGTGATGTATGTGGACTGACTGCATTGCTTTACATGGCATCAAGGGGAAGGGATTAGCTCATTGCACAGGAAAAGTATACTAACCAATTTGACTATACGTGAGTTTAGGAGTGTAGTTCTGCAATACAGCCCTCGCCCTCGGCAGATTCATGTGATCGAGAGGAGGGAGGGGAAGTGGGGTGGAAGGGGAGGAAGAGAGGCAGGAAGTAGGGGGGAAAAGCTGGTCTATCAACGAGGCCTGATAATGGAGACCCACAGGAAACTGAGGATTTTCCACGATGTCGCACAGGAGCCCTGGCACTACAGCCGACTAACACAAATACACACGCACATATGCATGCGTTTTTACCCCTTCCCCATCCCCAACCCCGCTTCTAATCCCACACAAACAGGGCCACGCACACGCCCGCATGGGTGTCATGTAATACAGCGGTCTCCCCCACGGCCAAAAAGCAGCCTCGCATGAACCGTCTCAATTCAGTGTTTTTAAGTTGATGGGCAGATCTGTCAGCATGTTCCCCTTATCTCCTATTCTGGCTGCACCTGCTTTGGCGGAGCGCCCTGCCAGCTCCCATCCCCATCCCCGCATCATTGGCTGGTGGCTCTCAGGGACCACAGCGCGTGTTGGCCAATAAACAAGATGAAAAGTGGGTGTACACAGAGATAATGGTGGCCCTCATCTTCCTCCTTATTCTGAAACTTAAAACTCTGGTCGTATGTGCAGAGCTTCACCGCGCCGTGTCTGATCTCACATCAAAACATATTCCTCAAATATGAGACGCCGCCAACGAGTCACACCGAAAGAAAGGTGTCCAAAAGGATCTTGGCTCGTCTCCAGATCAGCCTGAAAGGGGAACGAGGAGGCATGTGTTTTAATGTGTGTGTGTGTGTGTGTGTGTGTGTGTGTGTGTGTGTGTGTGGAGCATGTTTGTCCCGTACTCGGACAGGGAGGGGTCCTTGTTTTCCTTCTGCCTTCATAACGCGTTGCTGTTTCCCGCAGCCGCCCCCACCCCCACCTTCGTAACAACATCCCACAGGGGCTGCTGAGACCTCCTGTCACACACACACACACACACACACACACAAACCCAGGAGGAAAATCACTGCTGAGAAGACCTTGCTTCTCTTCCTATAGTGCAGTCGTTAGGGAAATGGAGAGGCAGCTCCATCTGCGTACGCCTGCTGCTAACGACATCTTTAGGCTCTCCGAAGCTGGTTAGCTGCCGCCACTGTTTCTCAAGCCACTGGTCATAGTTAGAGCATCATCCGTAGTATATTTTCCCCTCATTAACATAAACAGCTGCTTTTAGAATATTTGCCAGATGGATATTCAGCTGTTACAATTCCCTTGCCGTTAACTTATTGATATTTAATGTGTGTTTTGATGGATGGGACAGTTTTGCGTTCATTTTCTCATCAGCTTTCATGCTGTAATGTTAGCCCTCAGGGGTTTTATATGATCATTTGTATTGTATGTCAACCCTGTTCACCGCATATGTGCCTTTGACGTGGTGTGCGGCTCGTCCCACCGTTTCAGAAGCTTGCCATTCTCAGGACGTCCTGTAGAGTAACCCCTCCCGAAAGAAAAACACACACAATCAGACACAAACATGCTGCACACTACTTCATCCGAGTGACCCCTCTCAGCGGCGCCCAGCTCCTTATCTTCAATGTCAGGCAGCTGTGTCTGTGTGTGTGTGTGTGTATATGGAAAGAGGGAGATAGGATGAAAGCGTGTGTGTGTGCATCCATGTGTAAGAGCCTTCTGTGGAAGGCAGAAATAGGTGTGAAGCACAGTCACAGTGGTTGCTTCTTCTGTCTCCTCCTTCCCTGCGACTGCGGGTCAGCAGGGAGCAGGAGGGGAACAGGATTATAGCTGCACAGGCTCGGTGAAACCGCCGCCGCAGTTGAGGGAAGGACCTGACTCGCCCCAGATACAAAACGTCTACCCGCAGGAAAGGTACTTTCAAGCAGAGTTCATCCTAGGACTTGCCTGTTGGCAGAAGAGCGCAGGATGTCAGTACAGGACCTGATTTTAAACAACCAACTTGGGGGCATTAAGTAAAACCTAATTGCTATATTATGGAAAAATTGTGGGAAAACCACTTTCAACAAAATTTTCATCGACATACCTTCTGACTTTAATATTTTTCTTTAATGAACATTTATTCTCTATTTACTGCCTTCATATTTGTACACTTACGACTTAGAATTCATAATACTAGTTTCACCGTTACCAATACGACATGAGTTTATTACTGATAGCAAAACACATTTAATGTTTTTTGATATCTTAAATGCTGTACACCATCATAGAATTCAAATCAGTTTTTATTGATATAAATGTTGATGAACAAGATCGATGGATCATACTGTTGCGAATATTCAGATACATGAGGCTGTATTTTCAGACAAGTAATGCTGCTAACATCAGTAGATTAAATTTTGACTTTGTGGATGCTGCCAGATGAAAAGTTAAGAACCAGTAAGTAATAAATTCAATTCCCAAAGGAACATAAATACCTGTACCAGATTTCATGGCAATCATCCTTAGCTGTTGAGATTTATCTCCACCACAAATGTCAACCTGTTATTGTACCCAAAGGAATAGTCAGACTGTACAGGCTAGACTGCCTGAGAGACTAACACCGTAAGTTAAATTTATGGCTTGAAATAATGACGCTAATTTATGGTTGTTGAGGTTCGTCTGTCTTGAGCTGACCTCCATTATTTTATAGTGTGGCTGTAAGTTATCCAGCATACAGCTATTTAAGCGTATCGACATGAAGTATAAGACAGGTGGAACCATCTGAACAAGTGCTGAGGAGAAACTGTGGTAGATGGTTTATTGCAGTTGCTGTCAGGGCACCCTCACAGTACGGCCCACGCCTGTGTGTTTGTGTAGTGCATTAGCATTGGCTTCAGCTACTTTATATATTCAATGGATTTATGTGGTCTTGACAGTCATGGCTTAAGAAGGAGTCTTGGTTGCAATGGCTATTGGTGACCTCCCCACCGCTGTTGACTTCACCAATATAGATATGATGTTCCAGCACCTTGTGTTAGATATGTAGGAACATCACTTTTTGGGCCCTGTAGTGAAAGACATAGATGCCATGTAGCTCTACACTGTTTGTCACATCATCCTATGCTTTACGCCTTTTGTGTGTATCCTTCCTCAAAAATACTATCTTGAAGGTTGTTTCTGGTATGTCTGATTCTTCGTTTACTGACTGTTTGGGTCCAAAAGTCTGATTTTGTAAATTAGTATTTGATGATTTTTTCTTACAGTAGCCTCGCGTGAGTGTGGGTTGTTTGTATTTCCGCATGTTGCTTTGGGGGTTGTTGTAAGTTTGTGCAGGACCCGGGTCACAGGTCTGCTATCTGTCACTTTGTGTCTTGCTGTGATTTGTGATTGTTTGTCTGTCTTGATTATTAGGATGCAGCTTGCTGGTTGAGCCACTTCCTGTTTATTGCCTCATCCGCCTCCTCGGGATCATCACTGACATCACAAGGTTGAAACACGGAGTGGGAAACCAAGCTTATATTTACCAGGAGTGTGAAGCCATCTTAACCTTTGACCTTATAAAAGTCAACTGTAGTATTTTTACATTAAAGCTGTGGAGAGAGGAAACCATATCTGCTGCGGATATGTTCTGCAGTGTGTTTTTATAAGTGCATCCTTCCGTTGCCGTGGCTGGCCACAGTATAACAGTGGGATCTAAAGACCATTCAGCCTCCTATCAATAAGCATTGACTATATCAATCAGTCCTTTCACCCATCCTCTTCTCACACCTTCTTCTACTTGTGACAGCATGTCAATCTGCTGAATTTTTGGAACATATATAATTTGAGAATGTCCCAGAGCAACATATTTACATGTCTGAATCCTGTCTTAGACACCGTCTCTGTCAGATGTCTGCAGCCCTTCCATGAACTTTAGGACAACATGTAAACAATTAGATTACCTACTCACATTAATTTATAGCAGTTTGTATACACATTTGACCACATCTCTATTCTTTGATAACAGATATACAGTATATACAGCTGGGTTATAAAGGAAAAGCTAACACTTGGCATGAGGAGCCTTAATAGCCATTAAAACCAGGCTTAAATATTATTTTGACAGGGGACAGTCACAGTTGAGTTTGGAATGTATATGCTGCCCACAAAAGATGTGAACAAGGTCAGGGATACATGTAAGCATATAGTTCACTTCCACCCTAAGAGAATATAACACAGAATCACTTCTGGCCGATATGGAAGTTATCAACTTAAAGGAATAGTAGAATTTTGGGGATATACGCTTATTTGTTTTTTTTTTTGCTCAGCAGTTAGCTAGAGAAGATTGATACCATTATGATACTGTACAGTAAAGCTAATCCCAGCCAGTTAGGCTGGGCTTAGCACAAAGACTGGACAGGAAATAGCTGGCCTGGTTCTGTTCAGATGAAAGATTTAGTGTTAATTTGTGAGCTTTAGAAGTACTCGGAAGGTGTACTGTTACCTTTTGGACAGAACCTGGCTAACTTTGTTCTAAGCAGGTTAGCACAGACACAAGAGGTATTAATCTTCTATCTAAACAGCAAATTTTATTTCCAAATTATTAAATTAACAAATATCTAAGATAAATTATTTGATAAAAAGACAAATGTCTATAATAGCAAATAAAAAATAAAAGCCAGTTCAGTAGCGCAGTTGTAAAACATGGTCATGAATTACAGAAGAGAAAAGATAAGATAGGGGTATTGAGGAAAGTTTGCAGCGCAGTTGTTCATTCTTGAGTCACAGCGCAGGTGAGACCGTTTGTCATTTCAGTGCCACCAGGCCATGCTACGCTGCCAACTTCTGTTAAATATATAAGCCCCCACTTCCTCCCTCCCTCCCTCCTCTCTCTCTTCCTCCGATGTCCTGGGCTTTCATTCCTCACCCCATTTCCTCTAAGATCGCAGCCAGCTTCCTCTTTCATCTTTGCCTTGTCTTGATCTCGTCCATCTCAGCTGCCTTCACCAGTGTAAACACATGGGAGGAAAACAAAACAGAAATAAGATATTTTTGTGGTAATATGGTTGCTGCTATTTTTTTAGAGAATAATGGACTAAATATGTTTTATCACATGAAAGAGATTTGCCTTCCAATATCAATGCCCTGAATTTAAAGATTAAATGTACAACAAATCAAATAATACCCTCTCACATTTCTTGGACTGTGCTGTCTCACAGCCATATTACGTCCTAATCAGCATGTTTCATGGTCTGCCTCTGAAGCGATCTTTCAAGTGATGGCTGTCAGACCCAGAGCCTGGTTCCACCTCTGTTCAGGGCTACTACCATGGAAAAGTAAACACAAAGATATTGATTTTGATGAAGCTAGTAATTACGTATTGCTGTAACCACAACAACAGATTTACTCACCTTATTTCTTTCTTTACCCCAGTAATTCCACATGGCATGGATGGAAAACAACACCCATTTTATAATGTCACCCAAGTTTTCTTCAAATCATATTTTTAATCTTTTGGACTATAATGCTAAGGCCAAATCCTTCTAGAGACCCATGAACACACAGAGCCAATGCTTCATGCCTTATGATCTTTCTACAAGATCAGTATGATTTAATAAGTTTATGTAATAATCAGGCCCATAAGGCAGAAATGTTAGAAGGTTATGTAATTAGGAGGGTCGTTACTGGCATATTGAAGCAGCACAATAGCACAATTTTGTGGCTGCTGTAAATGAATTATTGCCCAGTTTATACCCTCCCTACCCAGCAGTTTGAATCAGCTGCTGTAGTTTTCACCAGGTATGATTTGATTTAGATTTAAAATAAAGCGCCTAACAGCAGATATGGACTAAAGTGTATTCAAAGACAAAGGGCCTTAAAAGCACAACCTAAAAAAACACGAGGAGTGTGCCTGAAAATCTGATATATGGAATGTGGGATATAATCAAATTCATTTTAAATATAATATACAACACACTCAGGAGTATGGCTTGTAGGAAATACTTCGGTACTTTAAGTATGAATCTGGTTCATTTCAACCTTATTTTCATTTCCAAAGATTTTGCTAGGTATGTAGTAGTATGACAAGATGGCACACCGAATCTATTCATTATTGCTGAGGACATAAGCAATAACAGGACAAGAAAACAAGGGGCTGATGATCAAATGAAAGCTAAAGTCAGAAGGTATTACCAAAACAACTAAAGGTAGATAAAACTATGATCATGAAGTTCACACTGATGATGTCAGGGCCGGACAGTTAGGCTAATGATTTTATCCACTGTGGCCTTTGTTTCTCTAAATGAAAGTGAAGTGAAAGCGAAGGCATCAGTGTCCAAATCTGTTTTCCATACATTAACCATTTTCAAATTTGAGTAAGTAATGCTTACAGTTTGTCAGCCACCCAGGTCCGCCCCTGCTGGTTCTGCCGACCACAACCGCAACTACATGTGCCCTAGATCCCAACATCCAATAGTTGTGAAGATGATCAAATACTTTGCTTTATTTCAGCTTTATTTCCTGAAGGAAGGAAAGAATACATTAGGGAAGTGGAGGTTTGTGCAATATCACATCATCTGTTACGACAGCTGATTAGTCTGATTATTTTATACAAAGAGCGGGAATGGGGCAACAATGTAATAATGAGCAAGGGATTGAAGCAACAGGTCAGACAGCGAAGCAAAGTCAGACAATGTGCGCTAATCTGTACTTTACAGTTCACCCAGAGTGAGTGCCCGTCTGTGTTCCCAGCTGATGGTGGACTGGCTGTTTGACGCGAGATTTGGCGTTGACGGCCCCTCTTCCTCCATCAACAAACCAACATTTCTTGTGAGTCGTAGCCAGTCGCCATGGCTGCACGCCCTGCAGCGTTTCCCTCCCTCTTACCTTCCTCTCTCTCTCTATCTTCGCAGCTCGGCCTTATACCCAAAAGCCTGGGAGCTGAAATTTGGGAAGATTTTTCCATGTGAAATAGTACACAGGTGACGCCACGGCATTGTTCCTGCCATGAGGAGTTATGAACAAAGCCGTGAGGCCACCCTGTCCGCCTCCAAAAACAGCCACTTTCTCACACCGCTTTCCTTCAGACAGCTCTAAATAACTCAGAGGGTTAGGCATGAGCAGCAGCGGCGCAGTTGTGAGAATGTTGAATGGAGAGGGAGAGATGAAAATAAAACTAAAGAGGAGGAGAAGAGGTCCTTTCTTTTTCTTTTTTGGGTTGGTCATCTGACTGTTTATGGGCCATTGAAAACAAACAGTAAGGGGGAAAAAGATCCCACTGTGCTCAACTGATACCGCCACACAAAATGCAGACTGAGACATATTACTTTGCGGGCTCGCACAATGTTGTTATATTCGCCTTCGCCTACATTCAGTATAATCTGTTTTGTTGTAAAATAATGTAAACATTCTGCTGCAAAAATGATTGCTGCTCCCTTTAGGCCAATAGGTTATTTTCCTGTCACCCACACTCTCATAAAAGCTCATCTGAGGTATCTAAATGGTTCCTCTGGGTAAATTTTGATTAAAGTTAATGTAATGGAGAGTTTGTGCATGCAAGGAGTATGTAGAGAACATTTAAATGATGCTTCAGAGACTGAGCCAGGTGTTGGCCTTTGATAGGGTGGCCAAACCCATTTTGCCCCATTTTTTAAGCAATAGTCCCCAGAGAGCCAAACTAGTGGCTGTATATTCAGAGACATTACTATAACCCAAACTAAATGACTGTGCCCTATTTCTGGGTTTATTATAAAAGCTACTATTAAAGTTGTTGTGATGACACTATAAAAGGATGTACTTGTTATCAGATATACTGGTTATTTCCTATGATTTGGTAAATTGCAGCATTGGGGTTTTTTTTTTCCAGGCTTCCACAAAGTTTTTAGTAGCTTGTGAGACATCCAGCTCCAGTCGTGAGGGTCAGAACAAGCAGTTGCTCGCTCGGCTGCAGCCCTCCTGTGGTCAGAAGTTTAATGTTCCAAACGCCTTTCAGCATATGTGCGCCTGTGTATTTAACGGGGCGAAGCCTTGCATATGTGCATTTGGCAATTTGACCTATGCGATCTCCCTCTCTATTCTCATCCATAACCCCAGCCATCCCCTCTCACGACCCCTCGAGAGCCACGTGACGGTCCCATTGCTCTTTAGTCCACCCCAAGTGCAATCTGCACGAGGGACAATCTCTCATAAGACGATTCCTCCCCGCCTTATCATACTTCATTTATGGTATGTGGGAACTGATAGAGGCTTGGCAGGAGTCCCTAACTTGTATTCAATGTATGCTTTCCTGTACCTGGGGAGGAGGAACATGATAGAGGAAGGATGAGCCTCCAACCTTCTCATACGTGAAACAGGAGATTTTCCTATTTTGTGCTCTTCCAGTTTCTTTATTACTTTCTTCAAGGTTTATTTGACTTTTCATCGCGCTCCTGTTTAATACCTCTTGGAGTCTTTTTTTTTTTTCATGACTGTGTTTTTTTTCCTACCTGTTTTGTCCAGAATGGAAACCGAGAGCACTGAGGAGAAAATAGCCGTGGCTGCTCTCTAGAGTTTCCTGCCTGTTGTCAAGCTTGTCTGCGTGCGTGCCCTGTCCTCCGTCCTCCTTGGCCTGCTTGTCCTCCCCACCCCGCCTCCCTTGTCTGAGGATGCATGCATGTGTTTGTGTGTGTGCGTGGGCTGGATGTCTGGGAAAGCCTCTGACACAGCTGAGGGAGGAGATGAGCAACAGGCCTAATAGAGGTTGTAAGTGTGTGTGTGTATTTGTATATGTGGGTATGCGAGTGTGATGTATCATTAAGGAAGCAATCGTCCTGCAGATTGTCGTAATCTTGCTACAAGCATCTGACCCTCTCACATCATCAGGCTTCACTAAGTGCAGCAGATGCTGCTCCCAAGGCCTGCTGGGATTGCTGACATAAGCTCCTCCTGTTCCTATATGTTGGTGTTCATTGATCTTAGAGGGTAGTTACCTCCTCACACTCTTCTAAGGCCCAACATTAGAAACGGATCAGAGGGTTTTGTTTTTCATTCATCCTTCACGGCTTTGGAAACTGCTATATGAATGGAACCTGCTGGATTGAATATATATTACACAGTGATTTCAAGGCTGACTTTAACCAGCAAAATAGTCTGAAAACTAAATTTTAAAAGAAGATTGGTTTATATATTCTATATTCTGCAATTACAGCATGTCCAGCTAACAAGCCACCTGCAGTGGCACAAACAACATCACTGAAAGTAAAAAGGCATGGCGTTACTGGTTAGGCTTTGGTTAGGCAAAAGGTTACATTTGTGCTGACATCTGCTTTGGTCCCATCTCCCACCAGTTTAGAAGCTGATCCTGGATGCGTCAAAGAGTTCAGGATGAATCAGTGAAGCAACCCCATCATGGTCTTTAATGACTTGGGGAGGTTGTGAGGCTGCAGCAATCCAGCCACCCAAGACAGCTGCTATGCTTGCCAAAATACACTAAGTTAGTCCTCATGCCAAGTTTACTCTGTTGTACTGTAAGACACATGTGCAAGTCTTGCTTACATTGTTTTAATGAAAAATAACAATAATAATACTACAACTGACTAGCCTCACACTGCTTTACAGGAAAATCCTGCTGTTTAAGTCTATGGATGGGGTGGGGACATGGAGCTTTAATACTTGTACATTTTAACAAGTTGTTTGAAACAAATCAGCTGAAACATAAAAAAAAACACAGAGACAGCTTTTTCAAATCCAACTGTGGACCCAATGTTACCAGTCAGCTAACTAGCTACGGTAGTCTGCTACAATCTGCCAGCAATAGTTGCCATCTCAACCAGCAGAATTGATGCATGGAAAAGGTGAAATGAGAAGACTGCTTTTGTGTTTTGAGTCAAGAGGACCCATTGTTTAAAAAATATTGGAAATTAATTTTGATGGTGTCCTGTCACATTATCACTCAGAAGTACATGGCTGTGGAATCCACAAATGCTTTGGTTTGTCTCATATTTGTGTTTGTATTTTAGGTAAACTACATGGCCTTATAGAAATACTGCACAAGCTTTTTACAGTCTTTCTTGAACCACAACCACTTTAAAATCCACTCAGACACAGTGCAGATTTCCTCAACCCTGTATCCTGAATCTTTTTACAACCTCTATCAAAGACTGTTCACTCTTGTAAACAGGACACTCCTGTCCTGTTTTCATCCTCCTTGTTGACATTCTGCCATCTTCCCTGGGCTTGCTCATTCTTTTCATTCTGATCCCCTGGAGTCCTTTTCCATAATGAATGTAATGATGTACTCTATCTTAGTCTGCTGCAGATTATTTAGTCATTATTTGAGGACTACCTATTTTTGTACTGATTGGCTTTAAAATACAGATGTTGTTATAAGCATACTGACCTGCTAAGGGAGAGCCACTGGCTATCTTTCCTTCATGATTTTTTTTTGGTACATCATTGTCTTATCTACTCTCCAGTAATCTTTCCAGTCACCTTCTCCCATTCCTCCTCCCTGTGTCTGTTTTATGGTTTTATCAGTCCTATACAAGCCGCTGACAGTTTTAGTCCAGCGTCCAGCAAATCTACTCTGTTTTTAACCTCCAGCCAGTGAGGTTTTGAACTCTGTTTGTTTACCAGTGGAGTTATTTCCTTGATCCCTTCAAAGGCAGCCCACTGTATCTTCTGATCCGTTTGTGACCTATACTAGCTAAGCATTGGCACATCATTTGGGGAATTAAGTCGACGGTGGGAGCACAGAAAACAGCAAACAGACTCACAGTTAGACCCCCATCTCCTTCCTGATCTCCTTTTCCTCCGCTGTCCACCCATCAGACACAATCAGGTACTTGTGCCTGGTGTTTCTGCAGAAACAGCTGACAGTCTGGCTTATTGTAATGTGATACACACATCCTATTGTACCCTGCCATTTGCTCGCGCCGCAGAAGGACACATATGAATACTGTGTGCAAAATGATCAAGCAATCAATCCATATCCTGTTTATCAGAAGAATGGTAAAGCCCTTAAATGTTGTAGAAGTTTCTTTTGTGGAACAAAACTTGAAACTGTGGATCACGCCTGTTTACTTTGTACTGCATACATAAATATTAGCCTCAGCCTTTGTGTTCTCTCTGCTCATGCGGCACTTAAGCTGCATAGAGCTGCAGAAGGCTTCAAGTATTCTAGCTGAAGTTGTCCAAGATATTAACGCCAAGGCTGTAGGAGGAGTAGATGTAAGAAAGTAGATAGTAATACTCTATTGGAGTGCTTTTTCACTGCCCTTGCCCAGACAAGGACAAACCTTCCATTCAGCAACTAGCAATGCATAAAAATCCACTGTGACACTGCTTAGACACAATAGTTCAACACAACCCATATGCTAAATTATACCTACTGTTATTCCTAAGAGCATCCTGACTTTCGGCCTGATTTGGATACAATAGACCCACAGGACAGCTTAAATCCTAAGTGCATTTAAGGAGTGGTAATCGAATATGGCTTAAAGTGGTTTTGGTCTAATTACTTTTTGTGTGTGACACGGCGCGGTTCTCTCTTTTCTCTGTCTAATGGTATGGTGCCCAGTAAAGAATGCGTCCATATAGCCTCCTGTCATTGCACTTAAGTAGGGCAGTGATCTATATTTGGGAACAGCAGAGTGCTTTTCACAGTCCAAAGCAGCTCACATCTCGCCTCTACTTTTTAAAGATTTAAAGCACTTCAAGGGTATTGACTGATACATTCACTGTGTTTATTAGGTTGGCCTTGGGCAATAGCTACCGGCCGACTTGGCACTGAAAGAATTGAATGCCTGTTGTTTTTTTATTAATTTTTATTTAGCATGTACTACTACAAAAATCCTGTAAATAGCTCATGAAACAAGAAGAAAATCAATATCAGTCATGCATAACAATAATTAGTTATACCATGACACACAACAAAAATTCAGTTGACAGAACTGCTTGATTATACACTGTAGCATCTTAATTCTAGGTCAGACGCCCATTTTAAAACTGACCACAAATTTCTAACCAATCATTGTATTTCTACATAGAAGTGACCCACAAAAACTGAAGAGAATACAAATTATGGTTAAACAAGACGTTATGTGCTGGACTATTTTAGCTGAGCAGACTTTCTGACATTGCTACGGTGTCCTCCAGCTTCAATCTTTATGTTAGTTAAGCTAACTTGTTGAAGCTGTAGCTCACATTTAGCACGCAGACACAAGAACACCTCCATCTAATCTTGGCAAGAAAACTATATGTAGAAAGAGCTTTATCACTTGTAGTGCACTGCAGTGCAGGGACACAAAATGCATGCAGTTAATGTGTTCAAATGAACAGGTAGTAGAGATAATACATACCTCAGAGCACGGTATGTTGAGCAGGAGCCCAAGACAGCCTTAATACATCTAGATTGATGTTGTCACTACAGTCTGGTTTGTAACAAAGTCTCAAAATATCTCCCCGCCATAATTACAGCAACCTTGAGCTTTGTCAGAACATTGCTTTCTGTTTCTAATCAACAACACGGATACAGTGCACAACAAGAAAGCGCTTCTTCTTGTAACGGGCCTGTTTTCTGGCACCTTCAGCATTTAGGGGTTGTGTCCCATGTTGTTATCTACATAGCAGGTGTTCTACCCCCAGCCTCTCTCCCTAATTCCTCTTTGTGACCCATCACTGAAACACACCGTTAAAGGTAGCTGTCTCTATGTACTCCCACCCCCACCCCAACGCTTGAGGAAAAATAATGATTTAATTGACTTGTAATTTTCGGCTATTTTTAATGGGCAAATGGTTTGATGCTGTTTGTTTGGTAAAATGGCATGTGCCTTTAATGTCTCCCCACCTAGAACCTCCCTTCTCTCAAGTCCCAAGTGATTCGATCCTGGCAGGGCTTAAGCAAAAAGTCAAAGGTTTGTACACATACCCCAAGTGACACAATAACAAATGTTGCAGTGATCAAGCACTGCTCGGATCAGGTTCCAGTGCAAGCTTGGCGAAGTCAGGTGGCCACCTTGTCAGATGCTGAAATATTCTGTGGTTAGTCTTAAGTGCGCATGGTAGGTTGCTCTGCCCTCATCAAGGTCTCCCTAACCAGAGTCCCACATTACAAAGTCAGATTTCTGGGTCATCAGGCATGTGTTTTCTGTGACATTTGGGTACAAAGGTTTAAAAAGGCATGTGTGTGTCTTTGGTTGTGGAGGTTTTTCTCATCAGGGGCTTGGTTCCAGGGATATTTACTCCTGAGGCAGAAGAGTGACATTGGCCAGAGGATTTTGTGGAGAAACGCAGTCATACATCATGCAGTGGAACACATGGCCTCTCATACACACTCAGTCACATTGTCACACACAGCCATAAGACAAATGTCAATTACATCTAATTCACTTCATGTCACTCAGGAATTGAAGTCATGGTGTAGTATCATTAAAACCAAGGGCTGCATTGTACTGTCAGATATTGTGGAAACAAATGAGCAATAAATTTATTTTCAGCTTACCTGTGAAGATGACACATCCCTCCAACACTAATAGAAAACACAAAATGTGGGAGCGATGACTGGCACGAGACACTCCAATGGCGGCCAGCTTTGGCCGGCTCCTGGGTACTGTGAGTGAACCAGATGGTGATGTAATGCCCACCATCTCAAAATGACGATGCAGCTGTGAGAAACAAATATTTCACCGGCTCTGGATGTCAGAATTTGCAAAGGGAGGTAAACGCATGTTTCGTATGAAAAGTTCTGAAAAATGCAGCCTAGAGGGGAGCTGTAAACATTTGGTGTGGTGATACCTGCACCCCCAGTACCCCCATCAACAAGTGTAATTTGCACACAAATTAACCTTGAATGCCAGTCAGTGGAGCTCAAACAACTTGTAGGGCAGTGGGGGGCCTGTGTGATGAAATTACCAAGAGAGTGGTTTCCAACAAGCCCATGGAATGATGTCATCTAGACTCCACAGACCTAAATCTGTAGAATAGAAACAGTACCATTATTTAATCTGAAGATAACTATTGGAGAATAAACAAGTTTTGCTTAACCTAGAGTCTACATATTTCTTTCTCTCAATAGATCAAAATCAAGATGAAGCAAAACCATAGACTCGCATTTTAACCGAGATAGAAAGTACATCACTTTTTTAACACGGGAAGTGTAGAGGTTTCATAACATGTGCTCTCTGTGCATTGTTGCACTGCAGTCTTTGTCTAGGATATTTGTATTGTATGCCTTTTTAATAGGGCAGACAGAATGAGGAAAGAGGGATGGAGAATGACACAACAAAGGTTTCAGGAAGGACACAAATGACTCCTAGAGACACACATTTGTGCTAAATATTCAAGGTCTGCTTACTTCCTGAGCTTTGACTGTATCAAAGGCTGTGGGACAGATTAGATTGTGCTGGACAATATTTATCACCTGTTTCTAATCAACAACACGGATATAACGCATGACAACAAGTGGCTAAGCCCTTCTTTGTAAACGGGCCTGTTTTCTGGCACTTTCCACACCCCTTCGGTATTTATTCTGTGAGGTGCTGTGGTCCCAGTGTGTCAGTATGTGTTAACTGTATGATTTGTCAGTGGTCCTGGGTAACGGTTATCAGACATTTGGAAAAATATGAGTGACCCTGGACTTAGAAGTTCAGACTGGGGTTTTTCCCCTATAATTTACTTTTTCGTTGTATAAAAACTGAGAGAAAAAAACTTTAGGGTACCTATAGTTTTTATTTTATTCAGAAATTTTGTTTGTGTGCTTGTATGAGGGGTATTGTGGTACAGTAGTTACATCCTCAGTTAAGAGGAAGGTTCTGGGTTTTAACTTTATAGGGCTCATGGTCCAAACCTAGGTTCATGAGGGCTTTGTGTGTGGAGTCTGTATGTTCTCCCTGTGCTCATGTGTTCTACGGGTGCCTCTGCCTCCCACAGTCCAAAAGACAGGTTAGCACCAGACTCTAACTGTCTGTAGGTGAAATGAGTGTGAATGCTTGTTTGTCTCTATGTCAGCCCTGTGATAGACTGGCAATCTGTCCAGGGTGAACCCCGCCTCTCGCCAAATGTCAGCTGGGACTGACTCCAGCCTCCCAGTGACCCTCGAAGGATAAGCAGTGTAGATGATGGATGGGTAGATATATGAAAAGAAAAAAAAAACATCATGGAATGTCACAGATAAATGATATATTCGAGTATAGATAACCAGACTGGCTACTTAACTTAGACCAGTGGTTTCTGACCCTTTGCCCTGCAACCATAAAAAAAAAAAAAAAAGTCTGCTTGTGACTGCCAACACTGGTTGCATGTCCACCAGTGTATTTTTTGTTTTGTTTTTACCAGAAATGCCTAAATTATTCCAGAAATTTGAAAGAAGATATTTTTTTTTTTTCTAGTTTCAGGTTGGGAACCGTTGGCTTAAACAATTACCAATCACAGGACAGAATATCTTGTAAAATCAATGATTGAATATTGGTTAAATATATTGTATTTAGTTTTACAATTTCACAGGAAGAAGAGAAGTATCTTTTCTTCAGTGCACAAGGGCACATGCAAAATCTTTATCCCTGGGTTCAGTACACAGATGTAACAAACCTAGACTCCAATCATTAATACTCCAGACAATTTTTCTCCTTTCAGCAACAGTCAACATCACAGCCCCTGCTCCTGCACCGGATTGCACTGCGCCCTATATGAAAATCACGTCACTATTTTATCTGATTGTTCATACATCAGAGTCAGGGCACTTTTGGTATCCCCCACCCCAACCTTAACGCCTGGTTGCAGTCCGAGCGCAGTTCAGTATGGACACTTCTCCATATCTCATCTATGAAAGGAATTTTGTTTTGAGCTTTTATCGCTTCCAAATCAGGACATACTGCAGATCAGCAATCTACACGCAGCTTTATGGGAATTTGTGGAGTTCAGGGTATTTCTGGAGGAGAAATTCCCACCTCAAGGCGACAGACCTGTGGGTTTGACTTCACCTGGAAGCAAATCACAAAGCCCCTGAGAGCCCAAGCATGACAGGAAGATTAGAAGTGTTTATTTCAATCAGGTTTGCTTTAGTACCACTGAGCAAAACTTCAACAGTAGCTTCAACAGTCCAATTCATACACACAGATACAAAATGCGCCTTACTTGCCCATATATATAGCATTTCTGGCAGAAATTCAACTGTATTGAACTTCTCGACAATGGAGACTTCAAACATGAAAAGCCTTGAAATTAATAAAAGTATCCCATCATTTTGCCATAGGTATGATTTGTGATGTGTATTAGATTTAGGCTTGCAACAGAAAAGCAGGGAACTTGAATGACAAAGTGTAAAATGAACTGCAAGGCAGCAGACCCCATCTAGGTCCCATTGCTGCCTCTCCGGCCTGAATCAGCCAAAGCTAAAGCCAATGTCCTCTGTCTCATAGTGTATGCAGCTGCATTGCACAGAAATGCGGATGACATGTCAATCAATTTGACTCTCGCACTGGAGTCCGCTGAGTTGATGCCAAATGCTGCAAATAAACCATGCCATTTTTTTTTTCCTCCCTTTATTTTTTTGCTGTGAAATCAGCAGGAGGTTTTCTAGACATTCCAGAGGCTAGAAGAATGACAGCTCGCCTTGGTGATTGTCTGATCTGTAGGTTTTGAGGGAGGAGAGAGAAACATAGCAGGCCAAAGAGAGCAAACGTAGGAGAACCTTCAAAATGCAGATTTCATTAGATGGATAGAGAAAGAGGGAAAAAAAAATATTGTATTGAAAAATCTACAGTCACATGCAATATAAACTGTACTCAAGATGCATTTAAGGTACAGAAAGGTTAAGAGTAACCTCAAGAGATAAAGTAAAAAAAAAGAAAAGACTTGTTAGTCATTTTAGAAAGTCCTCTCTCTTTTATGTACAATAAGTGTACCATATATAAGTAATACGTGATATGTCTCTGTGTAAAAGCAGCCCTTATTATTTGTAGAAATATTTCATGTGCTTGAGAAATATAAAAGGAATTTTCTCATAGGTACACAGCTGTCCAGAGCTCTCGAGTCAGCTCAGATATTCATTAATGCTTTAGGTATGACTTTCTTCAAAGAAATGGAAAGAGTAAGTTGGCGATCAGAGAAGTGCGCGATGAATATATTGATCCAAACCATCAACAACACTCTGATCGTGGATTGTGACCTCGCTGGGTATGGTGCCTTTGTTCGTTTCGAATGCGCTCACTGATTTCAGGCTGGTGGATAAAAGAATGAAAACAACTTTGCACTATTCATTAAAAGAGCGAAGCCATGCTTTGTGAGTTTTCGGAATGCAGCTCCATCAGTTGACGGTGCTGTATGGATGCATGCTTATTGGGTGAACACCCAAATAGTTTTCAAGAGCATTTTTTGTCCTTATCGAAAATCACGTACATTTCAGAAACACTTATAAACTGTTCTCTGCCACTTCAGTTCTCATGCATTGTTGTTTTATCTTCGACAATAGCCATGCCCTAGAACAAAACAGGCTATGGCACAATGAGGATTTGAAGAAAATGAATGGAAACAATGTGATCTTTTAAGTTTCTTTGAAAACCATATTTGTGTGCGTGTGTATGCATCTCGGTTTCCCTTTGCGCTTATTGTTGCTTTATGAGTTTATGTCTGTGTGAGTGTGCTGTACACCAGCTTCTCCTCAGGGGATAGCATGACATGGTCAAATGCAGTTTACTTTTTTCCATTATTTAACATAAACACATGTCCAGGGCTGCAGAATGCTCATGCTTAGAAAGGAAAACACAGGCAGACACCTGGAAACAAAGGGTGGGTGGGGGTGAGGAATAGGAGGTGAGTTCAGTTTCGAAAGCTGCTCCGCCTCCGGCCAAACAGCTCCATCTAACCTCAATGATTGAGCCACGCTTTTGGCAATCATACACAGTAACTGGATGATTGCTCAGGAGTGCTCTCAGCAACCTTAGGTGGTGGATCAAAACCAACAGCATGCACATCATAAAAGTTTTCCTCAAACACCTTTTTATTGAAGTTTGTTCATTTCACAGAATGCGAAGTTGTTGGAGTAAAACTGGAGCCATTACCCCAGGTTCATACTTATTATATTTTCTAACTACGTAGCACGACTGAAAACACCTTCTCTCTACTTCAGGTGGCCTCCTCTGTTGTTTAAACCCATTAGTCTAGAAATCTGGTACAGCACAATGAATTGCAAGGGACACAGGAAGCTGACATGCAGACACAATGGAGTGGATTTATATAGCAGTTTCCCAGCCCTTGAAGCTCTTTACATTGTAAAAGAGGGGAACTCACATGGAAAGCTTACCAAAGTAGTCTAGGGTGGCTTTAAGGAGTTGACATACAGCATTGTTTGATCCCACAAAGACTAATACTGACGCCTGGAAATCATAAGCTCATGGAAGCAGTTTTGTTACAGTACAGGTCAACATTCTCACTGAAGGAGGCCACTTTAAGATGAGTGACTTATTGTGGTGCGATAGAAATTGAAGTTCACTGGTCACAGTAAGAGAGGCTCTACTTTATCTTCTCTGGCCCCTAAAAAAAGCAAAGGCAATCTAACTGACTTCTTTGTACCTCGTAACTCCTGGAGAGGAGTGCTGTAAAGCCTTTTCAGTTGCCTATGTTTGACCTGACTGACCTGCCCAGCTGTAATGTGATGCGCCAGCACATGCTCACCTCATCGCTGTTACAACCTGGCCAGACAGGAGGACGACAACTCAGGAAAGGCCAAAAGCTGTCTTAAATAATGTTTGATAAAGGAAAATGGTTTATGCTTAGAAAGTCCTAAGAGGCCGAATCAGTCAGAAGAGACTGAGCAACATTTGGAGAAGGACCATTACTGCTTGTTTTCAGTTGACATGTTCGAAGCTGAA
Organism: Lates japonicus; assembly: GCA_033238685.1. Lineage (NCBI taxonomy): Eukaryota > Metazoa > Chordata > Actinopteri > Centropomidae > Lates > Lates japonicus. Next base: position 4,660,217 of record BRZM01000038.1, on the reverse strand, counting down.
AGCTTAACAAGTCATCTCCAGGAAGAAAGAAAGAAAATATCTGATGCCGCTCCGCCCATCCTCATGAATCCAGCATTTTTTATGTCCATGTTTTTCCCATTTCACAAGCAAGCAAGCTGCACGCCGCAATTGGTGATTTCAGTGCTAGGAGTATGGAGTAGTGTCTGTCTGTTGTTGGGTCCACAACAGATATTCAGGACTCAGATATTCATGGTCCCCAGAGGATGCAAGCCTGAAGCCTTTCTAGCACCACCATGAGATTGATATTTGTGGTTTTGAGTGAAATGTCTCAACAACAATTGGATGGATTTCAAATTTGGTCCAGATATTACCTGATTGTAGTTAGAATGCCAGATCCCTAAACTGATGACCTGTCCTTGCCCAAGGTCAGCAGCATTGGCTCCCCGTCTCTGCTTCCATTATCTGCGGAGGATACGGATGGACTTTGGTGATCCTGCAACCTTTCATCCACTGGTTTAAAAGAAACTTGCAAAACTAGTGACATCCTCAAGGATACAATTAGTAAATGTTAGTGCTAAATGTAAACTAAGATGCTGAACAGGGTAAACATTTATAACTGTTTCAATTAGTATTTTAGCATTGTCATCACGAGCATGTTTCCCCATTAATTGTCACAAAACATCATGTCCCTAAGTGGCAGTGCTTGTCCAGAGCTGCTAGCATGATTGTAGACTTAAGTCTTGTCAACTAAAGTTCACACAAAGACAGAAATATTCTGTCTGAGAACTTTAGTTCCCACTAGCTACTAAACAGAAATAAAAAAGACTTTTGAATAGATCGTTTTAGAAGTTTTATGAGCAAACAGGAAAACATATCAAGTAAGTCCTCTGGTCATGACCCAGGTGAACTGGTGCCACACTAAAAGCATTTTTCGTAAAATGGAGTGAGTGTTTATTAATTTACCTTTCTTACAACCGAGTGTAATTCTTCTTTCTCGAAATTTTCTTACCCACACCCGGGCGTTTTACAGGCGGGTGAATCGAAAATGATGCTGGGCCTCGCACAGGAAGGCGTAGGGCTTGATGTAACTGTTTGTGATACATCGCCAGGACCACACGGCGGGCCAGGCCAGGCCAGCTGTGCGCTTTTCTTGTAGAATTAGATAAGGTAATTGAGAGACATTATGACATCTTCACCTGTGCCTCAATATAAGGGTGAAGTGACAGGGGCATCCCATCGTAAATGAGCCAAGACCATGACCTGCCAGGCGCACCGAACAAAAGGAGGAGCTAAAATGATTGGTCGGTTGGAAGGAGGGATTTCTGTGGGTACAGATACATGTTAAATTCTGGCAGAGGCATTTTTTGTAAGTATGAAGTTACTTGAGACTTTTGTCGACAGAGCTGTCATGCCAGCAATGTTTTTGGGTGGATAGAATGTGTGTGAATGTGTGTGTACTGTGAAAGATAACTGTGATGTCTAGGGCTGTGTTATTCTGTTTGTCTATGCAGTTTGTTTGCTACTTTTTCGCAAATGTGAGTATTTGATCAGATTTTGTGTTCTTTTTTTTGGAGGGGTGAGAGGCTGATTATACTTAGTGTTCTTCTTGGTTTATATATACAGTACACATCAAACAGGGTGGGATACACACATTGTCCTACTTAGCTTTGCATGGAGAGAGGCTTGCAGAAGGCAGCAGAGGCCCCTCTGTTGATCTCGGGTGCTGTCACGAACAAAATTTAAGCGGGACGCTTTGACTGGAAACATTTGACAAAGATCATCATAGTGTGTAAGGATGAGCTGAACAATAAATATGACAACTTTTTAATCTTTTTTGTCAAATTTGTATACATTGTTAGATAGTCTGTGTACCAGATGGCTTATGTCTAGCAGTCCAATAGGACTCTCGCGTGACTTTTGATCTAATCCTAAGCAAATTAGTTTTCAATATTTTATATAGATCAGTATGATCATGTATGACTGAAAACAGTGTAATTCCAGATAGTTTTTTTTCAATTTCATAAATCAGTGACAGCATCCCTATGTTGATTTTTACCAGATGATATTCCAATTTCCTTTTTGAAGATATGTTTTAACCTTTAATGAATACAAGTTGTCCAAAAATCATATAATGCAAAATGTGTAATTTGTCTTCTCGATAAACTAAGCTACATGAAATTTACTAGCCGTTTTAACATGGATAATTATAGCTGATTGTTGCACCGTGGTGACTTTATGGCCCAAGATATGTACTATGTAACTGCAACATCTCTAGTTTGAATCAAGACAGTGCTTTTTCCCCACATTTCGTTTTACAAGCTCCTACAGAATTCCCTAATAAAGATGAGAGGCCATTAGGTAAGAGCTAAATATGTCCTTATATTGTTAGAAGGTAATGGAAACAAGAGGACATTGTAGAATATATACTATATAGTACTGCAACAGGACCATTGTTAAATATCTGAATTTTTTTTTGGCAATGTAAATTCGTTGTACAAAGTGGACAAATACACACAGTTTTAAATATCTTGAAAGTGGTATTGTGCATGTCTCTAAGTATTTTAATATAGTAAGAAACATAAATCTATTGTTTACAAGAAAACTCCACAGGGCACTTTAACTTTTCAAGGCAACAATTTGGATTCTCCCTGTCACCCTCTTCGCCCTTCTAATGTAAGTTAACCAAGTGTGTGTATATTTTATCAGTGGTGTAGCCCCTTGTCCTCATCTTTTGTGTAAGGCATTATAGAGCCACTACTATCTACACTGTTACTTTGACTTGAAGGCAATCTACTCATTCCCACATGGAGACATGCTTGGAGGCTGTGATTACAGTTGTGCCCGCATGTAAATGTGAGAGCGCGAGTAGAACCTTAAGTAACAGTGTGACAGTAGTGGTGTGGTCTGGAGACAGCTTACACACAGTCTCTCCTCCGACTCACTGAAAAGGATGCCCTCTCAGTGATGCTCTAGGCATCTGTGCCAATACTTCTGAAGGTCTAGCACACTGGTGTTGGATATTTCACTATACACACCTGCATCTGCATATTTTCAGAAATTCATCTCCTAACATGATTCTTAGCTGGATGTTATGCTGTGCTTGGCTGGAAAACCTCCACAACAAAAAGATGAGAGTCAGGTAGAGTGTTTGCCAATATGCAGACTAGTGGTCCATTAAATTGGTTGCTGACAGTGGCAACCACAACAGGGCCACTGAGTGTAATTGAGTGGAAAAGCTGGTTCATGCTGTAGTGTGTTTGTGGTGTGCTGACAGGTGAGAACAGTAGGAGTTTGGCTCTCACTTGGGGCTTGACTCTTTTAACGGGTTTTAGTGCCCCGCTGCTACACCTGCTCCTGCAGTGGAAAACAACTACAAAAAAGTGTTTGCAAAATACTGACTCTCACTCTGTTCTGTTTGTGGTGCAGCTGAACCTCTGAGTGCTGTTAAGGCACAATACATTTTAGAAACATATTCATTACGGCAGACTAAAAGGTGTTATTTATTATTTATTAAAGGGATAGTTCAACAATTTTGGAAATATTGTACTCTTATTGGGCTTAGATGAGAGATCTTACCTCAGCATAAAGACTAGAATTAGGGGGAAAAAGTCTGTCTCTGTCCAAAGCTAACAAAATCTAAAACCCTGGTAAAACCACAACATGGAGGCGCTGTTAGACAGATTTTATTACGTTTGGACAGAACCAGGCTAAGCTAACTGTCGGCTTTAGCTTTATATTTATTGTAGATATTAGCATGGTGTTGACATTCTCATCGAAACCTAAATGAGAAAGCAAAAAAGTGTAGCTCCCAAACTACTCCTTTAAGAATTTAATTACGTAGTTTAGCCAAAAGACAATTTGTTCCTCGTTAAAATCACACCCCGTTGTGGTAAAATGTGCCTGCTGCCCAGAAACAGATCTCTGCCTGTTGAATGCTGAGTCTCGCCTCAAGGGCCCACCTGTGAGTTTCTGATGGAGGATTTGGCCTTCACTACAGTGAGCAGATTTTACACATCGTGCAGTATCTTAAGCAAACGAGATATAACAAAATGTGTCCCACTGAAGCCAAAATCTAAATACAAGTATCGTAAGTTGAATCTGCTGTCACAGGCTATCCAAGAGGAGGAACAGCAGAGTAGGTTGAGCGATGGCAGAGGGGAATTTTGTTGAAAGGGTGTGAAAGTGGGCAAAGATCTTTGAGCTGATGAAACATGGAGTTAAGAACCTCCAAACATCCAAGCCATGCTGAAACATCAACATGTCTTCTACCATCGAGTAATATAAACATTGCCGTGCCAGTGAATGCCTCTTTGAGTCTCGCTGCACATATTCTAAGGAGTGCCCCAAATTGTTTAGTACTCTTTGTTGAGCAACTGGCAGACAACAGTTGGCACTCCAGACCCACAAAAGCACAATCTGTCCTATCCCAGTGAACCACAGAGAGAGGTCAGAGTGAGGGCACAGAGGGCGAAGAGACACAGGCTGCTTTCTCTCTTATCATGTTTGCGGTACACCCACCATTTTCCGTTATAGTGTGATTTAAAGCTATTGTGTGGGAATGAGCTTTTACTGGTTACAATAATGTCATTACATGATTTGCAGTCTCAAGAGCTAGTGCGGCGCAGTCGCTAAAGCTCCCATTCCCGCAATGTGGAACTGTTGTGCTTGGATTCACAGGGGAGCTGTTTACTGTGGCACCACTCATTCTGGCCATTGTTTCTGAGCTTTTAATGACAGACTTGGCCACAATGGAAATCAAAATGGAGACTCTGTGCCAATGTGATACGCATGCAAACTGCAAGTTCATGGGGCCAGAGGTGAGGAACGGGCCTTGATGAGGAATCAAAAAAGGCATAAAATCTTGAGTAGATTCAGATGGATCTGTTGCATTATTACATGTTACAGACTGTGTAAATATTGTGAAATGACATTCACCTCCACAGATTTTAAACTGTGTTTGATTTATTTATAAATCACAAAATATTTTTCCACTGCCCAATTTCATTACATGTGTGGCAACAGATGTCTACTTTCTTCCAGTGAGTGATGACTATAATTAGCCAGAGCGCTGATGTCTGGATTGTCCATGTAATCTGCTCTGTTCGGTCTCTGGGTTATTTACACGGTCCTATAAGTGAATCAGTCAGCACATCTGCAAATTAATGAGGCATGCTGCGTACAGTTTCGTGGTTTTCCTTGCAGATGCAGACAATCCAGAGTGATTTCTAATAAAAATTTGTCATAGCCGATGGCTGAGGGCTTTGACTTAGAGGAAACATAACTGATGGGTCTATATACTGCGAAGTGTGAGGCAGGTTGTCAAACTTGGATCATGTGCCTTTGTACTATTGTGTGTATCAGTTCAGCAGCTGCAGTGCCAATTAACGTTTCACTTCAGTTTACACGCTGTCACTCTACGCACTGAGTAATAACTACATTTCAATCACAGTCTTATTTGCCTGTCATGCCAAGGCCAAGTAAGGCAGTCTGAGGTGTGACATTCTGTGGGGAGCTCCTCTATTTCAAAGGCTATTAAAAACACTAGTCTGACAGGCGGGTTTTCCCTGTAGGGCTTGTCAGTCACCCAGCCCAGTCATGTTCCCCAGCTGCTGATGGAGCGCCAAAGCTCACAGAAAACAAGTGGAGATTTTGTAAGACAGGTTCAAGTGACCCTCTGTCCCGCGTTTCCTGGTAAATCGGTATTTGGTTTTCACCCAGACTGAGTTTCTAGGGAGAGAGGAGGGTGGAGGGAGGAGGCACGACTGCCATCCAGCTAGATAAAGGCTTGTGCCAAGGCCTGAACAAATAAACAAGGGGATGATTATTTCAGCACACACGACACGACTAATTCAGAGTGAATTAAGAGTGCCTCAGCTCACAGCGCCGATAAGCCAAACCCCTGTCGCTCTCAGCCTTCGCCTCTGTTTTCTTAACTAATGCCCTCCTCACTCCATCCTCAGGCCTGTTTAATCAGTTTAAGATCTGCGTTGGATCCACTACTCACCATTCAGGAATGAAAATGTCAAAGCAAATTATGTGAATGAGCCAATTCACACATCCTGTGTGTGTTTTCAGACCAGATCAGTGCGTTGGATCTCATTGTATGTTTGCTGTGTCTTTCTCTGAGCTGTTCTGCTTTATTCGCTAAAACCCAAACCTGCAACAGAAGCCGATGACACTCTGACTTGGACAGTTAGTCAGGATTTTGGAGCTCCTCTCCCTTTCTTGAACCACAGACAGCTAGAGATCTTTTGTGGATTTACAGCCAGTTTCTACACTTGAAGCCAAACTTTTACTCACTGCCAAAGTGACACTATTTTTTATACATACTCCTGGCCAATGGGATCAGGATTTACTTTATGGGATGATACTTCACAGCCACGCAATCGTTGCTCAGTATAAATAATGATTCCCTTAATGACTACAGCAAACAACTACTCCTTGAAATAATCCAATTAATCCTCCTCTTTTTCAGGCAAGCTCCCCTTGTTTTGAGACTCATTCCAACTGGATGGTTTGCAGATGTTTCCTCGCCGAGACTCATCAGTGAACTTCACCCCAACTCGCTGCTGTTCCGGGGCTTGGATTACACTCTCTTGGTTTTTCTCAAGGTGAGATGGCGCTGAAGGTAGGTAAAAGAAGGAGTGTTATTCTATGATTAGAGCCGGAGCAGCTCCTTAATGACCTCCCCTCCCCCCACCGTCACTCCCTCCTCCTTCCAGATCAGTCATCGGCCGTCTGGTCTCTCTGGCCAGCATCACGTAGACCACAGACCTCTGGTCCCCATTAGTCCCCCCGCCCACCTCCTCCCCTTGTGTAGTATCTCTGAGTCCGATGGTTAAAAGACCCAGGCGGGTTCCGTTCCACATTAGTTTTGGCCTGGTATCTGGCCTCGGCAGTGTGTTTGTGGCGCTGCCCTGCAGCAACTCCATGATGATTGAGTGGCGCTGAGTTTCCCCCGCTTTGATGCTGAAAAAGGTCTCCTGATAGAGAAAAGATAGACTGTCACATTTATAACTGACTATGTGTGCTGTTTTCTTCAGTCTGTGATAGAGGGAGATATAAATGCAAGTTGTGGGAGTGGTCAGCGTGCCTTTACATGTGCTCATGCATTAACGGTGGGGGGCTGGTTTGTGTGTATTCCTATGTGTCTTGCTCTCATGGGCCAAAGGCACTGAGTCAGAGGAAGCGTAGCCTGGGGGAAATGAGCGTGTTAGTCAGGTCCTGTTCCTGTTGTTGATGCTGTCACCATGACCAACAAGAATCAAAGGGGAAGACATGACTTCATCACTATTTCACTGGAGCTACGTGTACACCTTGACAGGATCTGAATCAATATCACAGGCTGGATAGAGACACCTCGTCCACATTGGTTCCACATGTGACCTCTAAAGGTCATCATTTCATTGGTCCATGCAGGTGCCAAAATTCAGGAGTACAGCTCTGCAGAGAAGCATGTAATTATTTTTTTTAACAGAGTGGGTTTAAACTACTTTCAAAACATTTTATTGATACTGGAGCAAGGAAAGTTCAAAGATTATCTGTTGAGCTGATTATTATTCTCCTACTTTCTGTGTGCCAAACATGCAATATCTAAGCATAGTCAAGGAACAAAATAAAACAAATCAAAAGCAGCACAAAACCAATATTTGTTCAGTTCACTGGAATTACTCTTGGCAACAGTGAACTGCTCATTATTTTTGGAAGCTTTAGAATGCATATTTCTGTCAAGACATTATGTTCTTATTGTAACATACATTTATTTGAAATCTAGACCATAAAATTATATTGAAGAATATATATACAGTATATATATATATATACTTGTGCTCCATATAGCTTTTCTTTGGTGCCGGAGCACTGTGGTCCACTTAAAATTTTTCACGGGTTATCCTTCTGGCAGGAGACAATGTTTTGGCTGAGCCAAGTAGGCATCTTATCAGCTGTCTCTGACAGAAATGTCTGATTTCTGGTCAAGTGGAAAGTCTCACTGTGTGTGGTCACAAGTGCTGGTGACGTTTCACCCACTTCCTCTCTGCCTCTGCACGTCTCTGTTTCCTCTGTATTTCTACCTGAGGGGAACTCAGGTGTTTTTTTTTCCTTTTGACTCACCAGGAACTGGTGATAGCATTGAATGTCAGGTATTGTTTAAGGAAATATCATTGATTGACAGGATATTCTTTTAGTTTATTTATTGTTTTTTTTATTTATTTATAACATTATACTGCAAAAAGCACAATAACAGTCTCAGTCACAGATAAAATAATTTCCTTCAGCTGATTTATTTATTTTTTGCTAATATAAAAATCCTCCCCTTTGGTGCATCTACTTATACTTTCACAGATCATATGAGGGAGCACATGGTGTTATATCATGATTTATCTGATATGCAAACCAGGGAGAGATATTACAATTTGCCTCAAACCACTTTCTCTGACATGTTTCCAACTGAACAAGTAAAACTGGCCAGTATTCACAAATGTGCATATTCTAATCACTCAATTGCATAACAACAGTGTCTGTGATTGTTGTGAGTACTGGCCCTCTCTCTCTGTTGGTCAAAATAGTACAACAACCAATCAGGGAGCTTTTTGTATATTTTTCCATTCTTGGAAATCTGCTGAGTGACAGTGGCCATGGCAACAGCCCTGGCTCTGTGCAGCTCCCTTGCACCCCCGCTGTGCAGCGTTTGATGGCAGTTAAACGTGTTGTGGAGTAATTGGTTTGCGGACCGGATGAGATATGTCCCCTAAGGTGTGACAGAATGTGAGAAATGGAGCAGGTGGTGGAAGCCCAGAGGCCTCTCCCATACGCATCGCAGCATTCAAGCCAATGGTTATGTCCTTACCAGCTGTAAACCACTCTGCTCTGTCACCCTGTCTGTGTGACAGCATGGAGTGTGTACAGGTCAGGAAAATAGAATCAAGTTATACTGTTGGACCACTAAATCTACTAGACTACTAAATTTACTAAATTTGACCACTTATGACTTGGAAAAAAATTGTGTTTGCAAGCACTAAAAATTCAGTTGGACACAATTAATGTCATGGGCTGCTGCCTGGAAATGTCAACAACCTAATAAAAATGTCCAACTCCAGAAATCTAACATCTGTGTCTTAGAGATGTTTAACTTAGAGTTGGTGGTCAGCTAAAATATTTGAAGATTTTTTTTACAGCGAAGTTGAGACATTTGTTTTATGAGGACATATTCTTTATGAGAATATTGTTTTTATGAAGAAATTTTCATTCTTCAGTTATTTTATTTTATTTCAGTTATTATTTCATTTAAAATACACTTATTTGCATGCTGCATTAAAACCAATGAAGAATGTTTAGCTTGACAGTTTATTCTTGACCTTGGAAACAGCTTTTAAAAAACAATTTCAGCTCAAGGTCCATTTAATCATTTGTTCTGTAGTTTTTGACCATATCACACAGTCTTCATCAGCACATGGAGTTTGTTTATTGTTGTTTTCATGGATGTGTAGATGTCAAAATGTCACATTACTCTGAACTCTTGTCCATGTTGGCTCGAGTGTGTGTGTGGTCTGTTCCGGTGCATTTATTGTGTAAATTTAATTGATGAAGGAGATTGTAAGCCACTCGCAGCATGTTCTTGTATCAAACTTAGCAGCCATTGGTATCCCCAAAATACACACCTGATCCAAATCAATTGACAGGAGTGATCCAAATGGATCTGCACTTCCTGTATCCTGGCAAGTGATGCGTGCTGTAACTGAGTAGCATAAGCCTATCAGCGTGTGTAGAGACGACATCAGACGGATACCATGTGAAAGGAACAAGCTGTCACATTACACTTGTACCAACATCCATGAACAGTGCCAAGGCCATGCCGAACATGATCGGGTATCACGGTGGTGGTGGCAGAGGCCGGCCAGGTGTGTGACATCACTCGGTATCACAGCCCAGGGGTGTGATGCCAGTCCGGCGGGCGTGTGGCACAGCAGGAAGCATGGAAGAAGGAGGGCAGGGCCGAAAGAAATGTCCAAGTGAGAAATTCAGTGGAAATAATATATTATCTATTACTTTTTCATCCATATTTAATATTTTAGAGCACTTAACATGTTCCATTTTCTGCTAATTTATACTCCTACTCCACTACATTTCAGAGGTAAATACTGTCCTTTTTACTCTACTACATTTAATGAGAGCTATAGTAAGTCCGTCCATACAAAGCATATAATGGACTTGTAAAATATGAGTCAATATTAAAGACTAAACATCAGTCTAGTTGTATATAAAACTGCTAACATTAAACAAATACAACATTAAAATGCTGCTAACAAGTTAATGTATTAATAATGACATATGATTGCTGTATGAATACCTCTTCCATCAAGTCTGACAGGACATGTCATAGCAGAAGATGTGGGGATGTGTCAGAGCAGTGAGGATCCTAAAGGAACTGCAGGATAAATCTAAGCAGCATGCAAGATGATAAATAAGAATGACAAAAAGAAAAAATACAAATTTTTTTAGGTACTCATGCAGAAAATGAAGATGCTAAACTGCTCACAGCTTCTAGAAATGTGCAATCTGCAATGAAGGGTCAGGAGTAGTCATTGCATGGGAGTGTATCAGAGCAGGACAGAGCGTTGCAGACGGTATCCTATGTAAAAAATGTTAATAGATCATCATGTCACATTTTCTCCATGTATTCACACCACATAAAACGTGTGGACAGTGTGTATGCAGGCGTACAAAGGCTTTGCTTAAGCCTTTGCAGCCATGAACCCGAACTGATAAACAAAAGACTCCCAGTTCCTGTGCTTGGCACCATAAATCTAGAGTGTCCAGAGCATGAAGGAAGTATGTTTAAATCATCAGTGAGGTGCTGTTGCTCGTTCAATAGGGAAAAATGCATTGCCATAATACCCTTAAGGATAAACATAACTACCGGACTGAGTGGTATACAATGGTGTGAAATTGTACCCTGGTGCAGGACATCTAGCCGGCATAGCAACAACAGAGCGCAGCGTGCCAGTCAGAGGGATTAAGTTGTTTTGAAGCCACAGTTGATTGTACAGCAGATAGTGAGAGGGAGAGAGCCGGCCCATACAGCCAGATAATGGTGTGAGATAGCCTCCCACAAAGCTGCATAGCCAAGAGCCTGGCCATACTGGGAAGTGTGTTTGTGCGTGCGTGTCTGTATGTATGTGTGTGTACTTTACGCAGAAGAGAGTACGTGTGACGCGCTTCCATCTGTTTGTATACACATGGTAATCTGAATCAACCGCGAAACCTGATCAGGCTCGCCCACCACGTGTTTAATTATTCAAGGTGGTTTGGCTGAAAACTTGATCACCTGGAGGATCCGCTCTTACCGCCATGAGCGCCCCCGCTTTCTGCTGCCCCGGGAGAGGGGGGAGGAGGGACAGAAAAGGAGACCACTGGAAAGGAAAGAAGATACCACACATGCTCTCTGTGGTATGTTCACCTAAACAGGCAGAATGAATTATCCAAACATGGTGTATAATACCTAAGGAGCCATTTGTAAATCCTCAAAGCTGTTGTTGCCGTGTAGAGGAATTATTCGACACACTGAGAGATTGCTAGGGGATTACATACTGTAACGTCTACTCCGGAAAGCTCTTAATTTTCTTTTTTTTTTCCTAAGTTAAAATTTTCCTGGAGTTCTTGTAAAAATTGGTGTGTCCCCAATGGTTTGAATCAAAACATGTCTACTTCCCGTATCCATCTAATCCCCCACAGTTCTCCAGCAGCTGCCTTGATTTCATCCAACCTAATTTGCAGAGGAAAGCAAATTGTGGGCATTTGACCATCTGGTCCTACGCCTATTCCCAAAAATAGAGTCTTTTCCTGCCCAGTCAGAGGTCCCAATTTTATTAACAGCGTTGGGCAAAAGACACCCGGGAATTAACCTTCTCCCTAAGTATACCATGGGGGCAAGAGCCCCGGCTCTGGAGGGGAAGTCAAGCCATGAAAATAGTGATTTGTCGGTGTTGTAGCTGTGAAAGGCATCTTCCCAGGGAGCAGAATCGCTCTATAAGCCTCCAACTGGCAGGGAATTACTTGGTTCAGTAGAGCAGGGTGCTGAGACTGTTCAACATCTTTGTGCCATACAGGCCTGCAGGATCATGAAGCGTCATGAGGGCCAAAAGGGCCCACAGCTACTTATTCTGGTTCCTGTCAGGCCAGCCAGCTCCCACCATGGTATTTCTGTGGCAAACTTTTCTAGTAGAATTTAGGCAAAGTGTGTGTATTTACTGTACAGTATTATCATAATATTAGTTATATGTGACAATTCATGGTTTCCTCTCTTATTTTCTAACATCCCTGGGGTATGGAGAAAATTAACAGTTATTATGAGCCAATATTCTGTGGTATGATGTAGCCCACTATTATTTAATGATTCCATTGAAACAATGTGTATCACACAATGATGTAGTGCTCATGAGAGACATATCCTAAAAACATGTTACATTGTTTGTTGGCAATAAAATGAACCTCATGTGTTTGAATGGGCCCCTCAGCCCTCATATAAACCCCTAAGGCAGCAACACAAACACCGGTGAGCCTATGATTATCTGGCCAGCTTGATGAATATTCACACTCAGCAGACTGACTGTGAAGCTGAGATAGCAGCTGGGGCCCGGGGCCTGGGGCCCAGACACCCTACAACTGCTCTTTGGAAGAGCCGCTATTCATCTGTATGAGGACATGGCCCTACAGCCAAGCTCCCCAACTGTTGCCAGGACAGGGCTGGATTGGTCATGCCAAAAGGACTGGGAGGACAAGAAAGAAATAGGCTGAAAATTTACGGCGATAAAAGGAAAATAACCATGAAATAGAAAAATCATACTTGATAGGCTGACACTACCGTAGTTATACTATTCCTCACAAGTAATCTCTAGTAAGATGACATGTTTTAATCAGAGTGCAGCAGCCACAGAATGGTTTGATCCTTATGAGAATGATGCACAATGTAACGTAATATTCCCATTTTATAATTTCTGACAAAAATTAGTTTGTGAGTGGGATAAAGTTCAGATGAGCCATACTATCATATAAGACAAAAAAAACATGGTAGTTTTCCAAAAAGTGTCTCTTTTTTTGTCACACATACAAGAGAGAGACAGACAAACAGCCAACCTGAGAAATCAAAAACAGAACAAACAACAACAAAAAGTACAATACAATACATATGTAATTTCATATAATGTTAACTTTTTTTCTTTTTTGTTGATCAATCTTTTTTTCTTTCTTTTTTCTCTCCAACACTTGTGTACATATGAATGCACATATCTGTCTGGTTTTAAGATTTTTCATTCGCTCAGTAACAATTTCCAGTTTAGTAATTTGAGCCTCCTGTAAATCCACAGATGTAGATTAGGCATAGAGCAAAAGCGAGTCATCTGCATATACAGCTTCTTTAGTATTTTATTTCTACCACGCATGGTAACCCATTGATGAAAACAGAAGTGGGCCAGAAGTGGCTTCCTTGTGTGACACCACAGAAAATACTGGCCATATCCATTTAAAAATAAACTACCAGAGAAGGACACACTGATTTTACATGTGAATTGCTGAGGTACTCATATCTGTATGCACGAGGAGACATATCACATTATAGACATAGACATATCACACATATAATAAATTGAACCTACATATTTTTATAAAATTTTCACATGAATTTCCCTTTTATTGAAATATTGTTTATCTTTTAAAATTAAAATGGAAGTTTGCTAATATCTGAATGTTGACTTAAACAGAACATATGTAGACATAATTTTATAAGTCATAAAGGATGGTTGAAGAAACTTATCATTTCTCATTTTCACTGATTTATAATCTCAGTGTCACTTGTTTGGTCAAGTAATGACCAGTGATGCAGACATAATGAAACATCTGTCATGTCTCCCACAATAATGATATAAAATGGCACAACAGGGCCAACTGCAGTGATCAATCTGGCTTTAATTGCTACCTGGAAAACACACAGGTGTGCTTTAACTGCACACCCAAGTCATAAAACAACTGTTTCTGTTGGTCTCTGCTTCTCATAATGGACTTTATTAGATGTTTTATCAGTGATAGTCATCCATTAGACTATTGACATTGGAACGAAACTTATATGTAGCTTTTTTTATTGTGCCCTTTCTTGATGGTGTTTTTATAATGTTATAGTTGGCCACTGCACAAAAAATGAAGTCTGAGGTCAATTAAAAGTCTTTAAAATCCCCACTTTTATATAGGCTTACTGGCTTATTGAAGATTTTGTGAGAGAGGAACGTTTTGTTTTGCTCAACAGCTCTAAAACCTAATTTCCCTAAAATGTTAGTATAATATTGTTTGAACTATCGTGGGTGTATTTTGTTCAGTAGTTACAACCACTGCTTCACACCATGAGAGTCCTGGGTTTGTGTGGGTTTCGTCTGGGTGCTCTGCTGTCCACCCACGGTCCAAAAACATGCAGGTTTGATGAATTAGAGAATTCATACGAGCACGAATGCTTGACTGTGTAAACTCTCTTGTAAACTAGTGATCTGTCCAAGCTGGACCCTGCCTCTTGCCCACTGCATGCTGTGATAGACTCCAGCCCCTGAGATACTGAATAGGAGAAGTGGTGCAGACAACTGATGGATGGAATTGTAATTCACTTGTCAATACAGAGCTGTCTTACATAGTACAATTAAATCAGAACTGAACATTTAAATGACCAATTGTATGTATCTAACACGTACGGGAAAATGCAAATATAGTCTTTATTAAATTGTGCATCAGTCAGCTAAAGCTTTTTTTTTAATGAGGCCATTTGTTGCTGCGGTTGTCACACACCTCTCTGTTTATCAATGTAGGTAAAGTGTTCCTGGTTTCCCTTCTTCATCTAATGATGCAATCCTCTGCTCCACTACCAAACAAAGCAGTAAATATCCCCTCACTGTTTGAACCCTGAGAAAAGGAAGAGGCTTTGATCACTTTTCCTGGAAACTCACAGCATACACAGTTGCACAGAATCAGGGTGTTTTTTCCTCACTGACAGAGATTTAGTGGTACAGAGGTAATGAGCATCAACTCAGAAAACAACACCCACTATCTCAGATATCATGTTTGATACATTGAAAAGAACAAATTAATGGAAGAATGCCAATTTACACTCTTATCATCAAATCTAATCTTGGGGGAAGTAAACAAGTCCAATTTTATTGTGTGGGACAAAACCAAAGGGCAGTATTGATATTATGATTGCCACCCCTGAGGCACATTGACATCTAGAATTTCAGTCTAAGCCAATCATCCCACATGGGGGATGATTTGGGAATATCTGGGGACAATGTGAAAAAAGCAAAACATGTTGTCTATACCTAATATCCCTTTAATCTAAAATCAGTAACCTCATCTATGCTCCTCTGTCTGCAAAGGATTGGAAAGCAAGACTTGCCAGGCTATAAATAAATGAATAGAATGGGTATTAAAAGTAAATTTGTCATTAAAAAGCCATATGCCAAATTGGGTTTAAACTGGCATTTGACACAAGTTGCAAACTTACAAGCTCTTACTGAAAACACCAAAGGTGCAGATATTTTAGTAATAGTATAGTATAGTAAGGTATGGCAAGGTACAGCGTAGCATAATATAGTATAGTCTAGTATAACATGATAAGATATTTTATAGTATAGTAAGGTAAGTAGTTATTAGTTAACAGAGTATGTCACTTGAAAAATGAAATAAATAATACTTTGATGTTTTCCACTGAAATTTTAAATGTCTGTTTATGGCTTTAATATGCACATTTTAGCTGACCTACAGTCAGCATGAGGCAGCTCACTGGACAGACCACTGCAAAGGGTCAAATATCAGTTGGAGTAACCAGGTCGCCAGGTCATACAGTACAACCTGCAGAGAACAGCCCCGAGGATGCTTGTGTAAAGTCCTATCCAATTACAGTGCATACATACAGTACAGTAATGCCATATACACACACACACACACATGCAGACAAACAAGGCCTCATCTCACAGGAGCCGTAGGGGATCAGAGAGCAGAGACAAGAGGATATCCATTAGGAAGTCTCTGTAATTGGGGTGCAGTGGGGGGCAAAGACTCATGCAGCACAACAGTGCAGAAAACACAGGTTTTAAAACTAAATTAGGGCCTGATGTCCACACTTTTGAGATAGCCACATAAAATGCATCCAATACCTCTTGACCAGCTTCTAATGATAATATTAATCTTTCTTAATAGTTCTTTCAATAAGACCTATAAATCTATGTAGCTCGTTATAGGCTGTGGATGTTCCACAGATGTTGCCTTTATATCCCCCCTCACACAACTGGGGCTCATCGGTGATAAAGAGAGATGTATGAGTGACAGCAGTAAACTGACTCATCTTAACCTGTCGTGTTATCCAACTCAGCTGTCACCAAAGTCTGCTTTTTACTTTTGTTGGACCACTGCTGCTGTGCTGGTACTTCACACCATTCAGATTTATTTGGAAAGGGAAGGGGCTAAAAGACATGCTTCTTCCTTCTCTGGTCAAATTGGAGAGCTCTGCAACAGACGCACAAAGGACTTTTGGCTTGTGAATTGTTTATGGCTTTTAAGAGTCACACTGATTTTATTTCTGCTGAATCACACCGCTGTCACTGGATCAAACTATTATCTGTTAGCCATTAGCGGTCCACCTGGGAGTCCAGCAGGGGTTCAAGCGTGAGTGTATTTTTATGAAACATTACAGTATCAGAATCTCTGCCATACTCTGCCAAGTCATGACGTTTTATTTCCAGGGGAGCATAGGTTGCACATTCTTCACTTTTTTTCTTTTTATTTGTCTTTCTCCATCTCTTCCTATCTCTCTTTGTCTCGTTTCCTTTTTTCCCCTCGTATCTATTCATCTTTCTCTTTGTCTCTCGTCTTTGTCCATTTAACTCTGGCGGTCATTATTCTCTTTTCCGTCTTTTTTATTGCTCCCCTGTCCTCTCTCCATCCATCCATCCTCCCTGCTGTTTGACAGGGCGTGTGTGTTGTTTTTATCCGAGTGACATCGGGTCTCTTCCCAGGGCACGTCCCGGGAACAGCCAGTTCAGCCTGATGACTCCCCTGGGTCCTGCCCCTTCATGAGTCTCCATGTTCCCTCTGTAAATTACAACCTGTCCCATGCGCATGCACGCACACACATACACACAAGCACTCCTGGGCATGCGCACACTCACCCACCCACCCAGGAACACACTCTCTTACAAACACTCCTAATCATCATATGTACAGTATGCATGCGAGCAGCAGCAGCACACTGCATGTATAGATATGCACACGCACATACATACACTTACACATAAATGAAGAGCTTTGGCAGAAGTGTGTGGGCTCACACGCACATATACACACAGTGCATGTTTATTCAGGTATATCCTTCCTGACTTCGCCAGAAAACCTGTAATAGTCAAGCGAGTATCTCTCAAACCTTTGTGAGAAAGACAGACACAAAGAAAAAGACAAGAAGGAAAAGAAAGATCTCAAAGGTAAAAGATTTTGCTATGGTTTTATGATAAATGTTATGACTGTCTGAGGTAATGAAAATGAAAGATGCAAAGATGTTGCTCACTGAAGCGAAAGAGAAAGAGATCTTCACTGAGTCACAGTACAACAGATCGAAAGAGGAGACTGAGGGAGAAAGATTAAAGAGATTGGGAGAGTGAGCGACGGACAGATAAAGAGATTGCCACGGGCTCTGTGATAGCAGCACCCTAATTAATAGGTTGTAAAAGCAGATGAGCATGGAGGATGCAGGATGTCAGTGTTATGATACACACACACTCTCTCTCTCTCTCACACACACACACACACACTTAGCAGGCCTGCCCATTAGAGATAGACACAGCCACTCTGTGGTAAGGGAGGAGTCATCCTTCTCCTTGATTTTATACAGGACGCTCCCATAACAAATTATAACATCTCTATGGGCTTCAGCAAAGCAGGAACTGTGAGTGAAACATCTGTACAACTCACACATATACTGACACCTCTGAGTCAGTTCCTGATTATTTCTTAACAGTCGTGTTTCCTAACCTTCATATTACGAATCATGAGGACGGATTGGCTGTGATACTGTATACTATACTTCATTTGCCCAGATTCAAATCCTTGCAATTAAACAAACACAAAAACAAGTGGGCAGGACAGCAGGCCTGTAGTTTATCTGAGGTGCTGTCAAACTATTTTATGTCTGTACTTTGACCCTTGGCAGCTTTACTACTGCTCAGTAAATATACACAGGTACTATACTTCCTACACCTCACTACTCCTTCCTACTCCTCCACACCGTTTCTCACCACAGCTGACCCCCTAACTGGACCCTGAGCCCCAACTGTCAGTTTTTTTGTAGATGAGTTGATCTCTCCCTTCAGTGTTTCCTGCTTTATTTCTAAAGCTGAATCTCAATTTATGGTTATTTTGTATGTGTCTGCTGTTTTTTCCCCCCCCACCATCCTCCTTTACTGTCACACGCACTTCCACTCTTTGTCATTTGGCAGAATTTTAGGAATTTTATTCATAAGCACCGTGACAGCAAGGGAGAGCGGTACTCATTTCCTGCTACTGTGACATCTTTCAACTCATTGTCCCTCAGAGTGGTTTTCTTCCTTTGTTTCCATTGCTGACGAAGTGTCTGATTGTGCTTGTCTGACCTGTGGAGTTTCCCATGGATCAGTCCTGGGACCTGTTTTATTCTTCACTATCTGTCGGTTTGTTGTGTCTCTTATCATTGATATGCTGATGATGTCCAGCTTTAAGTATCTGAGATTACTGGGAAACTTTTAAATCTGGCCATTTTACATGATTGCATCAAGGAAGTTAGAGTCTGGATTGTCTCAGAGATTCCTGCAGTTAAACCTCAACAAAATGAAGACAAAACAAAAGCTCTGGTCTTTGCACCAAATCAGACCTTTGAACTTTTACAGCAGCATTTAGCTTTTCTGGCCTCTAACTCAAAGTTAGTTTCCAGTAACTTTAATCTCCTTTAGTTTTCAATCAGAAAACATTGGCAAACTACACCTCTTGTGATATTTAAAAGCTCAAACAAATGATTCATTATTTTGTCTCCTCACATCTTAATTATTATAATGCTCTGGATCCTTGTTTAAGTCAAGAGGCTCTAGCTCCTCTACAACTTCACAGTGTTCTGTGCTGTGTATTGTTATTCCGGCTTACTTTTAATGCATGCGTTACTGATCCCCTACAGATCCACTAGGCCTCTCAGTGCATCAGAACAAGGTATAATGTGTACTTATGTATGCTGTTGTCCTACAGACCATCTTTTCTGTACACAAAAAACGTCAGATTCCTTCTTGTTCTATTGGACATTAACTCTGTCTCAAATGTCCATCTTTGTTATAATCAGACAAAAGTTACATGCTGAAAAGTTCAGTTCATCAGCTAGCTGTTTCAGCCTTGTGTTCCTCCTCCCTGTGGAGCATCACCTTTACACACACATACACACTTGCACACACCTTGATGATGAAACTTGATAGGGACCTGTGTGTCTGAGTCTTACAAGCCTCTTTTTCCTCTGCCCCGCCCCCTTATAGATCATAAAGTTGTGTGTGATTCTAATGATCACCTTGCAGTAATGACGCAGTGACAGCCTGTTGTTTTGTGTGTGTGTGTGTGTGTGTGTGTGTGTGTGTGCGTCTGAGGCGAGGAGAGAGGGGGTTTGAAGGAGTGATGGCGGGGGTCGAAGGAGGAAAATGATACTGCAGTAATCCACCCCTCCTTTCACCTCCCTCCTCTATTTTCTATTGACAGCTGCCGCTCTTTTTTTCCCTCCCTCCTTTTATGCATCTCCCGCTCATACCACACATACTGGTGTCCATTTCTTTCCGTTACTTTCCTCCTCCTCTTTCCCTCTGTCTTTCTTCAGTTACCCCTTTCCCCAATCTCTGTTAATCTGTTATATCTTTTAGACCCTTCCTGAACACTGTTTGGTGTTATTTTGTCTGTTTTAGAAGTAGTAAAAATATAATGATATGACACACAAGCATTTGAAAACATGGATATGCAACTTAAGTTTCCTTATTTTCTGTTTTAAATATCTTTCATTTTCTGCCTCTTTGTGAGCCTTGTGCCACTCTCCTTGCCCATAATGCCAATATCAGAACATATTTTTGACATAGTTTCCATAGTAACAGATTGTAGTGCTAGAGGAGACAACTCGAAAAATCTTACAAAAGCATGTGAGTGCATCCTTGTTTTCTTTTATCTATCTATCTATCTATCTATCTATCTATCTATCTATCTATCTATCTATCTATCTATCTAAAGTCCATGATCCTTTCCATGATCCTATCAGTTGTATACCTACAGTGGTCATCAGGGCACTGAACTTCATGATGGTCATTGACCCCTACTGGTTGCATCCAGAACAGCATCTTACTGTAAATTATGCAAGGTTAATCACTGATTTCATGATAGAAAGTACTAAAACTGTCATCCTTTAAATCATGCATGTGTGCAAAATGTATTTCTAGTGTAGGACATGTTGAAGTTAACTGTCTCAGTCCCTGGTTACACATGTAAACACATAGATTTGAGAGTGTTTTTAAAAGCCAACATTACGTTTAGATTCAGCTTGAAATGAGGAATAAAGGACAGTTTTCTCTCTTAGCTGGTCCTTTGTCCAGATCTGCTTTCAGCTCCCTCTCTCGCTCTCCCTCTCTGTTCGGCCCACTCAAACTCCTACGCGCCGCTTATCTACCTCTCACCTACATCCTCCTCTCTTCTTTTGCCTCTCTTTCTAACTCTCTCTCTTTATCTGTTAACACATATACACTTCTCCAAACCCCTCTCACCAGCTAACCATTGAGGCTTCTATGCCAACGTCCACAACAACAGTGTCCTGTTATAACTAACTTAAAATGTATAAAGAATATAGAAAAAGCCATGTGAATGGGCTTGCAGTGATCTGGCATGGTTACAGAAATAAAAGACAAGCTGCAGGTGACAGTATCAGTTCAGTAGTTTTATTTAAGTATAAGGACAGAATAAGGAAATGAAAAAAATAAAAAAAGAAATTTCTGAAAAGAAAATTTCTGCATAATGAAAATCTTATTATTAGACTGAGAGATGTTTGCTTAGAAACCTTTGGAAATGACATTTCTTCTTCTAGATATAATCCACTACTCACACTACTAGAGATGATAGCTGTGTGCATAAATGCAAAATAATTTGCATGCGGACACACACACGCACACACACATGCTCTGAGGGTAAGACAGTGGAGTGGCTCCCATTTACACACGACTGTAAATTACCCAACACTTCTCAATCAATTATTCATAATCCGTAATTAATTATGAAACGATCAGTAATCCAACACCAGTCCACTCTGCTTGTGGTTGCCTAGTAACCATGACCCATATTAAATGCCACCATTGTTGCCCGTAACCAGAGCGCCAATTTTTTTTTCCCATAGGGCTTCAGGCCTGGAGGTAATATAGTGGAGAGTAAATAATGTGTGTGTGTGTGTACATGCGGAGTGAATGCGTGGATGCCCTGGCGTACGCGTGCGGCCATATCATACTGGTTGCTTTGAAGGTTGATCACACAGGGTAAACAAGCAAGGCTGGTTAATAATGCAGTATTTTGGCTTGTGCTGGGAATGAGGAGTTGCGGCCTGCTAGAGACCACTAATGGGACACGCCACGGGGAGCACAAGCAAAGAGCACGGCGCTCACAGCCAGACAATGATGCTATAACACGTCTGTGGGGACACATAACTGCACAGCGCACTACTTTGTCGGCACTTGTTCTGGAACTGCATCAGCAAGTTCCCATATGGTGCTCTGGAGGCCTGAATGAATGATTTATAAAAGAGGTTTTGGGGTGTTGAGTGGCCATTTTTAGGAGGAGAGTGTACAGTAGATCACTTTCCCTGCACTTTACTGCAACAGCGCATTGAAAATTGACTATCCTTTTCTTCCTCTCTCCTCTCTCTATCTCTATTCCCTCTCATTATTTCTCTCTCCAGTGATGGCTCTTATCCTATCCCATTCCAAAACGCTCCACCGCTGTCTTTTTAAATACAACTTCCACATCCTATTTCCACACCAGGAGATAAACACAGGCTGTAAATATAGAACCAGTGTTTTTTACCCTTCAAACCATGTCAGTGACATGTGAAAATATCCTTCGATCTGGGGAACATCCTGCCTCCAGTGAGAAAACATCGCATGTTTGTTTGTGTGTATGTGTGTGTGTGTGCGCGCCGTCTCCTGCAAGAAGTAGAGAGTGTGAATCTGTGTGGGCCTGTGTGGGAGGTAAAAGAAGAGACAAAGGTGAGAGTAGCGAGGAAAAAGTCAATGACATATGAGAGACAGAGAGAGAAAAACTGAGAGAGAGATAGAAGTGTGAAGAATGGAGAGAGGGATGGTGGGGTGGGGTGGAGGTAATGGGGAGGGGGCGGGGGGTGCTGTGAGCACCGTGTGACCAGACTGTGGTTCCTTCCTCGCCAGCCTGAGAACCAGGAAGTAGAGCTGCTTGTTCCTGCATTATTGGACTAACAGGAAATGCAGAGGTCTTCAGGAGGGCGTAAAGTGTGTGTGATTGTTTGAGTAGACAGTAGCTTGTTGTTGTCAAACACAGTAGTCGTAGTATTCTGAATAGGCCAAAGCACCTCATTAAGAATATGTATTAAAGCTGTTTGGCATTATTTTTATTTAAACAACGGATTAAATGACTAAGTGTGTGATAAAGGAGTCATTTTAAGAGAATTATCACCAACTCTGCAGTTCCTCTCAGCTCTGAGGAGCATTTCATCTCATTATTTGCAGCTTTACTGTTTTGATTGACTCTCACCAGTTTCATCAGTGTCACATGTATGCCATTATTAACTAATGGTCTAATTAAACTAAAAGTTCTAATGAAGACACTGTACACCACTTACCTAGCACTATACAGGAGAGATAGCGACTGGCTGGTGAACACGGTGGAGAATTTTGCAGGGCGTGAAACCTGGACGTATATTGATCAGAAGAACACAAGCACAACTCCAAATGAATCGCTAATATAGCAGCTGCTTGCTAACAAGTGCCTGCTAATCATCCAAGGAGCTCTTGTCTATTGAACTTCATAAAACCAGTGCAGCTGTCTTTCCCTTATTTGTGGGCTTTTTATGTTTTTAAATAGTTTTATATGATACTCCAACGGCAGTTATTGACCTTCTAGACCAACACGCATGTTCTCGTGTTTGACCTGCCCCCATTTTAAACTGTTAGCAAATCCTGTCAATGCCTTTGTATCCTCCAAAATATAATCAACTCAGACCCGTCCAGCCAAGTTCCCACTGAGATTCCCTACTTTGATGAGGGTGTAGAAATTAGGTTGCAACACGTCAGTGGGGAGCCATCGCTTAAGGCTACGCCAAGCATGTCGCAACTATCAGTCTCCTTGCGGATTCAGGGTCTGCTCTGATTGTTGCTTTACTCCTGGGCTGGGTCTTTTTGTCTCTCTGTGTATATATGGCACTTCCTCAACACATTTCCAGCTGAATAAATGGATGACATCTAGAGGGAGATGTTAGATCAGTGGATATGGCCTGCGATGTGGGCTTCTAGCAAGCCAAGAGATCATCAAAATAATCACTGTTGCCTGTGCAAACAGTGTGCAGGTGCTCAGGCACAACACAAGATGACACAGCCCCCCCCCACGGCAGCTCGTAAGGGCCAGGGAGCAGCAGGTTGCCTTGGGAACCCTCGGCTCCCTCTTTCTTGTCATTACTCCTTTGCACACTCCCCCCTTTTTAATCTGCACCATGCTTTCAGTGACAACCCCCATCCCCCTTGATATATGCACACAATACATGCATGCACACACTCATGTATAAAGAAGCTCTGCCACACAAGTAGGCAGGCAGAAACATGGGCACATGCGCACACACAAACAAACATGGATGAAACATCAGGCCTATAAAAATAACCATGCTATTATATCCATCACCGAGCCCGTAAACCCTCTATCAATCTGTCTGTGCCTGTTCTCTATTTAGATTTCTGGCAGGAATTAAATAAAGCCATTGTAAAAGAGTATTCATCTTACATTCTTTATTAATAAATCAGACCACAGCTTTAGAGATGCAAATTTCTTTATTCTAAAACATCAATTTAATATGAATGTATTGTCATCTATTCATGTAATTTCGTTTGTCTGAGATTTGCCTTTATGTAGTTGTGTCTCTCTCTTGTTTTGTGTCTTAAGAGGCAAACCCACCCTTGTCTTTCTTGCTCTCAATCTTAGCCTTCATGATAAGTATAATCAAAGCCCCTTGAACAACCCCCAGCCCCTCAGGTCTCAATAGCCCCCTCACCCCACCCCACCTTTGTCAAGCCACACATTTACTTATGTATACATAATATATACAACACTCAGGTCATCCGGATGAGGGTGTGACCTGAGCAAAGCTCGGTCTGATTGCTCATTCAAGAGCGGAGGGAGCAGGGTGAAATGATGTTGGCAACCTCCGACTAAGTGCCCTGGCTCATCACCAAGGAAATGACTGCACTTGAGCTCCTCAAGCTGAAATTGTTCACATAGTAAATCTTCGCAGAATAATGAATAGCAACCTGTTATTGTTCCAAGGTATGGCTGTAAATCAAAGCATGAGTGTAAGATCTGGATTAAGTGTGTGTTTTTCTTTTGATAGAAATGTTCATTTTATGTAGTGTGAATGTAGGCTTGGAATATTGCAGTGATATATCAGCACCGCTCTGCAGCCTTTAGTATGAAGTGTTTTATTTAGCTGAATTTGGAGCTTGATTAAATATGGCCTTGCCTGCAGTATATCAAAAAATATTGAATGTGTTTATGATATGTTTGGCTCCAGGCAAAGGCAGCACTTAGGCTTGTATGGGCGGTGCGCTTAACATTGGAACTCTACTGCCTCTCAGTGGGCAGTGCCTGACTCAGAGCAAAATTACTTTGATCTCACATCTGTAACTGAGGACTAGGAGAAAAAAAAAACAACCGTTTAAAAATTACAGAATGAAGGAAATAAGAAAAAATTGTTTTGATTCTCACTGGATTAGTCAATCAATCAATTTATCTTAAAAAGGCTGTTTAGATTTTTCAAGAAAAAATACCCCAAATTTTCTCATTCCAGCTTATTAAATGTGAGGATTTGCTGCGAGTCTTTGGCTCATGTGATTGTGAACTGGATATATTTGGTTTTTTTTAGCCCTAACTCTTACTCTTGAGTCGCTGCATAATGAAACCATCGGTTTTCACACAGTGACATACTGTGTTTTAAGTGCACCAGTTTCTCAGAGAAAAATGAAACAGCTCTTTAATCTAAATCATAAATTTGATAACCACCTTTGTTTCCAAAAAAACATGTGTTGAAAGCCTCTCAATTTCCTCAAAGTGTGTCTGTTTTTGTTAATATTTCAGAGTCAGAAGCAGAAGGCAATCTAGTTGAGCTAAACCTAGCCAATAAGATTTGTGGATTAATTTCTAAACATTGGTAACATTTCATAGTGGCCCACCTAAAATGTAGGTGTGATTACCTTTATTTTGTATCCCAGAGTCCAAATCTCCTGCATGCTTTTTTCTATGGGAGGTACCAACAGTAGTCTAAACTCATGCAGAGAGTTGGCTGGGTCAACACATAACACTCCTGGTTATCTGGCTGACACTGAACAACCCTCCCCCTCCCTCCCTCCACACACACACACACTCATGCACATCCAGTCATTTTGGGTCATGGGAACGCGACGGTGCGCTCACACTGTGTTTATTCTGTATGGTTTCCTATTTGAATGTGTCCTTCTCACGGGACTGTTAATGGCTTTTCCTTTTCCCAGGGCAGGGCAGTGTGATCAGACCTTATCCAGATCATGCCAAGAGGGCAGGAGGTACCAGGAAGAATGAAGTAAGTCCTGGACCCTCCATCCTCCTCAAGGACTCCTTCTTCCAAGGTTTATCCAGGAATTGAAAGAGCAGACTTGCCTAAAGATATATGAACTGTGATTCCTGAGGGCCTGAGCACTTGTTGGAGAGGGTTTTGTTGCTTGTTGTTGTTGGCGTTATTGTATGTACTCATACATTATGTCTGTTTTTTTGCTGAGATAGCTTGGCAGACTATTGAAAATGGAATATCTCATGGAATACATGGATGTGGGACAACAGTGGTGCCGCTATCACTTTGAACTGCTGACGGAAATAACGAGAAGAGCATCTTTATTTGTAGTCAAGTCAGATTTGGTTCACTTCTGATACAGATAAATGTTGAATGATTTTATTGTAAGAGTCACTTCATAGCCTACTGATGATTTATTGACTGAGGTTTGCAGTAGCGAGATGCCTTATCCCTTCAAATCTCTAGCCTGGAGGTAAAAGGATGTATCTGAACAGAGAGCTGCAGGGAATCTGGCTATCCAAAAGAATGCAAATGTGACATTTTTGGTTGAATAATCTTCAGTGGTCTGGACAAATGTTGACATTTTGTGAAAGTGAGCCAACTTCAGAAACTGACAGTGAGCCATATGCATATCCTACTTTGGTTTTGGATAGAACTTGTTACATACAAGAAAAAGGTAAAACCCCATCCCGTGGAATACAAATTAGGGGGCATGTAGATCTCAGTGGAGGAGTAGGAATGGAGAGGCTTTTCACCACATGAGGGCGCTATTGTTAGATGATTGCCACTCTGTCAAACAATAGACTCTGCACAGTTTCCAGAGCAGCAGTTATCACACAACTTTGAAACATGTTTAGATAACAAAGTGCAGCTTGCGTGGTTTTATAATTATAATGAATCATGGTTATTAGAGGCAGAAGATAAGAATAGTCCAACTTACCACAGAGGTCTCTTGAATATGTTCATCCTGACACACACACAGCCCAGAGCACAGGATTGCTTACACACATTCAAATAGGGCCCCAGATGGAGTTTGGGGTTGCATAAAGGATTGATAATGGTGTCAGACACCACAGACTAGAATGCCTCACACCCTCTAGTTGCCAACAAATGGACTAAAATAACTTATAACTAATACTAATATTTGCAGCTGCCCCCAGGGTTGAGAGGTGCCTGAGGTTGAAAAGGGAGTAAAATGAAACATGATAGGCACTTTTAACTAGCGAGGTGAGGTGAAAAACTGCCACTGGTATCTCATTAAAAAGCCAATGTTTAGTATGGACTATATTAAGGCTGGTATTGATCGGCACTGAGCTGTGCACCTGGATCAATCCACACAATGAGGGGCCTGCTGGGTAATATCCCTGCCCTGTGGGTGATGGAGTAAAGGTCATACTCCCTCCTACTTTAGTTCCTCTCCGTTGGCCATCCATCTATTTTATTTTCATCTATGCCTGTGTCAATCCAGATGTCTTCATTTTGGTCTCGTTCTTATTGCATCTTATTATGTACTTCTGCCTCTTAGTCTCCACAGAAAGAGCTCATGATACCATTGAGAGAAGACATCGTTATCATTGATTGAACTGGCCAGATAAATCTACAGTGTTATACTGTTGTTCGTATATGGCAATTACAGGTCTTTTCACACTCCGTAAGTTTCAGATGACTTGGTAAATGATGAGTGGTTTGCAAGTTGATGGTTATGTGAACGATCCAGCTACTAATAGACCTGTTTATTCTCTTGTCTCCAAACCTCTTAAATCTATCTATCTACCTCTATAAATCTATCTAACATGTACAATGCTTTTTGCTAGCAAACGCACAATGCAATTTGCCACATTTTATAGGTAAAAAAAGTTAACGGTTGGGTGACATAATGCCCACAGTGATTATGTGAAATGATAATGATAATAATGAAGTGTCTAAAATCTCACTTTACTGAATGTATACTTCAAAGGGAGAAGTGAATGGATGAACAAAATCTTGATTTCTGAGAAAGGGAATGTTAGCAACTCTTTGCAAACAAGTTTCGTCATATCAGCTTAAGATTTATAAATACCAGTATGTCAGTGTTTTTTCTGCTGCCTCCAAGTGGCCAAAAATCAGTCATTGCAGGTTTAAACATTATTTTTATTCTCATGAGGAATACATGGTTGCCAGGCAGCAATGAAACAGTATTAGCCAACCACAAGGCACTTGGGTGTCAACCCTCTGCATGATAAAATAAGAGGGGGAGGACATCTTCATTGGACTTCCTGGCTAGCTCCTAGCTTTGATTTTCAGTTTGTGGCATGTAACTGCAAGGCTCTAGCCCAGCCAAACCATTAACATAACTGACACAGTGATGCACTGACTCCGCTACTAATGAAATGTCGATACAGACCACCATCTACCCTAATCAAATGTTAATTGAGGAAACGATGGATTGCAGCTGCAAGGTTTGGTCCCTATATCTTCCCCTTTCCCCATCTGTGTGTGCCTCTCTTGTGTTTGTGTGGGAGAGTGAAAGAAGTGTCAAAGCAGGTACAGACTATTTTGAGCTTTGAATATTTCCATACCCTTTCTACAGCACTACGTCAAATGTAGAGTGTTAATCATTCTTGTCACGCAGTCCTTGAAAACTTGTTTGAAGGACCATGTTTAGAAACCTGTGTGATCACACTACACACTCACAGAAAACAGTTCTCTTGCACACAACAGTTGCACTGGTGGAGGCAGAATAACTGTCTTTCCTATTTGGGACATGGTTTGCCTGCAGATGCACACCTGCGGGTTGGCGCAGAAGTTTGTACCATCTGCAAATGCGCCATTCGGATGGAACTGGGGTCTCTGGTGGTTCACTCGGTACGGCCCTACGGCGTTTTCCCAGATATTGAAGGCGCGCGCGCGGCGGCGCGCGCGGCCTGCGCGCGCGGGGCCTCAACTATATTCACCACGCACTCTCGCGGGCGGCGCTGCGACCGGGCGCTCGCGCGGATGATGACCGCGGCGTACCGCGGGCGCCGCGGGCGGTGGTGTGGAAGTATTGCCGCTGGAGGTTGGCGTATGGCGTGGTGCCGGAGGCGTGCAGTGGTTTAAGCGCTGGGGCTTTGGTATTCTGCGGGCAGGTGATGGCGTGGCGGCATTACGGGTGTGTGGCCGGCGGCGGGCTCCTTTGTTGACGGCGTAACAGGTCTAATTGCTGGTGCGACCCTGCCAGCATCGCCGGCCTGCGTACCTGCCTCAGTTGTTCAAACCTTTTGATTCATGTGTCAGTTACAACCTTGAATCATTGTGGGGCTGCAGGCTGTGGGTCCCAGGTGGTGGGAGGTGATCTCAGTGTATTCAGGTTGTTTGTTATTTCGTGAGGTCCCAGGCCAGTTGGTGTTATAAATGTTTCATTCTGCTGCGCTCGTTGTGATTTTGCATTATATTTTGGTTTTCATTTTGTTTTCTTTAGGGATTCAGACATTGTGTGTGTGTGTGGGACTGGTTCTGCTGGGAGGCTTGGCCCTTCTTGCTCCAAATGTGGTGGGTAATTGATCTGGCTGACCGCTGGCACTGGCAAGCCGGTACGCCAGTCTTGGTACTACGCCTGCGAGGTCGTGGGGGCGGTGACGGCGCGTAGCCGTGCTACCTATGCGCTCCCTGGCTGTGTGTAAGGTGGTGGCTTCCTTTTCCCTCCAGATGTGTTAAAATGGCAAATCAGGAGGTGGTGACCAGTGGCGGTCTGCGGACACCGGCGTATACCGCAGAAGGAGGTGCGGGTATTCACTGACGCGCTGGGCGTGCGCTGGCTTCCGCAGCAGTGCTGATGGTGGATGAACAGGTACGGTCTGGATAAGGCGTTTACCGCCGTGCCGTGTCAATGCGTTCGTTGGTGGTGTCAGGCCATTTCTGTGTTTTGATGACCGAGCACGGTATTGGACGCCAATCATTTCGCCGGGCCGGGGATCAAATCAGGCCCTGCCGCGTGGCTGCGGGCGCGCGGTTCCAGGGACCCTGGGAGATGTGTCAGGCGCGGATGCGGATGGTCGGTTTCTGGGGTTTTAGTTTTGGTGGTGGTGGGAGAACTTTCTGGCGTACTGGAGGATGAACCGCCCTGCTGTGCCTTCTATTTGGGTGTGGGCAGGAGGTGGTTCACTTCTAATGTGTGCTGGGGCGCGGCGCATCTATTCAAGCGCGCCTGGTTTCAGTGGGAGTGGTGTGGGCTGCAGACGTGCGTTTCTTTGGTCTGGTCTCTTTGGCAGTGGGACTGTGCCTGAACCTGATGAGGAAGGGCGCGATTGCTGTAGCTTCTGTTTGGCTGGGTTGGGAATGGAGGAGGAGGTGGGAGGCGGCGCGTTCGTCTGATCTGATGCTGGTTTCGCTTTATTCTTTTGGTTTGGGAGGTGAAAGAGACTGTGCTGGTTGGGGCGGTGAAACTTGACCAGTATGATTGCATATAATTATTCTGGTTTCTGTTGGGGTTTTCTTTCTGGCGACGATGGACAACTGGGATCGGGCAGATTGATTTCTTTTATTCAGTTTCTAATAGGTGGTTTTATATTTTTGCAGATTGGTTCAGCCTGTTTGGAGGAGGAGAGGCCTCTCAGTGGCGGGTCGCTTCGAGTCGCTGGTTTTGAGGTACAAGTTTGCCATGCGGTTATTGTCTTTCTGGTTGACCTAATTCCAGATACCAACGGGTGTATTTTGCGGCTCATTGTCATGGAGGTGGATGGCAAGTCTTGACGGGACGAATATTGTGTGCAGAGGTGTGTGTGTGTTTGGTGGCCAACATCCCCTGACAAATAGTCCCAATGAGTGAAGAAAGTGAATCTCCAAAAGTGAGCATGTTCATTATTTCCATTTTTGTCCATTTAATGTTATGTGTGTTCCACCTGGCAAACATTCTAAGTTAGTATCTAACAGTTCTGTGTATCTATCACCATATATCTTACGCATGGAGATTCATAAGCATTCGTAAACACAGCAGCTGCTCAGGGTCCAGGAGGGTTCCCCCAGACGATTGAATTATTTATAAATAATCATAGATTTCTGTTCTACTTTTGCATTTTGCGCTGCGGTTATGGTTTGCTTTATTATATTTCAGTGCACACTACTCCTAATGGTGCTGTTATTTTTCATCATCACTTTGTTGCACTAATTTGCAGTTATTTTCTCTGATCTTAAGGGATCAGACATTATGTGTGTGTGCAGTGGGGACTGATTCTGCTTAGGGCCAGCACTGACATTACAATACATGCACTTTCTTTGTCCAAATGAATCATGTTGCAGACCTTTTGTCTGCTTCAGTAGGCAGTACAGTATGATGTAGTACTAGGCAGAGTCAGTGGGGGGCAGTGAATATCAGCATGTCAGTACTACTGTACTCTAAGTATTAAACTGTGAGAGCATTAAATGGAAATATAAGAGTGAAGGTGTTTCCTTTCCTCCAGCTCTGGGTTTGAATGTTGACGGCAGGTCATTTACAGCGGATTTAAATGTGACAATCAGTTTTGATGGTGACAAGTCTGGTCTCTGGTTCCCTCGGCATCACAAAATGGAAAAAACACAACAACAAAAAAATGGTATTAAAATCTCAGAGGAGAGAACTGGGAGTTGGGAGACACAATGTAGCAGCTACTGTGGAGTGCTGGAGAATGTGAGTGGATGGAGGATGCACAGTCTGGATAATCCAGGCGTTCCAGTGTGAGTGCTCACTGTGTGTTGCTCATGTGTGTTTTGTCCTGTCTGTTTTGATTTGTACAGAACTCTGACCTCCATCAATCACCGTTGAACCTGCCAGTTTGGGTTGAATGGCTAGAACAGAGTGGTGCTAGACCAGCTGTCTGGTACAGTAACTGACAAAACACACACACAAATACTCACACATACAGTATATCATCACACATACACACACACATGGCAACAGCGAGACCAAAGCAGACCCATAAATCAGCCCCTTTCACACTCCTGAAGGACAAAGGGGATAAAATAAAACCTTTCACTCATATTTTTCCCCCACTTGTCACATTCTGTGTTGTGTAAGAAACATAAATTTGTTTGCTTGTTCTGGCTGATTGACTGAGGAGCACAACATAACATCACATGAATCATTTTCATCTTTTATTCCCCCCGTGGTGGCTGCTGCTGACAGCTCTGTGGGTACATTGTGGGGAGGTGTTAGGCGTGCAGGCTTTCTTCTGCCGAGACAGTACTGAAGAAGGATTTAGTACAATGTGCACCATTGTGTGCCATCACTGGGGAGGAAGATACTGACTCTGTAGGTGGGGGTTTAAATCTAAAGATGGA
Source organism: Lates japonicus (assembly GCA_033238685.1). NCBI lineage: Eukaryota > Metazoa > Chordata > Actinopteri > Centropomidae > Lates > Lates japonicus. Next base: position 4,628,092 of record BRZM01000038.1, on the reverse strand, counting down.
GGCACTCTAATGGGACTACACTGCTATTTGCAGCAGAAGATGTTAACCTTTTAGTGCATTGATGAACACTTGAAAAGATCGAGTCATGGTGGATAACAAAGCATTTTATGTGCTCAGTTCTGTATGCAAGGTTATGAAATCAGTATGATTTCAGTTTGAGGTTAGGAAGAAATAAGTAGGCTTTTCTCCAAGTTTCTTCAGGGTTTTTCTAAAGAATTTTGCTGCTTTTTTATATTCTAAACTGTTAAAATCCTATTTTGCATAATTTGATATTGGCTATTTCTAATTAACATAAATTAACTGACTCATGAGCATGTCATTTGATCTGAAGGTGTCTTTTGATATGCAGACAGGTGTTAGGTAAATAAAATGCAAGATCAAACTTAAATTAACATATCAAATGTAGGTTTCAACACAAAACAGATTTAAAGAAAAAAATATTGGGGGAAATTTTATTGGACCTCATAAAAAGGCAGGGGTATGATTTCATTTCATTGGACAGAGCCCTCTGAGAGTCTGGTGCTCACTTAGTGTTGCACGTACTGTAAGCGTCAGCCACACGCCTAATATGTGATATAAATACAATGCGCCTTGGTATAGATGGTAGATATGCTCTGTGAAGGTGAAATAGTCAGAGCAAGATGATTATTCAATAAAACAGCTAAGGAGGAGGTGGCTGGGGAGCACCTGAGAGGACAAAATTGAGGAAAAAGTAATAATAATAAAAAAAAAGGCTGGAAGAAAAAATTGATTCTACTATCTATATCTACACAGGGCTCTTCAAAAATACCTGTCTGTTGGGACACTTTATGTATCTAAAAATAGAAAATCATAGAGCCTACGGCCCCCTCCTCTTCCTCCCCCCACCCTCCAGAGACTGTATCTCAGACAGCAATGGTAATTGGTTCTGAGAGTTTTTTGCACCAGCACTTTTAAATGAATTCTTAATTTGTGAGGCAAACATTTGTGGTGCCCCCCGAGGAAAGCCAATCTTTGTGTGGGAGCTCTCCAAGCCTTAACCCGGGGCTCTGCCGGCTTCAGCTGCCTCCAGCTGCATTGCTGTCATCAAAGGTGAAACGCCGATACATCAGCCATTCAGCCCACAGCGCAGCCAGCCCGACAGAAGGAGAAAGATTTCTGTTTGGGGGGAATGTGGTGCAAAGTATTTAGAGGCAGTTGATATACTGTGCTGGGTGCACATGATGTTGATACCTTCTCTAAACTTTTGTGATTTCTGGGGTTGGGCTAGAGAGGACATGGACCAGGTTACCAATGAAGGGGATTCACATTATACAGAATCATATCCCTGTGGTATTTATCTCTCAAAGTAGTGCTAAATATATACAATCACATCAGCATACTGTAATCATTGCCCATTGCGGGTTATTGTGACTCAATATAATGAAGTCTACTATGTAACAAATTTAGGAAAAACACCAACCACAACAATGTCCTTAGCTTTGTTCTTATGTTAGCCAGCTCACTAGCCATATTGCTACTAGATGTCTTAGTTTGATACCAGTAGATAGCCACAATGAGCAAAAGCTACTGAACAAAAACTGGCCATAAAAAAGGGACATTTAAGTATTATCCAGTCCAGCTACACCAGCATTTAAAACCATGAAATTCTAGTGGAATCATATCAAACTGTGGATGTGCTCTTGTTGCATAATTCACATAACATGAGGCATAATGACACTGTTGACATGAGACTGATTCTTAGGTCAGTGTTAGATGATCTAGTGGCATTAAAACACAACACTACACTGAGACAATCTTTGCTGCAAAATATCTGTAATAATCTGTTAAGAAGTTGTTATTCATCTGGAATAAATAAATAAGAGTTTGACTTTATAGAAACAGATGATAGGACCTCGTGACAGATTGTTGAGATACATTCATTCCTGATGAGGAAGGGCATGATTGCTCTAGCCAGTACTGCTTCCTACCTCCAATGTAACATCAATTAGAAACAGACACAGTTGGTGTAGAGTCTATAGATTAGAAATTGCTTCCTTCCCGACAACCAGAACTCAGAACAACACAAAATCTGTCAGGAGAAGGCAGGTGTCAGAGAGGCTCCCAGCTGGACTTAGCTGCTGAGAGACAGAGGGAATATCCGCAGTGAGGAAATGTAGCAGTTCTCCAGTTTTTCTAATAATCAATTTAGCCAAGCGTGCTGCGAAGGAAGCAACAGATTAAGGAGAATCAAAGCGCTCTTTAGCCCCTCTGGCAGCTTGTCCGTCTACCAGTCTGGATCTGGACTCATTAGTTTGCAACACACATTAACACACATACACAGGCACACACACACACACTCACATTTCCCAATATAGATATCTTGAGAGTCTGTTCTTTGTCACTGTACACAGAGCAGAACCCTGTAGCCTATTGTATTATCTCTACAGTAAAAATGGAACAACATCACATTTCTGAAATGTTTCTCCACTTCTCCTGCCCTTCTTTCTTTTTCCTATAATTGGCGTTGCCTGGGGTTGAGGGGAAAGGTAAAAGAGAGAAGAGAGACTGACTAGTTGAGAGGCAGAGTGAGAGAAGCACTGACAAATACATCAGTTGCATATAAAAAAATTAAACCTTAATTTTAGCCTAGTACCCCCACATGAAAGATTTCTTCTGAAAGGATTTTCTTTACAGTGTTCATGCTCAGAATCCTCAAGTGTAAAGTAAATGAAAATAGGGGGTTTGGAGGCTGGATTTCATGCTTCCTCATTATACCAGATACAGGGGCCTTTGTCAAACAGTGCAAACTTTTCTGTTGATAGATGTTTTTCTTCCAGCTGAGATTTGATTCTGACAAAAGTGTTGCAATTAAAGATTAAAGCCCACTTTTCTGATGTTTTCCTCTGCAATGGATAATGGTGCTCTTATAGGGCAGCATCTTTTCAGCGTGCCATGCTTTCCAAGGAGGATATGATTGGTTAGAATTACAGATATTTCTCTTTCGGTAGGGCAGTGTTAGAAATGAAGCCATTTGCCGGTCTTGTACCACTGTATTTCCCACAGCAGTATTTTCCGTTTTAAACCTGAAGACTACCTTGTGGATTTGCCTAATTTTTCTAATAACAGAAGTGATTTTTACACACGCACGCATATCACTATATTTTACCAGCAGATTAGCACCCTAAGCTGCATTGCATTACAATGCTGAGCAACACAAATTCCAATGTCTCATTTTGAAAATATAAAATATAAAGATGATCTCCAAGTGAACTGTACTCTCTAAAGCCTCATTAGCCTTTTAGTTTTGACAGTCAACAGTACGCTGGATTTTGAGAAAGTACAAGGTTTGATGTGAGTTAGTAATTGTCTTTGTAAACTTTCTGGTTGAAATAGAAATTATTTATGATGGTTTATGACAATCTAATGGGGAGTTTATAAAAAAAGAACAACTGGAATACACGTTAACAAGGTATTACAGCTCATTATCAGAGAGTGTTTATTGTAGCAACAAATCAACAGCTTTTGACTGCATCGCAGGGAACCAAAATAGTATTCGGCTTTAACATTAAGAATGTTTCACAGCTCGTCAAAACTAGATTAAATCTCAAGTTATGCAGTGAAGAGTGTGCTGTGTGCTGTTGCCATCCTTCGCACAATTATATTTTCTCTTCCAGCACTTCCTTAGCGTACTGCTACAAAAAACTCTGACTTGGAACACAATATTTCTCTTTTCTTTTTCTTTTTTTAACTGACTGTTCACTTGAAGGCTCAGCCTCAGAATTGTTGCGCTGGCCATTTTTCAAAGGCATAAACAAAAAACAAGAAAGGACATATGCTACAGTGTTTCCAATGACAAATCGACAACATGGTACAACAACATAAATATTGTAATTTACAGTCAGTATTGCTTGGACTGAATTGGACTGAAATAAACTCACTAATAAAGACTTTTGACACCTGTAATTCTGCACATGTACAACAAAGGAATCATAGTCATGTGACACTAGTTTCTAAAAATACAAATCCATATGTACACCATCAGACACCAATCTATATCCCTCTTGGAGAGGTATATATTGTTCAAAACTAACCTAACTTGTAATGACCTGCCACAATCAGAATGTGAAGTCCCCTTACCAAATCACTGTTTACTTACAAGTTATTCATGTCCCTGATTATTTGCCTATTCTATTCCATCTACTTTTATTATTTGCTTTGTATGTTTTAATTATTATTGTTTTTTTTATTACACTATCACACAGCAACAGGGTATTAAAACATAATGCCAGCAAAACTACACAAGGAAGCATGAAACATATTGTGAGCTTCACTCTTAAGTCCTCCTCTGTGAATGGTTAATACTGGTAGCAGGGAAAACATACAAAGACAAATCAGATGCAAAAGGATGGCAATGCCAGATGACACAATTACAAGGAAAGAAGGTCTGTGAAGCATTTGCATAGGTTCGTTTGTGTCCTAAATGTGAAATCTATGCACCTTTATGCCCATAAGTGAAACTCTCTGTCATAGGCAGATGAACAAATCTATTTAGATTTAGATAGCCAGGAGAAAAACAAACTCCCTCCTTGCTGGTACAGAAAAACAGGAAACATATTCAGTTTGCTTCTGGCACAGCTACACCGCTGTGTTATTGTGTTGTGTTGTGGAGTGTGTTTTAAGAACAGCATTTTTGAATGTAAATCCTCTCTGGAATTTAGGCTGTACAATGTTTATATAACCTGAAAAACACGAGATGTAGTTGATTTTGTTGGTTGCTGTTATAAAGAATCCTGGCACTGACTGATGACAGTCACACACATCACAGGACTTCCAACAGTAATCCACTTGGGACTGGACCTTAAGACTCTTGATATACAAAGTACAACATAAGCTTCATAAAGTTCTCAGAGAATCCAAACAGCAACAAAGATTCAATAGTGTCAGGGTAAAGTGACCCCACTGTACACCAGCATGAATATGACTGGACATTACTGATTATAGCTAGTTTCCAAACAGCTGATGAATGAACCAGTGATGGTGAGGCATGAATGTTGCAGCAGATGCTGATCAGTTAATGCAAGTGTGCCTGTCTGAACAAATGCTGTGCTTGGTGGTTGTTGTCAAATCTGTAAGACAGGATTATTTCTGTGTAGTGTACTTACTTGCACAGAGAGATCCACCTACTGTTACATGGTGTGAGTCTTAACAAGACACAACCAGATCAGAAACCATCTTTTAGAATCTCTGCAAATTGTTTATTTTGTGTAAAAATAAAAAATAAAAAAATAAAAAATTCTTGTTTCTGTACAGACACAGTGATCTACAGTGCGCTACTAATTCCATGTCTGCAGCACATAGAAAGGAGCAGTTTGATGTACTATTCTCTATGCCACGGTCAGCAAAAGTTCCAGCTACATAAATAATTGGTTGGTGAACCATCTGAAAGCAAACAGCAGTGGATGGTTGGTGTCCACTCTGCTCATTAAGAGGGCTGACATAGTCGAAAGAGATGACCCTTGACTGCTTTACTTTAAAGAAGGGGCACCAGTCAGAACAAAAACAAGGTCCTCATTACTGACTCTGTTGTTACAAAGCTAACTTTTTCTCTCTCTGCTTGTCCCTAAAAGCCGGGAAAGACGAGAAGAGTTTTGATTATCCAGTCAGTGGTGAAGAGAGCGAAGCAAGAAAGAACAAAGAATCAACTGAGTCTGATCTGAAGGCAAACGGGGCTCAAGATGAGCTGTTTGAGATAAGATCAAGCAGAAGACACTCAGCACAGATGTGTGTGTTATTTTAGATTGAAGGAGAGAGATAAAGAGAGGGAGAGAGCGCAGATTAAGCTAGAAAGAGAGAAACTATTGTTGACAGAGACTGAGACACATAGGAAGAGAAAAATATGAGGAAATGAAGTTTGTGGGATGTGTAACCACTTTTTATGCCCTCTTTCTTCAGGCAGAATGACCTGTTGCTATGGAAACATCACAGACCATATGTGTGAATATAAATAAATTTCACCCTGTGATTACTGTTGAAATCTAAATTGCCATCTGATTCTTTTATGTCCCCTCCAGACGAGAACTTCCCATATAAAAGCACATTTGAAGCCTAATTTAAAGCCTGCTACACAACAAATCTTTATACTTTACTTCTTTAAATTTGTATGAGCATCTGCACTCGTGAATGCACTCAACACACTGACACTACCCACAGTTTTTTGCTGCCTTTCTCCATGCTGAGTTAACCTCATAACAAGCAGAAACTGTCGGGGGGCCCAGTCATTACACGCATGCTGTGTGGCCAAATATTGTTCAAACCCACAGAACTTTATTTCAAATTCTACCAGAGATCCCATGGTGTCAAAAGATGCAAAATATGACAGATGTTTGAGCAAAAAGTATAAAATAACACAAGACGTGTTGAGTATAAACACTGAATTTCGTGTCACTTCATTTTTCCAGCCTGACACTGTGTTTTTTGCTTGGTAAGGCCGCAGGTTTTTTTGTTTTGTTTTGCCCTAACCAATCAGAAGCAAGTGACATACCAACCCTGCCAACAAAATTTTCCGTCAGCATGGTGGTTGATGCTAATAGTGTTTTTCACACTGATTGAAAAATGCAATAGAAAATATACTGTATGCCACTTTAGGAGTTGTTACTTCTGTGAGTGGACATTCAACAACTTGTACAGCCACATAAATCTCATCCACACTTGTTGCATTGTAGCAATTTTCTGTCACATGGATGTAGCTAACTAGCTAATCCTGCCCACAAAGCTCTTAACTTGCTCATCTGTGTCTCCAACCAAGGGGAAATAGCCGCCAGTGGGCATACCACCAGACCAGATTTGTTGACCTTTCCAAGGTCTTGAGCCAGGCTTGTTCATGTTGGCTGGTTTTGGTTTGTGTTGCCAATATTTTGTTTGTTGCTCATGTTATTTTCAGTCAACACAGATACCCTGGCTTTCATGATGATCAAGAAAATTTGACTATTTTTCTATTACCAGCAAAGGAAGGCCCAATTCCTAATCCCTTCTACAAAGCTCTGATTGATTGGTTGTTTTTCGAACTGGGAAAACAGCTGTCATTGAGCACAAAACCCATTTGTAATCCTGAAAACAAACAAACAAACAACAACAAAAAAATGGATGATTTTAACACCATTACCAGGGCAGAAAAAAAGAAAAACGATGTGATTGTTGATGTTTAAGTGTCAAAGATTAAGTTCATAGTTCAAAAGTAATTGATGGGATGAGAATAACAACCTGAATCACATCTTTATTGTTTGGGGATTTCATGCAGCACCTTTTTGGTCACAAGCTTCACCCTGAGTCCAACGTTGCAGTTGCCCCACTTGGCTTTCATCGCACCAACTCTGTTTGGTCTCGCTGTGCACTCCATCTGAGCTTTACAGTTTAATAATGCCAGAAACTCACCAGGGACCTGTAGCTACATCTTCATACTTATCAGCAGTCAAGGTCCAGCTGTAGGAAGCTGTATTGAGGAGTCCGCTCTGACCTTTCTAAACCACTGTGTTAAGGAGGCAGGCTGGGTTGCAGGCGGCGCAGTGGGTCTCGGAGGGGAAAACAACAACTTGGAATGGAACAGTGTGTACCCACAGCAGCATACTGAATGTGTCAAGAATGAGCAGACTCCAATCAGTCCTCTGTGTCTCTCTCACGCTTTACTTCCCTTCCACAACCTACTTCTCTGCCTAATCCTCTCTGACTCTTTCTCGCCCTCTGTCTCCCCTAATTTCTCCTTTTCTTTCTCTCAAAACCAATATTGCATTGCTTTATTTGGAAGTGAATGTAATAAAGTCCTCTGTGTACAAAGTCTGTGGGAGAGAGTGGGTTACATAAGTAGGGAGAGGAACTCTTTATCATGTTGATTTCCTGGTGACACTGCACAAATGCTCGAGGGCCCTCAGGATTCAATTTATCAACTCTTTTGGTTGCTTGTATACACTTGTTTTTTTCTTAGAAATATCAGGAATATATTTTAGAGCACTTAATTATCATTATTTTTATGTCTTTTCCACTTTATTAGATGTATTCAGAATTGTTGGGCATTATATACCACAAAGGGGAGATTAAACCCACAATGTGATGGCTAAATTATATGCAGTTAAACATTGCTTTTTGCTGTATTGGGTTAATTTACATTTACATTACATCATACACACTTGTGATTTACATCATGTCTGATTTCAACACAACTGAACACAAATTCTGTATAATTCTGTATGTAGTTGAAGTGCAGATTAACACAGTCAATATATTAACATACTTCAGGGCATTTTGGAGTTACAGCTTCCATCTTACTGCACCCACTTTTTGCACTGTGGCAATAAATGCAGCATACTGTAAAAGCCTTATAGATATGTCTGACTAGTAAGGTTTGACAGGTTGTATGATAAAGCCTATACAGTAGTGTGTTTTAATAATCTGTCAGTGAGTCATTTTATTAACCAGCTCCTTTATTTTGTCAAGCTACAAATGGGTGACAAATGAAAGGAAAACACTTAGGGTGGCCCAACACCTTACTAAGATGCTTTATGTTGGCTTCTCCTTTTATTTGTCACCCGTCTGTATATTTACCAAATCATATCATGAGTGACCTGCTTAAGCATTATCTTCTCACCTAGTTTGTCATGAAATAGTTCCACATTTAGATTTTATCACATCCAAACCTAATGCATTAATAATGAATGCATTCATTTTGGTTACTCCTTAGACAATGCAAGTAATAACAGCAATCACTGCTCTTGAATAAATTGTGTAGAGTTGATTCTATTTATATAGACTCTTGTTTGAGTCACTCAGTGCAAACCCACAACACCAATAATTGCCATGTACTGTGCTGTGTTGTGTCAGGCTAGGTTCCTTAATAGCCTATATATGTCATCAATCAAAGTTAGAAAAGTCATCAATTTAGGCTGATCATGGGTTTCTCACTTCGAGTAAAGAATCACCAAAAAGGTAAGTCATCTGTATTTTTGTTACGTCAACAGATTATTAGGTAAACTCCTGTTCATTAATCAAGTGTTTAAGTTGTTAATAAATGGACTTGATCCAGACATTAGCAGTCCTTTCCCAGAAGGTAAAGCTTTGGGACCACACGTATATTTTTGCCTTTTGAGATGTTTTCATCATCATTTAGGTGATCACAGAGTGATAAATTCTCACTGTGGCTTGGGCTAGGGACTTGGCAGACCAAGCAAGCGACCGATCAATTATAGCTATCCGGGACCAACCTCTCTGCTCCACTTGACAGCACACCAACAACGCTATTCCTCTTTGCTTCATGTTTATGCCAGAGCAAAGGAGTTCTCGAAGTTAAGAACGTTGCACAATGTACAACCATCAAACTTGACAGAGAAAGAAAAATCCTGATTAATTTTATTATTTATTTATTTATTTGATGTCATGACCATGGAGGCGCCCCAGATGTTGGAGGGTTGATCACTGATGAAAACACTACATGGGATAAATGAAAAGCCATCTGATGCATATTTTGGTTCTAATGTCCCATGTTTGTTGGGCCTGACCATTATCTTATTGAAATTGGGTATATATTCAATGTACATATTATCCACCAGTGGGTCTACCCAGATGTATTAAAGAGCAATCTAAAATATAGCAAGAGTACCCTATTATGGGTTTATAATGATCTATAAATCATTGGTAATGATTTTATGCAGCAATTAGTTGCAACAAGCCATTATAAAGGAACACGCTATTGGTCCTTTGTTTTTACTGTTGGAAATCAGAGGAAGAAGATATGATTGGATGAACCATGCTAGTGGAACAGATGCAGGGATAGCAATGTTAGTCTGTTGATCTGTTCACTGTAGTCCAAACTGAAATATCTTAAACAACTATTGAACGAACTTAGAACAGGAGATATTCGATGCGGTCTCAGTGATGTAGCTTAGACTGGCCATCACCCACCAGCTGCACTGGGTTCTGTTTAGTCCTAATGCCAATACTAATCTAAATGGAACATGGAAAACATATCTTAACATTCAATATCAGTACAGTGAAGCAACCGCGCTTCTTCTCAATGCAAAGATACTGTGGTTAGGGGCTAATAGGTGACTCCAATTGTGAAATGTGTGTAGTCTGTTGTTTGTCTTGCTACGTCAGCCCTGGCAATTGGAGATCCGTACAGGTCGTCCCAGATTCACCCAGTGTCAGCTGGGATCTGGCTTCAGCCCCCACCCCACCCCCAAACCCTTAAGGATATGGTATAGATAATGGATGGATGGATCAGCATACATTTTTCGCGCGAATGCTGACGCTAGCATTTAGTCAAAAGCACGGATGGAGCTGTTAGCTTGGTTACAGGCTCCTCGCTCAATCACCTCCTGTTCACACATTCACTTCTCCTTTATGCTCAGTAGTTTACTCAAGAGGAGCAGGAAAATTGAGATTTCGGACACTCATTAATCTTTATTTTGTCATCACCGCCAGGTGTCCATGTACAAGTGTAATCATCTACAAATGTGATGCATTACATGTGTCATTAGTAGCAATGTAAATGGCTTGACATTATTTTTGTTCCATTGTGTGAATTTTCAGGGTACTATATATTGAATGAATTTACTCATCAGAATTTGAATGTTCAAATAAACAGTGGATAGTAATTGTAGTGTGCTATATGGTAAATAATAGGAAATTTTTGGATACAAACCTGTCTGATATACAAAAGCTAAAATGTGATGTGGATGTTTATTCAGGGCTGAAGACGAATGAACAGCTTTCCACAAACAAGCGCATTAGAAACTATTCTCTCTGTCACTTTCTCTTTACAAATGAAGCAACAAAAGTAATAAACCTTGCAAATTTCTTGAAGTCTTGTACACGAGCCTGTTGTCTTACCTGTTTTCATCTTGGCACATTGTACATCCCCCAAGAGTGTAAACTACAAAGACTCGCCGACTGTAGCGCTTGAAAGGAGGAGGTGACTGTTTGGAATGTGATAGGTGATGGGTTACTGAGGCAAAATAAAACACAAGCATTCTCTTCTGATCCGTAATTTGTCATGGAGGTGAGGGAGGAAAGAAAGGCCGGTTGGTGTTAGGACTGCAAAGTGAACGGGTGAGAGGAAGTGGAGGGATCTGTCTAGCTGTGACATGCTGACTGCTGTGTCAGAAATCGCAGCTACAATCACTACCAAACTGTTACAGCAAAGCGAAATAGAACTTTGGGGGAAGCCAGGAAAAGGTTGTGTGTGTGCCGAGTATTCATGAGTAGATGGAGCGAGAGGACCACATTATTCATGACAAGCTCCTTTCTATAAAAAACAAGTCTGATCTCTTTGAAGGAGAATGCAATTATTCATCACCCAGATTTAACCTAGTAATTCAACGGAGTTGACCCATGCAGCAGATCTGTTTTAGGCTCTTTAGCTGCATAATATTTTTAGAAGAATAAAATGCTTTCTTCCCGTTCGAATAATGTGCGTCAATTTCCCATATCATAGGTCATAGGTTGATTTTGTGATATGATCCCCACACACTATCACTTTTGGCCGTTTGAGGAGCCCAGGAAGGAGAGTGGCTCATCACCGTAGATCAAGAGTTGAAGCAGCGAGGGGTGGTCTTCAGAAGCCTGAGTGTTGGTACAGGGCAGCCAGGGTGCCCCGCAGGAGCTTCCTCTTGCTGTGCCCTTCTTTTCCCTCTTACTCACAAATACACACACAAACACACACGCCCACTGCATGGCGATCTCAGAGGAGTTCCAGGTTCTACCCAACCCAGCACTGTTCTGCCTTTCCTCCTTATCTCCTCATGCTATTATTTGGGAGATGGAATCAGAGTGCCTCACTAATATGCTGTGGTTTTTCTGGAGATGTATAAAGAGAGGCGCTGAGAAACGAGGGAGAGAGGAGGAAGGGAGCAGGTGGAAGCTGTCGGGAGCTTTGCTGGGCTAGAAAAGGAGGTCATAGCTAGGGGTGGCTGAGAGCGAGAGGTGAAAGAGTAAAACGAGGGATTGAGGGTAGTCCAGGGAGAAAGAAGTAGATGAGAGAGGATACAGAGACTTGCCAGCTTTTTCTTTTTCTTTTTTTGTCCTCTGTTGCTTCTTTGCAGCATTTAATAAGTGCTCAGAAGAGGTGAGACAACATGCACGGTAAAAAGGGGTTACACAGGGATGAGGTGAAAGTAGTGAGGCAGGGGGAAGAAGCCAGATAAGAGGAAGAACAGAGCTGTAGGATTAAACGTCAGGAAAGCGGGCTGACACGGTAAAACCAAAGAGAGAAAATGCGGTGTAATAATAGAGGCACACAGGGGGACGGTGGCACATGGGAGAAGCCACCATGCTGAAACTGTCTGTTGGTGCACATTAGGGCAAAGAGGTGGAATTGGTTTGAAAAAAAAAAAATTAATATATGAGAGTTGGTCTTTCTCCAGCAAATACAACCCAGACTGATATCAGAGCTGGCTGTCAGTTTTTTTTTTTGCCATAGTTGGCCAATATTTTTGGGCAGACAAACCTCCCTCAGGCAGCCTTAGAAAACAGATGAAATCTCACACTTCTGTCACTGGTTGATAGAAGGTTACTTTAGAATATGGAAGAGCCTAAAGAAGCTTTGAGATGCATCCTAAAGCCAAAATGAGCTGCACAGTCGGCAAGTTTCCACCCTGTTTAAGTGTTCTGAATTAAGACATTCAATCTTAACCTGCACTCAGTTTCACCAGGATTATTTTGTCTAGATGATTCACTCATGGCTAATTCTCTCTCAAACAGTTATTTTGTAATTCTGTAAATTTAATTTAACTATATATGTACTGGATGTGAACACACCTGGTCATATACAAGTGTCATATGTAACTGGCGTTTGCAGTTAATTTTTGGCACAGCCAATGAAGGTAATTTTGGGATCATGTGATTTTATGAACGTAAATGTGAAAAAACTGAAAAATAAGATAGTTAATACAAAACAGTATGCAAACATACTAACTGTGCTTGGGTTTATCAGCCCTAAAACAGAGGGAAAATGAGGCCTCTGCTTGCTCAGAGGATGATTTTTCTCAAATGGTAGTCTCTCCAGTGCCCAAAGCATAACTATGACTAAATAAGTTGATGGGTTTTCTGAAATTAGAGAACATCAAATGCACAGTGGGGGGGCCCATTAAATCTATGAACCATGGGACCCTGTGTCCTATCACAAATTTCTTTCTCTCTACCTAAATTTGCAAATTTTATGCTTGTAATACAGCTTTCAGAGGTGTTTTAATTTAGGCAAATGTCCATTACATGACTATTTATACTAAATTAAAGGTGTTACCTCCGTCCCCTGCTGTGTTTTGCTGTCATTCTGATATGGTTTTCTCATTGTCTCTTATTGTATTTACTTGCTTAATCTTTTTTTCACTTTTTATAATTTTGTGATGGTAATGATTCTGTATGCTTAATGTGTTAGTGGCTGATAGTTGTGAAGAAGGTTGACAGAGTCAGCCTGAAGATGAGGAAGAAATAAAGGGGGAATTTATGTTTTTTTCATGTAAATATCCTTTTATCTTTGCAAATGACTTTGTGAAATGACGTTCTGTCACCTTCATGCATATGAAACTTTCTCGCCATGTGACATCTTGGTTTACTACCTCAAAAGAAGAAATTCTTAATGAGGTTCAATATCTTTTTGGGAAGTTTTTGGCTCCCCTGCTTCCTTTGATGCCTTCCTTTTTCACACCATATTGCCTCTAAAGGGTTTTTTTTTTTTTTTTTGGTGCCATGGTTCCGCTCAGTGACACACTAGTAAGGCTTTCTTGCTCATTCTGCTCAGCTCTTCAAAAAGTAGTGTGAACCTCATTTCAAGGGCACAGAATTAGGGCATTAATTATCTTTGGGTATGTTTTTTCATTTACAGCAGTTGTTAGATCATAAATGAGATTCAGTGCTGTTTGTGAGCGATTATGAAAAGAATGGGTACTAATAGGTCACTGATTAGTCTTTTAGTTTTTACCTTTCATAATTCAGATCAGGGAAGTCGCAAAGAGACAAAGGTGCATGGACACATAAAATTGTAATAACTGCGGCAGCAAAATACTGTAGTTAAAGTGTAATAGAGCAACAAGACTGTAAACTACAACAACAGGACATGGTGCATTGAAAATACAACAAGAAGTGAATATACAGCATCTTTGCAAAGCAACATAAACATCAGCAGTTTGCTGTTTGCAGATCAGATCTACAGATTTACATTGTTCTGTACAAAATATCAAAATATGCACAGTGAGCAAATGTGCTGTGTTGGCTCCCAACATTATTAGATTTAGTGGGAAGATATGCAAGTTTACATAAATAGCTCTTCATGGTGGCAAGAATCCAGATGTAGATAATGTTTGCAGTTACAGTAGAAACAAAAAAAGAACATTTCTTTTCTTAAAGGGGAAGTCTTCAAAAAAGAAAGAAATAAAAAGCTCCCTGGTGCAGCGACACAGTCTCACATACCTGGCAAATATTTAAAGCACTGTCATATAATGACAAGTATAACTGGCTTTAACAAAGTGTCCGCTTGCAACTTTTAAAACACAAGGCATCTTGTGCCCAGGTCAGGAATGCACTGTATTATTCTGTAATGCATGCATGTGACATTTTGTGTTCCCTGGTTTATTAGTCTTTATGACAGTCTTGCACCAGCTTCCTATCAAAGACCCATTCCTAGTGTGCGAGAAAAACTGTTAGATAATTCAATCTCTCCTTTATGAATTAAACATCCATTGAGCCATAACGAGCTGCATATTTTCAGAATGTGCCTACGATGCACAAAGGCCATGTTAAAATGATATGCATTCTGCTTAATGTTCACTCGATTCTATATGTGAAAGTCTTTAAAAGTCAAACAGCCAAATAGAATGTGTGAAATAGTTGCATATTTGTACCTTTATACTTTGTAACCTTGAAAGAAGTAACAGTTTACTTTTATGGTAATCTCCCACTTGCACGCACCTTAAAGGGAAAATCACATGCACACACTCACACGCTCACAAACAAACACAAATGCCGTAGCTCTGACTGACAACCGAGAGGTTATGAATCTAGGCACTGAGGGAAGCGTGCCTGTTTTTTACTCCTGCAGGGTAGAAAGAGGGGAATGATGAAAGGAGAGTAGAGTACCTGTGGGAGGTCAATATCGACACAACCCCAGCTCAGAAAATGACTGGCCTGAGGAGCAGAGTAGTTGTTCTGGGAGAAGCCAGATTGAGAACATGGCAGCACTGTAACAGTAATACTGCTCCAAGCCTGAAGGCTCTTGGTCACTACCATCATTCATTCAAGGATCCCTGCTGAAGGTGCTTTGCTGTTTCATGGGGCATCTGAAATGTAACTATGATAGCTGTTTACAGATTTGAACTAGAGACAGATAGGTACAGAAAAGTTTGAGTGAGAAGCTGAAACAAAAGAAAACAAAACAAAAAACAAACCAACAACAACAAAAACCTCTTGCATTTTTGTCGCTGGTATTGTTCAGTCAGCCTGCTACTGCTTCTGACCAAAAAATTTTGGAGGAAACATAGTCAAGATACACTGCAGTACACAAATTTATGCAAAGTACTTGCAATGTCTTATGTTTACGCTAATGGGGGCATTTTTCTTTTTGACTCAGGTGAGCATAATCTAAGAAAACCACAAACAGACGTGAAAATGTGTTTTGAAAACAGCACAAAGGCTCCGTTAAGAGTAACAGAGGTAGCTGAGGCAGCTGAGGCAAAGGATTTAGGGCACTTTCTGGTTCGGTTCAAATGAACTCCAGTGCGGTTTTCTGGTTGGTTCGGTTCTTAACTGTGAAAGTTGCCATGCAAACTCTTATTTGACTAAACAATGAGGCAGCCCAGACCACCAAACCACGTTTAAGTGGTGGTGCAGTTTGTTTGTGGTGTGAAAGTAAACAGACCAACCACAAGATTTTAGTAGGTGTTATTTTATAATGTATTTTTTTAATTCCTCTGCATTAGAATATGAATAGTAGATACTGCAGATACTGCAACTATCACAGTGAGCCAGATTGACATCAAAATTATACAGATTAACGAACCAGAAAAAAGGAAATACATGACACTGTCATTATTCTCACGTTACATCCATATTTCTGCCAGTTCCGTTTTTGTCATTGTCACTGACTCTCGTGTCATTCAAGACCCAGCCTCGGCCCTCTGCCCCGTTTCCCGCCTGCTGGCCGCTCCATCCCTGCTCACACCTGTTCCCATTTACCTAATCATCCCCTCTGTATATATACCTCCCTGTTTCCACTCACCAGTTGTCAGATAGTCTTCATGCTCATTGCCAAGCTCTCCACACCTTAGTTTGCATATCTGCCTGATTCCTGTTCCTGACTGTTTGCCTGCCTGTTTGACTACAATTCTGCCTGCCACCTCTCTGTACCGCTGCCTGCCTGGTTTGTTTGCCTTTGTTTGAACATTCCAGTAAAGACTCTTTACCTGCTATCATACACTCTGTTGTGCTTTTGGGTCCTGAGATTTTCTCAAAGTGTATTAGACACTATGAATAAATTCCACAACACAATACCACCAGTCACATTGACAGTTGCACATGAGGAGATTTAAAGGTCCTCCAGAAAACCTCTGTACACTGTGTTGTCTGCTTTTTGTCTTGCAGAAAAAAATACACATAGACTGATGAAAAATATTTCTGCAGCAAATAAACAATCCACTGACACAAAACCTGGGATTAGTACATTATGATGAGTATATAGGGATATATACCATGAGATATATTTTGGCTGGACTGCAATACCTGGGCCAGCTGTGGCTCAGGAGGTAGAGCAGGTCGCCAACTAATCGGAACGTCAGTGGTTCGATCCAGTCAGTCTGCCAAAGTATCCCTGGGCAAGATACTGAACCTCAAATTGCCCCTGATGGCGTACCATCAGTGTGTGAGTGTCTGTGTATGTTAGAGCCCTGCATGTATAGAGTAAGCACTGTATGTGCTTGTGTGAATGGGTAAATGTAACCTGTTGCTGTAAAGCGCTTTGAGTGGTTGATATGAAGAGAGAATGGCTATATAAATGATCTTCAACCATTTATCAGCTCTATAAATGTTAATGTTTGCAACTGAGTGAGTGATAATTTACACCACTGGTTGGCCAGCGGTTGGACTTTTCCCACTGGCCATCACAATGTCAAAATGATTTGGCGCAAACAGTTTCTATTACATGCTGAGAACGACATGTCCGTTGCTGGAACATGCACAGCTCAAGCAGAAACTACAGGTGTTGTACCAGCCAAATTAACACTGGCTGACAGTGCTGTCAGCAGCCCTCCAGGAGAGACACTCCGCTGTGCAGACCCAGATACGGTCCTGCCATATCCTAGGCTTTCAACAACACATATCACAAATCCATTATTATAACACAAAGACTAGGTGGAGCATTTTTATAGATAAATTTGTTTTAGCCACTGATCCATCCAGCTCATTTCGAAGCTCTGCTGCCCACATGATTTGTCAAAGTGAAGAAAGTGAAATATCTCTTTAATCCAGTCCATTCAGTGGGGAGGAACCTGTGAAACAACAACATAACATTCTCTTAATTCTCTAAAAAAGAAAAAAACCTTAGGGCACCATATTTATTATTTTACCACTGCAGGCAAAAACATGCTGGACACCTCAGTATATTTCAGTTACTCAGCAGGGTGTGTTTTTGGTCTGATCTCTCCATTAAAAAGCACGGCATGTTCTCTGTTACTTTCTACCACACACACTGCCACACACACTGAGATGATGCAGGAGTAACAGGTCAGCCTTAAAGTGGATGCTGCTG
The DNA here is from genome assembly GCA_033238685.1 of Lates japonicus. Lineage (NCBI taxonomy): Eukaryota > Metazoa > Chordata > Actinopteri > Centropomidae > Lates > Lates japonicus. The sequence goes on along the minus strand of BRZM01000038.1, from coordinate 4,610,349 downwards.
GTTTTCCAGTAGTAGCAACACTCTGTCTGAGCGTGCATTGTGTCCACAGAGGGAAACCAATCAGCTCACAGGATGCTGCTCCTGCTGCTGTACCAGCCATCAAGTAGACTTGTATTTGACACACACCAAATTAAAATACAAAGAAATACACACACAGCAGTGCTTTATAAAACATGTCAGAGTGGGAACAGGAGGAGGAGAGATGAAAACATTGGAGGAGGATGACAGGCATAATGTGGGCTACACTGTGATTAAAATGTTACCCAATATGATGCCCCTGGGTTTGTCCTAAGTCTTACTATTGTTCTTAATGAGGTGTGTGCCCTGCATGGATACATCTACCTCCACATCTGTAATTCAGATTTTTATGGTTCTTACTGTATGTTGAACCATTCATAATATCGATCAGGCTGACAGTGGGAGAGAGAGCTACAGCCCAGTACAACCCCTACTATTGATCAGCAACAGCAGCAATGTAAAAAAACACATTCCTGTAAATGTCAGAATGGAATCATTCAGGGTCTCTGAAGGCTGTATGTGGGAGTCTGTATGTGTGTGTACGTAGAATAAGAAGTCCAAAGATTACTTTCCCAAAAAACTTTTCTGCCTGCATGTGATGTTTTATTAGATGCTTGGTGTGCATGTATGTGCTGCTATGTCTTCTTTTTTCTGTGTGTGTATATAATGTGTGGGATGCAAACCTTTTTTTATGCGTGTGTGTGTGTGTGTGTGTGTGTGTGTGTGTGTGTGTGTGTGTGTGTGTGTGTGTGGTCTCAAATTAATTCATGAATTCTGAATGAACGCTGGAGGCCTTCCACCCAGTGCCTGGAAGTTATGTGTGCAACTCAACAGCAGAGCATGCTTATCCACACATATATACAGGACAGGCTGCACCACCAGCATACTTAATGTGAAATATGAGGTTGATTTGAGTTAAGATTCATAGGCTTCCTCTGGCTGAAATTAATCAGCAGAAAAAAAGGAAAAAATCTGAAAATACAAGGAAATCCCCATATCAAACAAATACATCTAAAATCCAAACTGTAATTTATGTGAAATTACAAAGGCAGGACTATTTTTGAAGATAACACAAAGAGACACACTCACAAACACACAGTTGATGTTGTTGGTCATGGCTTGACATCATGAATAAAACACTTTCACCTAAATAGGCAGAAAAACACAACCAAAGCTTTACACATTTTCCCCCTTAAACAACTCCCACACATACACATGACCAAGGACTTTTAAAAATTTTAATCCCTGTTCCATTACCAATTGTGTGTCCACTGCAGGGGGCACAGATCACCAATAGGCATGCCTATACATCTGCTGTTGCCATGGCGAAATATTGAGCTTTACAAGCTGATGGGGGCTATTATCATAGAGTGATGTCGTTGTGTCAAATTGATGATATCTGGTCTAACAATGCAGCAATGGTTCTCTGTTGTCCTGTTATGAAGCTTTCATGGTATACAATGGTAGCTGTATTTTGAAGCTTTTTATTGTTAAAATGAACTTTAAAATATACATACATTTACATAAACAAATGTTCAAATAAATTCCAATCAGGTTTTCATTCTAAATAGCACAGACAGGATAGCTTTAAGTGTCTAGTGATCTTATTTTAAATGCAGATACAGGGTCCACCTTCATATAAGTGTCACGTTTGATGGATTAGACCATATGACTCTTTTAAACCATCTTATGATTTTAAATATTGTCTGTCCAATAGTACTTTACAGTATTACAGTACTTGGTAGTTCCTCATCCTCCACTGTTCATATTGCAGACGACACCCACTTATACATACCTATCTCCCTAATGACCTCAGTTTTCTAACTGGGCAGACACTCTGCGACTGTATCAATTTTATATGTTGTGTAAACTCACACTACCTACGATTTCTCTACTCACAATGTACCACTTACTAGTCAACACTGAAACACCACCTGGGCTCTTTAGGTGCCTATGTTAAAGCCTCTTTCTAAAGTGTCTTACTAGACTTGAGTCATATATTTTGGCAGCAGGTCAAGAAAGTTGTCCATGACTGTTTTCTGCAGCTAAGAACTGTTTCCAAAATACAATTGCTCCTGTATTTCAGTGACATGGAGAAGGTCAGACATGCTTTCATCTTATCTGGACTTGACAACTGCAACCCTCTGTTCCTTCCCCACTCAAAAACAACTTTCACACTTCCAATTCAGAATTCATGTGCCAGGCTTTCAACAGGCTTAACAGAGAGATCACACCATACCAGTCCTAGTGTCACTGCATTTCTTTCTTATATATTTTTTAGTAGTTAGATTTAAAGCATCTTGGACTTGCTCCAGAATGTTAAATAACTCTCTTACTATGCTATGAACTTGTCTTGGTCTTAAGTCCTCTAGGTATATTCACATATACATGCATACATGTAAGGAAACTCCGTTTTGATTGGAAAACAAAAGAAGAATATTACCCAATTTATTATGCTTTCCATGTAGAAAGAGAGTGGTGCAATATTATCCTACAAATTTAATCAAACAGTGTGTCAAGGTAGAGGACAAGTGTTGTGAAGTAGTACATCTGAGGTACTGGAGAGCAGGAATTAAAAATACTCTGTCTCAAGGCAAAATCATTCCATTTTTAACATACAGGATGTGATTGTTGTCAAATATATTACTAATAAATTTTGTTGGTTTTAAACTGGTCAAAAACACATTACATGGATTTCACATTAGAGAAAGTATTCCCAAGGTGTCTTGAGATGATTGTACTCTTAAGCATAATAATTGCAAGAGTTATTTTATAGCTTTTATGCTTGTGTGTGTGTGTGTGTCCCTCTGTTTCACACACAGACATGAACACACACACACTAACCAAACTCAAAAACAAAGTATTTCACTTTCATACCAAATCCTTATTTGAATGTACATTCAGTCTGAGAAAAAAGTAGTCTCAATTTTCTTTCCTCATTATCTATAATTGAAAAACAAATAAAAGTGATATTACTTCTTCATGAACAACACAAAAATATAAATTTTCCGAGGTCAAATTGCCGTGATATTCAACACACCATGCAACTATTACAACTGCCTCAGGAGTTTGGAGGCACACAGTGTAAACAGGCAATCACTGGCAGAGTGTTCCCAGGTAATTTGCAGAAGCTATTTGTCTAGGTGCAAAGGCTACAGAGAGTTTGGTGTCTGAGTGAGAGGGCAGGAGAATGGCAAGAAGCCAGGAAAAGCTGGTTTCCGACTCAAAGTAGGAGGTTGGATTTACTTAAGCCAGCACTGCAGATACAGAACGAAACTGATTCTCTTATCACTAGTATGTAAATGCAGTTTAGCAGCCACTCAAAGTGTGATTTAGCATTTACACAAATCCCAGGGAGGTGTTTATGCAGAGTTTACTCAGGTCAGTATGCTGTCTTGCACTTTTTCCTCCTGTAAATTATGGGGTTGCTTGTTTGGTCGCTAATGAATCGTGCCCGTGAGCCCAGAGCAGCCATCAACCTAACACCTACACATGCCAGACAGAATAAAAAGAACTTATCTCTCTCCATGGAAAAAGCACTGATTGAGGGCCAGGCAGAAAAAACACAGGCTTCCTACAGTTTTTGGAGCCATATACAGTACTGTGCAAAAAAAATGAGGCACTCAGGTAAATTGAGGATGCTGTCAAAAATAATCCCATGATTAACTTTTATTCATTGACTTCATGCACAATGCAGCAAACAGAAAAAACCTAAATCAGACCAGTATTTCCTATTATCCCCCTCCCCCCTCCCCACTTTGCCTTTAAAACCGCTCCAGTTCTCTTCAGTACACCTGTACTTAGGTAGTTTGTTCCAGCATCTTGGAGAAGTTGCCTCAGTTCCTCTGTGGATTCAGGCTGTCTCAGTGTCTTGTGTCTCTTCATGTAATCCCAGACTGACTCTGTGATGTTGAGATCAGGGCTCTGTGGGGTCTGACCATCTACTGCAGGATTCCTTGTTCTTCTTGTCTCTGAGGACAGTTCTTTGTGATGCTAGTACTGACAGTACTGTATATAAATAATAATTACAAAGTTAATGCTTGTGAATTACTGACAAGTACCCTCTGATCTGCCAATCAAGGCCTTAAGTATATGTTGACAATCAAGTGACTTGAGGAGAGACTCAGAGAGATCAGTGGCTTATGGTCGTGGATCTGCAGTAGAATACAAGCAATAACACATTTGACTGAAGTTAAATACAAGACTTTGAGTCCTCGCCCATGCTCCCAGCTCTGTAAATGAAATGATGCAGGTAATGTTTAGTGTGGTGTTTATGTTTCCAAGCTCAAGCAGAAATCCTAAAAGTGCCAGAAAAGATATATAGACCTTGCGGTAAGACTCTTTTCTGAAATGTTCTCAATGGTTGGCATGGTTGGTACAATATGTTTTGCACTAACATTTGCTATTTCCACTAAACACATAGTGCGGCTGAGGCAGATGAGGATAAAGCAAACTGATATTTTAAATTGCTAGTGGAGCTGGATAAAAGGTTAAGAGGTCACCACAGTCATGTGACTTCATGAATATCAATACACAATGTCACAGCAATCTATCCAATATTTGACAGTCTGAGATACTGTATATCAGTCTGGAACAAACTGGGTGAACTGACCAACTGGCTGGCCGGCATTACAATCTTTACAGCAACACTGCTAGTGTGGCTAAAAATCCCAGAAATGTTTATCTTGGCAAATACTATGGTTGCCTGACCAACGAACTACTACTATCTGCACATCCACAAATGCAAAATTAAATCTGTGAATGCAGTGAATGCAAACCAAGACAGCACAGAAATTGTTCAGAGATATAATAATCTGATCACAGCTACTGTTGCTCAAGAACTGAGGGCCTCCATCCTCCTTCCATGCTGCATCACCTTAAAGCCCTCCATTCTGATCAAAGGAGAGCAGGCTTATTTGGAAGGCTTGCTGCTCTAAAGAACTGAACATTATAAATTGCTTTCTCTTAGTTCTATGTAACCTTGCTTTTTTACTTAGACCTGCAACACAGTCTGGGTGAATGCTTTTCTAAACAAATCCAGGTTTGGATGGCGCATAAAAAAAGGTCAGCACCACTGTATAGCTGTCAGCAGTCTAAACCTAAAGCTTTATTCTCAGAGCAAGATATAAATCACAGATGCCACTATAGTGGCTGTTCTGATTCGTATGTGTTTGTATGCCTGTGTCTGTGCAAACTCTTTGAGGAAATCCCCTCTTTTAGTGACTCATTTTGTTTGTCCTGCTCCTTACTTTACAAATGTAAAGAGTATCCTTGATGTATAATCCTAAAAGGTCTCCTTTTGATGGACATGATGATCAGGATGATGATAAAGCAGGGTGACATTCACTGGGAGAGCAAAGAGCAGCATCTCAAGTAGCAACAGATCCTGTGTTGTGAATATAATGTGAGATATAAGCTTGTACAGTAGTGAGAGAGATGGCGTTGGATTGATTTTTAGCTGTAAATAAACAACTCAAGCATTTGTGCCCTATCCTTCTTAGTGAAGTCAAGATGACTGTCAGTTGGCCGTTGGGAGCTGTCAAATGCTGAATACTGATTTTTTGTTAATAGCTCCCACAGCCATCTCTGCAGGCTCTGACAGTCAGCAGTGGGGGGAAACGACTAATCTCCAAGACCCACATTTTTATTAATAGGTCTCATTTTATGAAATACTGGAATAAAATGACATGCATTCACGGTCCCTAATCATGGCTTTCCCCAATAGGTCTGCGGGGGGAGTTAAAGAATATCACATTTAATAGAAACTGGATTACCTTTTAGCTTTCATGTCCTTTCCATTCATGGCTCATTTCATGTAACTGTCTCTTTGATGAAATAGCTGAGAAAATAGTTATTCTTTTACTCCTTACAAAGAACAGAACGCATCAAAACTAAAAAGTCAAGAGAAAGGGGGGTCAGAGGTTTATTCTTTGAAACGTATGTCACTTTGTGCAAAAATCATTCTGTTTTTGATGCAAAGGTACAGACAGCAATTTCATTTGAGAAAATATTTGGTATAATGAGATGCTGATAGTGGAAAACTAATTTAATGAAATTTGCTCAAGCCTACAGCAATCCAAGATTATGAAATGCAATATGTGCACCAAAAAGCCTTTCTCCATATTTAAACACATCTGTTTTCTGTTTGCTTTAATTCTGTCAGACCTGCTTTATATTGAAAAACACACTACTGATGGTGTCTTTTCTCTACAAAGAAAGTTAGTGTTTGTCTCTATTGACTGCAATGGCAAACACCCTTCCGAACCAATTAAAAGATTATTGTACGTACAGTACTGTAGATCACTTGGCAGAAGTTTTGTTTTCCACTACAGGCAGAATTCAAAGAAAAAAAATAAAATAAAATTAAGTTGGTTTATTATCTAAAACAACACACAATCTTGTCTAACCAGATCCCCACCTCCCTGCCCTTTTCTGTGCTTGTTTACTCAGCTCAGTGTCGACTGAAAAACGATTTCCAAATCAATTAACTTTGAGAAACACAATGAGGCCTGAGGCACTGCAACACCAGTGGCATTGATGATGAGAAGCGGACAGGCAATTTGCCACTTGTGTGGACTTTAATAGTGCACTTTAATGTTTATAAGGTGGGAAATAAGGCTATTTGGATTCCCTGTTAAACCAGGGAGGAGGGTCAACCTTTAGAAACCGCAGTGACATACAGTAATAATTTACTGCTTAGTAGAAAAGCAAGCTATTTAGAATAAACTGTTTAAAGTACATCTCCATATCCTAACCATAAATATGTCTTTATACAAATGAATTTCAAAACAGTGCTACTATGGAAGCTGACCTGGCTTATAGACCAAGATGCTCAGCAGTAAATAGGAGATGGTGTTCAAACTGAAAAGCAACCGCCATCATAAGAAAATGTAAAAAGTGTGTATAAAAAGGAGTAATAGAAGTTTTATATAGATCATACTTGGGATACGTGTCCTTTATGTGTGTGCAGCCCTGAAAATTGTGTTTCTGTACATTCTGATTCATGTTTTTCATTCATGTCACTACTTTCTCTCATTATTGTGACATTCGTCATCTGTCTAATTAATACTTCCATACATATCAGCTAATCCTTGACATTTTCTTCTAAGTGATTGTCTGATTAGCTCGGTTTGTTCGGCATGTCTCTAATTTCATGTTTTGACTAACTGTAGTTTCATGATCACTGCAACATGTACAGCAGTCTTTTAAAAAAAAACAAAAAAAACCCAAAAACAAGTGATTAGAACTGGTTGGATGATAATTGAGTCAGGAGCCAGCAAGAGATACTTTTATTTATTTAAATTACACTGTATGTTTTGTATCTTTGTCCTCATTACCATTCCTTGAGCTTGATCACACATATGCTAACCATCTGGTTTTATCCTCTGTCCTTGCTTTACTATTTTTATCCTCACACATCAGCACAGCCACAGATGCACATGATGCAGTCACCTCCATATTCACACAAGACATGATCTGTACACATAAACAAACAGGTTGTTTGACTTAAAGCTTCACTAATCCAGTCACAGGCAGAGGCAATGACTATGACTATGTTTGTTATAAAAGGGGTTGATTGTGGTGACAAACCCACAGAAGATCATCACCCTGCAGCTCTAGAGAAGGCATCTTTCAGCCTTTTTTCTGTTTCTGTTTCTGGCCCACAACTTTACTGTGCACTCTGACTGTTCTCACCAACCAACCCTGTGTCCTACTACAGCTCTGGTTCTGAAACACAGCGGAGCATTTAGCAGCTAAAGGACCAGATATTTCTCTCAGGAGTAGGTGGAGACCAAAATAAGGCTAAAAGAAGAGCGATTGTAGTTAAGTATGCGGGGTGGAAAGAAACGCAACTCCAAATAAATACCTATGTTTTTTTATGCTAATGTTTTGCCTGCTGTGCTAATTATGCTACTGTTCTCCCTACTGGGTGTGTAAATTAGCAACTCCTTGCTAACACATTAGCCATATTAACTTTGTAATGTAATAATATGACAATATTGTAATTAAAGCTAAAAAAATTACATATATTATCATTGCCAGCCAACAGCCTATGGCAAGCATTATGAAATGGGGACATAAATGTTGGAGAAAATTTTAAGCAAATATTAATGAAAAAGGACATTTAGTGACCATGGACTATTTGAGTACTTGAATGCCAACACTGTATGTCGCTTAATGAATTGTGTTTAGAAGCTTATATATTTATGCCGACCATTTATCAGAAAGGTGTTGTGTAAAACCTCCCAATATTGCGTATTTAAACAAGTACACCACAAACTTTCGTAGAAGCTTATGTATTGCATGGCTATTGCTGCATGTTACATTTTATTTTACAGATATTCAAGGTGTTGCATCACCCTCTGTATGTTCGTTCGCATACAGCATATCCCAAAACGATAATAAAATTACATGATAAAAGCTTTAAGGTTAGTATCTAAAAGGGTAGGGAACAAAGAGCACGGTTATAAAATACAGAATGATCCGCATGGTGACATATGGTATCTGCATGCATACACACAGCCCTATAAACTCAAACAATAAAGCATAGCACACTGGGAATAATCTTCAGTTTGCCTGTGGCGACGTTCCTGTCATGTCTGAACAGAAAAACACAGTTTCCCATCCCTTCAGCCTCCACCTCTCCACTGTTCTCTCTGTTTTTCCTGCTAATTACAGCTACAGGTGAAAGGACCTGTGTAATCGTGAAGCCTCTTGTGTTGAGGCAGTCTATACACATCAATTGACTTGCCTGTTTTTGTCTTGACATTCTCGCGTCTGTTTTAGTGTCTCAATATTTTACACAAATGTCACAATTAGATTGATGCATAGAAAAAGTCTCTTTCACACGAAGACACAGAAATGCCAAGGCGGTTCATTGTAAAGCTACACATACACACACCTTGAAGAGAGAAGGATATGGGGAAACTGCATCAGGTAGGGGAGAATGGCAGGTCATTAACTGAACCAATGAAACATGCATCCAGGCTCTGCTGCTCTGACCTGCCTCGGCAGAGGAGCAGGCAGCAGTGTTATCACATACTTCATCGCTCAGCCATTCTAGGACCATCTGGGGACTCCATGCGTGTGTATGTGAGTGTGTTTGTACGATATTGTGGGTGGATATTTGTTTGTGTGCCTTAAGGTTGGCCTTAAGGCATACACACACAGACACACAGACACACATGCACACTTACCTTGGTAGGTGACTGTGGAGAGGAAAGGGCAGGATTGGAGTGTTCGTCTTGACCTTGGTGGCTCTCAGTCGGGTTTCATTATGAACAGGGCTTCAGTGTTCATACAGTGTGATGCCTCGCAAACCTCTGTGTTATGACCTTCGTGATTGTGAATGCTGCAGATGAAAAGCATTACAGTGGAGAATGGGTGCACAGAATGTGATTATAAATGAAAAAGGCTTAGCTTTGTTTTCAGGCCTTTTCTAATGACTTTCATGGATGTGAGTGAGGTGGATGTGACATTGGCAAGAACACTTCAAAAGAAATCTTATGAGTGATTGGTTGCCATAATCATTCTTGCAAAAGACAGGGTCAAAATCCACAGTTCTTGTCTTGTGAAAAAATGCATTGTTAGACTCAGTTATTGGTAATTTTGTAAAAAGAAAATACACCCTCAATTTGACAGTCAGACTAATGAATCCTCATATTAGCTTTGGTTGAACATAAGAATTTTATTATTTATATATTTATATAATATTTGCGCACAGGATTCTGATGGATCTTCATCAGGCATGAGCTCAGTTTTTTACTTGATCTACATAGATGCACAAGTATGAATTTAATTATGTTGTAAAATTCAAAAATAGGAATACGAGCACTGTTTTGCAGACCAGCTACTGGCTTGCCTTTTGACTTTTTCAGTAGCAAAAGTGCTAGCACTCTGCAATTAGAGCCATTGTTAGCAATGTTTCAACTAAACACTGGTCTTCCTCAGGCAAACGGTTAGGATAGAGACTAAATTCATAAAAGCTTAAAGGAGCTCATATTCCAGTGTGCACGTAATTTTCTGCTGCATTCATGTTGATTTTTTTATTTATTTATTTTTTATTTTTTCAGTAGCCAGCACCTGCAGCAACTCATTTCTTGTTTCTTGAGGATGTGTGCACATACAGTATTTTGCCTGTAACTGTTGCTGTCCATGGTCCTGAACTACTACCTTTCTGTCAGATCATCGGGACTGATAGAGTCCTCTATAGTCTATGCCAACTCAAGCGCACATGACTATGTTAATCTTTTCCACTAAGGGCATGTCCTATCATTGAAAAGGGTGTAGCATCACTATTTTATTTATGTACGTCAGCATGTTAGCATGTTTTGTTCTAACTGAATTTATTTGAATCAGGTTGTGAACTTCATTAATATTTATTAAAGGGTGAATGCATGATAAAGGACAAAGAAACAGAGAGATGTAGAGTGAGTGAGTGGTGATGAAGCAAAAGAAAAGTTGAGAAGACGCTACACAGATGAAGGGATAAAGGCTGTTAAACTCTCATTTCCCTTTTCTCTCTCCATGACTAAGCACAACTTTGAAGATGATGGTGCTGATCTCACATTCAAAATAAAATAGTCCTTCTACTGCTTGAAAAGACTTTGAGAAGAATGAGATTTTGGTTATAGTTATAAAGATATAAAATTGTTATCCTTGAGTGTAAAGCTGCAGAACAAGGGTTCAATTCAGGATAGGTTGGTTTTTATAACTATTTTCAGCTCACATTTGAAAGAACAGAACACTCAATTTATCAAGCAATGACCTTTTTTTAAACACAAAATGATTGGATGCTGATTCGGGTGGTTACGTTTTTGCTTCACCTTATCACACTGGAAAATACTACCAAAAACAAATGGATGAGATAAAACAGTTTTTATTTCAGTCTCTTTCATAAACATTGCTCAAATTTACCAATAAATTAAAGCTAAAAATAAATCTCAATTTCAGTTCATCTGGGGCCACTTGCCTGAAACTATTGTGCTGCTGCTGACCATAAATTTGCTTTTATTTGCTCATATACTGCAAGACAAATATTCAAGGTAAGCATTTGTTAAGAAAATTGCATACTGGATTTTTGTTTTGCACCTGCATCTGACTGAAAGTAATGGAAGAAACGGAGCTTGCTGCATCAAATTGTTTCTGATTGGAAATGCAATCATCAGTTACTTCATAATTGCATTTTCGTGCTGTTCTGATCACAATAGAATAATGTGTATCAGTGTGTGCATACATTAAGGCTAAATTACCATTAGAGCTGTGGTAGCTCATCACCAGGTAAAGTGTTAATTACAGGAGAATGAAAGAAATGCTCCCAGGGGCCCCTGCTGAATGGAATTTCATGGAGCGAATTAGTGGGCTAGATAGGGGAATCATTTTCTTTCTCTCTTATGCACACACACACACACATACACATAGACACACATGACCATATGCGTGTGTCCTTGCAGTCACATCTGTCACGAAGCTTCAGTTTCACCCCGGTCGACCCTTTGCTTTCAGGCCATTGTGTGCTCCCTTTCAATTTCAGCCCACCCCGCGGTGGTTACAGGCCATTTTGGAAACTGCTGAGTGTATCGAACTTTTCTGCATGGCTACCAAGGAAGAAAAATCAGCTCATCAGAAAAAGCTCTCTGGGGCTTCCAGACGGGCAGAGACAAGGATTGGTCAATTTATACCTCGAGAAGGTGTTTCACACTCGTGTTGTACGGTTGTCTCTACAGTGTGAGAGATACTGTGGCTAAACTGCTCTATTAACAATAACATGGATGAGTAATTTCAAATTTTTGTTAATAACATGCATATATGTGGTACAAAAGATGGTAATAAATGAGAAGTTGTTATTTATCATGGTTAGCAATCTATTTAGAAACATTTAGTGCATTTACATATGTTTTTCATATGTAAAAGTACAGTATGCAAGTTTTTGCCATCACTATGTAGCCAACATTAGCATTAACAGTTACACACTTACCATTGTTGCATTTACAAGACAAGAGGTTAGAATACACTCCCTGGGCAGCACTATTTCTTCATCTTCTCATGTTGGACTGAGGGTAGACTGGACAATGTGACTCACTATCAAAGTGGTGGCAAAGTGGTATTATTAGGCAGGACAGCTTGGTGCTTGCAGGCTAGCATGCTAACCTCAGTAGAAGAAAATAAGTGATAGAAGCAAAACAAGAGTTAACATTGGTGTTACTTTCCACCACTGGAGACAACTCTTGGCAAGTTGCAACATGTCTTCTAAACTGGAATGTAAACACTGATAGCAAAGACATTATGTAGCACCTTTAGAATGCTATAGCAGCATGGCCCTAGGGATGCAATGTCTCAGTAGATCCATCTCTTTGGTCCAGACTTAAATATCTCAACAACTATTGGATGGATTGCCATGAAATTTTGTACAGGCATCCATGGCCTCAACAGGAGTTTGGTGATCCTCTGGCTTTTCCTACCAACACATTTCATTTACTCATACTGTGATATATCTCAAATTCTAGGAGATGGATTTGGCACCACATTTTTAACAGTCATGGCCCCCGGAGGATGTATCCTAATAACTTTAGCGATACCCCAGCATCCTTTGCCATCACATCTTGGTTTATGACCAAATACCTGCAAATCTAATGACATTCCCGCACTCAACTGATTAATGCTAATTAACAAATGTTAGCATGCTAACATACTAAAAGATGGTGAACATGGTAAACATTTTACCTGCTTAACATCACCATGCATTGTTGACATGTTAGGACGCTGGTGTTAGTGATTATCTTAAACAACACTGTGCAGGACTGTTGTATTTGACTGCATTAGTTTAAACTTGGTGTACCTAATAACCTGGCAACAGGTTATTTTACTTTGTTTGATTTGTCACTCAGACACTGTCTGTAATAAAGTTCACTCAGCAGTGGCTGTTTGCAAAGCGAAGACTGGTCTGAATCACTATTCCATTTTAATCAGTTCAGCTGCTGAAACTATTACCACAGATTTTCTCTTTCATCACTGTTTGCTTTTCCCTCCTCTTCATACCACTATTCCTTGTCTGCTCCTATCTGCCACCGTAGATCACCTATTTCTACCCCCAGCGCTAGCAGTTACATTTTGCGGAAGGCTCCCGTCCCCACACCCCACGCACACACACGTACATCTCCCTTTTCCCGTTCCTATCTTAGATTTTGATTTGGGTTTGGCCGGGGCATGTTTGCTTTCTTCCTTGTACTCACCAGCCAATGCAGAAAAAGAGCAGCACAGTTGATTATTGTTTGCAAGATGTGTGTGTGGGAAGAGAGGGTAAAGAAAAAAGAAGGAAACGGAGGTAGGGATGCAGAGATTGCGAAGATTTATTTCATAGACGAAATTACCTCCTGAAGGATGTGATGTTCAGCTTTTCTGTGTTTGGCAGGGAGGTTCATGATCACTGCTTTCGAGACTGAAGGAGGTGAAACAGTCATTCATTCACGTTCATCAACCCTTCGCTTGTTCTCCATCTGGCCCATTACCTGCTGCCACATCAGACAGAATTTTACAGACTTTTTAGTTTTAGGTGGGTAGTAGGGTGAGGTTTGAATACTACACTGACACAAGGTCTCCAAGACATTTTGGAGTGACATGAAAAATCCATTTATGAATGTTGGCTGGGAAAGAGCTCAGGGTGTTGGTTCGCTTGTCAGATTTTAGAAAGGGGCTACCAGAAACAGCAAAAAGTTTCCAGAGGTTTTTTAGGGCAAATGTAACAATTAAAAAATGCTAGAAAAATCAGATAAGTTGAGAATTGTGTAGTATGGGCTTGCTCAACAAGCCCTTCACAAAAGCTTTGTCTCATCACTATTAAACAAAAATGGTGTGTTGAAAGAAGAGTGTTAGTGTCGCCAGGGCATCGCAGATATTATCGTGTTACTTTGTTGGCCAAGAGAAAGTGGAAGTGTGGTGGTCAGTTTGACTGTTTTGTGCTCATTTGTGTAGAAAAAAAAATCATATTACCAGCAGCATCTTGTTGTGTTTTGTTCTTAAAAATTTCCCTGTCATTCAATTATCTCTTTGAAAAGATGGACTGTATCAGAGACACTGAGCAAAACAACTTCTGACATTTCTTCTCTTTTTCTTCCCAAACAATGACCTTTGTGTGTGGACCCTTGCCAGCTCAGAACCCGATCAGGCAAAGTGGTCGGTGGGGCTGTCTGTTTCTGTGTGTCTGAGTGCTGTTGCCCTTTTAAGCCTACAATTGCACTTCAAACAACCTTGATTGCTGTGGCCGTTGCCAGGGATCCTGTGGAAGAGACATTCAAAAGCGTGCCCTTCTGCTCATTTCTGACCCCGAACCATGGCACCGTGGGCCGGACTCCCATGCCAACGCTAAATTGGGCGCGCAGCCCTATGAATCAAACCCCTGTCACCTCTTTGACCAGGCAAGGCAGAGGCAACATGAGACCCAAGTACACAACATACTCTCTGTGATTGTTTATCAGGGATGGCGGGAAGCAGCAGCAAGCATTCCAGAATAATACATAAATCTGGCTGAACTAAGCTTGTATGAACAATCACTTTATATAAATAAGTTCTTCTTCTGTTCTACTATTTGTCATGGGCTGTGTGCTTGCTCTAGCTAAGATGGTAGAAGAGGGAGAGGATAGAGATAAAAAGGTGTTGGGACATCGCTTCAAGCAGTGGAAAACAAGAGCAAATCATACTGTAAAAAGAGCATAATTACTGTGACTACTGTGAAAAAAAGCAGAATTGGTTTCCATCCTTGTGGATTTATCTCATGTAGATGGATGCCAAGATTTACTAAGAAGGATAGCCAACATTTCTGCAATTGTGTATGCACAGAAGAAAGACAGAAAGAGAGAAAGAGAAGAGCTAAATGGAATTTAACTACTGTTTGCTGTGAGCTCTCTTTGGTAAAAGTCCTTATATTTTAAAGCTTTGTGTGAGACTCCAGAAGTCTTTGGGACCTGCTAGATTCAAATATGATCTAGGATCACTTGTTACCCCTTAGTAAGAGTGCAATGTCCTAAAGAGGAAAGACAGGGGTCAGAGGAGGAGGAGAGATAAAAAGCGGAGGGAAAGCAAATGGAAGATTAGAGTGGCAGAGAGAAAATCTGAGTGCTGGAAAGGGAGAAAAAGAGTGAAAAAGAAAGTTGAAAGAAAGATAACACTCAATCAGATGTTCGAGCATTGCCTCATATTCGTTGTTCATGTACTCCTGTTGATGATGGGACCTTGACACCAGAGCCCCTGCTTTCTCGATAAGCATGCACGTTCTGTGATCCATACCCATATCCCCCACACACACACACACCTCCTCCCATGTCCCCATCCTGGCCTGCACTGCACACAATCCTCAACCTCCGCTCGGATCCTCAGCTGTAGGGACCGGAAACCTCGGAGGCTCCTGAGCTGTAATGCCTGTGTAATGTAGTCAGGCTGGAGCAGAGTCCTCCCACCATGAAGGCAGCTTGCTGTGAAGATAATTTCGACTGAAGGAAGTCATATTCCTCACTCTTACGCAACTAGCTGGACCTGGGTGTGTACACAAGGGAGGTGGATGGAATATACATAAACCAGTAGGAAACCATGACCAGGCATGTGTATGAAACACAGGAGTGCTGCAGTGGCAGAGGTGGTTTCATCATGAGATTTTCTTTTGTTGTGACTTTCCTGCTTTTTGAGCAGGAATTGAGTTAATAGGCATGTTTGTGTGCTTGAGTTAATGTGCCTTGACCTTGACTTTTTGACTTTCTTTACACTCTAGCAATACCTTGTATTCCCATGTATCAATTATCATGGAAGCTTAGAAGCTATAGATCCAATTTCATGAAAATTTCCTCGACATTTCAGGTATAATTCTTTCTCCATGGCTCTGGGCGTGAACAAAAGCAACATTCCATATTCAGGATGCAAAGGTTGCAATGGTCTTGGTAACAAAAAGACCCCATATTTGCACTGAACAAGTGGCAGGGTTGTTTGTTATTGAAAGCATAAAAGAGAAAAAAAAATCAACATTGCATCCTTTGAAGATTCTCTGTTATGCTGGTGTCCGCTGGTGTGATCAGTCACATTTTATAGATGGTGCTTTGGTGGGCATACACTGGTGTATGCGGTATGCAATATACGCATTATAAACAGAATATACATGCACATAGGTTGAAGTATATTACACAGCATACAATAAAATTTCCAACACCAGGCTTATTTTAGGAGCATACTGTCAGTAGCAGTTTTTGCAAGTAGTAGCATATAAAACATACTGACACAGCAAAGCCACGCACTATGAATCTATAAAATAACACACAGGACTGGATAAAATAAAGAAGGCAGAAGAATTCAGTTTCAGAATTCAATATTATATTTATTAGATAATGAAAGACTTGAAGTGCTGAAGTAGGAATCAACCTTTCCCCAGTTTGCCAATGAGTGACATTCAGTCAGCTGGATAACAACCATTCAACTGCAGGACATGTTTTAAAACCCCTCAGTTAAACAGTTGAGTGGATCATTCAGTGCTCTGTCTCTGTAGTGTCCTGATTTCAGCTCAGTATTCAATGGTAACAATATGCGTGTTGGACGCGATCTACAGTATGCCCACTCAGCCCAGCATTCGAGCTGCCCTGGGAAACAGTGTGTCTTTTTTTTTTATGCAGCAATGAAAATAAAGGTGTGGAGGTCTCTGGGTGGCGGATGGCCTGTAGCACTTCAGATGGTCGCAAGAGACCGACAGACCTTGAGAATTACTGTTTGTTTGTTTTATGAGCCCGTCACCATGGCCTCAACCCAAGTGATTTAGTTTCCCAAAATTCTGTTTATTTACGATAGCTATAACATACCATTCCTGTGCAGATATTGTGAAGCAAGAATTCAGCCAGCGCACTGAACACTAAAATGGTATTGAATAATCCAGGGTTTGCAAAAGCACAATTTCAAATCTAGGATAGGGTCACCTTATTTTTTATCCTGTTTTCAACCCGTGCTTTCATCATGTCATCAATGGTAGGGGTAAGGATTATGTGGTATGTGTTGCTGCTACTTGTTCGCAACCACAACTTTGGTTTCATGCTGCATCCTGGGGCTTATAAGTCTGGAATGGCGCAGAGAAGTGTCTGGAGGCACTGGTTAACAAATTTTCATGCAGAAGAGCTATATTTCATCGAGCATACAATCCTACCCTGTATAACTTGACATACAATGTGCGGGTTAGCATGACAGGAGCCTAATAGACACTAATCATCGAAAAGTGACATCTGCCTTTATGGTCGCACCACACTATCCTATTCAGCATCACTCTACTTTCATTCCTGATTTCTGGGCTGTCTGCCTCCTGCATCCCTCTTATTCAGTCTCTCTGCTTTCGCTGCTGCCTAGCACCTATTCTTTGATGCTTTGTGTACATGTGTAACCCTTGGTGACTGTAGATGGGCTGTAGCATCATTCAACTTTTTGTGGTAGACATGTTACTTGCAAAAGGAAATGTACAGGCTCTGGATAGATATCAGGGAAAAAGACACGTTACACAACCCTATACCAAGCTACATGGCTGATCTGTTCTACCTGTATCTTCTGATAGATCATGTAGAAGTTTGAGAAAAAGTTAATATTTCAGACACCATTTGGTGTGCCATACATAAAACAAACACAGAAGAAGCTCTGTGCTTATTGTCATGATCCCTCACCACTTCTACCTATTTGCTGGAATTTGCATGTGTCCAAAGAATGCTGTACAGAAGCTAAATACATTATCTGATTTTTGATCTAATTTTATTTTGAATAATAGCCAATACTGTTCCAGCGACTCTAAACTGCATCTCAGCAATCCATACATATATTTTGAATCGTGAACAGAATAGTTTGTATGGTTTGTAGAATGATTAAAGCAAACAGATATTTCATTGTGGTCTGATTCGGATAGAGCCACCTGTAGTATGATGTCTGTTCTTTTATCGGTGCTGTTGCGGTACAATCTATTCCTCACATTACTACCTGAGTTTCATCCATAATAGTCATGGCCTGCTCTGAAACGCTGGGCATATGAATGGTTGGAAAGTTGATGAGCTGAGGAGCTCAGTGTTTCTCAAGAGATTTTTATTTTTTAGTCAAGTGGCCTTCATGAAATTACACTGCGGGTGTACAAATGGTTATTACCAAACAAGACTCTGCAGACATGCTTCACTCTGTGAGGCTGTACTATGGCTCAGTAGTACTTTCAGCATGATGCTAATGTCAGCATGCAGTGACAGTGCTAACATGCTGATTTTTAAGAGGTACAATGTTTCCATGTTCACTATCTTAGTTTAGCATGTTAGCATGATAACATTAGATGAGTTTTGCAGGTATTTTGTCATAATCCAAAGTATTAGACAATTCAAAATGTTGACATGTTAGTGCTAGACAAAAGGTTTACGGGATCACTAAAGTTATTACAATTCAACCTGAGGCGGGCATGAATGTGAAATTTAATTGCTTTTGAGTTGTTGAGATATTTCACCAAACTAAAAATGTCAACCTCATGGTGGGATTTAAGGAAAAGTCAGAGGGTCACCGCAGTTAGTAGGATGTATCCTCTGGGGACCATGAATGTCTGCACATGGCTGGTAAATCTATCTAATTAAAGTTCTTAGTTGCCAGCATGGTGAAAAAAACGTAAAGATACTGTATGCGTGTTAAAAATAAACAAACAAAAAACGCCACTTGACTGAGAGTTTTCTTGGAAAACTAGAATCAATCTCCTTTGCAGCTGCTGCTGACATACACGCCTGTAGTGCGTATTATTTCTTCCACACATGAGCACATAGACACAGAGACTCACACATACACACACAGCCAGTTAGTGCATCTAGTTAGTATGTTGCACAATTTAATCCTCAATTCCAGCTTGCAGTATCAATGCCAGGCTGAAAAAATAATAATAATGGCAGGCTTTATCTCCAGTTGACATATCGCTGATTGCAAAGGACTCAGTTGAGATTACAGACTGTGGCACAGATGTAATTGATTTGCAGTGCACCTGTGAACAACATCCACCACAAAGTTCAAGCTTGTGAGTCGCTTTATTAATTTATCAAACCTAGACATCTGAGCAGGCTTCCCAGGCTGAAACCTCCCTGTACTGTGTTGCCTTTTACAACCACTTCGTATGACTCCTCCGCGTTGACATCATCGGGGGTTTCTCCCTCGTTTAAGCTGCGTGTCTGACAGGACAGGCCTGCCCTCGCTCATCATCTGTCTCCCTCAATGAAGTTCAAGTGATCACAGGCAAACAGTCCTGTTGCTGCTTGGGGCTGATTAAAGTGGCATCAAAGTCTCAGCCAGTGACTTTGAATGCTTCACATCAGCTTATGTGAGAGTTGTATTGAGTGATAAGCCTAGCTTAAACAGCCCTTCTCAATCTAAGATGGATCCTTACCAACAACGTCCTCTTTTGGAAATATAATCTCTCTGAGTCCAACCCAATTAATTGCTCCTTTTAAACTTTTTTGAAAGTTTCTAGCTAGTTTGTATTCCAAGTCTATTCATTAGCTGGATCGAGTGGTTTGAAAACAATCTTCTTTTAATTGTTTCTGTTTGACTCCTACCAAAGCGGGGGCTGTAATTAAAAGAGAAACAGACAGAGGGGAGATAAATTGAGAGTTAAATGGCCTAAGCGATCTTCAAAGTGTCCAAACAACTAGAGGAAGTAAAGGCTAGGAAGAGACTTCCAGGGCTCTCAGCTCTTGGATACTAATTTTGTTTGTTCAAAAGTACACTGTAATAAATTGTATTTCCTACATAAAATTTATGCACATAATTCCATATTTATGTTTACAGAAATATTATGGGGAATGTCATTCACCCAGACTGAATGCTTGTCAACAGGGCAACAAAACAACAAGATCAAAAATGTTCTGTCTCTCCCCTGCAGCCTGGAAATAATCCATCATCAAAACATTTCCACTGGGATGGCAAAGTCTGACGCAGCCTGTGATCATCAAGTACTGAATTCACACTGGAGCTGTACATGAACTGTTGCAACTGTAGCAGAAATATTGAAATATCCTATAAGAATGTATTTTAATCCTCTTTTATCTTTATGTATTGCTGCAGTAGCTTCATATAATGCAGTATTAAATCTGACATCACTATCGTCAGGCAGGGAGCCACAAGCCCAGGTCCATTTTCCATGTTTCAAAGATAACCATGTTCCCACAGTGACAATATCCTGTTACATATATTTTTGCTCACCACCATCAAAGGCGCATTATCTCTCCGCTGACCCACGGGCTGACCCGCTCTGTTAACGGGTTACGCTGAAAAGTGCTGAGTGGCCGTTTCCTACAAATGGGATTTCCTTATCTTCAGTCTGAGAGTATTCTGTCACCAGCAATAGATGACTCTCTCCATTTTGCTCTGTAATTCATTTCCGGGCTTTCTCTTTGCTTCACATTCTTCCTCTCTGACAGGTGAGATAGATAAAATGGTGCGCGCCTGTTGTTTGCTGATGGCTGTGGAGGATCTCAACTTCACAGGGGATAGATAATGCAAATGCAAGAAGCTTCAGTTGATGTCTTAAAAAGCTAAACTGGAAACAGAAATGAGGATTATAGATAAAAACCAAATTCGATTTTATAATTAAAAATTGATACACACATTCAATTATTTAACATGCAAATGAGGGAGATAATTTTTAATTTTTTAACTTGTAAGGAGCTTCTGCAGTGCTATCAGCTCAACTGATTTATGCTTGTATGCTAATCTGCTGTGTTTATAATCTAACATTTGCATTCTGCAAAAATTACACTAATAAAGTACCGCACACACACACACACACACACACACACACACAGAGTTTTTGGCTTCGGTATGGTTGCCTGTTGGTGAAGTCTCTGGGCCCCGTGCCAGCAGAGTGCCATCTCATTATTTCCATTTACACAAATATTGTGGAACTGGTGAGAAAAGTGCAATTCATTGCAACAGATGTAAGTGACAGGTGAATTCAAGACACACTCACACTACACAAACACCAGCAGCCAGCACAGGATGGCAGGATGGATGGCAATGCAAGTAGTGGTAAATGTCCATTTTTCTTTCTCAGGGCTAAGCATTTTCTGACAACTTGGACATCTACAATAAATCTGTTTTGGGAAGTACCCATCTGAGAAATAGTGAGGGGAAGGCTGCCGATTTGAGATTTTGTTCATTCAAAAGGGGAGACAGGAAACCTTGAGGATAAATGAAGTTTTTTATGACATGGTGAACAAAGGATGTGTCTGAGTTTTTGAGTTCCATGTAGATAAGAGGAAAAAAGGGGGAAAAAAAGAGGTGGTCATGGATGAACATAGGGTGCTTTAATAGTCTGGATAATTCTATTCTTTCCTCACACACGTCCTTGGTGGTATTGCAGTTCATCACGTTGACGCTGCTCTTGCTACATAGGTACCAGCAGACAAGAGCCCTCTTTGCTGAAGTTGCTGGTCAAGGTCATTAGTGAGTCATTACAACCTCCTCCTCACACATTTTTCAAGTCTTTAATGATGCGTGCATACACCTGCCAACAGACAGAGAGAGAAGAGTGAAAAATCATCCGTCTCTTTTTCCGACCTCTTCCCCGTGCTCTTGCTCTTTTAACTCCGTATTGCCACCCATCCATTCATGCCACCCCTCTCCTCTCCTGCTTTGTAATGTTAACTAGGTGCAATATCTTTCCTCTCCTCCTTGACATTGATTCCAGTGATTTAAATCCTCTAACTCATGACACAAATTACTTGTAATTTACGGCCACCCCTCCATTTCACTCATAATATGCTCCGGTGAGAATTCAATCTTCCTTCTTTCTCTTTCTCTTTTTTCCCTCCTTCTCTCTCGCTCCGCTCTTTGCCCCCCCCACCTCTCTCTCTCTCTCTCTCACAGTCTCCTTGCACTTGTACCTTTACTGCATTACGATTTATGGCAGTTCCTTGTATCAAAAAGAAAGCCTATGCAAGCAGAGAGTGAACTCTGACAAAGTCTAACACCCTCCTTTTGAATGGGTGCTGGGATGTAAAGCGGAAAATGAAGTGTCAGCTGTGCCACTTAAATAGACAAAGGCTGGATCCATCAATACTCAGCAAAAGATAATGTTGGCATACATCACAAGAAAGGCCTATTTTACTGTAATACTCAAGGTATTTGTTCCTTCTGTGGTTTGAAAACACTCCTTAAATTGATCAGCTTCTCCTCAAAGGCTCCTCAACAGGAGAGAAAATGTTTTAACTTGGCACCTGCTGAGGGATATTGTCAAGTTTTGGGAAGAGGTTTTTTTTATCCCTTTTTTGCTGAAAAGTTAAAAGTAATTCTCTGGTTGATTCAACTCATGACAGCACAAATCCTGACTATTGTTTCCCCCCAAGGAGAAAATTTAAGAGTGCATCAAAAGGCATCGCATCAGAGGCATTTCATCTCAAACTCGGGGGCTCACTTGGAAAGGAAAAATGGGGGCTGGCCTGTGTCACAAACCAGTGAGTGGAAAATGTCCTTTTGTCACTTTAGTGTCTGCAGGTATAGAAGTCTTGCAGATGTGGCACCTCAAGAATGGAGGTTCCAATCACCTCTGAAATGGAATTATGGAGCATTTCACAGCTCAGTGGCATTTGAACGCTTTCAGCTGTATGCTATGAAGGGTTGGAGGCTTAGACAGCTAGAAAATGATACAGACACCCAGGCTACAGATGCAAAGAAACTGAAGCATGCACATTAAGTATTCTTGCTACCTTTCCAAGCCTCACAACAAACAACAGTCTGTCTCTCTTTCTTTTGTCTTCTCTCTCTCTCACCAAATTGCAGTATTTCTACCCTGGATTGTGATGGAGACCTAATGAACTATCAAAGTTATGGTGTTGACAGAGTGCTGCAGGAGTTGAGCACAGATATCTGGGGAAGAAATGAGGAGAGGAACTTTTGTGATGGAAAGTATAGATTTGTTTGTCTAGTCGACCACCATGAGACCGTAAACTACACTTTTCTTGTCATAAAACATTCCAGCAACTGAGTCCTCAAAATGTCTTCAGTGTTTCCTTTGACTGATGAAAACACTATAATTATTCTAAATGCTATGGCAATTCTCTGACCTTCAAGTACTGATTAAAAGAAAATATGCCTCCTCACAGAAAAGGAAAAAAATTACAGAGCAGAGATGGAGACACTGCAAAGATGGTGAGGCACGATCAAAGACGAGCAGAAGATAAGAGAAACAGCTCAGTCAAAGAAACTATCAGCGTCACAGAATGGGTACAATACACTGAATCTAACAGGCCTATTTAAATGGTAATGAAATTGGAAAATGTGGTCCAGCTTGGCTCCCAAAGTCCACAAAAATTAACACAATCATATTAAAGTCGTGTGCAGATGGAGACTTACCAGTAAACAAAACACTTGACATTTCTATTGTCATTTTGTGTTGACCTGTAATTTCCTGCCAAGCAACATAATGAAGGAAAAAAAGACAAAGGAGGCTACATTACATCTGTACTCAGTCAATGCAGACCTTATTGAAGACAAAAGAGAGATTGTAACCACCAAAACTAAAACATTTCTCTCATTAAAGTTTCATGTGGATGATATCTTTTGCTATGCCTCTTTTATTTTTCATGATTTCATTATTCCTTTCAAACGTGGGTTGTTTTTTTGACCTATCGGCATTGTTTTTGGTTTATTAAAGTTGATTTGATGTATAGTTCTGTGTAGTTAGATGCATTAAAGTGATGAAACTTCTCAGGTCAATAGCTGGCAGACCCACACTTTCATTGCACTTAAAGTATGGCAGCAATACTACAGATCAGGATTTCACCTTTTACATCTGACAACTGAAATAGCTTTCTGCCTGAATAGTGGTTGATTGAATTGCTGATGTGTTTTGTGTGTGTGTGTGTGCTCTGAGTGAAAAGGGGAATGATAGAGTTGGAGCGTTTATTGTTATTGTGAGACTTGGGTTTCTTCACACACATGCTCGCACACAAACACAACTTTAATCTCCATCGAACATTTTGCCCCTGCCTGATATTGTTATTCTTTACAACCGGCAATCAAGCTCCGTGGCGAGCCAGAGCTGGTTTCAGCACCAAAGGGATTAAAGTGACCATCCAATTTGAGTTTTTAGTATTCTACCGTCGTGGCCAAAAGTAACAGCTCAATGTCAATGTAATTTTTATTTGACATTTCTGCTATATCTGTTTCCAAATGAACCATAACGCCCATTTGTAAATTCATTCCTTTGTAAATTCTAATCTTTGTCATACCTCTAAACCTACAGTAGAAGCCAATGTGGAACCAGCCTGGTTCTCTCAGCTACTTTCTTTGTTTTTACTTGCAGCTAAGCGTCCTGTTGAATTCCATCTTTATTCCTTTACCATTTCAGTGTGGGAGTGATGGAGAAGACAGGGAGTCTCCTCAGAGTTGACACATCTGAACCTCGTCCTAACCATGTGCTCGGACTGCTCTTCACTTTGGTCCCGGCTGACTCCACGATTACTCAGTATTATGGATTTTCTCCGGAAAGGAATGTGGTGACCCATCAGGACGACTTAATGAGCGGTAAGAGGGTGAGAGAGGTATGAGGAGGTTTGAGGTCATTCATGCTGATGAGCTGAAACTTCACTTTCCAGCTGCTGTGGATGCAAAGGACTATATGGGTATGTTATAGCTCTATAGAAATGCACTGTAAATACAGCATGGAGAAGAGATGGACATTTTAGAGCATTTTTCATTATTTTCCAACACTTCATAGACAAAATGATGAACTGATTGATTGATAATGAAAATAATATTTTGTTTCAAGCCTGGTTGCAGCCCTAGTGACAACTGTGGACAAGGATTATGCAGCTGTGCAAAATGACTTACAGAAATAACAACTCTTAAATTTTCATATATACTATGTCAGTGAGATGGATACATCACTTGCTACTGCCTGGCTATCACAAAACAAAGAAACCATTGCCATGAACACAATGTCAGGCTGAATAAAGTGATTCAGTCTTATTTATAGTCTACATTAGTGTGTTATGTTTAGGGTGAAATCCACTCTAAAAGGCTGTATGCCTAAACCATTATTTTGTCTCACCTAAAACCAAAATACATATGACAAAGAGTCATGCGACATGCAGGAAATAATATTTTTATGTTTTACTTGTGGGGATGTTGAATGTCATTTTTAGGTAATATATTAGTAAATGTAGTCCCTAAAAATGGATGATGTATTGTTTGGTTTAACCCATGTAAAGGCAGGAAACGAGGTTAAGGAGGCGTGATTGTACTCTTTAAAGTGGTCCAGTAAAAAGTATAGCGATATAATCGGACCAGCTAAACGCCCATGCTTTAACTTTATGCAAAGCAGGCAGACATAATATCTATTCCGAGGAAGCACAAAATGTCTAGCCGGGCTTTTGGTTGTCAGGATGGTAAATGCCTCTGCCAGACTATAGAATTCCATTATAATTGTAATATCTGTTCATGATGTCAAACCCAGAAAGTTAAGGGGCCCCTGGCATTACCCAAGATGCATCTGACTTCATTTTCTCCTCAGAAACACAAATGGGACATTTCTTCTCCAGAGAAACAAAAAAAAAAAAAAAAAGGAAAAGACACAGCAGAACCTAGTGTGGCGAATATAAAGTAACCCAAGACTATACTGTCAACAGAGGATGTCCAATCCTCCAAATAATGCATCTTCAAAATTCCCAGTAAATTCATTTACATTTTTATGAGAATAGTAATAAAATATTAATAAGTCTGTCGAGTCTAAAATAAGTCTTATTTTGGATGTCTGACCCTTTGCCTAATACCAGCTCTACAAAACGCTCTCTCTGTATTTCAACATTCAACTTATTCCTCTGCAGCTGCTCACATGAACCCAAATCTTGCTAAAAGCCTTGTAGTAAGTTGAAGATCACAACCAATATGTTTTGGTGAATAAAACACAGAAAAAAGTGCTCTCCAATGGTATGAACATATAAAGCAGTTACTCTGGGTTGCAGCACATTTTAAGCCTGGCACTTTTCCCAATTCAAGCCTTTTCTGTGTTCCTCATGCTGCTGAGTGCCTGTATTTTATTTTTTTTTAAATTACATTCATTATTTATTTTCTCACTTCTCTGCAATGGACTGCTCTACTGTTCTCTATTGATTCTTGAGAATATATAAATATATATATAATATACATGTACAGATACTGATGGGCATCAGACGATGTATCCCAATGACTTTGATAATCCCTTCACTTTCCTTTAATGCCACCATGAGGTTCATGTTTGTGTTTTGGGGTAATATGTCTCAGCAATTATGGGATGGATTGCCATGAAATTTAATACACACATTCCAACCCTGTCTTCTGAGAAATTCTGTTTATATACCACTAAACTGCAACAGCAAATACATTTTGTAGGACACATAATTGCTAGCTGGGTTATGTTTAGAGCAGCAATTTGTTTGTTTGTTTGTTTTGTTTGAATTAATGAAATGCTACATTTATTAAAAGCAGTGGATTTGCTAGGATGGCCGGCATACAAAGCACACAACTTTTAAATCAGAGATCTGAGTTTGCATCCACAGTCCCTTATTGGGGTAACACTGTGGTTTTGGTTAAATGTACAGCAAGTAAATACAACTTTTTCTGTATCAAAGCAAACCACAATCTTTCCCTAACCTTATCCATGTGCCATGAGTGGAGGCTTACAGTCTGTTTTGTATAGCTTGTAGAACAAGGTGTTTCCATCGTATCAAAAAAGCATTTATTTGCTTTTGTAGGAATGCTCTGTACATGATGCAATTATGTATGCATAATTACCTCCTGCAATATGATGGATTTCACAGCTCGCATTTTACAGCATGTGGGCTAATGCAAGTCGACAGGAACAATTCCTCTTTATTAGACCGTTCCAATATTCTCAGTGACACAAGACGTCCATGTTCACACGATAGCAGAAAATACACAAACTGGTGCCCCTGCCATATGCACTCTTCCTCTGTCTGCAGTCTTCATTACCAGTGAGCAAGATATCCCAGTGTAGAAATACCTTCTTCTAACCTGCCAGCAGTATCCCTCCAAAACAGAGGAATCCAGACTTTCATCGCGGGGGACAGATGTTGACAGGCGGCTCCTTTAATCCAATCACAGTGAAGCATATTTGCTAAAATGTATCATCAGCGTTTCATGTCGGCAGTTGTGACAACAAACCTTACTGTCATAGTAGAGGCTGCAGCGGTGGAAACACTGCTCTCTGAAGATAAGTGATAGTCACAGTCCCTTTATAGAACAAAAACACAGTCTCTTGGATGCATTGTGTGTAATATGTGTTTGGGGTGTCACATGACAAATGACAAAACAGGAATCCAAGTTCAAGAATCATTTAGTGTTTAAATATGTTACCATACTGTATGTAAAATTGTGTTAATGGATACATAAATCTATTTACACAGTCACATTATGGGGACTTATATTCCTTATGGGGGTAAAGAGCAAGCCCCCATAATTGAAATCATTACATTTTATGGTGAAAACACATTCTAAGGTTAGGGTAAGGTTAGGTTTAGGTTAAGATTAGGGTAAAGGTTAGGGTTAAGATTAGAGTAAGTCTCCAGGAAGTGGATGTCGAAGTCAATATAATGTCCCCTGGAGTCATGGAGACAAGATTGTGTGTGTGTGTGTGTGTGTGTGTGTGTGTGTGTGTGTGCGTGTGTGTGTGTGTCTTTAGTCAGTTGTCATCTCTACACTTTCTGAACATTAATGCTGTATGTTAACTTTTAATATGTTTAATATTAGAACAATAAAGATCTCTTCAGTAATGTCATCATGCTAAAGTCACTGTAGTAAGCACAGGAGCAGTTCATTTACATGCAAAACCAATATTATGTGCATGCTACATTAACTTAAATTAAAGAGACATCACACCATTACGCCTATGCTACTGGTGTTCAAGTCTGTGAATGCCTGTTATTATCTTAGATCTTTATAGGACAGTATGTGGGCCTGTGTGTACACATATGTGCAGGAGGATTCTGAACAAAACCAGTGCAGCTACAGAAAACTCCCATAGGACCACTACCAATTGCATCCATGACGGTTACATGGTTAGTTGTATTACAGCTCTCTATTACAGATGGTTGAGCGCATGCATTGTGAAGTATATATATGTTGCTGAACCCTTTTTCTTAGCTCATCCTTGCACTGCAGAGGCCATTCGGGGGCCTGTTGGTGGGTTGGTAATTGAGGATGTGGGGGTTAGAGACGAAACCCCTTCGGGAATCCCCAACAGACCGGCCATTATCCCGTGCTGAGGATTGGGTAGCTGCTCCACTGCTGACATTTCCATTTATATCTGTCACGTTTGGTATCCTGAGAAACAGAAAGAAAATGAGACAGAGAGGGGAAGGAAGGAGGAGACAGTTGTTGTAAGGCTTGTTGATGGCTGTAAACAAAAGTTTGAATTATGTCGATGTGTGTGTGCTCCAACAATAGACTGGGGTTATGGTATAAGTGACTGCTTGTGGGGCAAGCTGAGGTTTCACAGTCCACTCCTTGAGAGGCAGACTGGTAAAATAAATAAGATGAAGCACAGCACTGGTGTATATTCATTGGAGTCAACAGTGGGGGGGCGTCCCAGTGAGACTAGGGAATTGAATTAATAGGACTGGAAGTTGTATGGTTTGTCTTTTTGTCAGTAGTATTTGAAAAAAAATATCTCTGCAGTCATCTGGACATACGGCAGTATTAGAGACCAGTACTATCTCTAATGCATTTAAATTAAATTAAACTTTATGAGTTCTGTAAAGCGTTGGTGTTGCACTGCATGATTCAAGGCATGGGTTATCTTAGTCTAAAATGTGTCCAGCAGCAGGAATGAATGTAGGGTTTATCTGATATTTAATTCGTTGATTTAGACTGTGAAATATTTAAAAAGCTTCATGATTCCTATATGCTCTGACTGCTGCCAATCATCTTCTTATTGCATTGAGTTGTGACAAACCACTTCAGAATAATAGATGTAAGAAAGATGCTGTCATTTCCACCATTATAAAAATATGTGCGACTTCATAGATTAGTTCTGTTAAATGCATTTTGAAGCGGTGATGCTTCAGCGAGTTGTCAAGAAAGAACTGCTTTAGCCGCTAATGGAGCTGGATAATGTTCATTTATGTCTTTAGGTGTTCCGTGCTTACAAATGCATTACCTGCTGTTGGTTTTGTCAATGTATGATTTCTTTGCATTTACATAAAAGCGCTCCCACAGAGACTTTTAACAGCAGGATTTCTCCAACTTTATGTGAAATCTTTTTCATTTGGAGAGATAATTGTGCACTTCAAAGTGAAAGGCAATCATCAGTATAGGGGAAACAATCAAATGAGGGAAGTAGAGGAGGAGAGATAAAGAAATCTATGCAGTGACTTAAGTAGGAGATTGGTGAACCAGTATTTTAAAAAGTAAACTAAAACGATGCACTCAGGGCATCTCTTAGTCCTTTTCTGAAAGTGGGACTGGCTTCTAAAAAGAATAAAAATAAGTATTCCTAAGAAAAAAGGAATAAATAACAAATCCCCCACTAAGATCATTAAAAGGTCTATAGCATTCCTACACTGTAAGAAAACATACACATGTGGAATATTAAATTAAATTTGATTCTAACATTACTTGTGTAAATTAGGCTTTGTTTGTAGTCTGCCCCTTCTTCTCCCTTCAATAATCTTGGTCAACCTGAAGGCAAAAGGATGGAGGGAAGATCACTCTGCCTCCCCAAGGAAGCAAAGGAGGCGAGAGGTCTCACACAAGTAAAAGAAAAAAAAAAAAAACATCCAAACCAAAACAGTCGCAATTTATATGTGCCAGACACCCACAGGTCCTGAACGGGAGGATCTATCCACTTGTCTTGGAGTAAAAGGCCCATGGGATCAGCACAGTGGTAGGATGAATGAGGTGTTGTGCCTGACACCAAGAGATTCGAGTTAATAAATGGTGCGCTTGATCTAGGGCTGGCTGTGCAATTGTATTTGGACAGTCTGATGAATTGGGGACCGGGAGCTGTCCTCACTTTTTTCCTGAACAGAGGTGATAATTCATGTCGGAAGGCTCGGTGTCGTCTTTAAACTGTAGGTTTTTTTCTGTTGGAACAGTAAGAGAGAGCCCCCACACCACTGAGTGGAATACCAATTAGTGCTCATTTGTCAGTGTGCATTTGTAAAACTCTGGTGAAAACTAATTTACTGAAATTCAGTTTGGCCATGAACCTGTAACAATGACAAAAAAAAAAAATTGGTAACTGAAAGATGTGCAACATACTTTTTAAGTCCATTGATCTGAAAGAACTATTACCACTAGATGCCCCTACATCCAAAGTATCTTTCCTTCAGACGTTCATTTACTTGACCTGTGGCATTTTATATTTTAGTAACTTTTTTTCCAGTGAGCTAACTATCTGTTTTTGGAGATAAAAAAAAAAAAAAAAACACGTAATGGACAATCTTCATCTACATCTATGGCAACAAAACAGTTAAGACAAATTACATAAAGAGGCAGTAACCATAGTGACTGTTGCATCAAATAAGGCAACTGCAAGATAAAGAGAACTGAACAAATGTTTACTGAATAAAATCAGACCAAAAACTAACAATAACCACATTATTCAAATAAGATACTAAAATACAGAAGAAGAAAAAAATCCAGTTGTTCAGAAATGTTTGAAATGTTTGTAAAAGATGACAACATAAAGTATATGAAACTCACAGTATATGATTTCTATTTGAATTTGAACAAGGTGAGCATCATATGTAATATTTAATTCAATCTGTAATAAAATATTGAATTAAATGAGACTGAAGCATAATTGGAAAATGTATATTTGTTCGTGCCACATCCCTTCATTTTTTCTTTCTTTGACACTGGGGCCTGGTCTCTCATGCCCATCCCTAACATCATGAAGCTATGAATTGTGGGCTGTTGCCTCAAGCAAAGTCTGCAGTTTTGCAGACCTATATACAGTGTGCACAAAGGACTCAAAATGCCTGCGAGACAGCCCTCCCGCCCTTTGCACAGTGGGACAGCCCTGAGCCCGAGAGTTTCTTTATCTGGAACGTGCGTCAATGTCTGTGAGTCAGTGAGTACAGGCACTGAGACTGGTTAACTGACTTAATCTCTCTCCGTACTTCTGAACTGTATAGGATGGCCTCAGATGCATGAAACTGTGCAAGGTTATTGCTTTGAGGCACATGGTAGAGGAGACCAGATTGTCCCCTGTTTCCATGTTGCCTGAAACGACTAACCACATCTCCATTTCATTTCTCTCCAGCAGGGACAAGGAGTATGTGAAGGACAGGGCGTACTAGTACAGGTATAGTCTCCACAAGGGAAACAAATAAAATATGTGAAGGTGTGAATATTACTGTTTGGTATTTATATGTGCAGAATGTTTCCTCTGCTTGCCAGCAGAAAAAAAGGGGAGGTTGGGATGTTTCTCAAACTTCTGACCTCTCTCTACCTCGTACATCTGGTCAATTTTCCAACTGTTCATTTACTTGACAGTCAACAAAACCAATAGTTTGCATGTTACAGTACCAGCTGCAAACTGCAGCCAAAGTTTTTAAATGACCTTCAGTGTTGCGTAAGTGACATGTCTATAATTTTGCCAAACCATATACAGGCAAAATCACAGCTTCATCTTTGTATTCAGATGCAGCCTCAGTCAGGCTCTGTGCCCAGAATAGCTTGTGAATGGGTGCTAGACAGAACTCAGTATGACTATGACCATGCCAAATTACTACCTGCTTACATGGAGACAAAACATGAAACAGTGCTGCTTGATTTGCGTGTGTCTCATACCGGATGCATAATGCATCAAGAGCATGAATAATTTACATAAACAAGTGGAAGGAATCTGTTTGGTGCTCTGCCAATCCTTTCCTCTTCTACTTCCACCTAAAAGGCTGTCTTTTTCCCTTTGTAAAAAAAACAAAAAAACAAAACAAACCTCCATATTGGAGAGACAGATGGCAGACTGGGTGAAACTGAGTCTCCTATCCAAAATCACACTGTGATGGAAATGGAGGTTGCCATGGAAATCAGGAAGTGGAGCAATTTGTTGGACTCCCCTGAGAGGACATGGTGGTCACTTGGCGGACTCATACAAAGTCATTCACATCTGTAAATATTTCTGTACTTTTGTTAAGTTTTGAGATTAAATAGTGAAACTGGGGGATTGTTTTGATTTGCTGTAAATGTCTGTGGGACTATACATTCCATCTTACTAATAAGGCAGTAATATAATACACCAGGTTAATAGTATGCAAATGGTGATTACAGAGGTAATAACCTGGTAACGTCTTATTAAAATGAATGAGAAAATGGTAATATTAGGGTTTAATTTCTGTAACAGGGTAAAATAGGGTAAAACAAGAGTACAATTATGTGCAAGATAATAAAGGACAGTAATATGGTAATAATGAGGTAATTATTCTGCTATTAAATTCAAGTAATAATGGGATAATTTTAATGTTTAATTTATTAATGGAGGTAATAGGTGATAGTATGTTGATTGAACAGGGCAATTTTTTATCAATATTAAGTAATATTAGTTTGATGTTTTCACAGTTACTTGTAGGATAATATCAGCATAGTACCTTCACCTTCAGAAAAGTGCTGTCACGTATATCTAATCATGAATCAAAGCTGGAAAATTCTAATGTTGTTAATGCTATCACCCCATTATTACTGACAAAATATTACACTGATACAACCTGATGCGCCTGTTGTTACCCCATCAATACCACGTTTTGCCCCATGAGAAGAACCCCTGCACACTGTCTCGCTTACTGCTGAAATATTTATTTGATTAGAATATTTTGGATGGCACAACCCTCATCAGGTATATGGGCAGCATCACAACATACTCTATATACAAATAGCAGCTGCCTCAATTATCCACTTATCTAATAAGAAGACTAAAGAGACTGGTTTGACTGATGATCATCTTGAAGCATATCTGTTAATATTACCCAAAATAGTTGACTATCCCTTTAGCTTTACTATTATTGCACTGGAATGTGAAGTGTGACTGAAATATCTCATATTTGGTCAAACATAGTGTGTGACTTAATGAGCTCATAAGATAAATTATTTTACACATCTGCCCTGTGCTTAACAACACTGTCAGGTTCCTTCATTAAAGGCTCTTAACTCTCACAAGTCCTTGCCTGGAAATGAAAACACTGACTTGCAAAGGAAAAACCCACAATAGAGCACTCTGTGAGTGGAGCTTATGAAGGGCTGTCTGACCTGCTGTTCCCAGAGCTGTTTTCTTTCCTAACCTGTGATACTGATCTTCAGTTCGTGCAGCAAGTCATGTTCAAATGTGGTGATAGGCTTTCAGGGGAATGATGGTGGTGGTGATGGAGACAGATTTCACATTGGGTGTATTTTTAGTCAGGGACATGTAACACACATGTTTTCCCTCCTTCGTCTGAAGTGCCATGCAATGTCTGATTTTAATCAGAGGCTGGTTCGCTGCTTGGTCCTGCAGTCATTGGCTCCCATTAAGAAAAAAACGAAGACAGAAGACAAGTGTTGAATATGTTCTGTTGCTAGGAAACTGAAACATCATCATGACAACACTGTGTTTCAACATTATTCGGTACATAGAGTGTGGGGGTTTATGTTGATTTATGCACATGCCACGCCTGTTCATTTGATTACATTTAGCTAAACGGTCATTGTGTAATGCCCCAAAATTGGTTACATTTTCATTTTGATTATATAATGATTACTGCAGTGCGGCACAGTAATGTCATTCTTAAGTGCTTCACAGGTGTAACATTAGGCAAATTAGGAACAATAAAAACTTAATTAACTTGCAAATATCATCAATCATTAATCACCAACAAATATTTTCAAATCAGTATTTTAGCTCTTGTGTGTGACTTGTTGGCAAAGTTTGAATTTTAATGCTCCTGTCAGCCCACACTTCATCCCACTTCTGTCAATATTTGCTTTAATGTTATAGTCTGCACACCCTCTGTATATTTGCACCACATGCAGTGTCTTTATTTAGCAACTATCACCATTACTGTAGATTTTTGCCACCCACACTGAAAAGAGTGAAAATGTATTTTCAACTGAAAAGGACTCAGGGCCCTCTTTAAGATGCCTGTGTTATTGTTGGGTGCATATATATCTGTACTGCCAACATTCATTATTAGTTGTTCCCAAATATGTGCACAAAGGAAGACATAGGTAGACCACTCTAATATGTAGAAAAGAAAAAGAAAGCACACAGCTGTGGCTTAATAGAAAACCTGTCTGTGATTGTCGTGTCAAGATAAGAGGAAAATGCTGCTTCACATGTTTTCAGTGCTCTGGATGTTTTTGTGTTCTGTGTTTACTGCTTATTATTCACCTGTCATTCACAACAGCATCCTTGTGAACAATGATCCATTTAATGCCAATGAGAAAATCGGCCTGGGATTTATTGTGGCAGCCTTCCATGCAGATAATAATATTTAAGATTGCACACAGATTATAAACACATTGTGAGTAAAAGGAAATCACAATGGACTTTACTCTGAAAAGAGGATACTGTGAGGTTCTCCCTTTCAAAGTCAGAGACGCCCATGTCGTTGGAATCCGTGTGGATTTTCAAGGCCTCAAAGACCACTGCTCGTTCTTTCATCCTGCTGCAGTCATATGTTTCCTTGGAAGCTTTGTTGATGTTAAGTATGAGGTTCACCACATCTGTCAGAAAGCCACGTGTCTTGCTGTGTAATCATCTTTCTTTGATGATTCAATTTGCACGTGGATTGACAGCATCCAGACACAGCCGGAAAGATGAATGGCATGCTGTGCTTTCAGTTTACCAGATTACTTCCTCATTTTTGTGCAGAAACAGATGGTCATAGTCATATATGGTTCTTATCACCAGTTTATAGTGGAGAACACAGTAAGCTTGAGATCATGATGATGGGCGTGATGGGTCATGTATTTCCTGGACAATCAGCTTCATAAGCCTTGCCTGGAGCTATGAGCTTCAGAGAGCCTCTGTATCACCGCTGGGGATGTTCTAAACTCCTCCTGCAGCTTGGGGATAATGGTTTTACTGTCCCTCTACATTTATCTGATTAGATATGCAAAGCGTGTGATCATACTGCACATTTGGCTCCAGTGGGTATCTCAAGGCTGTGCTCTGCTGCCGGACTCGTCAAAGAAAACCTCTCTCTCACAAGTGCTTGGGGGTTTCATGGATGGTTGGAGCTTTGGGTCATCCTTGCACTTTCATTCCCATCTCTAACGTCCATCTGGTGCCCGCTGATGTGAGAGCTGTGGGTGTGGAGGCACTCCGCAGGTGCATGTCTGAGTGCCAGTTTAGACAAATCACGGCAGGTAGCCATTACAGCCACTTGTCAGCTTGTTAGATGCTGGCATGATGGGACAGCCCACATGTCCAGTTTCAGTGCTGCTCACAAATGGCACTTATTCCAGGCGGCCATGTTGGAAGGGATAAAGCAGATACAAATGGCCTGCTGACACATTATTGACATGTGGCTTCATTTTATCTCATATGGAGACACACACGGGCGTGCAGTGTCATGCACTCACACCTACTGCTTTACATCTACATCAATACTTTTTGTGGTCTTTGTCCACCGTTGATAGTACAAGTTTAAGCATGTGGTTTTCCAGCCCAGTATCCAGATTTACTTCCATATTGGAAGATTTTGTACTTCACTATTTACATCCAATGCCAACATTCAATGCCAGTGCAGGAAGCACTGTGCATTGCATGTATCAAGACAGAGGTGAGTGTCTGGGCAGGGCATGACCATGTAAGTAATGGCATAAAAGGGACACTTGACATTCCAGCTTGTGCCCAAAATGCAACATGTGAAAGGCATCATGGCTCCACATTGGACAATGGTGCCGTCCATGAATATCAAGCTGCAGTTGTCCTCAAAAGCAAAAGCACAGCTATATACTGTAATTAAGCTCTTTTCCAAAAAGTGCAGAAAGTGATGAAAATAAATCTTAAATCAATCCAGCACCACACTGAAGCTAATTTGCTGTTGCTTAGCAGCATGACAGGCTGACTAGTGGGCAGATATGTTCTGATGGGTAAGACAGGTGTTCAGGGCGTTACAGCAGTCACGGCATGAAAACACAAAGGAATCAATCACAGTTTCCAGGTGATTAAAGGATAGAGGAGCTCTATTTTTGGAGAGTTGTGTAAATCACACCTGCACGCCTGTTTGTTGCGAGCTAGACTAGTCAATAATGACTCAATTAAAGTTTAAAAATATGAAAGTGTCAGATTGCATGTATGCGTGCATTAGGAATGAAAAAACCTCTGCCAGTCAACTCTGTACTTGTTTGTCAGGCTAATTAAGATGACACTTTCTACTCCTAATGATCTAATGGAGATTATTACATTTTCTCATTTATCCTTCCATAAATTCTTCTTGTATGATCTTCTAAAGCTGTTTAAATATAGTTAGTCCAACAAATAGGATGAAAGAAAAAGCAAATCGCATTATTTCATGCAGACAGAAGAGACGACACCCTGGCAGAGAATAAAATGACATCAGGCCACAGAGCAGACTCAAAGGAGAAATAATCTGATTTCATGAATGAAATATGAGACAGTTGGAATGAGCAAAGACAAACATGTCAGAAAGCGACATAAAGAGAAACAAACTGAGAGATGGTAAATGGAAGGACTTCACAGAGAAGACAAACTAAACCTAAGAGTGACTTCGTCAGTTGAGTTGCCTTTGAGAGTGTTGTTAGAGAGTCATGGGAGGAGGCATCTTGGGGTTAATTAAAGCCTCTAATCACATTAAGACGTAGAGGTTGAGAGGGGGCTGACAGCAGGGGCTGAATATGCCACTTTACACTCATTCGGCACGCTCGCGGCCCATTTACGTCCCTCTCTAAGTCGATCAAGCTGTCATTGTTCTCTCTCACTGGGCTGTACTCGCCTGTCACTCCTGTTATCACAGCATCAGGTGCTGTAGAAAGAGCAACTACCTCCCAGCGTGTGGATGTAGACTCAAGCAAGCGAGCACTTAACATCTTACACTACAGCCAATACATCATCAAAGTTTGCAAGAATTCTGATTGGATGAAATCTAATTGATTATTGCTGAACCCCTCCCCCAAACAGTGATTGTCCAAGCATCTGGAGTTAGGCACAGCAGGTCTGTCAAGCTGTGGATGCAAACCTTAGCATGTCTGGCTAGCTAGCTCACACATCCACTACTGTATATAGTATCCCTGCTGTTTGGGTGCTGATAATATAAGTGTAGGCTAAAGTTAGCAGCTCTTTATAGGATTTGGGGAAGTTCAACTCATGATCCAAGATGGTATTATGTTTTCAAACACAATGGTAAGTCCTCATTCTGAAAACCATTACTCTTATAACAATGAAACTTTAACATGTACAACTAAACTAAAATCTAATTAAAATCCACTTTGCTCGTCCAGATAGGCTTAGGAAACTCTGTTTGTTAGAGTGAAATAACAGTCTGCTCTTGCATTCTATCATAATTACGAGACAATGGCTAACTAGCTATTTTCTCAATACAAGAATTTCAGCTGACAGGGATGCAGATTTTTAGGTATGGCCTCCGTCTTTTAGTGTGATATACTCTAGCCACTCAACTGCATATTTAAGACTATGTTTTTCATTTTAAACTGTGTGAGCAGGAGACATTAAAAAATTAGCCAGGGACAACATTTTCAACCCGCTCATTAAGCTAAACATTATATTACATAGCAATCTAGCCATAGCTGATAAAATCTGCTCACAACTGTTGTCATTTCAGACAAAATGGTTGCCAGGTAGAAATGAGAAGCGTGACGACAATAACTAAAGAGAGTGAGGCTTATTGTAGCAAACAAACAATTCCAGCCGCTGCCATTTCTTTTGCCAGTTGTCATACACTGTACCTGACTTGACACCTTACTGGTGTCACTATGTGCCCACTCCAGTGTGTCAACAATTAGGTCTGTAGCACTTATGCAAACATGCATGCATTTAAAATTTGTTAAATACGATTCTAATTGTATTCAAATGTACAGTGGACAATGTGGTCACACTGGCTTAATGACAAAATGAAGGACTATGTTGATATAAAATACCAGCAAGCATCCTAAATTCTTCTGAGTTTTGATTGACAGTGTTGTCCCACAATGCAAAGCACAACAAAAATAGCTACTCCCAGCTGGGAAAAGGTGAAAAAAAAGCATGGACAGTGGAATGACAGCTCTAGTGACAGTTCAGAAAACACACTAAGACATTTTTGGAAAACAAACATTTCAGCTTTTGAGAGAGAATTCTGCATTGACAGTAGTGGACTTAAGCTACAGTTTGATTGATGTCTTTCAGTGAATACCCACTGAAATCTTGTATAATAATCCTGAAAATAGTGCACTATTATGTTAATAGTATATACTGCGGAGGAGAGGTCACTCACAGGGACTTTGACGAAGCTCTAGCCTGCTAGAAGACAGAGAGGGTAAATAAGAATGACAAATAGTGTGAAGGGGTAATAAGATAAAAGGAGGTGATTGCCAGGTTGTCAGGAAAAAATATATTTTAAAAATTACCCTTGCTGTTACAAAACGAATTGGTGGTTGAAAGGAGTGAGGTATGTCACAAAGATAAAATGCGAGCAAAAAGGTTTTCAGGATGGTGGGCAGGAAGTGAAAAAGCTTCAAAGGAAAAAAGAAAGGTGAAAAAAACATGCCACTTGTCATATCTTTTCAAAAGAGAGAAGCCTGCTCAGAATCATTAAGTCAAAACTGACTGAATTCCCTCCAAATGCACCAAAATGAATCGAACCAAATGTCCACCCAGAGGCTTTCATTTGCCTGAATTCAATTCTGGAAATCAGCTTTGTATTTTGAAGCACGAAAGAAAAAAAAAAAAAAAAACAACTTATAAGGTGGTGTTTCAGGATTAGTCCTTTGAAAGCAGCAGACATTTCATGTTTCCAAATAGGTCTAAGCTTTATATTCCTGTTGATATGGGCCATGTATCCACCTCTATAATGGACTGGTGGTGTTTCTCAACTCATACTTTATCACTGACAGACCAGACAGCATTTACCTAATAAAAGCCTGCATGACAAAACCAAGTGAATACAAAATGCACTGCAGTCTTGATAATGAAAATTGTTAGTGCAAATGAGAAAAGCCCAGAGGCACTATTTCAATTTCAAATATAATTCCACAAGACATATAAAAAGAACTAAAAGGAATATTAATTCATCATAAAAACCAAACCAGGCATCCTTCAAACAAATCAATTAAAGGAATACACTATTATTGATTTTTCTTTTTCATTTTCAGACTCCTTGTTCATGTCATCGAGAATCCTTAATGGCAATGAAATTAAGTGCGAGAAATCAAAAGGCAAATGTGGAATTTTGATTTAATGAGCACTACGTACACAGCTGTAAAAAAAAGATATTTCTTTGCACACAGTGTTTTGATGGCTGTGGATACATAGGATTAGTCAACAAGTATGAGAATTATGATTACAGAGCATACACCATTCAAGCATAAAAAATACTATTTTATATGTGTGGTCTCAATATATTTTAGATTTTAGTGCTGCTCTTGCATTAAGTTGTAAAAAACAGACCAAAAAATTGAAAATTTAAGTCAGTACAGAGGCTGACTTTAGTTCACACTCAAGCGCGATAAAACTCGATTCTACAATTTCCATAAAAACTCTGTGTCATCCTCAATGGAGAATCTACCTGTCTTCTTATAAACTCCATGCCCCTAGTTCATGACCAGGCTTTTTATAAATCTGGTACAAGCTGGGCAGTAATAGCTGGGGTGGCCCTTTAATATATTCACTATAACATTTCTTATTAAATTTGTGTAAGTGTTAAAAAAAGACACCTCTGGGTCCCAGAGAATATTCACTTTACAGAAATGTGATGACAACAGTAACTGAGGAATAGTATTAGACAAACCATGTACAGTACTGTGTAAAGAGACTGAAAACCACTATACAGAATAGTCAGCATTCATATATAAAAACAAGAAGACGATATAACTTTCATTTGATTTCTCTTTTATTATTTGTCAGTCACTGGCATTCAAACCTATCCAGAATCCTTGCTGGATAAAAAATGTAGCCAATAAACTTCTGGTTTCAAGTTCTGCTCTTGAAGTATCTCTGCTCTGATCCTCAGAGAATTTAAATGTCAGCTGGTTTGTCTGAACTCCATTTTCTCCACTAAAAGGGCTGGTTCACACCTCTAGCTGTTCCCTGAGGCTTCAGTTTAAATGTGCACAGAGAGACAGGACAAAGAGGAAATGAGTGAGAGGGCTGATGATGCTTCAGCCAAAGTGACAGGAAAAACTGAGCTTCAAGGGTGAAATAACCATGAAGATGGATAGCTGAACAAATAAAATAAAATAAAATACTTTGAAATAATGTTGAGCCTGTGTCTTTAAAGGTATATGACAAAATATAATCAGTGTTACGTATAGTCCAGATTTGAGTTAGAACTCTTCAAAGGCAAAACTTTTCTATCTTGTTTCACAGTGTATGTGGTACAGTACACACACTGAGGGAAATATACTTGAGATGTCATGTTTTTATGGCTTTTTTTATTGCTTGTCCTGAATTTAATTTATGCACATTTGCTTTTTTTCCACGTATCCTTGGGATCTCTCCTAGAATTTAATAAAAAGTTGTGTCTGATCGGCTGCACAACATGGGTTTGCAAAGATGGTGCCATCTGTGAGTATGATGGAGTTTAATAAATGCTGATTCCAAAGTATGTTGTAGACCCAGTATAAAAGAACTGGCTCACAACTTTATTACTAAGATTTGTATTTTATTCCTGTTTATTTCTTTAAATTTTTAGGCAATTCAGGGGCACACTAGGTTTATAGTGTTATAGTAAGGTGCAATCTCAAGTTTCAAAGTGATTCACACAGCATAGTGCAAGATCACAACATAACAGGTTTTTCTTTCAGTAAAACATCTATGTTGGTGTCTCTCAATAACCACATTAAAAATGAAAACACGCACACGCACACACACACACACACACGCACACACACACACACACACACACACACACAAATCATAAGCAGTAATCATGCCATGAATTTGCATGTGGACTGCTAAGGGCAGGGAAATGCTGGGGGCTATGATCAAAAGCAGAGAATGAATGCATGTTCTTCAACACACCTGGTCACCACACTGTAGAGAGGCTTTGAAATACAAACCAGCATCCATGTTACTAATGAGGCTCATCTAGCTCACAAACATGAGGTGAGGTTTGTGGACGATGAAAAGACTAAAGACAGAGACAGAAAAAGATCAGTTTCCTTTCTTCTTCTGTATTGGCTCCACTTCTTTTCCCATGGGAGTGGGAGATTTTGTGGGCAGGTGAGCCTCAGGGAGTGTCTCTGGGGGTGCACAACTACACGCTGGCTTCAAGGAATGAAAAGTGACTTGAAGCAGACGATGAAGCAGATAGGCAGACCACAGTATCCCCAGGAGGTGGAACATTTGAAAGTAGAATTATACCTAAAGGTCATTCTTTAATTGAGACATATTACAGTAACAATGGTCTCTCAGCAACTGTGAATTAGCCACATGGTTGTTATGGATTACTTGAAAGTCACCTTGAAGTATGTCAGTACCACCCTGCCTCCTGATTCTTCCACTGCCATGTGATTATCTTGATTTTTACCTTGATTTTGTATATTGATTTCAGAGTCTTTCCTTTTCTAGATTTTAGTTTGTCTTTTGGCTCGATTTAACTTAATTTCTAGCTTATTTGGTTCGGTGTTAACAAAAAAAGTTTGACTTGATGTTAGCTTACTTTCAGTTTGATATTAACTAGGTTTTAGTTTGGTTGTTGGCTGGATTTTAACTTGATTTTAAGTTTGTTTTAGCTTGGCTTTAGCTTAATTCTACAGCTTGCTTTTGGCTTGATTTTAGATGGTTTTTAGCTTATTTTTAAGTATTTGATTTTTATTGATTTGATTTTTTTGATTTCTTATTTTTGGGTCAGTTATAGCTTGTTTTTAATCTTGGCTTTTTGCTTAATAAAGACATTAAAAAAACATCAATTTTACATACTGTTGGCTGCCGACATTGCCGACATTGCTTCAGTTTACTTTACGTTTTGTCATTATTTGGTATTCCTGAAGGCACAGCTGAGTTAAGGGTAATTCATACATTTATATTTCATAAAATGTTTAGAGCAGATGAATATATTCTGCAGGGCATTTACGGTACAACTAAATAATTTATTCATGCTAGATTTTGTTTGTTTGTCTGTTTGTTTTATCATTTTCATTGTGACCACATTTGCGCTGCATTTTCCACTGTCCCTGAAGTAATCTTGTCATACTGTGTGATCATATTTCTTGCAGAATACTAAATCATCTTCTAAAAAAGAACTATATTACTAGCTTACATCTAGTGTTTTAATTGTTGACTCACTTGTCACATTTGTAAGTCTCTTATGTGTTTATCTCTCAAGGTCAATGAAACAAGTTGAAAAGCAAAAACATTTTGCAGCTGGATGCCACTTATAACGTCTGCCAGATAAAAGCAAAAAACCCCAGCGGCTCAATTTGCGGTCGTCTGTGAAAATGAAAAACTCCAAGTCAAAAGGGAAGAATAACTTCTGATTTGCTGAGTGTAACTGCGTGTATCTTGATTCAAAATGTCACACTGCCGCGGGCTGCCAGCATCCCATTTCCTTCTCTGCACTGCATGTGGTCACTAGAGTGGCTTTAGGGACAAGTTAAAATAGTGTGGACACTTTTCAGAGAAGTCAAAGAACTATAAAAATTGTGTTATACATGCATCAGTACTGGTGCTGGTGCTTTTAAGCCCTCTGATAGGATGTTCTAAGGTTACACAGAGTCAGGCAAAAATCCAGCTCTGACGTGTGATGGTCTCCTCAAGCCCTTTATAGGTGATGGTGGGCATTAGAGGGAGCTGTTAAGGTAAGAGAACACCTACATTTCCTCTCAGCAAGCATTTTTTTTTTACAATAAAATGTTAACAGGGTCCAGATCACAGTGATCGCCCATCATTACTTTCTATAAAGATATAAGATTTTTTTTCCTAGTCTAGTGAGAGCACAGAACATACATTGACAAGAGTTCTAGTTGTTCCCTCTTATCTCTGCCAAGGACTAGGTGTTTGTAATTCTGTTTGTTTGTTGTTTAGCAAGACATCTGAGGTCAACAGATTGCAATGACATTTCTGTGAAGCCTTTGAATCCTTTTAAATACAAAAATATTTTAAATGATTTCTTAGAATTGTGAGATCAGCGTTTTCTTCTGAACAAATGATTCCATATACTTTTCAAGTCCTGCAGCATGCTCCATCAGCT
Organism: Lates japonicus; assembly: GCA_033238685.1. Lineage (NCBI taxonomy): Eukaryota > Metazoa > Chordata > Actinopteri > Centropomidae > Lates > Lates japonicus. The sequence goes on along the minus strand of BRZM01000038.1, from coordinate 4,566,967 downwards.
CACTAAGTCAGACATGTGTCTTCTCCTGTTTGGATAAGGAAAAGCTCATTTTAAGTGAATTCCAGGAGAAATTTTTTGCTTATGTGTTGTCATCGTTCTTTTTGCTGTGTCACCTCCTGTCAGCCTGCCTTATCTATTTCTTTAGACAATAACTTCCTTTATTTCCCAGACTGATTTTCAGTCACTTCTATCCCCTTCCAGTGACAGTATTGGAGAAAAACAAAAAAGAAACCAGACTCAACTTGTATCATGTTTTGTAGCTACATTGCATTATGGTCAATTGAATCTCTGTCATTAAAACTAGTAACTAGCTAATCTTATACCAGTGACTTAAATGGGATTCTTCATACTACTGTAGGTAGTACAAGGCTACTTTTAGAGGAAGGTCTGCATGTGCAAAAATCAGATTCCATTCACACATGCTGCAAACTGCCAAACCACTTGGTGAGATGCTACGCTCACACTGGGCTCAGAATTACTTGTGGTCTGGAAGTCAGACCTCTAAAAACACTTTTAGTGCAGAAACATGATGACACTACTAACCACACAGCAGGCTTCGTAATTGAGATCTCACTCAGAATCTATGATGCCATGAACAACATTAGCTCCTGCAGAACAGAGGAGCTGCTGCCATTCCGTTTTTTTATACTCATTGTCACATCTTCTCTCCTTTGCCTTGCCCTGACAGAAATATAATGAAAGCATTATTCCCGTGGAATGTTCCAAACTGAATCAAATGCTGCACTTTAAGTACAATTCTGAATTACCTGTACTTTACTAAAGTATTTTAACTTTATGCTACTTGTTATTGTTACTCTTCTACATTATTTGACAGCTGTACTAGTTACTTTGCAGATAAAGATTTTAAAGTATATAAAATGAGTAAAACAGGCTTTAACACAGTCAACTACAACACTAAAATGCAGCAATACATGCTACTGCATCATAGTTAATAACCCAGTATTATATACAATAATGTAATATTTACAGAACCCATTGCGGAGCATTTTTAAAGAACAAGATCTTAATACCTCCACATCTGAGGAGCACCAAAAAGCCTTCACATCTCACCTTGGACCAGGTTTTCTTGACTAAATTAGCCCTTTGTGGCTAACCTTGGTCAATGCTCAGAACCTGCAGCTGCTTCACAGGTGCGATGTCCAACACCATGAGAAATGTGAAAAGGACTAAAACGATTTAGATATGATAGAAAATGTCTCATCCAGCTGCATCATCTGTCTCTTGTATGTCCTCCTCCTAATGTTAATGATTGTTGAATGCTGATGAAATATCGGGATCATAAACTGGAGCTTGAACTTTTTCAGAGGCAATCACATCTCTGAATCGTACATGTTTTGAAATAGTGAATATTTCTCTGCCATCAAAAACAATGTATTGATGAAACATTGCATCATTAAGTTGTGAGGATTATCCCTGAGAAATGAAATGAACAAAAAGAACTAGATATACAGCGTACATAACAAGTTGCTGTTTTGAACAATGCTAAATTATTTTTTATCTTCTTTCCTGTGAATACATGCCACATGGCCTCAATACTAATGAATCAGTAATAAAACAAGAGCTCATGGTGTTATGAACAACATATTCCAGAGAGCATAAGTGAATGTGCCAGTTTCTTGTGATTGCTATGCCTTAGTATAGGCCACTGGGAGCAGATAAGTTCTGGGTGAATGAATGAGTGACTGAAGAGCCACACTAACCCTGGATCCATAGAGTGCTTCGCATTTAAAAAACCTTACAGTAGATAACTATTTCAGCCTGAGCCTGATATATTTTCCTCTCTAAATATCACTCTAGAACAAAAATATACTATAGCCCCATGTGGCTGCTGATAATACACTAGTACTTAACAGTTTTATGTCAGAGTGCATGTCTATCTAAACCTATTACTGGCACAGCACACCGAGATGCAGCAAAGAGAGTTCAGATCCCTCACCTGGGAAGCTCTAATGACCTTAGAAGTGGATGGCCAGTCTCTCTGCAACTATAAAAAGATTTCAGTGAGGCTACACTTGTTTGGCTGAGATAGTAGCGAGGGGGGAGTCACAGCTGCGAGCCCTGACTCTGCATGCTCCACCAGGGGGGTCAGGCAGCAGGCACAGAGTCCATTAGCACATTACACGGCCCTCTCAGCCAGGAAACGAGAAAAAGCCATTGAACATCCCATTTCACCCCGCCACACAGATTAGAGTGGTCCTAATGCAGCTGCAATAAGGTACGCTCCTCATGAGAGGGAGCGGAGGAGAGGGAGAAAGGAACAAGAGGGTGAGAGCGACAGAAAGAGAGAGAGAGCGAGCGAGTGAGGGGGAGGAAGGCAAAGAGAATATAAGGAAGAGAAATGAGGAAGTAAATGAAGTGTGCACCAGTGATGATCATTCTCTTTGATGGTGTATCGGTATAGCATCCAATAGAGCGCACATTCATTAGGAACAGAGAACAGAGTGCAGATTCTCTCCATATGCCTGGTGAAAGGAGGCCAAAAGTTAAGATAACAGAACCTGACGCAGAACATATTACTGTTAATCCTGCTTTATCAGCACATTAGTGCAACTCCAAAAATGTCGATCTTGTCTTTTTATTTATAGTCCCTCTGGTAACACGTCTGTGGAAGAAAAGGAAAAAAAAGGCACATTTCCCTGTGGGCAAACTGTGTTGAACATGTTCCCTATATGCTTCAGTTGAATGGTAGGGCATTGTATCCTTTTAGTACTTTTTTGTTATTGTTTGTGGGTTTCTGGGCCATTGCAAGTGCACCAAGCACGTGTCAATGCATTTGCTGTGTATGATGAATTGGCCAGCGTTCCTGGTTCTCAGAGTTTGGAGTGAGGATTACAAAAAAAAAAACCCTCAACGCTAAAGGAGAGGCTTCTAAATGACTCTAAAGTGCTTTATTTGCTTGTCATAAACCACATATCACCACTGCCATCGCTGACTTACTTACTCCCCTCTTCCTCTTCCGTCCTCTGGGTTTAGTTTGTCCTTTGATTTGTTTTCCTTTCACACACCGTAATGAACATTTGTGAGAATACATAAAAGGGTAGTTGCATACTTTTATCTCCAAGGCAGTCTAATATCAGCCAGAGGCTCGGTATTATCATGCCAGCGATAATGCAAACTGCCTTGGAGGCAAATGAAAGCAATCCATTTAATAAACTTTTTTGCAATTTGTGTGCATGAGTGTGTGTGCCCGCCAAAGCTTCATCAAAGAATAGACTTACAAAAGCTTTCACAATGTGCGCCTCCTTTATAATTTGCTTGAAATTATTTAAATAATATCTCTTGCTCTTCTTGCCTTTCGTTTGGCGCTCATATCAGATGATGTTGATGGAGGGGGATGGGGCTGAGGGGATTGAAATACAAGTGGAAGCATGTAGACAACTCATCTCTCTTTGCTTTTTTTGTTTTTTTTTAAAGCATTATAAGAGGGGGAGAGTGAAACAATTGAAAGCAGCAGAAGGGAGGGTTTGTGGCGCACAGTGGCGATTCATTAAAAATGATTTGTAAGCTTAGTCAAATTCCCCCGCTATCTATCCCTGCAGACATGAAATGCCTTTGGGTATATTACAGACACAGTGGGAGGGATGTGATATATTGGATGCCCTGTCCAATAGATCCACAGATGGACAAACAGATAGACAGGGAAGCATCAACAGCCTATAATCACTTCTAATATACCCCTGCCTGTCCATGATATGAAAGCCTGGAGTACATGCAGAGGTATGAAAATGTCCAATATGCGAGCATACAACCATCAAACAGGGTTGTATTCCTTAACCCTTTGCCCAGCCTCTCATAAATAATCCTTTCTGTGATATGCTAAAAAAAATGTTAATCATAATGTTTGTCTTTCCAGTGAGACCTCACCGTTTAATCATGGAGGAAAACATATTTGGCCACCGTGTCATGCCAGTAATTTCATCTGGGGACGCTGTCATAGTCTTTATGCTAATATTCCATTAAATTAATCAGTGTGCTGTACTACGTGCATGCAGGATATGTTGCTATAGTGACCACTTGTCTTACCTAATTTGTGGCTAGTATGGACATTCTCTAATTTGTCACATTGTCTGAGCAATAATAAATTAAGTGGGCTAACTATCGAGGTGGACAAACTAACTTCTAAGTCTGAAAATGTAACAAGAATGTGGTTCTTTCTTCACAACACAGCAAGAAAGAGTAAAACACTGCAAAAACCTTGTCGAAGGTTGTTTCTTTCTGTGTATGCGTGTGTATATCAGGGTGTGTATGTGCACACTTAACCGAGAGTTGCTCCAGCCTCACCTTCACATCTCCGGTGCATTTCAAATCTAGCACACAACAGAAGTTGACATTTTCTCTCCTAAATTTATCTCTCTGCGCAGAGACTCCCGCCTCTTGTTCCAGACACAGAGCACCGGAGGCTCATTCATTTCTGCAGAAGTCTGTCAGTTCCCATAACATGCCCCCTATGATTTAGCTGAAATGCCAAGCAATGGCAAAGGTAGTGCAGAAACACCTCCTTTGTTTTAATCATAGACTTGTCAGATGGAGAACATTAAAACAAAACTTTGAGGGCTCTCTCAGTTATGCTATGTCCAGCTGAAATGTATGGGACTTTACAGGAAAATCTGTCTTTGGAGAGCAAAAATGTGTCAGCAGTTTTACCGTATGAGGCTCATGCACACGAATCTGTAATGATCTCCCGTGGAAGACTGATTTCCTGCATCATACTCAAAGTAAACACAACATCTGCCTAATAGGAAAATAAAAGTTGCAGTTAAAGTGAATGGTGTTTCCTATAAGATGGCAAATTATATACACCCAGCACCAAATTTCAGTCTTCTGACAACTGTAAAGTATCTGCAGTGAAATAGAAGTTTTATACCTGCAATTATCTTTTGATTTATTGCTTGAATTACATTTCATGAAACACCCCCCTGATTATTTTGCATTCATCTGTGAACACTGGTTTCATGCCAACAAGCCTGTAGTGTTCAATATTTAATATACACTATTAGTATTGTAATATGCTGAATTGAGCAAGAGCACAATAGTGAAAAAAGTCAATCAATTAAAGCTATTTCAAGTCATTGATTCCATTACTCATTTACTTGCCCTACAACATAAAAAAATGTGTATTCAGACTATGAATAGAATAATGCACATTATTGTGAGGAGCAAGGCAAAGACAAAGAAGACATGTGACACCACTGTCAGGTGAATGACTTGCATCAGTAGCAGTTCCTCTGAGAAATGTCTGTTTGTAATGGAAAAGCATCTCTTAAAGGCAGCTTCTGCAAAGGCACAAAGACCCAGACAGGAGGGATAGACAAGAAAACAAAACACATCCAACCCTGATGCCAAAAATGCTGCCTCTTATAACATCCTATTCTAAACACATTCTAACAGACACTGTCAATCTCTATCTGTCACTCAGAGGAACCAGCATTTATGTGCCTTTTACTGGCTATTGTGGATATTTTGGCAAGAGGGAGAGAGAAAACACAGCATTTGAGATGAAGGCAGAGGTGTGCTTATATCCTTACATGTATTCGCAGCTTATATAAACACTGGTGACACGCAGCATGTGAAGACAACAAGCTGATTTAAGCAGTCAATTTGGTTGACAATGTTCTGCTGTTTTAAAAATAGCCTTACACGTAAAGCCATATAAATGGCTTGGCTTGTCCTGGGCTTGTACATCTAGCCTGTTCAGCTTTTCACAGCATAATGGAGCGAAAATTGCCTCTGCCTGCTCAGGGATGAGGATTTTGGAAGGCAGGAGTAGAGTGGGACGGTGTTGACATAAACAGACAAACAAGCAAATATCATGTTATTTTTGGCCTGATTTCTCAATATCAATATTGTGCCAATTTGGGAAAATACTAAGAATAACTCTAGTGTCTGATAAATATGACGCACACACATAAGTAGCCCAAGCCTCAAGTGTTTTTTGCAAGCATGGCACAAAAACTGCACAGCATGGTGTAACAGATTTTGACAATATGCAGAACTGTGTCAATATTTAAAGTTTGACTCACATTTTTGATAATTGAACCCAAGTGGTTTTACTTATTGGACAAAAGTAAGACATCAAGAGGCACTGTGAATGGAGGCAGCATGTAGCAAAGAATCTGCTTTGAGCCTAATGTCAACATGCTAACATGCTTACAGTGACAATGCTAAGATGCTGAAGCAGAATAAAGCAGAATAACAATAAGCAGAAATAATGTTTACCATCTTTAGGTCTTGATTTAGCATGTTAGAAATCCATTCAAACCATAAATGTGACAGTAGAGAAAATGTGAGAAGATCATCAGAATCATTAGGACTTAAATTTCATGACAATCCATGCCATAGTCGTTGACATATATCAGTCCAGACCAAAGTGGTTCTGTTAGAATGTCTGAAAACTGCCCAAGCTGTTACAGTTTCAGTCCACAGTCCACAAGATGTTATCTCCACCACTGCTGGCCACATTAGCTTGAGCTTTAGTGTTAATGGTCCCCAGAGGATGAATCTTAAAAGTTTAGCTAACCCCATGTCATAGTCATAAGTTCTGGACAAAAGTCTCTACAAATTAAAAGTAATTTAATATAAAATATGAAAGTCTGTTGGAAATATACAGTATACATTCATGCTCCCTCAAGGATATACCCTTTGTATTTTCTCTGTGAGCTTACCTCCTCTGCCACTCTGTGGGCAAAATATCAAATTTGTACACTTGATAATGGGTCATGTATATTTGTTTAGTACATTCATGCTCCCAGAATGATGATCAATTTTGCAGGCCGTCTCTCTGGTGTCACCACCACAAAATGTTTTATCTTTGTATATGTGTCCAACAGTTTTTATAAAGGACATTGGAGCCCTAAGGGGCTGCAACGGAGCTTTGGACTTTTAGTCTTGTTTGTATGTACATCCTGCTCTCTCATACACCAAATTAGTTGGGGTGTGAGTCAGTGCCTGTATGTGTTGTCAGAAATAATGTCGGAGCACTCAGCATCATTTCAGTGATTATCTACGACATACCTGGAGCAGACTGGTGCTGGAATACTGATAACCTCTGACTGTTATCAAACAAGAAAAAAACAACAACACAGATGAATAATTCTCCCCCATGACAGGACTAATGGTTTGGCAGCTGTATTAATCAATCCTCATCTGTCAAAAATGACAGATTTATAATATTCACACAGAGCTGCGCTTTGTCTCTGTCTACTGAACCAAAGATGATATTTAAAAAATTGCAATTGATTTAGTTTTGTACACAACATGCAGACTTCCTAATTATTGATTAGGTACCTTGCATGAACTCTGTTTGATGCATTTTCTATTTAGATTTGATATTGACCTACCACCAGGAAATGTCAAAGGTAAGTAAGCAAGTCAGCAGCTATTTGTCAATCAGCCTGTCTGTCTGTCCATTTCTCTTAGTGTAGAGCAGAAGGACAGGACTGCAAACAATAATGATTTCAAATGACGTAGCAATGGTAATCATCAGCTCCAAATACTACACTGTTAAAATTTTTCCTGTAAAATAATAGCAACCAACTGGCAGCACAGTTGCCATCATCTTACTGTAAATTTAATGGTATCACTGTTGCTAAAATTTACAGTTTACTACTGTTTTTGTAAAAACAGCAAAAAACTTTCTTTTCTGCTTTTACAGTAAAATACTGATGAAAGGATTAGCAGTTTATTACTGTTATTTGTACTTTACAGATTTTTACTGTGAATTGCGGTACATATACAATATAGAATAGAATAGAATAGAATAGATACATGATGCTATATATTATTATTAACTGCTGTCAAAAAGGACTACAGACAGGACTACATTTTTCTAAACCTTGTAATTTGATAAACTTTAAATTTTAAGACAAATATCGCAGCTTCAAAGTGTCTTTTTAAACCATGATTATTTATTAAGCTTATGAAATAAAAAAATTTTTAAAAAACAAACAAACAAAAAAAAACATTTAGGACAAATAAACAGATAGAAAAACAGGGTGAATAACTTAGACTTGACTTAGTGTTCACTGACTTATATATAAGTCCCACTCAAAGTCCATTAATTTCTTTAGTAGACTGGAGACATAAGGGTTGACTGATGTCATCTTTATCTGGGTGATTTTATCTTGTCCAATCTTGGAGCCTCACTCTGGATTTATTCCATTGAACCACCTGAAAAACAAGAGTTGGTGTGAAAGAAAAGTTTACTAATTGAGTATTTTATAAAGCACATATTTCCTCTACCTTAGCCATAGTTAATGTTACATTTTAGTTGTGAGCACAGTACCAGCTGAAGGATGTAAACATCTAACCTTTGAATGGATTCCAGTGAACATGCAGCAGCATCATCTTGGTAGTGAAGACTGAAGGTGTAGGGAGTAGAAAAGACAGCAGCAAGCCTGGACAGAAAAGCTGACTGGACATCGTCCTGAATGACGCACCCCTCAGTGCTGATCATCTCAGTGGTAAATACAGCTTCTTAGTGTTTCACCTGAAACTTGACAAAGAAAAAACCATTTCATATAGATATACTTGCAAACCATGCTCTTTTTTGAATATATACCAATACTCATAAGAAAAAACATGTTCTATAGTCAACCTTGTTGCAAGCAGTTTTATAAGAAAAGTAATTTTCCTACACAGCAACCACTTCACTCTCTCAACCTTCCCACCCGCTTCCTCTGTCCCAGAAAATATATAATACACCCTGGCGTTATGCATGGACCAACACCAAGTCTGACATTTTAATTGAATTTACAGAGAAAGAGGCCTTGACAGCCAGATTCTCTGAACGTGGTGTAGTAACTCCGAGTTGAATTTTATTTCCAATACCCACCTCTGGCTGAGTCATTCAGTCATAATCTCAGTAGCTGAGGGGTGTCATCACTTTCAGCAAAGTGTGAGGAAATTTATTCCTCCATACATAACCCCCTTTGGTCATCCATATCTTTTCACAAAGAGATTAGGCTATATGAGACATGCTAAATGAGGCTTTAATTGAATCGGGGCATTAACAAGAAGCATATGTCCACAAACCTATTTGTTCCTATCAACCCCTTATTTGATTTCATTCAGTTGTAAGTACGTGCTGCTGTAACAGCGGCCGCTCTTTGGACCACAAAATCACAGTGCAGTGAGGAGATGTAAATGTGGCACAGTATAAATGCATAGGTCACCATACTTATACTGCTGCTAAGATCCATTGCACATTTCATTTTATTCATTGCACATTTTATTCTGTTTATTTTATTCTATTTTATTTTATTCTATTCTTATCTTACCTTATTTTTATTTTAATGTACATATGTATAGTGTGTCTATAGTTGGTTTTTCTGTCTGTATATTTTAAAGTATTGTGTCTTTGTCTGTCTTTTTCTTAATGTGTATGCATAATAACAATAAAGAATTCTTGATCTTGATAAAAATCAGAGTGATAAAAACCTAATGAACCTATTGAATTGGTTTTTCACTAGAGCAATTAACATGCAAATACTGGTATAGCCCCATCTGGAAAAAATGTGTCATTTTATATTAAGGCAAGCACTGGAAAAAGGTAAAAATAAAAACTAATATATTCTTACCTATTTTTTGTCAGCACAACATCCTCATTATCACAGCAGTAGACACAAATTAATAACTGGAGACATGCCTTCGGAATATATTGGAAAATATATTTGGAATCAATGGCAGCATAGTGGTTATGGTGGCTGAAATAGCTACATCTGTAAATTTTGCTTAGATAAGTAAAATGTCAAAGTTAAAGAGAAAACTCTCTGCAAGTAAAGCTCACATAAATTTTGTATTAATGTCAAAATGAGCTCAGAGCTAGAAAGGTTGAGCTAGAAACCAGTGAAGCATGGTCCTGGTTCTGTGCCTTGTTTTGTGGTAATTCTGGTCTCTCCAGGTGTGTGTGTGTCTTTTTGTGTGTTTCAGACTTCAGTTTTGGCTGGTGATTAGGCTCCCTTGCCTCCTTCAGCACTCAGCTGTGAATAATCCTCCTGCAGTCCCTCATTGAGCATTCTGACTCATCTAGAGATTTCTTCAGATGTCTGTCCACAATGAAGGTGGCTCCAATAACCACCTTTACTGCTAAAGTAAGATTTACATTACATGCTAGGGAAGAGAACAATGGTTAAATAAATGCAAATGAGTCAATGATTATGCACCAGAATCCCATAAATAAGAAGAACAATAGTAACCTGCCAAAGCTACTGAGTGTTTGCAATGCAATGGGCATGAAAAATCTGAAAAACTTAACTATGACGTGAAAAGATTACCAGATCAAACAAGCAACCCAAGAAAGAAGAGAAACACAACGTATTGGAAGCACAGACATACAACCCATGTGTGGAGAAGGCCAGCAGGTCACACAGCCCAAGTCATAACATATGGTTCGGTATCATTTTCATCAATCAATTTATGCCAAAGCTGTAAAGGTGAATACCAAGTATTTGGATGGAGCACAGAGAGATGAACAATATGGAAAGATGAACATCTCTTTTTAATTAAGATCAACTATTAACAAGTTAACAAGTTAAGTAAAATATTGTGCTTGATGGTATGAAAAATGATTAATACTGAGGTTTCAATAGCATCAGCTTTCAGTCATATCTGATAGAAAGGGTCTCAAAAGTTTACAAGCAAGGTAATTTAGCAGTTAGTTAGCTCCTGAACATTCAAGGACATTTAATGCAAAAGGTAGACAAGAAACTGGTTTGTTGTTCATGTTTTGTGGATCTGGGTATGATTTTTGAGTGAAGAGAGGGGTTTAAGAACAGCAGTTAAAGAGGCTGGAAGCACAGTGAATTTGACATTTTCTGAGCTAAGGCAGAATACTGGGCAGAGTTCAACATTAAGCTGAGGAAGAGTGGAATGTATGGGTAGTAGGCTCTCTGTGTGAGCACAAATAAAACATTTTGACAAAACAGCAGTAACACCTGAATCAACCACTGGAATCTAGGTCTCGTCTTTGGCAACCATTTCTGCTACTGGGCCAACGTAACAACAACAGTCCTGATTCTCTTCCCGACAGCAACCTGGCCATCACCCTGCCCAGACTACTGTACCTCATGACCTTGGTATAGGAATAATGCACAGAGTGATGCCAGAGCTGCAGTCTTTCTGTTTTCCAACACAAGCTGAAAATATCTGTGTGAAAGAAAGTAAAAGAAACAACCCAAGACAGTCAGTGAGGTTGCTGTAATATGTGATAAATGTTGGGAGTGCATCAATCAATACAACCTTGCTATCATACCATGCGGTAAAATGTGTTCCAGCCACTTAGGCAGAGCAGATGACATCACCTGAAAGAAATAATATCTGAAAGTTTGAATTGATGATGAGAATTTTCCACAGGGAGCTGCATGAAATATCAATTGTGCCCTTTGACTGACATTTGGACACGCTGCGCTACTGATTACCCAGGGTAGCCTGGACTGTATTCTCTGCTAATAGGGGAAAACTGACATGCTGTTCATTAGTGGGGTCTAGAAATCAAAGGTACACAGGCTCTCATTAAACAGTTGCCAATCATATCAAGTCAGAAGCATTTCATGGAAGGCTTGGCTGAGCACTAAGGGACAGTAAAATTGGGCCTGGTGCTCTGACAGGCACCCTTCTTCTATGATAAGAAGCAAATATGTATGGTTTTGAATTTGATTTTGCTTCCATGCTAAAAAAGAAGCAGGGTTTCCTGCCTCAAATCAGTTATCTCCTCTGGATGAGAGAGACTGCACCAAATAAAAAATAATAATATTAATAACAGAGGCATATTCTAACCAGCTGCACAACTGTTTCTGCAATATATTTCCATTAAGATAATTAAATTTACAGTTTAATTAATTGCCAAGGAGACTGTGCTGCCACAGTCATTATAATGCACACCAGAGCATTTGCTGGTGAGATTCCTTTGCAAACATCGATGGCTTACTTGTTGTTCAGTATTCACGGGTGGGTGGGTCGTGTGATTGTGAAGCAGTCGCTAGGGGTTATCCATGGTCACAGCAAGCAGAGATGCTGGCTGCTCGGTGGCTGAAACAGTCATGGCCTGCCACAGCACAGCGAGCACAGGCAGGTGGTGGAATCAAAGAACCAGAGAGAGATGCTTAATAGGACACCCAAAGGCTGGCAGTGATGCAACAGATATGGAGAGGGTCCTGATCAAAGGGGAGGATGAGCTGAGAGCAGTCATCAATGGGATGTAGACCCAAACAACTACCACAGTATTTTACTCTCTATCTGCTGTATGGCTTAATGCAAAATGCACAGAGAATGCCAAACTGATATATACCAGTGTTCTGGCCATTTTGACTCTCAGGAAGAGAATAAAGGCTTACATCTCAGCACTCATAGACACTTATTATATAGCTTGGATGTGTGTGTGCAAACACATACATACATGCACACACACATACACTCTGGTAAACCCACATCCTATCAGGGGAAGCCTCGAGCCATGCCGGGAGCTTCATAGGTTCACCTACAGGCCAACCACACCCTATTTTCTATCTCTTTTTCTGTCACTGAAGGGATCTCCTTAATGCCAACACTTTATTATATGTTCATGTTACAGAGCAAGAATAATAGATACTTTGCCCTTATCAGTCATAACACCATGAACCTGTCCATCAAGCTACATGCAGAAAAGCTTTATTCCATTTGTGACTGAGAAAATCTGTGATTACTTAATTCTCTTATCTTGAAATGTATTCATTAGAGCAACTGACAGTGAAAAATTACTATGCACAGTCGAACCATGTTCAGTTTGCTCTGACAAGTGACTTTGTGGTAAAGGATTAATCTGTCTGAGTAAGTATATGCCTGAATTAACTCTAGTTTTTTATTCTTCTTTTTATGTCAATTTCCACTTGTATTCACCATGTTTTTTTTTCTTTAAAAAAAGAAACATCAAATTTAGAGTAACTTACTTATACTCTATGTGCGGATAACAGAGAAACAACTGCATATCGTCCACGTAGGACAATTTTAGGGGTGAAAATTAAGATTTGATGTAATGACTCTTTCAAATGCACAAAAGAGTATTAATCCTTCTTTAAAACAATAAACATTAAATATTCAGGGGTGTGATGTTCCTCTGACTAGAGAGAACAGGGAAGGGATGTTTTTAGCACTCTAATAGACAAATTATAGATGGATCTTTGGTGGAAAATACTGCTGCACGATTTTTTTTAAGGCAAAATGTCAATCTCAACAAGGAACAGAGGGCTGATGGAGGCCCAGTGACGCATATTAGTAAAAGGCCAGTTAGGATAAATAGGAAGGTGCTTACGAGTGTAAAAACAGTTAATGTTTGACAAAAGGATGGGCATGAAAGAAAGCATCACTAAAGACTCACCTCTTCATCAAAGTATTTACATTAAAGACATAGCTGGAGTGGAGAGATATGTCTAGACACGGTCTGCCTTGACAGCCTCAATGCTTTCTCCAATAATCTGCTATGACTGCTCTCTTCATATTCAAACGAGAACAAAATTTATGAAGGATCTTCAAAGTCCTTTTGGAGCAGCATGTATTCAGCACCAAGGATAGGTCCACTTCTAGTATGATTATTTTCAGACCTTTTTTTTGGTTCTCTGTTTCATTTGTTTGAGAGAACAGAAAGCTTTGTTTGAGAAGACGCTGTGATCTGCTCCCGTTCTGGTTGTAAAATCCAATGAATGCATAAACAAAGTTAGAGTAACCGCTAAAAATGAATGGGATTTCATTGAAATTACTGAAACAAGTTCTGTGTTTAAATGCAATTGAAGTCAAAGGATGAAACAGCAACTGAAAAATATTCAACACTTTCAGTTGGTTTTCTTTGTCTGCTGAGTTCAGAAAGATGACAGCAGTGTGTCGATAGCATGCAGGCAGCAGAACTGTCTCTGCAGCACCAGTGTGTAGGCTCTATGCTATTGCTGAGCATATGTGACTGATGTTCTTACCTACTGAGCTTACCTCTCAGCAGATGCCTTAAAGGGATATAGAGCCCACAAAAACATATTTTTCTGAGGTGGTTATGTTTAGTATGCCACATGCAAACCTTAAACCCTGCTGCAATCACCACATTAAAAACACAAAACAAAAATAAGACTCTACTCACCTTGCAGCTATTGCCATGTGACAACACTTTAGCCTGAGGGTGATGAATATAATTTAACATGATTTTTGGCAAACTTCAGCCATTCATATTCTGATATTTGAAAATTTCCATACCACAAGAAAACTCTTCTCAAAGCATTCTGTACATTGCAGGACTGCTAATCACAGAGGAATTACAGCAGCTATATATTATGCTGTGATGTTGTTGTTTGTTACCTCTAGGTTGTGTGTTAAAGAAATAGTTCAAAATGGAGAATATGCTTATGTTCAGAATTACACTCACAGATGCAAAAAGCAACATCCACACAACAGTCATTCTATTCAATACAGACACCTGAGAACCATAGTCAATGTTTGGGTTCAAGAGCAGATGGTAGGACTCACTAGTATTACAAGCTGAACATTTCTCCTGTTATGACATGTATAATACATTTATAATTTAATAACCTTTAGTATTTGTCAACACAATGTATGTGTTTACATTGAAGAAATAAGAAAAATGAATACAACATACACATTAACATATAATACAATATAATCAACATGTAATGTGTGATGTATGTATATATGCTAATGATTGTGATCCAACCTGTGTAAACATCATCATTAAACGTCATCTGGCTCAGCTGTATAGAAGTTATGGCTTTGCAAACTTTGTTGCTTATTTGTATTCCCTTCTCTTCCTCCCTTAACGTCTGCTGAGAGGTAAGAGTGACTGTAGATGTTGTAACTCTGAGCACGACACTGTAGATGAGCCCTCTACCTACTAAACTCATTTGGAAGAAGGTCTCTAAAGGTGACAGATGAAACCATGAGGGGAGAGCAAGAGAAAAGGTGGGAGAGGAGAACAAGGGTTTATAAAGACAAGGTAGCTCAGGTCTTAAAGAATTCTCTCCATGCAGCTGCCTTTATCCCAGTGTGCCTGTCTCCTGTCTGGAAACAGACCTGTGAGCTGCAGAGCCTAGGGATATTAATTTGCAGCCCTAATGTTCTGTGGCAAAGGAATTGGAGTCATCTCAACACAAACAAATTGGATCTTGCAGCTCATCTGCAATGCAAGGCATGCCTGTAGGTATGGCATCGAGCTGAATGACCACCCAAGATGAGGATAGGAGGATGATACAGCTAAATTCTCTCCTGTGACAGCGGTTCACCGGTCAAGCTGGGTTCAAAATAGGAGGGGTGAAGGAAGGAAGAAAGGCTGTGTATGATATCTATGATTGATAGGTTTCTGATGAGGTCCTGAGTGCAGCTGGCCAGTGGATCTGAATCTATTTGTCAGATATGATTGCAGTGATATTGAGTTAGAGGGGGGGAAAAAAGAAGACAGTGGATGACAGTGTGGGGAAAAAAAAGAAATACTGAGAGAGTGAGGAAGAGAAATAACAGGCAACACTACAGGGTGGTTTGGGAAAAATGTTGAAATGGCGGTGTGATCAGTGTTTCAGAAAGCTCAGGCTATTACACAGCCTGTCAGAGCCACCTCCCTTAACGCTCAACCCGCTTTTCCCTCCCCTGCTGTCCACTCCTTGGTCATCCTCAGCAAAGATCAGTGCAGCTACAAGTCTATTTTTGATCCTCTCTCCTCCTGACTATATTTTGACCTTCTTTTTTCCTCGTTTTGTGTTTACAGGTGTAGTGCACAGGTTCAAATGCCAAACGCACAATACACTTAACATGAAAGGAAGAAGGTGTCGATACCGGAGATCTCTCGCCGGAAACGTAGGAGCTTTGCCTTTAAAGATCAAAATGACAAGACTGTGGTCAGTACTCCACTTACATGCTGTTAAAGAAGATTTAAATCCCAGATAATGATATGGGATTTCAGACCTGGTTCCTGGCTACCTTTGAAGTCCATTCACTTAAATGAGCTACTTGAACTACGCATTAACCCCATGGAGGCTGCCTTGAACTTTAAATAATGACCTTCATTTAACAGTTGGAACATTTACCGTGCCTTTTAAAGAGTTACAGCCCATAAATCACAAACAGTATATTTTTACACATGTATTAACCTTCAACATTGTCAAAATATTAGGACTTATGTTTCCATCTACATTAACTTCATCTTCATTACACTGCATGAATGTCTGAGCTCGCCTTTTATAATCATGTCCCATTTCTAAATATAAAAACACCAGTAAGACTGCACCAGTGAAAATGGCACTACATTTATGGAGTAGAGTCCTTCAGCAAACTGCTGAAACTGGAAACTCCTGCACTCTTCAGTTTTCACTTCCACACAGCGTTAATAGAATTCCCTATCACTCTAAATTCTGTTACAGATATTTGTGGAATTTCATTCTCTTCAGTCGTGCTCCTGTACAATAATGTGTCTGCCCTAAACTAACAGAACTCCTAAACAAAGTTAAATGCATCTCAAGTGCACAGAAAATACAATGTACACTAAGTGCACACAAAGCATGAAGTCGTTTTTTCTACTCACATCGTGTGTGTTTTCATGAGTATATTTGATGTACAGTATATTGTGGGTGCCTTGGCTGACCAAATATCCTTTCTTTTTTTCTCTGTTCAAACAAGAAGACGTTCAAGACAAGAAGTCGACTAGCCATAGAAAATACCGATGCGCAAGTGCATGTGCGCGTTTAATCTGTTGCATGGATGGTTGAAGTAATAATTTTGTTAATGTGTGTTAGAAGGGGCAAGAGATTTACAGTGAATGATCAGACATCAGCTTCACCTGCAGGAAAGTTGAAAAATGTAAGAAATGGTTCCCGAGTCTGTGGAACAAAAAGTCCACCAACCAGAGTGACTGTCTACATAGGCTGTTCTTGCCTTACCATCTGAGATGACCCACAGGAGTGTCTTATGAAACAGGCAGTTAAGTGGTCATGGTTAGGTTTAGGCACAAAAAACAATTTGGTTAGGTTTGGTTTCATTTAAGTACTCCATTAAGTTAGAGGACCTTGGTCGTCATGGTCACAATAAGGTGGTGGAACAGTCATGGACAAAAGAGACAATGGTGAGTATTGGTCTCAAACAGGAAACAAACAGCATCAATGTGTCCTGTGTTTTGTTGACCCATCCATCTGCCCCAGCCTCCTCTCTGCTTGCACAGATGACCTAAGGGTCAAGAGAACAGTCTCCTCTGGAAAGCCTATCGTAGTGTTGACAGATTTCTCCAATACAAAGTTATCGAACATTGTTGATGTCCAGTGCGATAAAGACTGTGTAATAAGGGCATTGGGGTAGATTCATGGGAGGTGATAGTTTTCATTTACTGGATTTGGCATACCTGCATTTATCAGAATGATTGGTTTGGAGGAAGGAAAGACTTTCTAGCTAATTGCTGAAAGGTTATAAAGTGATTGTTCTGAAATATGATGAATTGTATTTGTGTATTAATTTATTAGTTTTTCTTGATAACATTAAATATTCATGACCAAATAAGCAACAATCAGAGAAAAAAAAAACTCAACTGATCTGCTTCATCATGACTGTGCTGATGTGGCTTAATTACCTTTGATTGACAGTGGCCAAACCCACCAACTCTTCTGATGGAAAATGTTGCTAAAATCCAATTGGAGCATGGAAGTATGTGACATCACCTTTATCCAACTGAGGTCTGCCCACTTCAAACCAGTTAAAAAAACACAAATGAAGAAATCGGATTTGTAAAATAACCAGATCTCTTGTAAGTTTGGCACAGAAATGTCTAATGGTGAAGGAAGCCTTTGCTCACAATAAGAAGCTCATTGAGAAAACAGGTGTTTGGGGCCTTTAAAATCTGCTGTTCACTAGTTTAAGCTCTCTAGCTCTCTATTCTGAAATTGAGAAAAGTTACAGTGACTAATCTGAGTGGCCCAAAAATGTCAGAGAGTCCCTTCTTTCCACTTGAACTAATCAAATGAATAGGGCTCACTACAGACATCACTGGTCCACTCAGACTAATTGTAGTGGCTGTTAAAGAAAGTCCTCCTTTTTTTACCAGCTATCTGCCCCGAAACACTCATGGAAGAACTCAGTCATTGCTCAGTTTGGTGACGACTGTGAGGTATTTTGTTATACTTTCCTATGACTTGAATTAGATTTTTGTTTTAGTTTACAGGTTAATGTTCTCCAAAAATACCTAAACTATGGGTTTAAATAGCAGGGAGTGTTTAAATGATGAGTTATTGTCAAGCTTCCAAGATAGGGTTTTGATACTGCTGCCCGCGCCGCTTTGCAGGGGAAACACGCCTACGAGAAGATTAACCTCGCTCCATGCCAAGTCAAGTCGATCAGTCAAGCAAACGCTTGCACACAGGGGCGGTGGACGCTGTCCTTCTATGTGCGCGCATTGCGAAGCGTACTGACCTCTTTTCTTCCTCCTCTCCATCCGGGCGTCTCCGAACTCCTCAAATTAAAGACCCATTCTGTCTCTCTCTCTCTTTCTCACAAAGAGAGAAGGTGTTTAATCTTCCAGTTATGAAAAACATTTCAGACGACTCTCAAGGTAAACGCTTTATTGAGAGGGGAGCTGCATTTATAGAGGAGAGGAGATTACGAGGTTGTGATCGCGCGGGCGTCTTGCCGAGCGGAGACTCATTCTGCCAGAAATGATTGGTTTCTTCGAATGAGAAAGTCTGAGAAATGTCTTTTTCTCATGACACTGTCAGCATCCCAGCCGTAATGTACGGGCGGGGAACAAGCGAGTGTTTGTATCTTCCAGACAATACTTGGATTGTCAAGAACTCTAAGGTAGGAGAATAATTCTAGCATTTTTTTCTACTTTTGTTCAAGGTTTGCCTTAAAAGCACGCGCTGTGCTCTGTTTTAAAGCTAAAACATAATGATCATAATTGAACTGTTCAGGGGTTAAATATAATTTTTATTTATTATTTATTTATACATGAACGCACGCTCATCACAATGCTGAATAGAAATAAGGTGAATGTGTCGTATTGCAATGTGTCTGTTGTGATGGAGGTGGTGGAGGATGTTGGTACAGAACTCGTTATTGTGTTTCCACCTGCGACTGCCCGAGCATAAATCCAATCCCCTTGTCTTTGTGTGTGTGTGCCTGTGTGTGTATGCGTGTGTGTTATGACTGAGAGATGCTTTCTGCATGAAGTCATCAAGTCACTCTGTGAGCTCTTTTTCTGTATGAGAGATTACTCATAGCACTTGGCTGAATAGAGTACATTCAGGAATATCTTTCACCCTGAACACAAAGAAAGGCAAGAAAAAATAACAAAGAGCAGCAAAGGAGTGGTTCGGTGTCTGGTTCAGGATGTGCTTTTATTGTCATTTAAATTTTTGTGCAATAAGTTAGTGTTTAAGGTGGTGAAAAGGATAATTGTTTCATTAAAGATTTAGGTGCTTAGGTAAGAAAGAAAACTGCAGCAAGCAAGCTTATGCCTTCTCTCTGTAATACACACACACACAGACACATAAACACACACCGGAACACACACACACAGAACCATCAATCCCTACCTATCTGATCCATACCCCTGGTACCTGCAACAATTGGGACAGCACAAGTGATGTCAGGTCTGATCGCTGTTTGAACTGCAGCGCTAATGGATGCAATTGAAAAAACTGAGTCTAAAAAGTGGCTGGATTTCAGCTCACAGCTTCAGCAGTATTTTTTTTTTTTTTTTTTTAGAAAATCAGATGTTTTTAAAGATTCTTTTCATACTTAATATACAACACATCTATCTATCTAGATATCTCATAGAAATTCTGGTGTCTTGCCATCAGCTGCTGGAGCCCACAATCACTAGGCAATGAAGACAACTTACCCAGAGCCCACCTCTCACTAACAACAAACCACTCCAGCAACAGTATACATGGCTGCTATTGACAACAACCTCCCCTTGAATTATTCAAACACATGTGGCAGAGATTTTCAATGGCGTATTTACACATCAAGGAACGCTTTAAATCATCCGACGGAGGTGTGGAGAACACTAAGCCAAGTGATATGAGCGTAGCAGTACAAGGGCTCCAGAGGAGTCCTGTCTCCTCTGTGGAAGGTTCCTTTCTAAGGGTTTAATGTTTTATCAGCTCCTCAGATAGGCATGTAGACGGAGTGGGACAGAGTATCAGCAGTGGCTGCTGACACAGATTAATTTCAAGTGGATTACGACATTTTTACACAGTCTCCTTTGATGATAATGGTTCATAAAAGGATCAGTCAACACTGTGTTAAGCCCATTACTCACTTCATCCTTTCCTGTTGCTTAATCTGTCAGTGGACTTTCATGTGCTGGGGCCAAGGGGTGAGGTTCACTGACTGAATTTGCTGTGGGATGTGTTTGCATTTTGGGCAGTGAGCTCTCACGCACCATCCCGCCCCATGATCATCAATAACTACCTGGCGTTACCTTATTATGCATATTACATGCCAGCCACTGCTCCCACAATTGAATTACAGGAAGATGAAGTAATGGTTTGTCGAGCACAGTGAGCAGATCTCCACATGCAGTATCCAGGAAAAGCTGCGAGAGACACAGCCTGGATGAAATGGGTTGGTAAACATACGCCAGATAAGACACATTATATTCAGCTGCACCACGATGTTGGCCTCAAGGCTCTGGCTGATAATACCCGCGCTTCTCTCGGCTTCAGGGTCAGAGGTCTGAGGTTGATTACAATGGGCTGACACAGGAAATAGAGGTGCTGACTGTAGTCTAATGGGGGTTGAGGCGCATAGATTTATCAGCATGGCTGGCATGTTAGCACGTTAACGTGCCTCATTCTTACCCCTCCGCACCTGGATGCTACAGGCTGTTCACACCCATTAGCCCCTTGTCAGACACCTCTGCCTTCCTGCGCCGGGTGGCACTGCGTTAATGTGCCCATACCGCCATCTCTGTCATGCTGAATTGTTTTTCCTCGCAAACTGCTGCTGGTTTCCTCATCTGGCTTTAGCTGTACCTCCCAGCTCTTATACCTCCCAGCCGCTGCTGTCGCACTCAACATGCCCAAATGCACTCACCAGAGAATCAAGCATACAAGTATGATCTCTTTCTTTCTCCTCTCTTTGCCTCCTTCTAACAAACACATCCACCCACCACACTCATATATTTACTCACAGCCGTATATGGACAAACACACCGCTTACAAACAAAAATGTCACACACACACACACACACACACACAAGGAAAACTACACTTATTTTCTATAATATTCATCTCCACTCATTATGAGGTGTCTACATTGCACAGCTTGCAGTGAAACAGCTTATTCATACTTAAACTCATTTCACAAGAAAAAAAAAAAAAGCATAAAAAGCCCTCTGCACCACCAACAACACACAGCAGCAATGAATTGAAGCATGACAACAACACCAAAAAGAGCTCAGAGCTTCCTAAGTAATGACACGAAAAGTAATCCGCTGTCAGCTTGTAGCACTGGTGCAGAGTAGGAGTTTTACAGTGTTAGAAACAGGGAAGTACTTAGAAGAATGCTTATTATTGGCTATATGACAACCACTGTATCTGCCTCCTCCAGACCCTGTCAGAGAGTTCAGTTTATCACATTGATCTGTTTGCAACACTCTGGTGCACTGGTCTGTTTGAAACCTTACAAGACAAATGAATGGATATTTGTCTTTGGCTCCAGTGTCTTCCATTGTTGAAAAACAGTTTTTTTTTTTTGTTTGTTTTTTAAATGTTGTTTGGCAATATCTCTTTGAGCTCTGCTATCAAATCTTAACTAGGAGTAGTACAACCCAGTAGAAGTAGCTTGTCCTGTTAAAGACTGTCTCTTTGTGATTATGGTAATCACAGCAGTGCTTCAGTATTAATGCAGTGGTGATTTATTGATATTAAAGTGCTATTTGTAGTCCCTGTAACTTAAGTGGCTACACTTTGATTTGAAAAGTAAATGCTTTCTGACATTTTAAAACCCATAGACACAAGGTGTGTAATGTCAAAGTTGTGTTTGACAATGCTGAAACTCATAAATAGAAAGCAGTACACATTTTTAAAGAACAGATGCAGTTCATGTTCATTAATCAGCTACGGTCATTCAGCAACCTCATCCAGGATATCACAGCTAATTTTCAGTGATAAACCATCACCCCTGGAGTTGTCAGGGTAGTATTTTGCTGAAGGACACTTCAGGAGATAGACGCCACCACAGGGTTTGAACCTGGATCAGAGAGCATCTTGTTCAGAAAAGCAGCAGTCCCAACACGCGACAGCATCCAAAGTAGACACAGTAAACTCAGCACCTGCTCATCTGCTGTAGCCCTTCACTTAGAGTTTGTTCAACCAAGATACTGCAGACTTTCAGTCAGCTGTCCAGAACTGCATGAGTGTGCTGCCCCCGGAGCGACATGGACGAAAGGGGTGTACTGGGCGTGAACAACAATGTCAGCAGATTCAGGCGCAGGAGGTCCAAGAGGAGGAACTGAAAAGTTTGTTGGCTGGCCGATGCTTAGTGAGCTCCAGGAAGCCCAGAGTTTGGGGCTCGTGATTATTCATGGGGAAGAAAAACATGAAAAGTATAGCAACAAAAACATTGGGGGGAAAAAATGAGAAAGACAAAGAGATGTTCAGCACTTTAAAAGTAGGGAATCTAAGAAGCAAGGACACTGAATGAAAAAACAGAGGGGTTAGAAGTGAAAACTTTATAGGACAGATCATGAGGAATGGATAAAGAGTCGGAGTGACAACACTGAACCGCCACTTGATGGTCAGTCAGTGCCCCACGCTGAATTCCCCACCCCACCTCCCTCCTCCTTTCAGGTCATTGATGCTTTAGGACCCATGTCCAGTCCAGGAGACGACTTCAGAGAACTGTTTCAAACAACCTACAGTTTGGAGGAGACAGTCTAAATATTTTCATTACTTCTCCTTCATATTAATGTCATGTAACCATGTACTGGATGTTTAAATGAATGTATGGCAATAGAATATCAAAGGTTAAGCATCAAGGCTAAGGAATACAAAAGCGAGTGCTGTGAGACCACCTTCACGGAGAAGAAGGCGAAGGAGGCGTCCAACACAGCAGGGGCGGACACCCCTGGCACAGAGGATCCTCAGGCGAAGCTGCTGGAGGATGGTGAACACATCAAGATCCAGACGGTTTCCTATGAGGTGGAGGAGGAGGAGTATGTGGAGTACGAGGTAAGGGAAAAAAAATGCATGAGCAGAATGAAGGGAGACACCAAGGACACTTGTATTTGACATTAGAAGGAACATCTTTGTGGTATTCGTTGTGAAATCTGAGCATTTAATGTCAAAGAAATCTTAAAAATCTTAAGAATGTGGCTCTTAACACAGAGTTTTTGCTTAAGACAGTGTGTAGACCATCAAGGACAGAAAAATTCTCCAGGGAAACCCATAGAGACAGATTTATTTCAGTTTAATAAGACATCTTAAGGCAGGTGGTGTACATTTCTTTAGGGGTCAGGGAGGATAGTTTTTTAGTGTATTTCAGTGAAAAGCCAATGATAACTCAGCGAACCCATGCTTGGATACCTGTAGTGTGTTTGTGTGAAATGAGAGAAAGAGCGAGCATGCTTGTATTCCTGTGGTGTTTGTACACTTGTATCATCACCAAAAGGATTGGGCTCGATGCCTGGATCAGACTGACATTTTACCAAGCGCAAATCCCATTTGATCCACTGACCTTGGGTTCAATTCCCAACTCTAGTAAAATTCATCGTTAGATAATAATAAATCACCCATGCCTGCCTTACACAGGGATATTAGGTGTTACAGTGCTACAGCATTAGCTACAGTACTTTCACTTGCAACTGGCACAGCCAATGGCTCAAAGCACTCCAAAGGATTTAGGGGATTGGACAGGAGGAGTAGGGTTTTCGAGTTTGACCAGTGTCCTGCAAAAACAGACTGAGTGCCACACACACACCGCAGGTCCACTAGAATTAACCTGGATCAGTGTGATAAACATGTAGCTGCTGAGATGCAACGTGACATGGGTACATATTGTATAGCCAGGGGGCTCACTCTGCAGAAGGAGATATAAATAAAGAAATTGCTATGGGGAGGAAAACAGCATTGTTCTCTAAATTTCATTTAAAACCTCTTTCACATGTTTGTTGGATGCAACCAGAAAGAGAACAGATGAGTTAGATGATGCAGTGCACCAAGTGGAGGCTCCTCTTAGCTGCTCAGAGGTTAAGTGAACACATTACCATACTGTTCATATTTTTCCCCACACACTTCCTGTTCACAAGTGAACAAGCAAAGCAACATCAGGCCCCACAGCCAGCCTTGAGATGTAAAGAGGAAAATACTCAGAGGGACTCATTATGTAGCCTCTCAGCAGCAAACCATCCACACCACCAAAGTGTGAGGTGTCTCCGCCACCCTGCCCACAGTCTGACACAATGCAGAGACCTCAGACGACAAAGTCCTGCTGCTGACATACACACAGGCCTGCTGGCGTTCTACCAAGACGGTGCCGTACATGATGTATGTATTGTGTAACCTGTGTCTGAATTGCTTGTTAGCAAACACAGAACAGTTAATTTCCCAACCGTATGTTTCTCCTTTGAGGTTGTACCTAGCAAATTGAGGGCAAAATATAATTTTGTGGGTTTGTTTAGCAATGAAATTAGGTTAAAGGGACCCTGTGGATTTTTCTTGTAAAAAAACAAGTCATGTTTGCACTCATTGTTACTCACAAAAACGCATCCTTAAGGTGGAACAATTGAATGCATTTGCTTCCACATAAAACAGTTTGAAAGCTGATTTGAATATTTTTAATTTATGCAGTATTTTCATCCATGTATGCTAGCTTGCCAGTCCCATTCTTTACTGCTTTTGTGGGTACAATGACATGCTTCTTTACGCGTCACCACCACCAACTGTTGATCAGCAAAACAGCTTGAAATTTGTGGCAGGGGAGTGCATGCTCTATACAAACAAAACAGGGGCATACATGTAAAAAGTTTTCCCAGTAGCATTAATAGTCGTCCAACTCTGACTTATATTTTGACCATAAATATTCAGAAAACAGTCACCCCTGTCTGCAGAGGTGTTTGTTTCATTTGTAAAAGATTTGCCTGATCATTTGGTGTAGGCACATTACTATGTGACACTTAAATGTGGGATTTATATTTATTTATTTATTTTTGTCTTTTAGGGTTTAATCAGACCTGTAAATTCTGAAATTAAAAAGGACTCTGGTTGGTTATGAATGAATGGAGAGGTTGATATAGCCAGGAAACAATTTACTATAGATCCCCAAGATTAACATTTTTATGCAGAATATAAATATTTAATAGATGCAATATAACACACTATAATATAATTCTAAGCAGTTATAAGGACAGGTTTGTTAATGTACAGTTTTGTCAACAATTACAACTTGTCCTGTGGAAATGTGCTTTATATTATTACAACAGTATTTTACTGTGTCAAAATTTAATTAATTGAAGTGAATTGAATTTGTTCAAGTAAATGTCAACCAATAATGTAGGTGTTCATTTGTGTGTATGTGTGTGTGTGTGTGTGTTTAATTAATTATGTTTTTCCAACTGTTAACACACACTGTGCATCCACCGTTCACTAGTACATGTGCAGTTTTATAGATTTGTGTAGAATACTGCATCTATTTCCTGAAAACATCCACGTACAAACCCTGTGCTAGTACAGCTGAACTGAAATAGAATACAATCTCTTTTCCTTTCTACGAGGGAGGTACAAAGAAAACAAATTTTTTTAGGTAGTGGAGGCTTCCTCTGAGGAGGTTAGGATTGGGAGTGTGACAAAGGGGATGGAACATGATACCCTTATATCCAGGCAATTTTCTGGTATAATCTAAACTACTCAGTTCTTCAAAGTTTCACAGTGGCTGTGTGTGTCTGCACTGCTGCGTGTAAGAATTTTAGGAAGCGCTGTCTTTGAGGAAAAAGGTGGCTTTTGCACCGCAGTGACAGCTCATGTTTTTCCTTTGATTACGGCTACAGTGTGACAGTTATGTGGCTTTGTGCAACATCATGAGGAACTGTCAGCTATAGAGCAGTGATACCTGAGAGGCTAACATTTCCTACTGTTAATGGTGATGTTTCAGAAAATGTAAGGTAAAAGAACATATCATGTTATATGTTGCTTAATGCACTGCTTAAAGTGTTTTTTTTTTTGTTTGTTTTTTTAAGTAAGTGAATGGACAAATTATTTAGACCTGGTCAAACCAGGGAGCTGAAATCCATGAGATCCATGTGGTTAGTGGATTCTGTCTTGTGAGTGTTAA
This sequence comes from Lates japonicus, assembly GCA_033238685.1. NCBI lineage: Eukaryota > Metazoa > Chordata > Actinopteri > Centropomidae > Lates > Lates japonicus. The sequence continues at coordinate 4,540,672 of BRZM01000038.1, read as the reverse complement.
GTTCAGCTCTGGTGAACTCCGATCTGCGATATTGCACCACTGACCAATTGCAAGCTGTTTTGTCAGCGCTGATTTTTTAGGGATCAAAGAGCTTGAGGGTTCAAAATGGAGGAAGCTGTGTTGTAGAAATTGCTCTATAAAAATGGTTTTACAGAGGCTTGGTTTACAAACAGCTATGAGACAGGAGTTGATGGTACAAATATTAGTAAACTGTGTGAATTCTCATTAGTGACCTGAGAGTTAGCTGACAGCTAGCTGCACCATGTTGTGGTGTGACCAGGCCTATAGAGACATCTCTCAAGGATTATACGACTTCTCTTTTTTTTTTAACTCTCTACATCTCATCTCTGTTTAAAATTCCTAATCCTTCTCTACTATGTCAGTTTGTCTTTATATGCAGCACCTCCTTAGCAAGCAGTTTTGCCTGACTCAGCTCAAAAGTGCTCAGTGAGAAAAGTTTGTGTCCCTAAAAATTATGTTTTTCACCAATCACGTTGCCTAATTGAATCTGCTGTCTAATCCATAATCATCATAATCCTGCGATGCAGAACGATACAACCATTACAAATCCATATTATACATGTTATCTGAAAAGTTTTCATCAGCACTTTGTAACTAGATGACAGAAAACTGGTGACAAAGCCAAAAAGCTTTCTAAGAGATTAGCAAACAATTGTTAAACCAAAGCACGTCCCTAAGAGGCTGATAGAGCAGCTCATATGTCAGTACAGTACAATATTGCCAATCACAGAACTTGACCTATACCTGCTATATAAGGATGATTGCTGTGATTAAAAAGGTCAGAGTTATTATTGTCGACTTGGCTAAGAATTGGAGGAAGAATTGGCATAAGGAAGTGACAGAAGAACCTTTAGAGGTACAGAGCGTGCACGCTCATCAGGTGTTGCATACAATCTGGGAAACAGTGTAAAATAATGAGCTTTAAATCCTCACCATTTCATAAAAGGTCATTTACTCTAGGCGGTACGAGATGTGCTCATTTTGCTTTCCCTTTAACTCACAGATATTAAAAGCCTAGTGTTTTCAGAACTCAGCACAGAAAGATAAATGGAAAAACTACTGCGGTGAGGAAAGTGTTCTGTTTTATTTTTCAAAGGAGTTATTAAATAAAGCACACATTATCCAATTATCAAAGTGTGTGAGTAAATTACAGATATCCTCTGAGGAGATTTGGAAAGGTAGAAGAGGAATTTCATTAAGGAAATTTGAATGAAATGTCCCTTTGTTTTAATTTCCTTACCTGTCAAACTTGACATGCCAACTGGTAGCTGTTAATGATATTAGTCATCTCAATATGATTTAAACTCACACTGTCATTTTCAGACACTTTTAGAGCTCAGTGATAGTTGCAGAGGACAAACTGTTTTATTCAAAATACCAAAACATTCAGTTCTTGTTAAGATTCACTCACATTATTTCTACAAAAATATATTCTTTGTCAAGTAACTTTTTCATGCCTTACATCTGCCCTTTATTATTGCTCTCTTTATTACTTTTGAGTCATAGGAGACTTATGTTTGCATATTCTTAAGTAACACCACTTTTAGTTGTTCTCTTCCTCCTTTTTTTATCAACTTGTTTTTAGTCTTTTTAAGCATAATATTAGAGAGGCAGCAGTGTCGTTTGTAAGCAGCACATCTATTAAATAGAGGGTCTAAGATAATAAGCACTATATCTGCTAAAGTACCCTTAAGCAAGGCACTGAATACCTCCAAGCTGCAAGTTCACAGCTCTGTGCTGTACCCTCCATGTAGAAGATTAAAGCAAAGAGAGTTTTGCCTTCAGAGGCCAACAAGCCAACAACACAGAATCTCTCCATGTTCGAGGCCTCTGTGCCAGTTAACCAAGAAAATCTCATCTGTCTCCTCTTATCAGCTCCAGCCTTAACAAGTGTCCAGTAAGCACTGGAGGTCTGCCAAGTGGACCCCCCTCTGTCTCTGGCTCCCTCTTAGTCTCACTGCATGCTGGCAGGTGAGGCCATGTTCAGACTCACTCAGCTACTTTTGAAAAAGCCTCTCTGTTGTGGCTTGCCATCCATACCTCCCAAAAAACACTACTGTAATCCTGCTCACATCTCTGCTTTAAACACTAATTTAGAGCGTGCATATAATCTATGACACAAGCGGTGTAAATCTGTAGTTAAACTCACGCTGTCAGAGAATTTTGCAAGCATGAAATAGCAATTTGATTGATGTTGTCAGTGCTGCAGCACCCAAATTTCAGATGGTTAACAGGTAGCATTTATGAGCCATGGGCAAATTACCGCTTTACTTTATTCTCATTCAGTTGTCTGACAACAAGAATCAGAAAAAAGTCACTGACAACATCTAAATTTCATGCTCTGCTATACTGAAACACAATGAAAGCGATCTTGGAGAATAATGGGTGGCAGAACGGAGGGTTTGTTTGCTGAAAGTAAAAGATGACGAGGAAGAAGAAGAAATGTAACTATTTTTCTTAGTAATGACAGTGATTCTGAAGATGTTAGTGTGGACATTTATCACACTATGCAGTTTTTCTGTTGTCTGCTAAACGGGCAGCATTACATTCAGTTACATAGACCTGGCTGAGGGGAATGTGGAACTCCTTGCTAAACCATAATAAGCTGGGAGGCTCAACCTGTGAGTGACAGGAGTTATGTCAGGAAGATCTTCTAGTCGGAAGAATAAAGTGGCAGTACAAGACAAGCCAAGGTCTGGTCATTAGTTCAAACTACTCACCCTTGCAAATTAGTGTGGTAGCCTGAGATTGAGGAGCTAACTGGGGTTAATGAACCAGCAGGAGGTGATTTACCTTGATCTCAATCAGGTCCCATTGCTGCCTTTTATCCTCAGGGTACGCAGGCAATAGGTTCCTCTGTATCATGAGGGTAATATGTGGGAAGCTATTCATTCAGATTTCAGTTCAAAACAATTTTATCTTTTCTAAGGTGAATGTAAACTGTCCCAAAATCAAAATGTTGTTTCCTTACTTTGCTATTATCATCTGTAATTGTTAGTGGTCAGTAGAATAACACCATAAAATGTTAAGGAAGATAATATTTTGTAATATTATGTTATTAATACTAAACCTGTTGCGTAGCCAATTTGCGCCGAATTATGAACCATCTTACTAAGTTTGGGTCCCCACCAATACACCCGGCAAGTGTGAAAGCAGTAGGATCAAATTCAGTTCTGGTTGATTTGGCAACATCTGTGGCTACTGGTGGTAATGTTAAGAACATATTTGTGATACAGTTCCCATGCAGAGTTCTGTTCAAAATTAGATGTTTATTGATCAGGGAGTGCACAGTTACTTGGTCAGAAATACAACAAAAGTAGGTGAGCAACTCAAGCAAAATTGTGTTCTTTATAGTGTAAATCACTGTAGCTATACATCTACAGACCCAAATACACTTCCTACTCAAAGGGTGGTCTAATCTTCTGGATTACTGGAATGGCAAACTCCCCCACTGACAACGCAAACTACTATACAAAGAGGTAATTAATGAGTGGAAATACATTTAACAGCTAGAGTAGAATAGTGCCAGCCATAAATACTAACATAAATAGGTTTGTCATGACATGATAGTGATTTGACCCTGGATATCTTTGATCTGGCAGTGATTTGGTCCATTAAAATTTTCATGTATTTTCACCTGCATAAAAATAGCACTCGAGCCAGAGATAAAACCCACCATTTCTATTTGTCTGCCATCTGTTACACCTTCTCTGGTGCATGAAATTAGCATTTATCAGTACATTTCATATTCACATAATAATTTGAACATGTGGTAGTCCTGCTCATGTGCAGCATTTCAATAAAAATGGCCTCTTCTCAGCTATTCTGATTGTTTTCTTTTTTTTTAGCACAGGCATTGGACTGCTAAAGTCATGGGTGTGGGTGTAAAATAATAGAGAAATCAGTTTTAAAATAAATATATTTCAAATTGCCCTCTGCCCCACCTCTGCAGTGTTTAGATCAGGCCAGGTTTGATGTGAGGAGTCATCTGTTCTCGCTAAATCTGAGGGGACATGAGCGCTTATGCCTTCATTAAATCGAAAATGTAGTCATGCTTCAGTTCAGTGCACACATATTGTTCCCTTTCAGAAAAGGGCCAGCGCCCAATATGAGCCTGTGTCATATATTCTAGTGAAATCTTTCAGAGATATCCCATTTCTCATTTAGCAGTAAATGACAAACCAATCTCTTGGATCATTTCAATTCAGCAGTAAGCAGGTCTGTCCAATGGATTTTAAAGCTTGCTCTCCTCCACTAACTGTGGATATTTATTCCATGGTTTGGTGTGTCTCTCTGAGCTATAGAGATTGTCACTCTGTGGTGCTGGAAAAATAATGGAGATTGTGACATGTCCAAAGATATAATTTTATTGCTGAATAAATGCTGTAAAAATTTACCAGGGAGAAATGAATCTTTTACCCTGACTTCTAGACCCCATGAATTACAAATATCCCATGAGTTGACTTAGACTCAGAAATCCTCTGTCAATACTTCATAAAAACTGAAAACAATCTAAATTACAGTTAAATAAAAACACCTTACTAAAGTAACTAATTTGTCCCATCAGCTGAATTAAGGACTTGACTAAGAATCTCTTTAATGTTCAGTCACATTTGAAATGCCAAGGACTTTTTCATGAGCAGCCCTGGTGAGAAATCTAGCCAGAATGACATATTATTCGCAAAATTTTCATTTCCATCTAGTGCAGTGTGAGAGACAAATTATTTGTTTTACAAAAAAGCTGCTTAAAAACTGTACATCTGTGCAATTACACAACAATTACAGTAGCACCAAATGTCCTACAGTGCTCACTGAGCACCACATATCAGCATGCCTGTATACTGTGCTGTCCAGTGCAGAATGAAGGCATGCCAACCTGAATCAGCTGGCAGTCTGGTATCCTTTGCTTGCTGGGATGGAGTGGAAGAGAAATGGCCAATCAGTCTGATTCAGTGCTTTTCAATAATCATTTGACATGCCCTCCTTCACTTCCCCTTGGCACATGGTAACATATAGCACCATACGTCACACTAATGGCCATTTGGAGAGTAAAGGCGACTGGGTCCAAGGGAAGCAGAAAATGAAGCAGACTTGCCCTTGAGGAGGTCTGATAATTGAGAATAATTTAATGTTTTCTTAAAATTAATATTCCATGTGCATCCCGCAGACGAAATGATAAAAGCTTACCATGTATTTTGAAGAAATAAAATCCATCATTATCTTTTCACTCCCTTAGCCCTCAAAGGGTTTATCTCAAAGAGCGCAACATAAGACTTGAGATTTGATCAACAGTAAAGGCGCAAAGTAGTTTTTTGACAGTTTAAGGACTAGATTTGTGCAAATTCTCCAAAGTCTCAAAGGTCTCCCAAGGCAGACAGAGAAGCACACCATATGGGGCACCAGAATGGTACAAGGGATAAAGCACTCACCCACCACAGCGGAGACCTTGGTTTAAACGCCAACAGTTCTATCGTTGTGGACCACAGTCAGCAGTGTTTGCAGGTGGGAAACTGGTGAGGAATTTGTGTCACCGTTCCACTATGTGGTACATGATTGATTGGTTTTCTACAGTCTCCCTCTGTCTACAGCAGTGGGAATTAGCAGTAGCAGACACTGGCAGAATCGGTTATCCATAACTAGGAAACAGCAACAACAAAAAAATGGTAGATGAAGAAAAAGATGACACTGTAATATGCTCTTATATGATCCTGTAAACAGTTTTTGTGTGCCAACATATACCACCCTTTCCTATACAAGCAAACATGGTTTCTCACTGGTCGCACTTTGTCTGCCATTTTATCACTTCTGGTGCTAAGTGAAATCTTTTCCAGAGGAGTTAAGAGGAACACCTAAATGCACCATTAGCTTTGGTCTCTACTTCTCTTATGGATACACGGTGTAGGTTCAGTCTGGCATTCAGGTCCTTTGAAGGCTGCATCCTTCAAAGGATACAACCCCTGATTTGGGATACATGTTACTGTATATGCTGTAATACATAATACAGTGCTATTTTATATTGAATGGAAATGTGGGATATGTGCTCTATGGAAACACAATATAACCATGGTAACCACCAAAAAAATAAACCTGCAGGATTCCGTATTGCTGTATTTACTTACATTTTGATGTTTTTTATATATATATTTTATCAGCGTATAAACTTAAGAATCAAGTTTTATATGTAAAAACTGAAAGCTAAAATGGCTGGACTGAAACTCATATAATAAAATGACATGTGAGATATGTCAATTAGAATATAGGAAATAAAAGATTCTCCTCATTCTTGCTTTTGAATAAAGTTCCTAAAAGAAGAAAAAAGTAGCACAGTACTGTCTCTCTGCCAAATATTCACTGGTGCTTCTTTAATCCTTGCCTGAATGGCAGCTCAGAGTATTAAAAAGTTAATAATGAGAAAGATGCTTCTGTAATGGAATGAGTTTTGAGTAATAGCAGCCCTTTGGGGATGATTACATGTTACAAATCTGAGCCATTTTTTCATGGACAGACATATAATGGTTGTCCATCAGTCTGCTGGCTTGAGATGGATTTAGATGGTTTTTATTCAAAAACAACCTAAGAAGAGATAAGGCTCTTTTTGCTATGTGTAATCAGTGGGCAGTTTACAATACCTTGAGGATGCTCAGCCTTATATCCACTCTGTCCCTTTCCATTAGTCTGCCAGGTTCCACTCTCTGACACCTTCTCATTGGCTGTGAATATGTAATACTGCCTTGTCATATCCCATATTGAAGAGCTATAAGCACAGGCTAATCAATTACCCGCTAAATTATAGATGCAACCCACTTCATGCTAATGCAGCTGCAATCTCAGTCAGAGTGGCACATATCTCATCATGTAGGAAGGTGCTGGCTTTGCTTATACTGTGGCTGAGTTTGGATTGCTGGATTTGATTTTTGTTGTGTAGAAGGAGGATTACATGAGTATGTGCATATAGTTCTAAAGCTAATATTTAAATTATTTAATCCAGTCACTTCATTACTGGAGCTTTTGGGTCGAGTGGGAGTTTTTAAGGGCATTTTAAGCCCTTATTAGAGACAGAGAGATGGTAGGAAATAAGGGCAGGAAGAGATGGAGAGTAACGGGCTGGACTCAAACTGGGGATGCTGTAGTTCATAGTTGGTGCCTTATTCCCCTGGGCCACAAGGGCAAAAATAACAGTTTTTCTTATGAAATATACGAGAAGTATCCTGGCTTCACAGGGCAAGAATTTCATATTATTTTGTCAGATTTAATCACAGATTTCTTTGATCCACAACACAGTCTTCCTTGTGCATTTCAACCTGTTTACAGAACACGATGTGAATACTAACCGTGATGTGTAGTGTTTCCCTGTTGTAGCCTCATTACACCATCCTAAATTGCACACCTGTCAACAAGAGGCCACGGGGCAATGGAAAGAAAAATAACAAATATTTTGTTCATTAATTCACTGCAGGTTGAACATCCCCCCCACAAAGACTGTAATTCATGTTTGAGAAGACTGCATCATGACGAGACTCTTATCATTGTGATCACACACTCTGTGAGTGAGTGTCCCTCTGAGGTTCCCGTGTGTGGTGGACCTCATAGGGCTGCTGAGCCAAGGCACTGTGTAAATCGCAAGGTCTTATTAACCTTTGTGGTGAAATTTGTATTTCTTTTCACCAGCCGGCCCCCTTTGGTTGCACTCGATCACACTTCCCGATAAATTACAAACCCTTAAGATAACACCATAGTCACATCTGGGGCCACAGGCTCCTGCTCCGGCATAACTTAATACAGCCATCTGGAGCATGGCTACAGACCAGGTCTGTGCTGCGCTTATGCTACATTAGGATGCCGAGGATGCGACGCACGCCTTGTGAAAGACAGAGAGACCAGATGACCCTGCAGATGACGCTTATGCAAGGCAAACATGTACTGTCTTTTGTCAAAATGTAATTAAATGACAGGCGACTATTAAAGGCCCACAGATCCTAATGACTTTTGCCTGCTCCCTTTTCATGTTGTTCATGGCATGTTTTTTTGTGGACACAGGACTCCGTAGGATCATGTGAATTGTTTTTTGAGAATTCCCATGAATACCTATTCTGTATCTGAGTTGTAAATGTGCTGAAAATGTCATTTTGTGAGGTATTGCCTCTAGAATGGCATTTGCTCATTAACTTAGCTAATGCATTCAGCCAAGTAATTGAATTCCCTTTGGTTGTGAAGTAGTTTGTTTCTGCATCCAGACCTCTCTCTTTATACCTTTGTGTAAGATGCACAGTAAAGCAATTAACTTGTGTAATCTCAACTGTTTTGCTTCATAAAATGGTTGAAAAAGACAACATTAATTTCTGCAGGTGCTTTAATTTGATTCATTTTGGTCAGTGTCTTTTATTTTGGGATGTGTTTGTGGTGTTGAGTTTCCTTTTTCCTCTCTTATACATTCAAACAAGCTGCTGCGTTCCTGAGATCAGGTTCTTTTGTTGTTGTTGTTGTTGTTGTTCAGAAATACAAGCTTTGATTGTACTGCTTTTTATGGATTCATTATGTTGGATGTATTGTATAACACGGCAGTGAGAAATGATATATTCACATTTCCCCTATAGAGGCCCATGGCATCTAATTTAAAAAGTCAGCTCTCATATCATGAATCTGCCTTCAAAAGCATCAAAGACAGATATATAAAGGAAACTGCAACTGATTGGTTTTGATATATCCTCAAGAATAATAAGCTATAGGCACTTTTTGATTATTGTTTTAGTTGAAAGGGAAAAAGATAAGATAGAGGTATAGAATGAGTTCAGTGGTAAGCAGGGTTCTTTTACTAAAATGAAGCCAAATATGCAGTTTAAATGTTAAAAAATGTACTATAACGGCGCTCTTACAGTACTCTAGCCAGATTTACTGTGCCTTTTTTGCAGTCATGACATGTAAAATGTACCTTTATTTATTTATTTTCCTGCCATGTGTAAATAATAAACAGGGATCATCCCCACACTGCTAAGTTTGAATATGTAGACATGCTTGCAGCAGGTCTGCACACCACAAATAAAAAGAAAATCAAATACTGTGACAATCTGCGAGACACTTTGTACACAGTAGGGTAGTTTGATTCAAAGATGCATTAAAATTCATGTTCACCCACATACCATCTTCATATGATCACCTGCATTCTAAGTACACACAGGAGTCATGGTACAAGACATTTATTTGACATAATATCAGGGCATAAGAACAAAGGTTCAAAGACACATGTCCAGGTTTTGGAGAATGGAGAACATGGTGGACAGGGGCATATTTCCTGTATGTTGTGGAGGCAATTTGGCAACAGATAAATTACAGAAGCCCTCCTCTTGGTTATGCTGTCATGGTAGAGTGGTGAAACCATCCATTAGCTCTTCGTTACCTGTCAGCCTGTTGCCTCGTGTTGACAGGATTTACGCCCCGCAGACATATCTGAGCGCAGCTAGCAGAGCCTGCATGCATAGTCATTAGGACTTTCTAGTAAAGGGGGGGTGGTGAATGAATAACACACACACACACACACACACACACACACACACACACACACACACACACGCATGATCATTAAAAGTCAGGTAGAAAATTGGTAAACAAAATTCTGTTTACTTTAAATCAAATGCAGCTTCTCAAAGTAAATCCAACAGCCTGTTAGTGATGGAGCAGATTTGTGACCTGTAACTTTTAAGCACCGGTTCCTGCAAATTTGATTTGAATCCATGGATTTGAAGAGAAATAAAAGATGATGGTGTGATCACACTGGGTGACACTGGATGCATGAGACAGCCTCGCTCTGGATCTCCTGCAACCATATGAAAGGCTTATGATTAATGACCTTCCTGTACATGCCAGACAGGTCTGCATGCAGCTTCCTGTACGTGCCGACCTGCACTGACTCCAGCCAACCTGATTGTTCTCTCACCTGACTGACTTCCTCTGCCTCTGTAACTTCTCTTTCTCTCTTCCCTGGTAACCTAAGCCAACCAAGCAGCTAGGATCCCTGGATGATGTGTGTTTTCATTCTCCAAACAGCCAGAAGGCTATGCAGATATTGTCAGAGAGCTCTAAGGCACAGAGCAGAGCAGGGCTGGCTCTGCAGAGATTGCACTATAGCGCTTGCCTAAGGCTGTGACGGCAGAATGACATTATGCAGAATGTAGGCTGCATTATACCCATGTGTTATGACCTTTTTTGCCTCAGTGCTGCATTATGAAGAGAATGAAAATATATCGATCATCTCGACAGGAGTTTGCGCTCACAGCTTCTAACAGGTATATAAGTATACCTTGGCAACACAGAGTGGCAGTACAGTGTTTGAGTGCACAGACAAATTGGAAAGGTTCTGCTTCCTCATTCACTTGTGGGGTTTAATATACTTGTTTGGTCTTCCAGTGGTCTGTTTTTGGAGAAAATGAATCCAGTGTTTCCCCTACCATTACTGGGCAGACGGCCACCACATATTTATTCCACCCACCCACTTAATCCCCATCATCAATCAGGCAACATGGCTATAAGGGGTTGTGTGTTCACTAGACTCTAGTGCAACATCATCACTCATGAACTGTAACACTTTGCATGTACAGGGCACAAAATGGATGTGTGTTTTGGCCTGAATTGCTGTTCTCTGTACAGACGGACTGCTCCAGCGACAGTGAGAGCGAGGACAACTTCATCGTCGTCCCTCCACGAGACCACCTCGGCCTGGCCATCTTCTCCATGCTCTGCTGTTTCTGGCCCCTGGGGATTGCAGCGTTTTACTTCTCACAGGGGGTGAGGACACACACATGCACCCTACACACACACACATATATTTATATATATTTACACACACACACACACACATGCCATGCGTATGCCTCCAAAGTTACGGTCTGTCACACATGAATGATGCAGCATCTGTTTTGGTTGAGGTCTGACATAAAACAGGCGCGTCTATACACATACACAGATACATTCCCATGAATTCGTAGACACACAAACACACATGCACATGTACCCAGCTCTGTGCATGACTCATCATCCAAAGATTAAGGGCTATCACACATTAAAAAAGACTGACAGCTGACTCGCTTACTGCCGACGCAAGGCCACTTTTTACTGAGGTACCCATCAATAACTCAAGGCCAATCTGTAATGGCTCCTTGATGCTCTGTAAACAGGCTGAAAGGCGCCTTTAGGAAGAGTATATAAATCACTCTCAAGGCTTTATCTGTAAACTCCAAGAAAGGAGGTGTCTAAAATACTAAGATGAGAGAGGGCCTTTGAACTAGTGGTGTTTTCAAGGGGATTTGAAGATGAACCCAATTACAGGTGTGTCGATGCATTAAAGGTGATAAGCTCTCAGACACATTAAACAGCCCTGTTTGAGATGTAATTTGGAAAGTAGATTTTGAGATAAGAAATGCACAAAAACACACTGCAAACAGTGTGTCCTTCACAAAACTGTAAGTTCTGATTTTATTTATTATTATTATTATTATTATTTATTTTTTTGCTTAATTGCAAGTGTAAAAAAAAAAAAAAAGCCGTCTTTCTGGGGTTATTTATTTTTTGGATTTTATGGACAAATATTCTGTTTTTGACCGATGACTGTCTTTACACTTAAATCCCTTAACAGGTAAGAGATTGGCATTTGACATTATACATGTGCAAAGAGAAGGCACTTGAAAATAATACTGTCTTGCCAGTGAAACAGTGTTGTACTTGGATGTATAGATGATCTGATGTGTTAGTTCATACATGTTAGCCCCCCTCATTTTTTTTTATCTTAACCTTAACACCCACCTTAGTTTTTTTAACAGCATGTGTAATGTGCACCCAACTGTAGAAACAGCAGTTATTTCCAAAAAGAACAAGCTGATGTGATTTTTAGAGTGCAATCTGTCAAGCTGCACTCTTAATTTTGAAGCTTTTGCCAATATGTTCTTAGCCAGTAACATCGGCAAACTGCACTTAGTGTTTGTCTAATGGATTCCAACCAGACTTTCTCCCCCTTTTCAATTCTGTAGGAAACAATTCTGATGATGGTCTGTCAGTCAAACAAAGAGCACAGAGGTCACCACTTTTCTTGCCGCTAATCGATTCTGACTCCCTTATGTGCACCATCAACATGAAAAGGCAAAACATGTTAAAAGGCCATCAGTCGTGCGCACACACACACACACACTCAGTTTAAGTTTAGAAGCACATGTAAACAGACAAACTTGTACACACACACACATGCTAGAGATAGACTATAAAATCTTATCAAAAGCTCAAGTATTTATCTGTCTTACCTGAGGGCGTGAGTAGTCCGAGGCAGATGAAGGCAGTCAGTGAATTATCTTGTCAGGAGCTAATTTGATTCTTCCTGGGTAATTATGGGGAAGTGATGGCTGTGTTTAGGGATGGATGGCTTTTCTGCCAATCTCCCCCCTTTAGAAGGTGCCGTCCGCAAGAGCTGTCAGGAAAAGATATGGTGGTAGTCTGGGATCGCTTCATTTTATAGCTCAATAAACCACTTCACTGGTCTTCATTTCATTCAATTATAAAGGAAGCCCCCCGACTAAATGAATTAATTCTGTAGGAGTTAACACAAGGATATTGTAAGTTTTTAGCTGAACACGGGCTGGAATTTGATTATCTGTGTGAATTTCTATGGCTCGTGGCCAGTGGCTGTACTGAGGGAAAAGTGTAGACATCTCTACTGACAGATCTAGATGTTCAGCATGTTGGTGAAGTCAAAATCTGACTGTTTCTCACTTGTGTTACCGTAATAAAAAAATATCTCTGTAGCAGGAATTACAGCTAGAAGCAAGACAGCTTTTTTAAGCTAAAGCATGGTAGTCACAGTTAGCTGTAGCTAAAGCTAAATTTACCTAGGTCATCCTACCTGCTTTCTCATAAGTGACCAATAAATTATTTGATGTGTTTGTAATTTAGCCCATTATCCCACATAATTAAGGCAGTAGTAACATCCTTTCATAACTGTGAAAAAAACAGTAACACTAAGCATGCAAAAAAAAAAAAAAGTTTTGTCTGTAAAACAACAATTGGCTGCACCCACAAAGGCCAGCGTGGCTCAGGTCAAAGTTCAACAAATTTGGCCTTTTTGTGCCCACTCTGCTTGGTGTACACATCTGCACAGAGCTTTCACAACACAGCACATAGAGAGGCACGTGCAAAAGCTGTTTTGTTTTTTTTGGCAATAATGTGAATAGGCTTTTATTCCAACTTAAGTGCGTTTATAATTTATTCCAAAATTACTTCATTTCCAAGCCATGTAGTCACACCAAATAAACAGCCTAAGTTAGACACTTTGTATATCTACTTTTAAAATCACTGGAACTGATTGCTTTGGTATTAGTATTGGATTTTATTTAGATGTAACAGCCAGTGTTGATGATTCAGAATTCCGACTCCTGACATGAACAGTTTTTCTTGCTAAGCTGTTTGTAATCACGTGAGACCACTGTTTGTTTCCCATTTGAAACTGATAGTCTTTGCTATTGTGGTTAATCACTGTAACCATGACGACAAAGGTTCTCTAACCTTTACAAAGTAGCCATTGTACCATGACTGTTCCACAAGCTTAACTGCATGATTATTATTGTAACAATGACGACCACGGTGCGATTTCAGGAGATGCTCCTATGGGTCATATCAGAGGGCAGAGACAAACAACCTATGTGGCCATTTAGGTTGGAGAACTCGTTGCTTCAAACCCTTTCCTCACAACTTCACAGCTGTCGTAGTTGCTGCTCTCTGCAGGTGTGTGGGGAAGTGAATTATGGGATTTGGCAAGGGCAGCAAAATGAGAAAAGTTTAGAAATGATAGTACATCAGCTTCACCACTTATTCCGAGGACATTTACAAACAAACAGGTTAGTGACTGTAATAGAGTCTGTGGACGGCAGATCGATAGTGTCTTTGTCCCACTGGAAGGTCAGGTCTAGTCAAACAGAGAGAGACGCTGCATGGCTTCCCAAGCAGAGGAGCTGACTGAGGAACACACACAGACATCCATGTGCTGCTTTAAATTGCTCATATCCGATTTGCCAAAGACTAGATCTTTAATACTGTGAAACGTCTTTATGGTAAATAGTGCTGCACAGTTTAGGATTCAGTATTAACCGCCCACACACACACAAACACACACACACACACACACACACACAACCGATAATGACTAGAATACCATGACTATCTGGGGAAAATTAACTTTGAGCAGTTGATTGGGAAGTGGAATTGAGTTTCAATTATTGCAACTAATAGGGTGAGTTGTTTTGTTTGGAGATGCTGATAAATGTTTCTCTCAGCTCTGAGACATCTGCGCTGGAAAGTGCAGAGTTGAGGAGCAGCAGCGATTCCTTTCATGGTTATGCAAATAAGACTCCCCTGAAGTTATCTTATGGTATACAAGTCATCACAATGGATGAAAATGAATGAGCTAATTATTGTGAAACAGTTTATGTATTTGCATGTGTGTGCGTCTGCGTGAGGGGAGGTCGAGAGACAGAGACAGAGAGGGGGAGAGAACGAGAGAGATTTTGGGCTTCGTGTGCTGTTTATTCGGAAGAAAAACCTGTTAAGGGTGTTGAATTGACTTCCGAGAGCACATCGCAATATGAGTCTCCATGCAGCTAAGTCTGAGATGTTATCTATTCTTTTCTATGACTCCACATTTCAATCATTTTGTCAAGGTTGTGGAGATAAAGCCTTAATGCTTCTAACCGTTTTCGTCTCAAGGGGATTCAAGGAAAATCCTCACATTGACATGTACAGTACGTTATACAAAGCTTTACAGAAAAGAGAGCATAAGCACACACACACACACACTTTCAGCTAATTATTCTCATCTGTTTTGTCCTTATCACAGCATCATATATTTAGTTTGTCAGAGTCATTTTCCTCAGGGAGAGCCACAACATTCTTCGATTTCATTATTTATGTGAAATGGAGAAAAAGATTGATAAATCAATTACAGTGTTTAGCGAAAGCTTTCAGTTGAGAATATCAAATAGCAATCACGGGCCCTTCAACTCCTGCATTGGGAGAAAGAATTAACACTGTCCAGTGTCACATCATGACTCTTTTTAGGAAAGACCATGATGACAGGGGAGAGCCACATCCTCAACAGCACAATGTGCTCTGTCTGCATTTGAAAAAGTAAATTTGAACATAATTTCCCACAAGGCCTCCATATCGGTGCTTTTGATTCAGTAATTACTATATTGACGTGGAAGCTGGATGGCCCTGCCTTGAATACATGTCCTTTGTCTGGATTTGCGTCCTGACCTTTTCAAGGCATTTGTCAAAAGAATCTTTCTCTCTGGCTCTCAGCTGGCCTTCTTCTTGTCTTGGACTATTACGCGCTTAAAAAACCTTTGTGACACTATTCAAAAACTTGGAACAAAGTGAAACAACCCCATGCTTAGGTTTTTAAGCAGCAACAATTGCCATAACTGATAAATGGTAAGCTGAGTTTGTAATCTTTTTTTAAATTTTATTTTGTTATTCAGCAGATGAAGGTGCTGTGGTTAAAGATGTAGTGAGCTGGCCGCAGTTGCACTGACTCTGTGCCAGGGCTGCCTCCTGAAAGTCAGTTATTTGAATAATCAGTCAGTTTCTCACTGCAGGCATGACACTTCTTTCTCACTGCAAACCTGATCTTGTTTAAATAAATGTCTGAAATATGTCTCCCTAGCCTTAGGATAATCCCAACATTAAAATTCAGTCATCATAATCAAGAATTTGCATCTCATTCCTGAACAACAACCACTTGAAATGAGTAAGTAGCCATTATGCAGTGATGCTTCCTAAGCAAATACAGGACAGATACTAATTAGCTAGTATCTGTCCTTTTTGCATTTGCCTTGCTTTGCAGTATTTTGTAGTGACTATATGTGTCATCTCAGCCTCATTATTCCAATATTATAGGCAGAAGCCAGGTTTAACACCACACTGTGTCAAATATCATTTGCATCTGTCATAATGAACTCACTTGCTGAGAAACGGCAGAATCCAGATACAGGGAGTTGTAGTTTGTACAGGAGTTCAGGTTGAGGCGACTGCTCTGTTGCTATTTGCTTGACTGCAGTGAAAATGGGCAGATGTATAGATGGAAAAGTGCGAGTGAATATTAAATATTCATGAAAATGAAAAACAAAACCTGGTGCACATGAGGTAAATCAGGTGCAGACTTAGCCGCTGCAAATTTCAAAAGAGGCTAAATTTGACAAGAAGCCCATGTGTAAGCTATTTGTTAATGCCGTCATTTTCAAACCTGTTTAATTTTTTAGTTGCTTAACTTGATACTGCAAGATTTAACACTCCTGTTCGGTTAGCACTAGTTTTGTGAAGCACAAAAGCATTCACTCAGTTATGATTCACCTCCAAATAAATTGACATGAATCCATTCACTGTCAGCTGCTTATCTGGGTCAGGATCACAGTGTCCTCCAGCTCCTCCTTAGGTAACGTCCAGGTGCTCCAGCAGGGCATGTTTGTCTCAGTGTGTGTTTCGTTTACCTCAGGCTCTCCCTTCAGTTCGCCATGCAGAGCATACCTAAAAAGGAATGAGCCACAGGGCCAGGCGGCTGAACCAGCCGGCTCCTCTCAATGAGAAGACACAGTGGCTCAATTCCAAAGTCTTCCCAGATTTCTGGTCTGCTCACTGAGCTATGATGAGTAAGGTTAGGCATCCTGCAAGGAAACCTCATTTGAGCCACTTATATCCACAGTCTGAGAGCTTGCAAGTAAAGTTGGAGGTCAAGACAAGGATTTGTAAAGAGTCTTGCTTCGGTTTTAGTTTTCCATTCACCGCCACCATCAGGCACAAAATCCACATCACTGTGGCTGCTGCATCTAACTAGCAGTCACAGTCCCTCTTCACCTCAGTCGTGAATAAGAAACGTAACCTCATCTGCTTGTGGTTTCAAAAATGAATAGGACAGGTTATTATGAGATGACCATGGTTTCATAGTTGGAGGAACTGACCCTGATGCCAGCTCTATCACATTCACACACATCACACATCAGCTCCATCATTATTAGACTGGATTCAGCGGAATAATGGAGGTCATTTCACACACACTCCCTCACTGCATTTCAAACTGTGCCGGCATACATTCAGCACAGCAGACATACGGATGTATTGTGTTATTGGGACAACAAATTATGAATGGGGTTTAGCAACATGCTGAACTGTTGACCACTCAATCTCATCAAGTATCAAAAATATGATAGATTAGAATTAGAATAGATTAATATGTGATGACATCTGGGGTAAAACACAACAGAAATTAGTTTATGGGAAGACAATGGAGATGGAAAATGGAAAATACAATGCCACTGTTGTCTGTGTGTAATTTTTGCTTCAGTGCTGACCTCTATTCAGTGAGTGTGAATGAAAACAGCAAATCAAAATAGGCATCTCTGTCCCCTCCATTTTTCTCCTAGCAAGCAAGTCCATTCAAATAGTAAGATAGCCAGAGGAAACCCAGCACAAGAGTTCTGTAAACACATCAGCAATGGGCAGGATAAACAAGACAAACCACGATTAGACCGCTATTCATTGCTGTATTTTCAAGCATACTGTTCATTTCAGTGATCCAGGTAGTACAGAATGATACAAGAAATAAGGACCCCTTTTAGCATCACTTGAATAGATGATGTTACCTGGCAAATTAATAAATCCTGGACTGATATTGTTTACATTGTCTCACTGATTAGGAGGGACTCCCAGGGATGCTGTATTCACCTGTGTTCATGACAACATGTAATGTGAAGGATGCCACTTATGCTTAAGCTTACTGTTTTCATTTTTTCGGCCTGCAACTTTACTGTTTTGTTTCCCGGGTCTCATCTGTGTTGTTTTCAGCCACGACAGGCAGCTGTTTTCAATGAAATCATCTGTAATATGCTGTATTCAGTAAGTCAATGACTCTATTAGGCATGATGATATCCATTGACCTGTACCACCAAAGACACAAAACATAAAAAACCTTCTCCATCATTTGAAAAGTTACAATCCCAGTATACTGTACACATAGCCGAAGTCTTTGGTCCCAAACTGCAAGCAAAAGCAGCCTAGCTTGCAAACAAGCCTCTTGTGGAGACATTGGGTGAAACGTCAGCAGCAGTTGCTCCTTCCTGCCTTTTCAGCCATTATTAAGTCTTTGGTAAGAACCAGACTGGTAATTATCAATAAGTCACATTTTTCTAATTTGTATATGGTGCAGTAGCCAATATGTATGCATGTTAGGATTACTTCATCATTCATTAGTGGTTGCTATTCAGCATACTGATTGAGTCTTTTGTCGTGAAAGCTCGTGCAGCTGTTGCTCTGGGCCTCGAAGCACTGACCACTTCTAACAGAGTCATCAGAAGAGGGGAGTGGGTCACTACCATAACGAGGAAAACACAGTTTCTCTGGTGTTGTTGACGAGCCAGATCCAATTGTTGTTTAGATGAGATTTTTAGTTCAGAAGGCTCTCGTGATCAAAAACAACAGAAATTGTTTTGTTTTGAGTATTAAGGCATTTATAGAGCCAAAACAATTGGAACATCAGGACATTTCATGCAGACAGTCATGTCAGAGGGCAAAATAAATTATTTACCGCTTCAAGACTGCTGTCTGAAAGAAAAAAAGAAGTCCAATATTAACTGACTTCCCTGCTGTTTAACTAGACAATTTCAGTTGTTTTACTGTGGTCAGTTTCTCACACTACAGTAGAATTCAAACACAACTGTTATTTAAGCAGAACGGTTAACACAGCACCACAGAGAGGATCTATATGTGCCTATAGTGGGCTGTAAAAATGCACTATAACCTTAAATACATGGTAACTGGGTCATGACAACGGGGTTGTTGCCTGGAAAAAAGAAATATAAAAATCCTCTAAGGCCACGCAAGGCAATGTATAAAGAACCTCCTTTTTAGCTTGTTATTTACTTAAAGGCATACAGTTCAAACAAACAATAGCACTACTGTCAAAATATATTTTATATTTCTAGCTTGCTTGATCTCTTAAATAGTCCTCTTTGTGGAGTTTTTTTTCTTTTAATTTGATAACAAATTATGATGAATCTGCTTCTCTCATGTGTCCTTTATCATTCAGTGCTAGCAGCTGAGATGACCATAATGTCCAGTCCTTGACATTTTCACACTAATTGCCATTTTTCAGTCCTGCCATGCATGATGAGCTCTCCTGGGTTACACCGAGCCACTTGGTCAATGGGCCCATCCTCTAATTCCATTCCCCCCGCCACAGAAATAATAAACAGCTTCTGTAATTATGGTTCTTTTGAAAAATGGGTCGCTCTTTCTCTTGCGGTCTCACCAACTGTATCTGACTTTGTTCTTCTTTTTCTTACATTTTCTCTACTCCAGACCACCAAGGCGGTGAACAAAGGTGACTTCCCACTGGCCAACATCGCCTCCCGACGGGCTTTGTTCCTTGCCGCCCTCTCCATCACTATAGGCACTGGTGTGTATGTGGGGGTGGTGGTAGCTCTCATCGCCTACCTTTCTAAACCAGGACACATATAGTAGCCGCACCTTCCCTCTGCGCACCTCTGGGGAGCCTAGGAGGAGAACAACCACCTCTGGGGAATGGCGTTACTCCTGCAGATTTCAAGGAAAGTTTTTCGGGGATGTACAGTTTTTTTCCCCCTCCACCTTTCTTTCTTTCCTCCCCACAGGCCTTCCGTCAGCTAAGATTAGCCACAGTGACTGGAGAGAGGTCAAGCTGGAGGGTGAGAAGAAGGGGAATTGGGGATAGACAAAGTTTTTTTTTCTGTGGAGACAGAGAGAGGGTTTGAGTAATGGAAGTATTCCATGTTGGAGCCCAGTTTGCATCCCATTTACTTAAACCCCTGTCGACTTCATCCTCTTTTGGCTGGTTTTTAACTTCTAAGACCCCAACAGAAACTTTGAGGTGATAAGACTGAGACGATAACTCCTTGAACTTCAGCAATTATTGAAGAGCAGAGGTTGAGTACGGTTAGAAAGCAACACAAAATCTCTTAAACCAACTCTGTGTTATTGTTATTTAAGCTGCTGTCAAAATTGGAGCCTGTCCATGGAGTCCTGTCCCCTGTCACTCTCAGTTTGCCAGCCAGGACTGTCTTTAATAGACTGTGATCCTGTCCCTATCAACTCCAAATACCAGGACCACATTCGTCTCTGAGCTGTCTGCCTCAAGTTGGAAAATAAAAAAATTACACATCTACATGCACAGTTTCTTGCATCATGACAAAGGAGGGCTGTAATTTCTGGAGGAACTTTAGAAAAAATACAGAACTAGTGATAATACTTTCCATCAACAAAGAATAAAACTCAGAGAGGTTGACAAAAAGGATCACATTTTCTTTCTTATTGGACAATATGCACTCACTGGCATGAATTACAAGAATCTCAATGGAGCCTCAGGCCTGTATTTTACCTCGGAGAAGGTGTCCATCCATTAAAGACGTGCCCTGAAGTCTAATAAAATCTGTTCATACCAGATATAGTTTGCCTACATACATGCAAATGTGCTTTGTTTTTACGTTTGTCTTTTGATGTTCCCTGCTGTCTAAAGGCACCTTGAAAAATCTCACTTTAAGGAATGTTCATTCATAGCCTTTGAAGTAAAGCACAGATGTGAGGTGGCCAGATGGTCAGAAATTCAGGGGGAAATGGTGTCCAGTGTCTCCCAGAAATGGTGCATCTGGTAACACCATGTGAAACCAAGCATCAGCCATTCGCAACAGGCGTGGAAGTTATAAATCAGGAAGATGATGTCATTAAAAAGGCGGACCTTACATATCCTCCGGGGCTGCACATAACAAACAATGTGTTGCAGTCTGACAGCTTTGAATGTAGCTGTGATCTGTTATTCTTTGCATGACTCTAGCTACGCCAGCAGTATACAGCTACGCATGATTGATCGGATTTAGAGCTTGTTTTTGTCAGATCATAAAGAAGCTTAAATTAAAATTGATCAGGCTTTGAAGGGGCTCATATTTTGTGCAATACTTTAACCCACATTCCTCAATTCAGCTATTAAAACAGAGCACTTGATAGTAATAAAGCATCAAGGCATTTCCGTTTGTTTCCTCACACAACTTCAGGAATTTGAAGTTGAAAAACAAACACTGAACAACCAAATTCACTTATTCTCATGTGTATAAAGGGTGTACTAGTTACTGAGATTTTAGTTTTTCATTTTTTACACTGTAGATTGTAAACCAGGCAGATGCTAGTTCAAGCAGTGAACCCTCAAGAGGTGACATTATACGCTTAGTTTTCCCTGCACAGGTCCTGCATTAGTCATACCTGACATTTATGGTGCACAATTAGCTCCCCGTAATGGCTTTTTCTGAAGGAATGTGTACTCTCTGGAGCATAGTCCTAAAATAGCACAACCACATTAATTTCACTAATAAGCCACTTTTGGCGTCACTGGTTGCTGTCAAACCTTGCAAGTAAACAATCCATTTACACATCCGCGCCTCTGTGAACATTTTAAAATAAACATGTAAGTCAGTTCTGTTGCGCTAATGAAGAGTGAATGTTGCTCATACTCTCCATGAGGGGCAGTTTCCAGTGTGCTTTGCTTTAAATAAAACCGCAGCTGAGGCGTCAAGCCTTCATTTGAATTTTATTTTTGGCTGCCTGAATGAGTAAACATCCAGCTGTCTTGATTAAAGGCAGTCAGATAAAGACCTCGACTGAATGCTGATGGATTTATAGGTATTTATTTGGAGCCTTAAAGCTGGGCTCAGACCGTAGGAGTTTTGGGCCAATTTACCCCCAGTTCACCCTTCCCGATGGTTGGAGGAGAAATCTGGTCTGGTACCTTGGTTGGCCTAGACTATCTGGTAATGTGAGGGGTTTACAGATCCACTCTTACCTCCTGAACTGCTCACAGACTCATTGGGGCTGCTCCAATAATATCAGACATGTTTTATATTTGGGAGTTAAAATCTTGATGATTACGATTTTGATTACATCAGTACTTTAACGTTAGCGTTACAAGTTAACATTAGCCCTGGAGCAGCTAACAGTGTTGCTAAGCAACAGTAAACATTCTAGCCCTTGATGCTAACATTAGCTAGCATACTACTGTTGACAGATATTAAAACTGTTCTCGTTGAACTTGTTTGTCTTTTCTCATTGCTAAGTATGAGTAACTTTCAGCAAATTGTTCCACCACAGTCCATTTTGGCTGTGTCTGAAATCTCTCACTACTCACTCACTATATATTGAGTTTGAGTCCACTATATAGGGTATAATAATTCTCACTATACATTCGGAGAGCACTACAAAATGGCAAAGTATCCCACAATACATTGTGAAAAGTAGTGTACAACCAATGCTCAATAACCAAGCAATATATACCATCATGCATTGCATTTGCGAGTGTGAGAGAGCAAATGACGGGAGGCGAGAGAGTCAAAGGGCTGTAAGGCAAGTTAATTTGTATAGCACATTTCAACAAGAAGGCAATTCAAAGTGCTTTTTACATAAAACTTGAAAAGCATTAAGACAAAGTGTAAAAGAAACACTAAGTACAACAGTAAGTACAATTAAATATAGTTATTAAGGAGTTAAGAGATCAGGAAATAAAAATAAGCTAAAATACAGTAACATGATTAGAATAGAAGAATAAAAGTTTAAAAAATTATGTAATTTATTGATTTAACATGAGGCATGAATTCCCTAGATAGTGAGTAGGGGTAGTGAATGAGTGAGTGATTTTGGACACAACCTTTGTCTAGATCTGCTTCCCCATGAGATCACGTGAGGTGGTGCATTGTTATCTGACTGCTCTATCTGGCAAGATCATTTTAATAATATCCTGTGGTATGTGTCATTATTTTCAAATCTTATAGTATGTGCATGTTCGAAATCGGTTAGCATTTAAAACTCCTGCAGTCTGAGCCTGGCTTAAGATTCACCTCATTGAATTTCTGGTCATCTGAAGACCTGGTCATTACACTATATATGTTTGGCCTTATGACCTCCGACCCCTTATGAACACATGTCCCAGTGGTAACTCATGAGCTACTGATTCCACATCAGTGTAGTGTGCACATCATGACATCACTGTAACTATACTGAAATGTTTGCTTTCATCTCTTGGAGAAAGTTTTATTGCTGATAATGATGAACATGCTTTTGTGTTATGTAGCGTGTCATTAAAATGATGTGTTTTTATCTGGCTTCTTTGGCAACCTGGTATTGTGCAATGTGTTATAACAGTATGTGGATTTCAATGCAGCTGTTATTTCCTTCTCATCGTGATGAGCTGATGTAAACATCAACACGACAAAGACATTTGCTGAATGCATTCCTCAATGCCAGGGTGATAGTGCCCTCTTTGTGTCGTGCTCTTAAGCCCAATTAAAGAAAATGACATTTTTTAATTACGTTTATGTTTTGAGATTTTTTCCTATCTTGTGTGAAGGCAACATGTACATAGTGCAAATAAAGACATGTTCAAATGTAATGACAAATAAATCAGAAAGGAAGGATGGCCTTTCTTAAAATCAAAAATTGTTTTTCCTGTGGTGTATATATCGTGAAGCTCTACAGTCAGATTCATATCCGAAAAATCCTCCACTACCTGAGAGAACTGGCTGAGTAATTCAAATGCTTGAGTTGTCCTTAAAACAAAAGCAAACAGACTGAGTCATGGAGTGTAGGTGGTTTTGCCAGAAACAGAGGAGCAGTTCTGAAGATTGTAGTTGCAGTGTTCTCATAGCTGCGAGCGGGAGAGTACACTTTTCTTTGTGGTGTCACCATCATGCTTATTGAGCATAAGCTCAACATTTCACGCACCGAACAATACAAGAACAGGACAAACTGATATTTCACATTGCTCCTTTGTATTTCCTTTGTATCGTAATGATCGCCACATTCACACGGTACAGCAGTGTTTACATTATAGTGTGTTGTGATTGTCAGCTAGGTTATGTAGCTTTACATCTTACCAAGCTTTTTGTCTGACATACCCCCACAGCTATAACAAATGAGCTCAAGTGTCCATCAGTATCCACATATGTTGTTGTGAACTGTTTATTCCTTATTTTTAGCAAATGGTGCCAACTTTTTATCTATTACTTTTAGCTATTTCAGCGGTTATTCATTACTTTTAATTTCAACTGTTACTAATGTTAGCTATTTCAACTGTTTACTTTTAGCTAACAATTTCAACAGTTTTTTAAATTTTAGTTAACAATTTCAAAAAATTTTATCCATCGCTTTTAGCTAACTTAACTATTTCAACTGTTCATCAAATTTAGCTATTTCTTTAAATATGTTTTAGGTTTGCTTACATATTACCTATAACTAATTATTTCAATGGCTTATCCAGTACTTTTAACTACTGTTATCTCTTCATTAATTTAGTAATGAATGGTTCAGCTATTTTTTTGAACCATTCATTACTTTTAGCTAACAACATCAGCTGAACTGCTTGTTTGTAATTATCACATAGCCTACTCTTGACTTGGTGTTACAACTGACTTGATAGGCAGTTTAGGCTAGTGCTTTTTTCTGTTTTATTTACATTCTTAATATAAACATGTGGAGATATATATATATATATATATATATATATTTGTTTTTTTTCTGTTTTGTTTTTTTGATCAAATCAAGATTTCTTTCTTTCTTTTCTTTTTTTTTTAGTTTAGTTAACTGACAGCTTTCCACATACCCCCCTTGCTATTGGTTTACACCAGTGAGGAGCTGATTCTGAGGTATTGTAGGTTTAACATCATTGGGCTGTGCAGGTACACATGCAAAAACAGTGGGTGCGACTGCGGCAGCAGCAGCTGGGGAAGAGCTCTCATTACAGCCATGAGTAAGTAGTGAGTCACAAGCTGATGATGTCTTTGTCAGTGAACACGCTGCAGCACAATAGACAATGTGTGACAATGCGAGATGCGTGCCTAGGCATCGGGGTGAAAAATGCTCATATAAGACAAAACAAAGTGCATGCTCCACTTTTCTTTTTCACCACAATATGCTAAACAAGTGATGCTCAACACCAGACACACAGGCAGATTGAATTAATAAGCACTATAGATCAAAAGAAGACTGTTGTGTTTTCCAGCTCTCTGTGTGTTTGCCTGGGCAAACAAGACAGTGAGCAGGAAAATATTTTGCTCATCCTTTGGTGTTGTCTGATTTTTGCAAGGGGGATTTCTTATGCTCCATTTAAAAATCATTTGTGAAATTCTGAGAAATTCAGGAAAAGGGCCTCATATTATCAAGTTACAAATAGTATCACAGGCTTTCTATCAGTTCAGAGCAGAGAGATTTTTTTGAGTTGACTCAAAAAAGCAGCACTAGGTGTCTGACTCCCCCAGTTCCTCTCATCTGTCGATGAGTCAGTTTTCATCACTTCAACAACCATTTCTTGCCTGCATTAGTGGATCATGCCAAAGATTATTGTGGGAAAGAAATGAGCCTGGTTTTATTTGTTCGCATCATGTCTTTAACTGGGAGCTACAACACTAGACTGCAGTCTTTTTCTGCAAGTGCGGTTCTTGAGATTGGTTATTGTATTTCACTCAAGGATGGTGCAATACCCTGGAAACCTCCACTTTATGAGCCCTCGCACTTGCCCACACATGACAGAAAAACAGCAAGTCAGTGGAGTTAGAGCCTCCAGTTATATTTTTCACAGGTGGATTAGGCAAAAAGAGGTGTTTTAATTACAGTTTGCATGGCACGTCTCCTATTGATGATTTTCTGAGCCAGATTTTTCTCTTAACGACCAGTGTTTTCACAGCAGTAAACATTCAATCCATTTTTTTCCTACAGAGGGGGAGTTGACAGCCTTTTGAAAACAGGGGGAAAACATGAATGAAGAGAGATTGAATTTGATTGCAACGTTATAGGAGTTTTTTGCAAGAACTCATATTGTTTTCCCAACCTGCCAAACAGAGGATTGGAGGGGGGTGGGTGTAATACATAGTAACCCAGAGATTTCAAACTCCCCCTAAAATGTTTTTGAGGTTTGTTTGGTGAGATAAAGTGCTTTCAAGGCATCTGGTGAGGATTACATACCAGCGAGGAAGCTGAGGAAAATGGAAAATGAAAAGCAAGCGAGTAACCTTCTCCCTCTGAGGTCATTCCTGTGATGTTTCCTTGCAGCTGTAAAATAGGAAACAATGCAAATCATTTTCCAAATATCCATACTTGGTTAACCTATTGGATTTTGGGGCTGGTTTGTGATGCTGCCTTCCAAGTCATTAATGGAATTGCTTAAGGCATTAAAAAGGTTTTTGGGCAGATTGCAACCTCAGATAAAGAGGCTCATTTGGCTTATATGACTCAGGCACTTAATAAAAATAGCACAATGAGCAGGTGTTGGTTTGGAGCACACCTTGTGAATTTGTAATGTGAGACTATTTGGGGGGAAAAAGAAGCTTAGAGAAGTGGGCACTGCCTTTATTACTGAGAGAGAGAGAGAAAGAGAAAAGGCATGCAGATGTCACACTCCCTAAATATTCTCATCTTGGATGACAGGAGTAGCCAGGCCCCAGGCTGTTTTGGCTCCATTTCCATAACAGTCCCTTAGGCTACAGCTATAGATCACAAAAGCATTCTGGCCATGAAAAAACCCTTTGGTACAACCTTATTCCTATTTCCTAACGGCTATAGAGCTTTACCTATCCCTCCCTATCCCATCTCTGTATTTAGACAGGATGTTCTTTGTGGGTACATTTGCTTTACTTATCTCTTTCAATAAGGAAACCTCGATGGAGAGAAGGAAATTGTGTCCCTGCTGAATAACACTGATGAGAAGACTGTGCTTTATTTGTCAGGTTTTCATGATACTGGCAGGTATTCATGAGAAATAGCTGGAAATATCGACAGACTGGAAGATGTGCATCAAAATCCATAATATTTTGTTTGGCAGCAGTTAAGTGAATATTGTGTAAATGCAGAGCCAGTACTGCTTTTAGCTCCCCTAAGTTGGATTTTAGGCATCAGAAGAAATTATCTGTATGCTACTGGAGTGGACTGGACCCTTCTATTACATCATGCCTGCATAATAATGAACTTGTGGCTATTTGAGTCAATAGGAAATGCAAGAGCACTTGAGTTAAATTGTGCAATTATTTGCATATGTTTACAATCTGTTTCTCAGTAAAGGACCAGGATCACTGTTTACCATGCTGCAGTAGTTTCTTTATGCAGACTGTTGAAGAGCCAGCGAATAACGCAGGTCTGGCTGAGAACCTTTCACTCAGAGAAAAACCTCTTTCTAAACGTACAGCCTAAACCTACTGCTGCTGCACCGCTGGGCTCCATCCATGACTCTGTGTACCTCTCGAAAAGTATAGGCGGTGCGTTTCCAGGAAAGCCTTTTCAAATGCAGTGAAAGCAAGGGATTTCATGTTTTCACATAACTCCGGCTTTTATCTTGCTTCTGCACTTGGTGGTTTGTCTGTAAGCAAGGGGAAGAAAGGGGGCGAGATGGAACACATTTTACGGATTTCAAAGCCCTCAGGAGAGAGCCAGATGCCTCTGTAAAGATTTATTTATCAACCTGAAAGCAAGAAAGGCGAAGTGGAGTCAGAGATGGGGAAAACATGAGATTGTACAGAAGAATCTATGTACGCATGGCTATTCAGAGTTGGTTGGAGGAAGCAGCTGGGCAGCTGAGGAGAACATAGTTTCTTATGGAAGATAATATAAAGTAAAAAGCCTACAAAGCAGTTATCAGCTCAGATGAGAGAATCATGTTACAAGTTAAACTATTCAGCTTGTGCTTAGAATGGAACATTTGTGATGTTTTTGTTTTCTTAAACAAAGATTAAACAAAGTAGTAAGTTTTAGAGGTGCTGGTAGATGAATTATGTTACATTTGGATACAGCCAATATTCCCCTTGGTTTCCAGCTCTTTATGCTAAGCTATGCCAACTGGCCCCTAGCTGTTGCTTATTTTTTTCTGTACAGACATGAGAGTGTTACTGTCTGTCTCAGTAACAGTAGCAATAAGTAAAAAGATGCTACAAGACATGACTTAAACACTGTTAGATGATTCGTGTCTCATATACAACTGACTAAGACTCTGACACTGCTGCTCACACACACAGCTAAGAAAAAACACACAGCCATTTACATCTGTTGCCTGTGGCAAAAGCACATCAGTTCATGTTTTAGCAGAAATGAAAACTAATCTCTTTTTTCCTTCATATTGGCTTTTGCATGTGTGTGTGCCTAATAAACATTTATGCTTCAAGCAGAGTCACGACTGTTGATGAAATTCAAAAGCCATCCTCCTCAGGACAAAAAGGAGCAGGGTGTGGATGAAACGTAATAAAATGGACGACTCGCAGTGACCTGCTCAGAGTAGTGCTGTGGCTGTCTGGTGACAGATGCCAGTCCTGAGGAGCTGCCTTCAAAAGCTCCTGTTTTTCCTCAGAACAGAATTTAGACTCGTCCTCTAGTCGACAAAATTAGTGCTTTTCATGTCAGCATGGGCGACAGATTGGGCACCAGACTTGATGTGTCACAAGTCAGATTAAAATGCTTTTTCATTAGCTGAAACATTAAAAAGGAATCAGCGCAGCAGTTAAAGGGGCTTAGACCTTTCACACCAGCAGAGGTATGGCAGAGCTGCTGCTAATCAAAACCGGTGATTTGCCTCAAGCAACGATACACTGCAGGGGAAATACGGGCACGCATTGCTTTTATGACTGTATAGTGCCAATTTTGCACATGCTAATTGAGAGCAATTGGATGTCTACGAGGCAAAACTGACTTTCGAATGTCAAGGTTGCAAGAATACGACTCCCGACTGACTGAAGACAAGTCAATTATTTTGTTCCCTTTTCTTTTAACGCATGACTTCTGCAGATCTGCACATATATGTAGTCGTTAAATGCCACTGCAGTGTGAGAGCCAATTAGATAAGAGGTTGTGCTAGATATTCCCATCTCCATAATAAGGTAGCTTTAGAATGTTGCTAAATGGTAAGAACGATGACATGCAAAGCTCTCAACTGATAAATCTGTCCACTTCCTAAAGCTCCAGCAAGACGACTGCCACATTAACAATTCCTAAAAGATTGCAGCATTTCAGACGAATGACATCTGGACCTCCTTGTCTTCGGAGTGCTCATGCTTGATTGAGTTAGCAGCATCTCGGCGGGAGTTTTATTACAGTTTCTCTCTGCAGACTAGATGAGGCCTACAGCAGCATGCAGCTATAGGCAACAGGAAAATGGAAACAGTAATACTTTGAATAATGCACCAGCCTCCCACACATACTTGCTACTGTCATTATCTTTAACAATACACACTGGCCCTGTTGGTGCGTTCCCCTGCAGCCACCATGCGCAGCTTCTCCTGTTCCTCTGCACTTGAGTCATAGGTTCTTCTTTCAAACATGAGTTTCCCTGTAGTGTTGGCAAGTTTCTTAGGACTGGTTTCAGGTCTGAAATTTCTCTTTTTTATTAACATGGAGGTACACTTGTTGTTGCCCCCCCCAGCTCATAACTCATACAATTCTCCAGCCAGTGTCTGGAGAATCAGGATCATTGTCCAGAGTTGACTTTTCACACATGTAGCAAAAAGGAGATTGTCTGTATTGGGTGTGTTCTAACCCACTGGAGAGGTTGAGGTCAGTGGTGGCACCTGGGTAGAGCATGCAGGAGACAGGATAGAAATATCATCAACATGCCCACCCACTCACTCACTGCAAATTCTCCAATAGCCTGCTCTATTCGCACACTGGCTAAAATGTACATCACACAGACTTTGTACTGGGGAGCTGGCAGGGTCCAATCCAGCTAATTCAGACGTAAGTGTTCTCACACACAGATCTTCTGGGTAATGTCTGGATGAGCATGTGTAAAAGCAGCTATAGTTTGCAGGAGGCTGTATTTAACACTCTCAATTTTTCCAGCTGGATTCAACAGTCTGATTATGAGCTTGGCTAATTGCTTCAGTGTCTTTGATTAACAGCAGTGCTCCAATCTAAAAAAAATAGGACTCAAATGACACACAAATGTGAAGAATTTGCTGCCTTGTGTGCAACTTCATTTCTAGCCAAACTTCATTTGTGGGAGACATACAGTGCTGTAGGTTGATGAGTGGTTCATCACAGCAGAAACCAGTTTATTTACATAGCTCTAAAAACGTATTGACTGCGTCACTGCATTGTGTTTGTGCTTGTAAGCACAGACAAAAACCAGCAACTCAATAGAGCTTACAAGGATAAATGCTGCCTCGGTGCCACAAGCACACTGAGATCTCACAATGATGAGATAAAAGAGGGTTAGCTACCAACACAAGTCAATGTGTGCAACCTGGGGAATGTTACTGAGATTGTTTGGCCTTTAAGCAAAGCAAGACATGAGTGGCAACGATCAGCTGGTGGTAGGGGGAGACCTTTAAAACAGGGCCCACCCACTCAGTCATTTTGACCCAATGAATGGAGCGATCACCCCTGGGAAAGGTCGTGAGGCAGAACACAACAGAGCCGTGCATACTGTAAATACCATCAGGGAGAGCGACATGACACAATACATGAAAAAGTGAAAGAGCAGGGGGCTTCCAAAGCGGACCACATATAAGAGAGAAAAAGAGACAAAAGAGTGAAGGGAATGAAGACGAGACCCGGGCAGCCAAGGCCGCCTGACAGACAGGTAGTGATTTACTGCCGTCCTGCTGACTCTCACGTTGTTGTCTGTGTCTCTAATTGACAGTCAATTATCTCCCGATGACAGCCTCATCCAATGGCGAGCCAGTCTGCGTGAAGGCTTTGTTGACATCCCCAGGGCAGGGCCAAGTTTACGAGGCTCAGCTCCGGTGACAAATCAATCCTACTTGTCGACATCCTTCCCTCCCCCCACCCCCCACCACCTCGAGAATCAGGAAGAAGGCCCATTGTAGATACGAGTGAGCGACGTCCAGGGGAAGATACGCACCTACGCTGCGTCAGGGAGAAAAAAGGGTTGCTTTAAAAACACATAAAAGAGGCTGATTGCAGGGTGGGTGATTGTGCTTGATTATTGTGTTTTACAAGAATGGATAATGATGATAACAAGGGGGAAGAGAAGGGATTTACTCTTCAAAAAAATGTCAGATCATGCCGTGTTCGGAGGCGGACCATCCAGCTGTGTTGAGTGAGACTCTAGGTTGGACTTAATGGACATTAACATGGCTGGAGGGTTTTTTAAATAAAAACACAGTACTTTAAACCATGTAGGCTCTCAGTTATGAAATCGACAAAAAACACATGGACACATGACACAGAGAGATCTGCAGAGAGTTTCTAACGCTGTGGTTTTGAGCATGATGCATTAGTAGACCAGTCAGCAGCTGATCAATTCTTAAAGGAACCCATCTGTTCAGGTTATTGTAGAAAAACTCTTACCCTGGGTCAAAGGGTGCCTGTGAAGCATGGTGACAGCAGAATCAATGTATTGATGATGTTGCAGCAGCAAGATCACAGCAGCATAAAGCACACTAACACAACTAGATATAAGACAGACTCAGAAATGTTAGACGAGCCTCGCTTTGCTGTGTGTGTGTGTGTTGTTTTATGTGCTGTGGGTCTTTTGGTGGTCCTTGAGGCACAGCTCAGGTCCCAAGGTTTCCTTCAATCACAGCTGTTGTTGTGGATAGCTTTCTTATGCGAGGTCTCATCTCCCATCATCGATGAAAACAGCTTGATAAGGGTGTGTACTTGGCTCACTAATGAAAAGACATGCTGTGTGCTGCCAGGCAAAGAAAACGGTTGCAAACACCCTCCGAACACCTGTCCAATCAGCCCACAAGACCCAGCCTTAAATGTTTTCCATCAGTGCTGCTGGTGTTCAGGAGCTCTGCGCTCACAGGGAAAAGCTAGTAATTGGCTTCTGTTTGTTCCTGGCCTTATCAGTGTATTACTTTCATGGATAACTTGGAACTAATTAATCAGGGTATGGAGGGAGGGACGGGATTTGCCTCTCCCTCTCTCTCTCTCTCTCTCTCTCTCTCTCTCTCTCTCCCTTTCATTTTCTTTTCATTTTCTTTCAAACCCTAACTCTTCTCACAGTGTTCAGAAAGCCCTTTTGGAACAGTTGGAATACAGATATGGGCTCAGAGAAGTGGTGGAGATAAAGGCTTTGAGTATTTCCCAATTTAAGATGCTTTGTTTTTACATGCCTAATCTTATGTTTGCGTCTCACACTGTCACCGCTGTTTTGTTTTTATGTTTACAATATGTGTCTGCCGGCTGCCCCGAAGCATCTCACTCATTTGAATGCAAAATAACTGGATTTCGTTCAAAAATGAGAGGAAAAAAAATCATACTGTGTTCAAATAATTGCTTTGATACAATCTAGGAATTTCATCTATTAATGCCCCAGGAAGTTCTTTAATAGAAACTGAGTGTTGTTGAACAGTGATGCTGGAAACTGTGTTCTTCATCTTAGAATCCCATTGTAACACATATCTAATGAAGAGTAGCTATATACTGTAACAAGAGAAGTGTACATAGCACAAAACAAGAGAGAGTGGTGCTTTATTTTAACGTTTGTTTGTTTTTTTGTGATGATTAATTCAATCAAGCATATTTGTGGCAATAAGTGGCCTTGATTGTCAAGAGGCTCATACTGTATCACATTATGTGTGTGTTATATATTGTGAGATATAAGCCTGTAGTCTAAAACTATAGCACTGCACATGCACCTGATACATGCATGTCATACAAAAATGCACAGGAACAAAATTTGCTTTGGGGATATTGTAAGTACATGTACAGCTGCAAGCCCTGTGTTGTGTATGTATGCGCGTGTGCCTGGGGCAATAAATATTAATGAACAAACCAAAATGAATTCTAACCTTAGCCCTGTGATCATGGGCTGTACAGGCTTCAACACTGCAGAAATTTATACTTGCTCAGCAAATCAAACTAGCCAAGGCATTTCCTATGATGCTGACCCCGTGTGAACACCATGACCCCCACTCTGCATCCACAAACTGCAGGGCTTTGATCATACAGCTGCAGTTCCAATGGATAAAAGTTCACTCCATTTTACACAGTCTCAGCCTAATGTCCGCAGTGCCACTACTGAGCACAGACCCTGAGAAAATCCATATAATTCCAACAGATAGTAACAAATTACAGAGCAAGACAAAGCCCAAGATGCTGCCACACAGATTTGTACTATGGCTGTTGGACTGAACAGGGCCCCGAAAGTTACTAGCCATACTCTTGGCAGGGAGCCCTTTTCCCCTGGCTACGTACAGCCTTCACATAGCCAACATACGGGCTGTTGTTTGTATAGTGTCTTGCCCACAAGCCGCCGTAAAAGATGAACAGCTGCTGTGAGCTTCTCAGGGAGGCTGTATGTTCCACATAACATGCCAAAATACACAAAAGACACAGGTGATGTATTTTCCTTCAGCATGTGCTGGAGAGAAAAGATGCTGAGCTGCACCATCTCACACCTAAAATAACAGCTAACAGCCCTAGGCTTAACTGATGGATTTGACCTGTTTGTACCTCTAGTCCAAGTAAATTAACAAGCGACTTGCCTGGACCAGTAAGGATCATCAGTATTACTTGCACATTTTCTTGAGGTCATAGTAAGCAAGAGAGCCAGCTTACAAAAGGGCATTCGAAAAACGGTCACACAACTAAGCCAAACTTTATTACTGAGTGGGGAACATACATCAGTTGTGTCAGGTCCTGTTGTGTCAGCTTGATGGCTGACGTTAGCGCTCCAGTGCAGAGCTAAATTCTGCACACAGGCTAGAGTCCAACGGAGGAAAAGTCAGCCAGCTTTGTTCACCAACTGATGGTAGAAATGGATGCAAAAAAGGGGAAAGCACATGCTAGGTTTACTGCTCAAGTGGTGCTGCCCAGCAGGAAAGCTTGCAGATGGTCCATTAATTCTGGAAATGAAGACGAAGGAAACCTGCAAGAGACAAGGTCAAAAAGAATCCTCATGCGATTTGCTGTGTGATTGAATTTGATTGATTAATCACTAAATTGGCAGGTAGGTGTTCCGAGATTATAACAGCCACAGTTAATTTCTACCTGCATTTTGGATTTGGATGGGTTTGGTTGGGTTGATGCCATATTTGAAAAAATCTATTTTTATGACAATAAATTCAATTCAATTCAATTCAATTCAAATTTATTTATATAGCGCCAAATCACAACAAAAGTAATTTCAAGGCACTTTTCATCTAGAGCAGGTCTAGACCATACTCTTTAAAATAGGTATTTACAGAGGGAGACCCAACAAATCCCACCATGAGCAGCACTAGGCGACAGTGGCAAGGAAAAACTTCCTTTTAAGAGGCAGAAACCTCAAGCAGAACTGGACTCTCTCCTCTCTCTCCGTCTTAACCCAACCGGTCGAGGCAGATGGCTGCCCACCTGAGAGACGAGGAAGGGAGGGAGAGGGGGTAGAGAATAGCGAGAGAAGAACATGGCATAACACGGGTTCCATATAAAATGTAAGGTGATGCCAATAATACAGTAGTAGTAATGATAATAGTAATAATTAAAGTATTAACTGCTAATGTAGCACTAAAACTAATAGCAGTATAAATAATTTCTAATTATAGCAGCAGGTGTTGAGTGGAGTTGTAGGAGCAGCAGGAGACTTGTCATCACAGGTCAGACTCTACAGCTCCAGAGGCAAAGCAACGCACATGCATTCAATGGCTAAATGCAGTGATGCTCAAGACTATTGGCAAAATTTTATTTATATTTTTAAAAAAAAATTCTAGTCATTGTAAATTGAATGACATTACCAAATAATTGCATTTGAGTATTCATTCATGCTTCATTATCAAGAGGGAATTCAAGCCTTACGGAGGTCTTCTATTATTTAAGAAACAGCAGGGAACAAATTTGGGGTATAAAGCACTTTGACACATTTCTTTGGTGATGAAATGTATCCTTGTGCTTCTTCCTAGCATGAAGCGCTTTCACTATAAATCTATCATTTGAGTAGCAGCCCATGGGAGATCCGCCTTGTCATTTTTTTCCCCTTCTCTCTCTCTCTCTCCTCAGCCTCAGAGTGTGGGAGGAGTGCAGAAGGGCCTCGCATTAATGCCTCGTGCTTTCAAATGGAAGCCCATCGACTGGGGATGTGTGTTCATTTCATTTGCTTGATATCTAACTCGGTAGGAGGGATGGGAAGTGTGAGGATTAGCGGGCAGACAGACACACAGCATGGAGGTCTGTCTGGCTCAGTTGTCTCTGTAGGATCCCAGTAGACTCTGTGCATACGTATACAGGGGCCAGAGGGTAGAGACGAGGCTGTTGATGTTTGAATAACATGTACATGCCAAGATATGGACACAAGGGGCCTTCACACATTCACACATGAAGATAAATATTAATATGTACTTATATATGTTATCTATATTGTATACAAGTAATGCCTCACATTGCATTTCATTTGATGTATGCTGTTATAACAGGCTCCCTTAATTTTAGATGTACCACAGTGTCACATTTTCCATGCCCTCTCAGATATTAAATGGATTGGAATAGAAGCTTCAGAAAAGCTCCCACCTACATAAAGCTCAGTAAAAACTCCCACCCAGAGTGTGTGCGCTGAGTCAAAAGCTCAGAATTAAACACACATTATAGCAGCATTAGCATGATGAGCGGAAAGGTACATTTTATGTCTATAAGCTTATGTTGTTGATTGCATGCTGCTTCTCTTTATCTTATGTGATAAACTGGATATTCCTCTGGCTTTGGACTGTTGGCCAGACAAAACAACTGATTAGAAGATATCCTTTATTTACCGAGAAAATATTCAGCTGATTAACTGATCATTTAAATTGTTGATTGAAGCCCTAATTGCAAAGCACATTTATTGACAAATGTCCATCCACTTTGGCATTTAAAGCTGCTCTAGTCAATATTTTTGTAAAAGCATAGACTAATGTGTAATGTGAAAAGGGGAAAGGTGTTGCCACATAATGATGAACACACAGAAAATTATCACCTGACACTACAGTTCTTCTCAGCTCTATGGATCCTTTTAACACCTTTAAGGTCATTATTTTGATTTTCAGCACAGAGACAAAGTTAGCAGCTAGCTGTTGAACACTGTGGAGCATAAAGAGCAAGGTATTTTCTCTTAAGAACCAAAACAAGAGTGAATACTAGACTTACATTCATCAGGTAGCCAGAGACATGAATCTAATTGAATGATAATGTTGCTCTGTATCTGTTTTATGTAAATAGGCAACTCCTTCTAAACACATTTGTCAATCAACATTAAAGGTAATAAGTCGTCAGTATGCATTCACAGCTTGATTCTGCACGTCTGTGTTTATGTAGGCAGTAAAATAGCATGTGTATATATTTTTATAAGTAAATGTTAAATGTCAGTGTGGATTGCATTCAAGCACCAGCATTTTAAACATCAAATGCAACAAACATGAAAGCATGTACATAAGTACATATGCAAACATATGCTATTTCACCGTCTTGGAGCTTCTGAGTGCCTCATTTGACTTTGTCGGGCGTAACAGCGTGCTGTGATTTAGATGTAGAGACAGGAAAAGCTGAAATATCATTTTAACACTGGCTGCCCTCTCACAGCCAGCATCTGCTTATATAAATGTGTGTGTTTGTATATGAGTGCAGCCATGTGTGAATTTTGCACGTGTGTGGGCTTGTGTGTGTGTGTGTGTGTGTGTGTGTGTGTGAAGAGTGCAGCTGTGATGTCGTGTTATCCATGTGGGTGCAGGTGGTACATATTGGCCAGCTTTGTGCATGTGCGCATGTGTGTGTGTGTGTTTGTGTGTGTGGTGTGTGGTGTGTGTGTTTGTGTATGTGAGCCCGTGATCCTGAGCACAGCTGTGATATGGCAATATACTCTGCATCAAGTTCAGCTCAGGCTATTCATACATCATCCCCACAGTTGGAAGATCTTAGAGTCATTTGTGAAGACGCGCTCCGGTAACCAGCTCATCTTCAGTGCCACTTGTCATCTGTGCACTCGGCAAATACTGAAATGGTGCCTCGAGGGCCCTTTAGAATTAAAAGAGTAACCATTTTCTGCAACACCTTAAGAAAAAAATCATGTATTTTTAATCTCTTTATGGATGTGTTATTGGCTTTCTCTTGTCCTCTCACAATCCTTTCAAGATTTCAATCAATAGTTTCTTTTGAGCGGTGTGTATACGTGCAGTTGTAGGCGTGTCTGTATACATGTGTGCTTGATTTTGTGCATGTAAGTATGTGTGAGTGTCGGTGCAGCTGTGAGATTGTGTGGGTGGTTGTGTTTTTCAGGGCTAAGATGAAAAGCTCTGAGATGAGAAAGAACAAGCCCTTTATTATTTTCTCACAGAGATTTATGTGCAATCTTCTGCTGTGGCTCAGCGGGCCCTGATAACGGAAGCCAGTAATCTCAGCCATGGATTTAGTGCCAGAGTCGTGGGGTCAACAACCTCTCCATCCACACACAAACTCTCAACATGTGATGGATAACCTAGACCGTGGCAGGACACCATAAATCTCAGCCATATTGTTTCTGTCTGTCAGTACTGACAGCTGCCACGTAAACACCTTAAATGTCCACTTATATGTGTGCTTTCTGAGAGATTTAGACATACTGCAACGCCACAGCCACTAACCAGCAGGGCACTACCTCTGAGGAGTGTGCATGCTCTCCCCTTTAAGTTTTTCACTTTTATCCTACTTTGCAAATGACGTTTGTTGAACCAAAAGCTGCTGTAAAGATTTGTAAAGGTATGTAATCATTCCCTGTAATCAACAAACTTTGATACAATGAGCACTAACAATGGGTGTGTGCCTCATATAATTAGTGGTCTGAGTCATTTTTTGGTGAATGAATAGTCATTTCAGGTTGACACGATTGCCTCAGATAATCCGCAAACACAGAAAAGAGATGGTTCACAGAGGAAAAAATGATTATAATGATTATAAAAGATAAGAACAGCCACATGCATTGCCACAAATCTATACAAAATTCACCATTTCATACTTTGTGAGGACCCCTTTTAAACTGTATATTCTTTTAAAAAGAGGAATATTATCGATGATACTATAAGACTACCCTCAGACTTACCTGCAAGCTTCTATATTCAATTTCTTGACTTACACATCCTAATTCTGATTATTCAGCATAACTCTCCGAACGCTCTTCCAGCCATATACTTTGAAGGCCACTGGGACAATTACTGAGACACACTGACACGAAAATGTAATTATAATGTCATTAAACGATAATTAAAAACGCGGCCATCATAATCCCAGTGGGGCCACTAACTCAACATTTGCCATCAGCACAGCCAGCTCAGTGGTCTACGGGGCCTGTAAGGCACATGCATGCATGGAGAACTGTTGTCACTGCATCATTTCTTTTGAAAATAAATTCCTTCACAAAATGGCACAAGGCTCACATCACACACACAAACCCACACATTCAATATGGCATTTATCACATTACAGGTTCACATGCATGCCTCTATATACACATCTCTGCTA
This sequence comes from Lates japonicus, assembly GCA_033238685.1. Taxonomy (NCBI): domain Eukaryota; kingdom Metazoa; phylum Chordata; class Actinopteri; family Centropomidae; genus Lates; species Lates japonicus. The sequence goes on along the minus strand of BRZM01000038.1, from coordinate 4,502,173 downwards.
AATAGACGTTAAACAGTGAATGTTAGCATGTTAGCAAGGTGTTACCACATTTAGCGCTTACCAGTTGTGCTTAAAGCGCTTTACAGAGCTGCTAGCATGGCTCTAGACTCTGGAAAAATGTAAGATTTTAAATCAAGTTCTAGGGCCCTTAATGCACATCTCATAGTAGAGCAGACGTTCTACATGGTTGTGGGCTAGAAGTTGCTACCAGAATCTACCATAATTTTATAGATACCCTGTAATCAGACTGTGGTAAAATATACAGTAATCCTGTTCCTTTATTGTGAGACCTATGCTTACTGTTGTCTATCAAAGACTCAAGTACAATAGCAAGCAGAGCTATACTGGATATTGTTTGTTGACCCACCTGTTAGAAGTGGTATTACTCAGAAATTACATTTGAATGTTGTTTGACTTGTTTTCTTTAGCTTTCTTCTTCAGCTGCTATCTTAGCTGTTGAATTTTACTTTTTAGGGTTTACTAAGCATTCAGTTGTCTTGTCAGTGAAGTAAATCATTCAAATCAGGAGTCATGTTGTATAGCTTGAGGAGCAGCTTTAGGCCTCACATGCTAAGTGCTACAGCAGACTACCCATACATTGCAACAGACAAGATGCTGCCTCTAGACACCAAACCCTTTCTTCAAACACTGGTATTCCATGCACTAGCAAGCCCATTTGATTGCTGTAGAAGCTGAAGCCAGATGTGTTACTTTGGATGTAGAAGATGAGAGAAACCAATTCAGCCAGTGAGGGGCAATTCTCTCTCAATGCACCTCTCACACTGATTCTCCAGCAGTAATTTTAAAGCTTGCCTAACAATAGTGTTGGCAGAGGTGTGGAACCCCAGAGCAGTGGAGAGTGAGAGTATATGTCCACAACAATTCTAGGGACTGTTGTTCCTGGTTTTGATGACTCATACCAGACAGATGAGCCTAGACAGAGGAAATGTATAAACAGAGGAGCATGCTTTTTTCCCCTAACTATACAAAAGGCACTTATACCCAGACGCAGTATTAAAATCCCTGTCTTTCTTCCTCCCTGAGACAACCACATCCCTTGATCTCTCCAAGGACAGGTCTATTTCCTAAATAAGTCTCACACATGTGCTGAAGTTAGTCAAAAGGCACAAGCTATGTGTCTCATTACTGCATTTAGTTTTACAATAGAAATGTTAGGCACAGACCATTTTGTCTCCTTGGCTCAATTACTGACTTTTCTTGGACTCTGCGATGATATGTCGGCAGCCAAGCCTTGAGTTATTGTAGAGTAACTTTCTAACCCAGTTGTGAGACATTTTATCTGGGTAATTGCTATAAGAGCGCCTACACATATGGGCACATAGCAAGGACAGAAACGTAAGGATATTGGATGTTGTGTAGCTCAGCTGATTAAAGTGGAGTTTATGCCACAATGTCAAGTCACTACACTTACCTGCTCATTGACTGTTAAACAATAGACTGTACAGTGACCTGGAGTGGGGAAATAGCCCTGGTCTGCTCCGCTATAAACTGTAATAAACGGTATCTGCCCCTGCTTCACACCTTCAGATCATTCTCTGCCCTACCTGTAGCTGCTGCTAGAAACAGGACACATTAAAGCATATATAATATGTGGATTGTTCAGTATATATTAATCTGGGTATATTGATTCATTGTTTAGTCTCAAAATTTGAGTATTGTGTGTATAAAATAATAAAGAATAAAGAAGTAGCCACCATCACCTTTAAGAGGCTTGTACTTGATAAAATGACTCTTAGTAGGGGTCGAAGCAACTACAATACAGCAAGTATAACTACTGTATCCTTTAATCTTTAATACTCTGCATTCAGATAAATATGGAGCCAAGCAACAACTCAACAAACAAGGTAAGGTAAGGCATGTATTAATATAATTATTAGTATAATTTACTATTTGTATGAAGATACATATCATTATTTACATCTGGACAGTGATTAAAAAAAGAGTATGTGAACTAAAACTACAGGGTTGTTTTATAGGGCCTGTAAGGCACATGCATGCATGGAGAACTGTTGGCAGCACTGGCATCATTTCTTTGAAAATAAATTCCTTCACAAAATGCAGTACAAATACCACATCAACACACACAAACCCACACATTCAATATGGCATTTACTGCTGCCATTACAGGTGTTCACATGCACAGTTCTATACACATCTCTGCTAAATAGACGTTAAACAGTGAATGTTAGCATGTTAGCAAGGTGTTACTCACATTTAGCGTTTACCAAGTTGTGCTTGGTACAGCTTTACAGAGCTGCTAGCATGGCTCTAGACTCTGAAAATGTAAGATTTTAAATCAAGTTCCTAGGGGCCTTAATGCACATCTCATAGTAGAGCAGACGTTCTGCTTGTCAGGGCTAGAAGTTGCTACCAGAATCTACCATAATTTTATAGATACCCTGTAATCAGACTGTGGTAAACATACAGTAATCCTGTCTTTATTACAGAGACCCATGCTTACTGTTGTCTATCAAAGACTCACATAATAGCAAGGCGAGAGCTACACTGGATATTGTTTGTTGACCCACTCGTTAGAAGTGGTATTACTCAGAAATTACATTTGAATGTTGTTTGGATTCTGTTTTCTTTAGCTTTCTTCTTCTTGTGCCGGTTATCTTAGCTGCTGAATTTTGTATTTTTAGGTTTACTAAGCATTCAGCTGTCTTGTCAGTGAAGTAAACTTATTCAAATCGTGGAGCTTCTAAGTGTTGTATAGCTTGAGGAGCAGCTTTAGGCCTCGTTTATGTTATGCTATAGCAGACTACCCATACATTGCAACAGACAGTGATGCTGCTCTAGACACCAAACCCTTTCTTCAAACACTGGTATTCCATGCACTAGCAAGCGTCCATTTGGATTGCTGTAGAAGTTGAAGCTCAGATGTGTTACTTCTTTGATGAAGATGAGAGAAAACCAATTCAGCCAGTGAGGGGCAATTCTCTCTCAATGCACCTCTCACACTGATTCTCCAGCAGCAATTTTAAAGCTTGCCTAACAACAGTGTTGGCAGAGGTGTGGAACCCCAGAGCAGTGGAGAGTGAGAGTATATAAAACGCCAAACAATTCTAGGGATCAAGTTGTTCCTGGTTTTGATGACTCATACCACAGACAGATGAGCCCAGACAGAGTGAAATGTATAAACAGAGGAGCATGCTTTTTTCCCCCAACCATACAAAAGGCACTTATACCCAGACGCAGTATTAAAATCCCTGTCTTTTCTTCCTCCCTGAGACAACCACATCCCTTGATCTCTCCAAGGACAGGTCTATTTCCCAAACAAGTCTCACACATGTGCTAGTTAGCCAAAAGGCACAAGCTATGTGTCTCATTACTGCATTTAGTTTTACAACAGAAATGTTAGGCACAGACCATTTTGTCTCCTTGGCTCAATTACTGACTTTTCTTGGACTCTGCGGGATGATATGTCGGCAGCCAAGCCTTGAGTTATTGTAGAGAGTAATCCTTTCAACTCAGTTGTGAGACATTTTTTATCTGGGTAATTGCCATAAGAGCGCGCCACACATATGGGCACAAGCGCAGCAAGGACAGAAATGTGTACAGGATATTGGATGTTGTGTAGCTCAGCTGGGATTGTGCGAAGCTTATGCCACAATGTCAAGTCACTGCCACTTACCTGCTCTATTGACTGTTAAACAACAGACTGCAATAACAGTGGACCTTGGAGTGGGGAACAGCTCCTGGTCTGCCCGTTATAAACCGTAATAAACGGTATCTGCCTCGTTTCACACCCTTCAGATCATTCTCCCGGCTCCTACTCTGTAGCTGCTAGAAACAGGACACAACATTAAAGCATACATAATACATGTGATTGTTCAGTATATATTAATCTGGGGTATATTGATTCATTGTTTAGTCTCTAAAATACCTGAGTATTGTGTGTATAAAATAATAAAGAATAAAGAAAAGAAGCCACTCATCACCTTTAAGAGGCTTGTACTTGATAAATGACTTCAGTAGGGGCTCTACAACTACAATACAGCAAGTATAACTACTGTATCCTTTAATCTTTAATACTCTGCATTCAGATAACATGGAGCCAAGCAACAACTCAACAAACAAGGTAAGGTAAGGCAAGGTATTAATATAATTATTAGTATAATTCTTACTTATTTGTATGAAGATACATATCATTATTTACATCTGACACATGATTAAAAAAAGAGTATGTGAACTAAACCAGGGTTGTTTTTATAGTTAAATATACAAAACCACACTCTAAACTTTACAGAAAGAATTAACTTAACTTTAACTCCAAAACAAAGGCCTAAACTGAAGTGAGAACATGTTCCTCACTGTTGAGGAGCTTTCTGACTGCATAGTATAAAGGTGTCACTTCTGAGGTGTAAGGCTTTTGGCGTTTGGCAAAGACTCTTGTGACAGAATGAAGAAAAACTTTTTAAAGTGCTTAAAGTATAAAAGTGAATGAAGTGAATTAATTACTGCTTTTTGTGTATATCCAGTGTTTGGATGGGACTGTATTTTAACCTGTTGCATGTACGTTTGTGTCTTTCAATCACTTGGACAACAGCTGGTTTAGGGACACTGACCGAACGTTGTCCAAAAAAGGAGAACAGGTGTAAATCCCAGCAGACTCCTCCATAAGGAGCTGGCCTCAGAAAACATTGCCCTAGTGGAGCAGATGGCCAACAAAGAAAACCACACTGTTGCCGTCCAGCTCAAAGCTCTGCAGAAGACTCAGAAGAGGGGGAAATTACTGAAATTAAAAATGAACATAAGGTGTGTGAAGCAAAGAATTTGGACAACACTGCTTTGAGCCAGAAAGAAAAGGAGATCGTCTAGAGCAAGGAGGAGTGGAAAATCAAACTCAAAGCTCCGGAGGATGAGCCGTGTATGAGCTGGCAACAAAGGAGGCAAGCTTCAAGAGAATACAGGAGCTCCAAAGAAAGAGCAGAGATGAAGCAGGAGCAGGTCAATAAAGTGAGCCACATGGAAGAAGAAATCAAGCTCCTGATGCAGCCCAACACTGAGATTCAGGTTCATCAACTGATCATTTTTGATCTGGAAAATGGCTTTTTATTATTATTATTTTAACAGCATGTTTAAGGTTGAAATTTAGCTTCCAATGGGGCAAATACTGAGTAAATGTTCTGTGTTTTTCTTCAGGAGTTCCAAAAGATGCACAAGGACATGGCAAATATGAGAAAGGAGGGGAAAAAAGAAGGATACAGAGAAGAGATTGAAGGGGAGGAGAGAGACAGGAGAGAGAGGAAAGAACAAAAGAAAAATGAAAAGAATGAGATCTAAAAAGAGTCAAGAAAGAAAATGAGGAGAGGGAGAAAAAAAGAGGGAGGAGTATCATCTTTCTGAGTGTTATACGAAGGCAACTGGACTTAATTAAGGTTCTTGAAGACCAAAGAAGACTTTCAGATGAGAGGTGAAACGTCCTTAATCCTCAAGCAAGCTGTCTTCATGTGGCACTGAGGAATACCATGACCTGGATGACTGACAACCTTCACAGATGAGGAATAACATCCTCCTCCTCCAAACCCCTCCCTCTTTCCACCCATATCCTCATCCTTCCTAACAACCCCCATCCCATCCCGTTACCCCCACCTAACCCTCCATCTCATTCCCTTACTTCCCTGTCTAACCCCTCTACCCCCTATATGCATGGAAACTATTGTACTGGCCACACATGTAAGTATTAAATAAAATAAATAAGCATCAAATTGGTGGTTGTACTTTTTTTAAACCAACTGACTGAAGAGTCTGGAGAAGTATAAAATTTTATATTTATTTTTTCACTCCATTTTATCATGTTTATTGATGTATTCAGTTGTATTTTTGACCTGACACACAATTGGACAGGATAATACTGAGTCCTACCACATTAAGAAGTCACAGCATTGCTGTAGGTCTGCACTGCAGAGATGTTTTATGAGGACTACAGTTGCACATTCATACATTCAGCAGACAGGGGCAACATTAAGATTCATTTATCCATTTAAAACTGAAGTGAACTACAGAGTCAAAGGACATTTCTCTGTGGGTTCATGACTGTGAGAAAGGCCCTTCACATACAAGTAGGCATGAGTTCCATTGTTAATATTGACTGTAGCTGCTTTCACCATATCTATTGCAAAATAACTGACCTTTGAACTGCCACAAATGATCCAATCACATCTTTGCTGAAGCCTCATCTGATAGCCACTGTCACCGCTGATAACCTCCATTAAACTCATTGCGACTGTTTTACAGTTTTTCTGTGGTTTGGCATGGTTATCCTCAAGTTTTGTTTATGGTACAGTGTGCCCTTTAGCCCGCATTAAAAAAAACAGAGGTTTATAGTCAGAGCCCATTGTCAACTTGGTGAACTCTTGATGAAGCCAGCTTGTAGAACATTCATATATGATGCAAACTCTGCTCTGTCTGGATTTGAAAGTACAATAGTTCAGCTTAAAATATAAGTCTGTGTATGATTATTTGTTTTTTTGGTACCTGGGAACACTGACAGACACACACACACACACACACACACACACACACACACACACACACACACTCATAGGAATGCATTATCATGTACAGATGAGTTCAAGTTTATCCTCCCTCGCTCTTTCGCTCTAATAAAATACACAAACCTCCACAGTGTCAGTAGTTGAAATTTCTAGACTCTACAAGTGGCTGCAGAGAGCATCATCTCACAAACATGATAGATGTTTGGAAGAATAACTCAGGCAAATGGAAAAGTAAACAGCCGCAGGTGGTGAGAGTATTAGAGGAGATTATACAGGTGGCGGGGCTGCGGGGCTGCCCCAGCCCCATTAGCATCAATACTGCCCTGGCTTTAAAGCAGAGGCGGCGTGCTGCTCCTAAGCCCTGCTTCTGGGGCCCCTCACCCCACTCCAGATGTGTGGCTCCACTAAGCTTGCCTACATCCAGCGATGGGTGATAGAGGCTTAGCATCCCATTTTTAAGGCTGGAAATAGGGGGTTGCATGTGTGGCAGTGGGATCATAAAATTAAAATTGTGTGTTTATCTCACATTTCATCATGTGTCCCTGATGGGAAATACACATTTGCTGTTGAGGCTTATAAACTATCCGGATGAAATCTGGGGCAGCTAAACTTCCAGCAGCCTTTCCTCAACCCTGTGCTTGATTTCTTGAATAGCACTGTGCCATCAAATGAATGCCAAATGTCACACGAGCATTTGCAGTGGCCTTTAATCTGTGTCATTCTTGACAAAGTGTGTTGCAACAGCTGAGAGCAGCATGTTATATTGACTTGTTTATGTCAAAATAATGTGACGCTAATTATTGCGCATGAGTCAGTTTTAATAAGATCCTCGTTGCTTATACAGTGCTGCTATTTTCCACTGCCAAATACATGCACACAGAGGAGCGAGGAAATAGGGAAGCGAAGGTCTTCGATTCTCAAGATTTTTCTGCGTGTGTAGATTGATTGCCAATTAGACAGGCAGACAGCACTCTCTTGGTTTAGGTTTAGGGACAGGTATTGATGCCCCAGGCCCTCTCGCTGTGCCTTTGTCTCAGATTTTTGATAGGGTGCATTTGTGTTACCATGGGGGCATAGAAATGAACCGTTCTCTTATTTGCACTCCTCTGTTCTCTCGGAGGGAGCTGCTTTTTGAATGCTAAACAGTGTTGCTATATCTTCAAAAGGCGACAGTGGATTGATCCCCTTGAGCAATAGAGGACTTTTCCATCAATCCTGGGATCAATTTACCTCCGTGCCCCACCCGGCATCCACCATCTGAAAGTGAAAACGCAGACCTAATTTCAGATCAGGATCCAGACTCTCTGGTGTTTACTTTTGTCCAGTTCTTTAGAAGCCAGAGAGATATGAAGATATGCATATCTCTTTCTTTAAGTTAAGATTCCTCCATTGAACTAACTTGCAAAAACACCTGCTCCTTGTTTATTTTAAATTTAGAAAGATCTCAAGTTATAAAGACACAAATACCTCTTTTTCTAAAAGCTACAATACATTTGCAGTGTGATGAAATGAAAGAACCAAATCAACTGCAGACACAATCTACAGACTATAAAATAACTTATCTTATGTAACCGTATCTAAAAATATTCATCAGGCACATGATATAACTGACAAATTTATGCAAATTACAATTCCTTGCTGATTGGAAACTTGGAAAATTTACATTTTATTCCCCATCTTTGCTCCTCAATGGAGGCAATGAAGAGCTAGACCAGTCTCACTACTACTTCCTCCGCTAAAAGTGTTTCCAGCTGTCAGCAATCTGTATTAAACAAATCATTTCTTCCTATCTTTAAGTGCTCCACAGCTGGCATTCATAGTTTAGGGAAAAGGTGCTGTATCCTTCTGTCACCATGGACAAATTCAAGAGGGTGAATTATTCAAGTGTCTCTTGAATTTTGAGTTAATTTCTAAGAGGTTGATGAATTATGTTTTCTAAACCTCCATCGAAGGAGTGGGCTCAAGTGGGTTTTTCAGGGGCTATTGTGTCAAATAGTTTCACACCAAACTTTGGGAGAGGGGTGCAAAGCGCCTTTAGCTTGTTGTACTTGTTCACAGTCTAAAGGGTGTGGGGGTGTTGCCTGCAATTGGTTAACAATGTCATGTGATTAATTGTGCATTTTACATCTGAGCTTTGGGTGCATGTTTACACGTTAACTGTACATGTCTGCATTGGGTGCATGCACTGATTGTATAAGTAAACTGTAACCAATTTGGAAAGAAATCTGTTCTCTGATTCAGCTCCCTAAATACTCAAGGATTAACAAGATGCTGTAGTGATGATTTGCATTGTACAGCTTCCACTGAATTCACAGCACACAACAACATTACATCAATGAATATGGTAATTACACTTCTGTGTACATTCTAAACTTAACTGGAGATCGTCTTCATAAGTGCCTGTACTTATGCACCTTTCAGGTTCATGTGAAAGGACAATTATCATATGGATTGGCCTGATTCATCATGGCTGTACATTAACACGCCCAGACTCATCAGACTGGTCAGTGGCCTGTATTTAGCACCTTACCATTAGCCTGGATGAGAGAATTTGCTGGTAATCCATTTAAGCACCACACAAAGCTGAAATTATGATATCCTTCGTGATATACAGTAGAGCAGTGAGCATTTGTACTGTAGCACTAGAGGAGCAACACCTACTCTGGACCAGTTGCCCCCGGGCAACTGGCTTAGTCATCGGCAGTGGCAAAGGTATTCCCCACACCTACCATGCATGTTTGTCAGGAAGGAAGAAAGTCCAGCAAACATGCAACATGTCTCACTGTAAGGCAGAAGAACAGCAAACTGAAATACCAGAACATGCTAAGTCTTTATTAGTGTTTCTTTTGCCTCATGCGCCACATCACACAATAATATGATATGATACATATAATACGTCACGTATAATATGACGATTGTATTGTATCATAATTCATGGAATCATGGCATATAGCATTGTGTAATGCCATAATGTAATGTATCCTGATGTATCATTATTGTGTCATATCAGATCATAATTGATCATATCGAATTATGCCGCATCACATGGTTTCATTATATAGCATAGTATGCTATGCTATATGCTATGCTATATAGCATAGCATTGCATAGCATAGCATAGCATAGCATAGCATAGCATAGCATAGCATAGCATGTAGTATTGTATCTTATCATATCATATTATAGTGTATTATGCTGTGTTTTATTATATAATGTGGTATCACATTGTATTGTTTCGTGTCATGTTATTTGACCCTGCTATGAGTTCATGCCAAACTGCCATCTAGAAATAGAATAAAAACATCACTGTCAGTGAAAGTAAATGGAAGCATTTTCAGACTCTTCCTCACCGCTGCTCATCCCCATTTTTTGCCATGAGAGGGATCAAGCGAGGCTTTTTGGAATGGATGGCAAAGGGATACTTGTGCTTATCTTTAAGACATTCTCCTATTCCTTTTTGTTGTTTGGTTTACTCACGAAGAGGCATTGTGATGGCCTGTATTGTAGCTCAGATTGTAACAATAGACTCCTTTACCATTCAAGTGCTCCTCTTCTCTTTTGATGCTCTCTGCAGCTTTGTGTATATCTCACCCTCCTCACTGACATTTGGAGGATGCTATTCACAGCGACTTTGCATTTCTTAGACAGACACTGGAATCTGATAGTTCTTTGAAGTTCAGACTTTGGGACGAGAAAAAAATATATATTTTAAGACTCATTTGACAGCCAAAGTAATTACTGTTTTCCCCTTTTTATTTGTATGTATCTCAACCCATTTCTTTGTTTTCTTCGCTGTTGTTTGGAAGATGATGATGCCTTGGTGGATATGCAGCACAAATAAATCATACTTTCTCAGTGTAAACAAAAACACTAGATAGGCATAGTCATGAGACAGAAAACAAACTGGATGAAAAGAAACTTTACCCCATTTTTATGTTTGAAATTCCTGCGAGTGCTTCGTGGCTCACTTCCCAGAATTTGACTGTTTATTTAGTTCAACAGGTAAAAGACAAGACAATACAGGATGAATGTTCAATGATTTCTGTGGGGAAATCAGGTTATAAATACAGACAACAGATGCATTACGTCCCATTAAGGATCAGATTCTAAATTTGTTGTGTCTTCATTAAAAGCTGAACAAAGGAAAAAACTTTAAAAAGGCAGAGAAAAGTTTGCAGTATGGTACAGAACTTATAAATTATTCCAAGTTAGATCCCGGGGGGGAGGCTTTAAAGAAACTTCTTGCAAATTATCAATATATGTACAATAAATCAGCGTGATAGTGGTAGTTCAACATTTTAGATGATACACTAATTTGCTTTGTTGTCAAGTGTGATGCTAAGATTTATACCACTCTCATTCTGGATGGTAAATATAAGAATACAGCCCGGGGCCAGTTAGCTTAGCATAAGACAAAGACTGAAAATAGGGACAAGAAGCTAACCTGGCTCTGTTCAGTGATAACTAATCTGCCCATGAATCAAACAAATGAGACAATGTGTTAATTAATTATGTTTAGAGGTGCTGGAAAGTGGCTTTACAGTCTAGTTCCTACTGTTTCCAGACTTAATGCTAAGCTAAGCTGCTGGCTGTATTGTTATAATAAACAGACTGACATGAGAGTAGCCAAAATGTCAAACTATTCCTTTATGGTGATATTTGCTCAAAGAGTTCAACCTTTTACATTCTTGCCTGTCAATACTAAATCATTCAGTGGGGTGAAAGTATATTACATATACAGAAATGCTTGCAGTGTTTATTATTTTTCTTCCTTAGGGTCATTTTTATTGGTATGGAGTGATAACATGGTTTCTGAAGGCTCTGAAGTTGATGTCTTCATCTTGTTTTCCCTCGCCTTCTACCTCCAGAAGAGGAGTGAGCAGCAGTGTGAAGAGCTGATTAAAAAGCTATGAAGCTACAGAGCAAGAGACAGAGAGAGAAAGACAGAGACAGATTATTTAAGACAAAGAATGAGAGACAGAGAGAGATGTATGATTGCGCTGGGATCATCTCCTTGTGGCCAGACATCTTCTTGAGTATTGCTTTTGATAGCTAACTTCATTGAGTGTGAGTTTACTAGCAGAGGCACTCTTGGCTGATAATGAGTAATGCAGTCAATATCCTCCTGACAGATAAGACCTGTTCGGATTGGACACATAGCAGTGCAGCGCCACAACAGCCGCTTGCTTCAAATGAAGGACCTGGCCCAGGGGATCGGTTGGTCATCTGTTGCACGGCTCCCAGAGTTTGTTTCCAAAGCTAATAAATCAGGACAGATTGAAGCTCTAGCCCACAGGGGAAATGCCATTTAATTTACAGTTAATGAAAACAAAGTGACTCTCTCTTCTTCAATGTTCTCTGTTCCTCACTTGGAGCTACAGTGACTGTATTTATACAGAAAACAAGTAATTGATTTTCAAGCCAAAGACAGGTCAATATGAATGCTCTTACAAAGAGCAAAACAAGCCATAAATAAAAAAATTTAAAAATCACAGAAAAAAAATTTGTTACTGGTTATATTCACTTTACTTTAGCTTCAAATATCAGCCTACATCAGCAGAAACCTGAACTGCGACTTCCTTTGTTGGTCCAGTTTGTTCTCTTTAAAGATCAATTTGACAACTCTGTTTGTCCCACCCTCTGAGCTGCCTGCTATCAGTCTGCATCCTGCATTAAATACACATTACTGCGTATGTTTGTAATCAAGCCTTACAGGCTGTGTGGCATTTAGACATCTAGGGCAATTACAAATGTCTTGTTTATTGTTCCTGACAAGGCCATATTTCTCATCAAGAGTACCAGACCCAACAAACAGGTGCTTCATTATCACAGAAACATGCTGCACACTGAACAAACTGAAATTGTTTCCACTCGCCTTAATATGTAGTTTCCAGAGATAGTGTTGACAGATTCACAGTCCGCATTTCATAGTAGTTTTGAAACAGTGAGTCCTTGATTTCAGACAGTGGTAAGCTATCTGCTAGCTTTATGAGTTGGTCGAAAGTCTGTTGGTCAAGAAGTTTGTGAGATGTATTGTTCAACCATGATGATAATCAAAAGTGTTTTTGTAGTCGGTCTGAGAAAAGCTGACCAATTGTGGTGTTGGTCATAAATGGTTGGATACAGAACTTTGAATCCAACATCAGAAGTGTGGAGGGAGAGAGGGCTCTGAAAGCATTCTGCCATCAACAAGCAGTTGTGATTGTGAGTATATTGGAAACTTAATCAGTTCCTAATGCTTTTTCTTTTTGGTTTTGTAAAGGCTAAGTAACCCACCAAATTCCAAACTCTTTATATACAGTTTTTAGTTCAGTGACCAGGAGTTTTGCCCTATTTGGATCCCAGTGCCTGTTGTGCTGAGCAAGAAGTCAGTAGAACTCTGCACCAATGCTGATGCAGCAAACCCAGGGCAGCCCCAGCGACTTCATCAGCCATACACACAATCTTTTCTCTCTCCCGTTCTTCCTCCTTGCACCCATTAAAATACCATGAAGAATTCACATTACCATGATTTCTACACTGACAAGAACTTAATGTGCCCAGCAGGTGCCCTTACCAACAGGAATCCTGACTTTTATCTTGTAATATTTCGGGTTGTCAGCCCACACCCCTCCGGCACCTACATCTTCTATCGAAACCTGCTCAGAGCCCATTCTCCATCCCAAGGCACATTTTTTATACATCAGAAGCATCAGACGTTCTCCTCAGGGTGAAATTATATCCATGTCTACCTGTACTACATAAAAAAAGTTGAAGTCTTTTTTCCTCCTTAGTGATTTTAAGAAACAATATGGTCCGATTCTCGAGACACAATCAAAGGGTTCTGCTTTTAGAGTAGGCAGATGAACAAATGCACTCAGGCAGAGGGATTTGGGACTCCTCTGTCTTTGTGTGAAATATTACAGACCTGATTGGAAGTGACACAGCTATAATTCAGCACGGTGAGAGAGACCAGCCTTTGCTCCACCACACTCATACTTACATTCACACACACACACACACACACACACACACACACACACACCATATGGGTACTTGTAAGGTACAGCTAATTTTCTCACATTTTCATCAGTACATCTCTATGCCTATTAGAGCTGCAAAAATCATATCACCTACAATTTTACAGCCTGCTGGTGTGGTGATGGTGCATGGAAATAAGTACTGATATAAACCTAATATTCAAGACGCACAAAAGCATTAGATGATGTTTCGATAGATGTTTAGACAAGGTTCAGTGTTGAATTAAACACCTGAGATGTGAGTAGTCTAGACGTACAGTGGATGAGGGTGTGTTTCATTCTTATAGCTCAACTTTTGTACTTTTCTTTGTTGGTCCTATGAAATTAAAAGTCTATAGCACAATACACTAGATACTCCAATATCTGTGCTGTGGTGCACAAATCCTTCAAATTATTAGTGAAATTTTCTTAACCTCAAAGGTGACTTTTATTTGATTTTAGTGGATGAGCAAATTAATAAGTAAAGATTTTAGATTAAATGAGAGTGTCCTAATTAAAAAAAGACTATATTACATGGCTAAAAATGAGGCATAGATTCTCTTTTTCTGCTGGTTAAGAGCAATATATGCTGACCTTTTGATGGGATCAGTGTGATAAATGTACTTTGCAAGTCTTTGGGCTTATATCAATTTATTTTCATTATTAGCGATGCAGAAAAAGACTTGGACTCAATGTTAATGTTGTTCTAATCTCCTTGGATCAATTAGGTTGTAAAATGGACACATTACTGCTTGGTTAAGGATTATGTTGCAAGAAATATGAAATAATAATTTTCTGTGTTTTCTGTCTATAAATAATCCATAACCTTGTATGTGTTCAAAACACAGAAGAAATTCTCCTTGCACATACACACACACACACATTCACACATGCACGCACACGCACAGCCTCACACACATCACTTTAGGAATAAAGCTCTCACAAGGGCAGTTGTGTGGAATGCTTAGCTTGTAGTTGAAATGTATTTCCCTGAGCACACATCTAAGATCTTCTTAGTTCAGTACATTTCTTTAATTATTACAACCCTGAAGCGGTCTGACTGAGGCTTGAGACGTCATATGACTAAAACAGCTGCAATAATTCAACCTAATACACTCTGTAAAGGACTTAAATTGTCACAGGGGACCATCTGATTCATTCAACTCAGATTTACAGAGTATCTTATTCAACCTAAATTTTGCTCACAATTTCAGTACAGTCATTGTTAAAGCTTTTAATATTGCTGCATTTTGGTGGAATAGGCTAATGTCAGAGCAGTACACATCGCTATAGACCACCTGAAAACATCGGCCCTCGTTGTTACTAGACTTGATCTTTGCTCAACACACTCTGGAAGAGCGATTGAGTTCTCTTTGATGGTGGAGGAAAATGTGGCAAAGATTACATATCTGCTATAACCACAATCAAACTGTAGTAAGACATCTGCTTGACCCTTTTTCTGGGTCACATAATGGTAGTGGTAGTGGCAGCTACATAGAGTGGGAGGTACGGCAAGGACAGCTGAGGACAATCACCTGACATGTCCTCTCCTGTCGTAAGGAAGAGACATTTTTATTATTTGGGATTATTTCACAGTCTCTTCTTTCCATTAAAATATCACAAGAGAGGTAATATTAACAAGTATAAAGTTATGTAGATGCTGGCAATCAAAAATTCTGCTGTCACAAATGCAAAAGCTCCTATTTAAAATGTTTACTGGGAGGTAGTAATGCAGACAGCCAGTTATTACCCGAACTCTAGTTTCCTGCCCCTACTTGCTGAAACAAAATCTAGCAATTAGCTCTTATCTTCTCATTCTGCCGACAATAGCTCACACCAAAATGAGTTCATGGTTCATGGTTGCGGTGCTTTTAATCACAACCCTGGACATTAGCCATTAGGGGAACCAACAGCTGTGCTTACACCCATCCAACTCACAATAGAGCCCACATGGTCATTATTGGAGGTTCATTTTGTGAGGTTGAGGTTACTAATAAGGCTCTGTTATTAAGATGGGGAATCAAAAGAGGGCATTAGCAGGGGATATGGAGGATAGTTTTCCCATCATTGTGACAAGCAGGGTTATCCAGCCTTCAGCTTTCACTCAGGAGGACACAGACACGCCTCAATAAGAGATGCAATTCAGTTAAAGTTAAAGAAAATGTTAAATTTTTTGAGAAATATTTTCTTTGTTGTCAAGAGGTAGATGGACAGATACCAGTGTCTCGTCTGAATGGTAAATATGAAGCTACCTCTAAGAGATGGTTAGCTTATCTTCGCATGTAGATTGGCAATGGGAGGAGACAATTAGCCTAGCTCTGTCCAAAGAAAACAAAATTCACCATAAGCATCTCATGAAGTCATAAATTAACAAGATATATCTTGCTTGTTTAGTTAGTACAACAACAAAAGTGTAAAAACAACAATTTGTGGTTTTATGTGCGGGACTATATCTTAGCCGAGAGCAATGACTTCCTTGGAGACTCAGCTTGTAGCCTGGCAACCTCATGGTGAAGTCAATTACTTTTATGGATTAAACAAATATAATATAATTTGATGATTAGTAAGCTCAAGCTATTTTCCCATTTTACCAGTGTCTTGGCTACGCTAAGCTAATGGACTGGACGCTGTAGGTACAGACAGTATTGATCCTCAAAACTTTTTTTTTTTTTTTACATTCTGTGCTGGGATACAATGAAAATACATATTGTAGAAATGAAAATGTTAGCAACAAAGTAAATAAAAGTTTAATATTGGTAGGTTGGTATTGTCATGGTTCTCAGAAAAGGAACTCAAGAGCAAGACTCAGGAGGCAGATGTAAAAGTAAGAAGTCTTTACTAAGAAAAAACAAGGATACAAAAATCCCAGCAGGCAAACAAAGTACAAAGGGTTGGGCTGAGGCAAAATCCAAACAACACAGGCAAGGTCAAGAACACAATCATGATCGATGAAATGACAGCAGAATTAGAACAACTTGACTGAATGCATGAAAGGATGAATGACAGGTATGATGTTTATGGAAGTGGTAATTATCTCCCTCTTGCCTTCCTCCACTTTAGCTGGGTTTTTCTTAGAGCTCCTGGGGTAAGATTTGAGATGGATGGATAGATGCACAGGTGGATAATAAATGTTTCCTTCCACCTTCTTATCTTTATTGAACTTTGTAGTCTGGCTGCTCTGCTCTCTGACTCTCAGTTTGGATGTTGTATTTAAGGATCAAATCTCTGGCTTTCACCAGCTCGTGATCAAACAAAATTGAACAGCTGGTGGAACTGTACAAGACCTCAAAACAAATATACACAAAGGATAACGTGACCGCAAACATGGATTACCCATCAAGGCCCTTATTTACCTGACCTTTAGACCCTGATTATCATCTGTTGACATGTGGTCTGGTGCACTAGCAGCAACTGGGATCAGAGTTGCAGTAACTGCTCTTGTTAATACGCTGACAATCCCCTCATCTCTCTCTCTCTCTCTCTCTCTCACACACACACACACACACACACACTTTCTCTGTTTCTCCCTCCATTCATCAGCAAAAAAGCATCACAAAATTATTGATTCAGAGCAAACAAAGAGTGAAACAATTGACGCAGGAAAAACAAGTCAGAGGTTGTCACTCATTGATTTACTTGTCAGTGCAGGTCTCTGATCAGTAGCTGTAGTGTGTGTGTGTGTGTGTGTGTGTGTGTGTGTGTGTATGTGTGTGTGTGTGTGTGTGTGTTTGGTTACTTGCTGAGAGATGAAATGAGAGATGCTGGACACAACAACAACAACAGCAAACCTACAATAAATCACCGCAGAATGAATGTGAGAGGAAATTGATCCATGCAATATGAGGCAGCAGTGAGTAAATAATACCTTCTTATTGAATTAACTAATGCTTTCCTCTTGTTGTTTGCATTAACAAAATCCTCCTTGCCATTCCCTCAAGGTCTGAGCATGCTCACAGGCACAACACTATGCATAATTAAGCATAGAAATTGCACATTACTCATGGAAAATTCACAGAAAGCTTCTTGTCTCTTCGACTGACATGAACAATTCAGAGCCCGACTCCATAGTCATACACCTTAAGAGAGATGAATTCGCATCAGCCTCATTTTGAAGTCAAACACAAGAGGCAGATTGTACCTCTGTGAGTGCCCTGGTTTAAACTCAAGTGAAACTTTTTTGGTTTTTTGAAAAAATATGCATCTGCCAACTAATGTGACATGATGCTGAATCACAGTGAGCTGTGCCAGCTGGAAATGACAAAAATATGGATATGATTTGTGATGATTGAAACTCAAGTGTTTCCTTAGAAACTGGGAGTTTATGAGTGCAAACATTATGTTGTCTGCTCTACACACATTTATGTGGCTATGGATCATTTTGCATTTTTGTTTGTTTGCCCTTGAAACAACACTGCATTAAGGCATAGCTGCTGTATTAGCAAAATGAATGTTAATACATGTAGTGGCACAGAAATCAAGCTGTTCTAGGAGAGTTTTACCACTGAGGAATAGTTCTCCTGGTGGTCTGGTGTGCTTGTTCTGGCATAAAATAATCCCTGACTGGGGCTCATAGGTGCTCTCATTCCTTCTTTCCTCCTGTGCTGTTTATTCTGTCATTACACAATTTGTTTCCCAGACGTTATCTAGTTTATGGATTACTGGATGCAGAGTTGGATTATGTTTATTAATGGAGTTATCACAAGAGAAATCTGCACTACACACCCTGAGTCATGCAGGAGCACATTGATTTTTTGTCCAAATCAAAGTGTGTGCGCCTGAAGTGAGTCTTTTCAAAAAAAAGCAACCAAAACCATGGAAACTGTCTTATGAAGCAGACCACTGCCACCTAGTGGAAATACTGTCTACATGCTCATTTCAAAATTTCCAGTCAGAAAGCTTTTGCTTTTGCCTTTTCACTTGTCTTCTTCATCATTTGATCCACACTACGGTCAAATTTCAGAGGTCGTCTGAGTTCATATCGCTGCTCCTATCAGAGGGTAATTGGCAGCAGACCGCAAGCCAAAGAATCCCACAGGTCTGTTTTGTTTACTGAGAAAATATGGCATCCTTGAAGTGCCTCTCTGCTTTATCGCTCTGTCTTTCTGAACCAACTGCAGTATGCTAATCCTTGAAGACTCCGGCTCCCACCTGCCAACCCTCATTATTTTCATGCTATTTTTGAGATAAACAATGTAGAGTAGCTTGGTGCCAGTGAGATTTCCTCCCATCATACTGTAATGAAGATGGAAACAGACCCACAGGCAAAGGAAGACACTAAGTCTTCATCAAATATTTGCTAATGCCAAGGTCAGTTACATTAGAGATTCTTAGACTCTGGTCACAGTACTCTTTAAAATGAAAACTTTTTAAAGTTTAAAATTGTTAATTACCTGTCAAATGTTCATGTTTGCTCAAGTGGAATAACTGACATACTACTCTCAGCAAACATATGGTTATTACTGTAGATGTCCTTCAAATCAAATTTTACTCCATATGTTAGATCCAAACTTAAGTAGGGTGTTTAAATTAGCCTTTAAAACATTGAGAATGTGTAGAATAATGGACAAAAGGCTCCAGAACAAGTGAGAAAGTAGCCCTTGAGTCAGCTCCTGTTTTCAAGGGCAAGAATTAACTGTCAAGTTCAACAAAAAAAAAGATTTTTACCAAAATAGTGTTTATCTGATTGGACTGGGTAGACATGAGAAAGTATTATCTTCCCCAGACTGCACTCAAACTTTGTGGTCCATGATCAGTGCCTCACCGTCAAAGTCCCAGACATGCCCCATCTACAAATTCTAAAATTCAGATTAATATTCCCCTTTTTAATAATTTGCCTCATTATAATTTGTGAATTCACTTAAAATGATTAAAATCAAACCATGAAATGTGACTGGACTTGGAGCTGACATTTGTTTATGTGTAGGTGTAAAGAGGACTGATACTGTACTCAGACTGATTAGTTCAGTTCACTCTCTCTGCAGCTATGCTCTCTGCTACTCTCTGCTAAACTATATCTGCACAATTACTTCAAAAACAAAAATTTAAAAACTACTCCAGTGACAGTTTAACAATATTGTTTAGTAGTTAAAACATGTACAAAATTCCACAAAAACTCTGGAGAAGTCAGTAGGAATATGAACAATGTCAACAAGAAAACACTGAAAAGTTTCATCTGAATTTATATTTCTGCTGGGAACAAGCATAGAAATATTATTGAAATATCAAATTCTATAGGAATATTTAACAAAGGCAAGAAACTAAGAAAGCGTCTAAGCCCACTGCTTAACAATGCAGTTTTACCTCATTTCTGTGCCGTAGCAATAGTATTGCTATTGTACAGTTTTAGCTCTGAAGAATTACTGATGAATGGTTGGGATAATTTGGAATATGATTCAAATCTCTTACCTAAAAAAAATTAACTAACTTTGTAACTTTGTCAGACATCACTGTGTAATCACATGATCAAAATGATGGTTTCAAGAGTGAATTTTAGTCTAAATCTCAGACCCCCCACTTCTCTGCACCTCTAGCCCTCCCCCAAACCTTTGGATGTTCTTGGCCTTATCTCAAACACCTCTACGCCCATGCATACAATTAACCCCTTCCCCCTCTCTCTCTGTATTCCATCCCTCCCACTCTTGACCATTACCTTGATTAGCATAAGCACAATAGCTAAACAGAGCAAAGGCAGTGAGCAAAAACCACCAAACAAGTCTCAAATCTCTATTCTTTAGCCACTGGCTTGGTTGTGACCTGTCTGTATGTGGTAATACAATTTGAATGTGTTCCCTTTTCTCTTTTGCTTTATCATTTTGTACAGCACAGTGGTTGTTAACATGAATTAACTTAGCAAGGCCCCACATATCTTTTGGGTCATTATGCACCACAGATTTTTACTACTGAAATGAACGATTTGATGTGTTAAGCTGTGCAATTTATCCCACCAAAGGTTCAAATCAACATGCAGCTCATGGGGCATGAGATTAGAATGGGCGGGGGGGGGGGTATTGGTATCACTTGGGCCAGAACAATAGCTCACTGACATGGAAGAGACAATCATTGATTCAAGAAATTACATACATTTTAAACTGACTTACTGCTAGAACTGCTATTAGACGTTGTGGTGCATAAAAGAAGTGGTGTGTGTTAATGAGCTGATATGAGGCACCAAAATATAGCAGCAGAAATCCAGCATTAAATAACCCATGATATAAATATATAGATTTGGTAGTTTATTAATCCCTAAGGGGAACTGCAGTGATGCATATGAGGACTGATCAAGCAAAAAACGAAGCAAAGGGTTGATGCTGATCAATAGTTTATTGATACACAGCCAGTACAGACTGCCTCACCCACTGACTGAACGTAATTGCAGGCTGCCAGTATCACGGTACCAGTTTTGGACATGGGATGAATGAGAAAAATAAATACATAAAGTACAAGTGTAAATTGAAATCTATGCTTCAGAGGTATTACAGTGGCAAAACACATCTGTCTGTGTGCAGAGAAGTGGACTAGAACTTCATTTACAACAGAATAGTAGAAAAAAGTAGCTTATAAACACAAATTTTCCCTAGTATTTCAGGGAAATAGGTAGTTTTGAAATGAGGAGTGTACAAAAAATAAAATATCTTCATTTATATTCAGTTTTCAAGTTATTTCTCAAAAATAGAGTTGTAGGAACTTAACCAGAATGTGCTTAATGGTTAAGAAAATACATTCAACAGTGTAATGGGAACTATTTTAGTGCAAATATAGTGAAAACTCACAGTTTATAATGTTGATTACCAGAAAAAGGAGCCATTTTAAAATGCCAAAACCCTGATATAGCCACCTAAACAGTCAGTGCACCAAGTGAAACCCCGAGGTGTACATTCAATAATAAAAAGCAGAAATATGAAAAAAGGACTGGAATCCTGTTTACAGAGGATGTCTGAACAAGAGGTCATCTTGGAAAAAACAATACTAGCTGCTCTGTACATTTAAAGACTCAATAAAAACCTTTAAACTGCCAAGAATCCAGATCAATATTACATGCATCAACAAAAAAAAGCATACATTTAAGCATCAACAAATCATACTACAATGAAAATTGAAAAAATAAAGGGCCCCAAGTACAATGTTTAGCAGGGATTAAAAAACATTGGAGAAGAAATAGCTTCAAACAAAATGCCACGAAACAACAGCTTTGAACTGCCTTTTGCCTGGAGGGCAACATGCAGGGTTTAAATGGACCCATGACTCAGTTTCTTTTCACACACGTGCAAATGTCCAGGAGGGAGGAATGAGCTGCGGTGGTGGGGCAGAGGAAGGACACAATACATTTAGCTGCTAAGCCAGTGCACTCAACAGTCTTTTAGAGCATGTAAACAGGAAGGCAACAGTGTGAAGGTAGTATGTTTACAACAAAATGCAGAAAGGTGAATCAGAAGTTTTTGGGATCAAGAAGTTCTTCAACAGAGCTTTTATTTTGCTCCAGAAAGCCCATTCTTTACAGGATAAAAGCTTTGTGCATTTATCCATGAACCAGTGACACCCCATGGTGCAAAGCTCGCTTCCACATGTAGTACGTTGAGCGTGGGGTGAAGGGGAAGTAAGACCTGAATTCTTTAAACGTAGGGAAGGATTTTTCCTCAAAGCGTTGCTGCAGGAAAAGCTTGGCCTTGGCCTTGAAGTTGGCCAAAGCTACGACATCCATCGCAAACATCTGCTCATCTATTGGTGCCTTGCTGTGAAGGGTGTGCTTTGAATGTGGGGCATCAAAGGAGGGCATGGTGGAGCTTTCTAAATACTTAGGGCTCTCAACATATGGGAGCATAGACGGACTCTCCATCCTCCTCTCCATAATCTTGTTTTCTGTCACTGCACTTTCCAGACTCTTGGGGAGGGCAGCGACACCCTGTGACACAGCAACTCTTTTCTTCTTGCGGTTCTGCCTGCTGCGCCACAGCCAGTAGAAACAAGGGGACATGGACGGGAACTTGAGCTTGAACTTTGTCAGGGACCACTTTGATTTCTGGACATGCAGCTTTGCAGCATCTCTGAGCTGTTTTTTACTCATGTATGCCAGCCTGAAACTTCTGTGCTTTCGCCTGCAGATCCTCATTCTGGGCATGACAGGCTGGTTGATGTTAGGCAGGACTGGTGACAGACTTTTCGGACTCTGGCTCTTGTCAGCATCTGAGCTGTCCTCACTGCTGCCGACACTGCCTTTGTAACCTCTGTTGAACAACAGGGCCTCTCTCCTCCAGTTGTAGTAGGTTGATCTGGAGATCCCTGGGAAATTTCTTTTGAACACTCTGAAGGGGAGGGAGGCGTTCATGGCAATGCAACTCTGCAGACAGCGCTTAGCTTCCTGCATATGCGCCACATTCTGGGCACGGTCTAGATCCAGCTTGCCGAGGCTGAGGCCAAACATACTGGCCACGCTGTCATGGTGGTCCGGCTCATCCTGTTTCGCTTCAGGTGAAGACCAGGCCTCCTGCTCTGTGCTCTCTCCAGGACTGATCTCTCCAGTTGAAGATGAGGTGGAGAAGTTTCCTCCAGATTTCAGAAGCTCGTGCTTCCAATTATAGTAGGATGACCTTGAGATCTCAGGGAAAAATTCCTTAAACTGGTGCAGAGGGATGAGCTTTCCCTCCAAGTAGCAAGCCTGCAGGAAATACTTTGCCTCATACCTGGCTGCAGACTTTTTGCAGTGTTCCTGTGTCTGCCTCTTCCAGCGGTAGAAGGTCCTCTTGGTGATGTTGTACTTGTCCTTCAGACTCGGGTAAGACAGCTGCGAGTCCTGGTTCAGCAGCTCCTCACTCTTGGTGGGTGACGCCCTCTGCTCGCTGTCGGGACTTCCAAGAGTGAGGTCTCTGGTATGGGCTAGTGCGACGAAATATTTCGGCCTGAACAAGGCCTCGGACTGCAGTTCTCCAGACCACATGATGTGGAGGGTTAGCGGCTCTGAGTCTTTGGGCCAGGTCCTTGGACGTATGACTCGGTTGAAATAGGGTCGGATCTTGAGGTTGAACATGGGGTAGATGGAATAGATATTAAACTGAAGGACTGATGATAGGGCGTAAACGTGCCACATGTTGGCGTAGGAGCCTGGGAAGCAGGAAGCTTTGACGTCTGCATCAAAGATGGCCTCCAAGACTGTGACAGGCAGGTTTAACATGTCCTCAGACTCTTCAGCACAGAGACTGAAGCGAACTGCTTGGAGCATCATTTTAGAATCGATCATCCCAGACAGGTAATATCGCTTCCACAGCACCATCTCCACTACGGTCCGCACCTATGACAATATTAATATGACAACCATTAGGTGCACATATAAATAGCTAGAATTAGTGCAACAGCATCCAGTTAGACCATCAAGGCAAATATAAACCATCACCGCTCACCTGTAGCTCCAAGCTAAGTCCTGTGTTGCCCACCAACAGCATGCTAACTGCATCAAACAGTAAGTTCCCCTCTCCCTTGCACTTTAGAGGCAAGAGGCCTCCGGGTGCATCAGCCGGGTACAGGTCATGGGCTGTGTCATCCACGCCTGCCCACTCCGGGAAATCCTGACAGGGAGTCCCGGGGAGCTGGAAGGGAGCGAGGACCTGGTCCACTTCCAGTGCCACTCTGGTCAGAGCGTCCAGGCCAGAGCTCTCCGTTGCCTCCTGGAGCTCTCCCAAAACAGACAGCACAACCTCGTTCCTCTGAATCATACCTGCAGATCTGATGAGAGCTGTGGGGAGGAGGAAGAGGAGAAAGGGTTAAGAGAGAATAAAGGAGGAGAGGAAAGTCCCAAATGTCTACATTCAGTGAAAACAGATTATTCTGTTTAATGATATAAAACTCTTTAAACAGTCAGGGGCAGGCTTAGGAAAAATTGCTCGTGCCTTTGTTACCAGTAGACTAGATTATGTAGATTACTGTGGTCTATCCACACACAAACAAGAGCTGCAGCTTCATCTAAATACTGCTGGTCCAGTTTGACTCTGAGAAAAACACACATTTCACACATTTGTGGTAGTGCCAGTGGGTCAGTTCCTGCACAATTAAGAATTAAGTATTTAAAAGCATTTTTTCTTTTACTTTCTGTTGACCCAAGACTTTCCTTTTTTTCTGCTTTTCTTAATGAACGCCATGAAGTATGGCTGTGTTTAACGGTAGGCCTCATACAAATAAACAAAGTTTTTTTTTTGTTGTTGTTTGTTTGTTTTGCAAAGTAGCCATAAAATACGGCCGGTATGATTTATTGTTTTAACTGCATTTAAAAACAAATTCAGATCAAATTCAAAGTCATTGCCTTCAACGGTACGGCCTACTTTGTGCCGCATCAAATGTTGTGTTGTTTCTCACTAATTTATTTGCACATTTCTGTCATTTCAAACACTTAGTTGAACTTGCGATGTTTAGGCCCCTTCACTTAACAGAACATAAGACGCGTATTTTGATTTAATAATTAGAATTAACCGCAACGCAACACGATATTGGAAACATTGAATTTCTTACCTGAGCGTCCAGAGACTAATATATGTCTCAGAGGAAGTCACTTAATTGTAAGGCAGGGTTTCACGGTTGAAATTATTGATCTCTCTCCGGGAGTTCTAGTCCATTGTGTGCGTGCAGCTCAAGAGTGTCCTGTTCTCCGGTGAGCACGGGAGATTTTGGGGAGTGATAAGCAGCACCTCCCATCAGGAAATTGTCAATCGTCGATTCGCTTTTTTGTTTCTGCGTCGAGAAACACCTCCCTCCTATCCCTACTTACCTCCCACCTCCCTCCTCCCCCTCCCTCCCCTTCCTCAAGTAGACTACAGCCAGGGTCAATTTCAATGTGAAGTGTTAACAAAAGCCAATGTGTCAGGGGCCACAAGAACACAGAGGCAGTCCTGTAGGGTTAACAGGTATCGGTGCTTTTAGGTTTGATCAACACGTTTTTGCTTTTCTTTGTCAAAGCCAACCCCAGATGTCAACAGTTCACTTTCAAGGTTATTTGTCAAGTGCTCTTGACTTCAAATGGAAATTAGAGGTTATTTTTGCTTCATAAATTAACTGTCTTTATTCATGTGTGGTTGCACAAGAGAGGAACTTTACTGTTATTGCTTATCAAACTTACTGGATTCTTCTTCACTGTAGAAATATAGGGGGGAAAGAAGTTTTTACACCCAAGAACTCACTCTTACCTTTGCATTTACCAGCAGTGGTAGCAATAGACAGTATGATGTGGATTAGAGTGGATATGTGCAGACAGGGTGTGGACATGAGCTTTATGAGAGGAGAGGAAGGCTCCTGAGCTCTAGCTCTTGTTTGTTTCTCCACTGTATCACTTTTAACACCTCCTCTCCTGCCTTTTGCAGGATTTCAGTAATCAAGGCCTTTTGTTCCACACACGCACAACAATCCCACCGACTGTCCCCCAACCCCCCACGGCCCACACTGTAGTAGATCCCAACCCTATAGCTTGTTACCCCTACATACACACACACTTACATTCACACACCAGGGGATAACAGCATTTGGCCCCCACTGCTCTGTCCACCACTCCAAGCACTTGGCAGACAAGCTGGTGCCTGAGTTCACTGGGGTTCAAGGCTTTGACCCTAAAGCTTATCAGCTATGTGGACAATGAGTGTGTGGTTGTGTGTGGGGGGCGTTTTTTTCCCAAAACAACTGACTCAAACTCAACACTTTGGCTTGTATTTCCAACATTACAATCTGAGATAATGTACTGTCACCCACTTCTTAAGAAGTATTGTAAAATGAGTGTGAATGATAAGTTCTTCCTCTTCTTTTAGATGAACCATGGTTGACCTGAAGCATTTCAGAAGGCAGAATGTATTGAAATGTTTGAAATATTGAGCAGCAAGTTCAGGATAAAAACTTTCCCTATATGCCCATAGGAGGAAATAATAATGATGACATGCTTATAAAGACAGGTTAAAGAAAGTGTCTGAGAGGTCACACTGACCTGTCTCATTCAACTATTTATTTTAAAAGCTATGATTTGGTCAAAGATTTCATTGTAGCTAAAGTAAAAAAAAAAAAAAAAAAGCGACATCCAGAGTCTATACTGTTTATTATGAATCCAGGGATGATAGAATATAACATTATTACACAGACCTTGTAGAAGTGCCTGATTGCTGAAATATACTCTCAGTACTGTACAATTACACTGAATATGCTGCATTAGCCTCCAGCTTTGAGTGTGGGGGACATTTTCTATGCTTTGATATTCTTAATAGCATTTTAAATCTTTGCCTCTTTTACATTCACTCTTTACCTTCATCTTCTATCATCTTCTTCTATCTATTCACTTTAACGCTTTCAACAAATTGCAGAAAAGGATGTTCGGTCTACTTTTATCTTTTGCATCCTGTTTTTGAAAGATTAAGTCAAGAAAAGGAACATATGCAGAATCTGATTAGCATATCTGCTTGCATTTTATGTGATATGTAACAAGGGCCTCTAACTTATCCAGGTACGACTTCTTGTCTTTGTTCATCCCCCCTTTCTTAAGTGTCTTCACCATCTCTTCAACCCCCCCAGACTCTTGGCTGTAGCCAATCACACACCTTAGGTGTGTAGATTAGCTGTGCTGCACTGCACTGTGAACACAGTAGTGGGCTGGCAGCAAGTATTTAAAATGCAAATGGAGCAACACTGGGACCGGCTCCGGCAGTCTCTCACCTGCTGTGTTTGTGTGTGTACTGTATGTGTGTATGTGTGTGTACTGGCAGTCTAGAGCTGAAGACTGAAGCCAGCAGTGTACTCCAAACACAATTTAATTGTGTTTGGAGTACACTGCAAAAGCATGTTTGCACAAATAAACTGGCTTGTTTTGTGTCTAAAATGAAGTGCTGCATTCAGCTATGCAGCTTGTCCACCTGAATGCCGTCGCCTGCAAAAACATTATGTCACTAAACAATACCATTAAGATATTGTTCTTTGGCAACATGTTTCTGCTATTTCAACTATGTTGCCTTCCACCAAGCACAGGTTCCTCCACCTGGTTTGATATCAATTAATAGAAATATCTTCAGTATAACCTGCTTGCAGTGCTGTATTCAGCAGCAGTCTAACCAGTTTTTAAAATGCTACTTGAAAAGGATTGTCATGTCATTGTGTTCTTGACCTTGATAGTGTTCAGTCAAATCACAGGAATGAACACATTCATCGAAACATTGTGAGGGACAGATGATAACAAAGGAGCACAATTCTAATGTGCAACAAGATTCAAGATGTACAAAAGTTAGTTCACTGGCTTCTCTTTTACACAATTCTCTTGAATAACTGAAAAGTTGTTTTTTTTAAATTTATTATAGATTTGAACACAGGTACAAGTTTTGCAAAGAAAACAATCATACACATATTATTAAAATCATCTTTTCCCCTCTCAAACATGTACAATTCATAATTTTTCCAACCATTCACCATGCTGTGTAGCAACCTATCATTTCTAGAAAGAAAAGTTAAATATATTGAAGTAGACTATTCAAAAACCCATAAAACCTTTTCATAGCTAAAATATTTAATGGCCAAGGTAAAGGGCAAAATACCCACAGTAACAGTAACAGTACATTGCTTTGGTGTGGAGTGTTTCACAGTATTGGAATGCAATGCTGTAGCGCAGTTGGAGCTCACAAACAAAGAAAAAATACAGCTTACATGCAATTTAGATGTTGAACAGCAGACTATTTGTATCGGACACAGGCGTATTCAGTGGACTCATACTCGTGGACCCACACTCTGTCAGAGCCACCGGGGAGAATAATGTCAGCATAGATGACATCCGTGTTCATGACCTAAAGACACACACACACAGACATAAAGTCTCATTATCTTTCAAAGAAGTTAAAAGCACAGAAGATGTTGGTCAATATGTGTTTGAAAGAGAATCAGCTTACATTGTTGGGACTGGATTGGACTGAACAGGGCTCATCGGGCTGCTGGCTGTCTAAAATAAGAACAAAAATGCACAAATTCATATTTTAATACAAAACGTATTTACATAATCTCTTAATATAATGGCACGTTCAGTGCTGTGCAGACTGGGGTCTCAAGCTTTTCCCTTTAAGTTATGTGATCGGATCAATACAGGATGTACTTAAAGTATTTACTATAGACTACAGGTTACATAAAAAAGCTTATGACACAATGGCCATAATGTAAAAGAAGAACATGTGGAATATTTGCACACCTCATATATATGATTGCCTCAAAGACCACAAAGCACAGTTGTGTAAGGTGATACGTGCATATGTTTAGAAATGACCGCGTACATGTATAGGAGAGTCTGTGCTGAGGTATATGTAACAATCTTCC
Organism: Lates japonicus; assembly: GCA_033238685.1. Lineage (NCBI taxonomy): Eukaryota > Metazoa > Chordata > Actinopteri > Centropomidae > Lates > Lates japonicus. The sequence continues at coordinate 4,473,351 of BRZM01000038.1, read as the reverse complement.
AGTGAGGCCATTTCAGCAGACGCTTCCTCTAGATTCAGGAACTTACTTGTTCTTCTTCTTCTGTTCACAACAAACACTGCAACCACCACTGTCAGAACCAAACAGCCCACCACCCCCACAGCTGCCCCGACTGTGTCCTGTTTGCCACCTGTAAAGGCAAATTGCAGTCAACATGCTGAAATAATGTTAAATCCATATCTAACACTAGAAGAAAAAAATTGTGGGTTAGATGTGAAGATTGATACCTACAAGTATTCATATATTACATAAGTGCATTTGTATGAGCAATATACCATCTTCTCATACCTTACCTTGAGGTTCAGGTTCCGGTTCTATGAGGATTCCTCTTCCCTTCCCTTTAAGATCTACAAAAAAGCATTTGTTATTAATTCTTCTACATTTTAATCAATAGGAGTGTACTGGTTCAGGATCAGTCATAAACAGACCTGGGGCTCTGAGCAGCACCTCCACCGAAGTCTGGACTTCTTCACCCACAGTCGCCTGGCACCTAAACTTCTTATCTTCAGGACTTTGAAAGGTGACTATCAGAGTTTTGTCACAAGGGGACTGCTGAATTATCCGATGCTGGGAGTCTTCTTGTACCTTGGCGCCGGCTTGATCCACCCACATCAGGCTGATCTGTTGTTGCAGGTTGGTCTCACAATGTCTCCGCTCCACGGAGGTGAGGGAAACACACTGCAGTGACACTGTTTTGGCAGGCATGAGGTTTAACATCGGAGCAGTTGAGTAGGCTGAAAGAAAGAAAAAAAAATGTGTTTACGGCACAGATTTCTTTTTCTTTTTCTTATTATCGGGTGAAATGTGCATCAACCCACACAACAATAAGACTTTAATCTTTAAAGCACTCACTGTTTGGAAGAGAGAAGACCTTTGGCCTTTGTTTGCAGTGATGAAGTCCAACATCCCTCACTGTGAGATCTCTGATTTGGAGAGTGCATTTATTTTCCTCTGATTCAGCCGTCCGGATCTGTCCATTACTGATTATGGCAATGTATTCACTTGTTTGCCTCATGTTGATCTGCCATATATGAAAGCAGACTAAGTCCTCTTCACATGGATATGTAATATCGTAACCCCTCTCTGACAATGTCAGTTCACCTTCTCCGTTTACACCTGTAAATAGAGAAATATGTATTTGTTTAAGGTAAGATTCTAAAACTAAAATTACAGGCTAAGACTGTCTTAATGTGTCTCTTACCTGTTCTGATAAAGGAGAGCAGCAGCAGCCTCATCACAATGTGGACGGTTCCAACCATACTGCATGCAAATCCGTTCGTTATGTAAATGTACGCTTGAGGTTCACTGTAGTTATTCTTCAAGTTAGTCAACTTTGACGTTGCTTCCTGTCTTTGCCAACATCCTCGACCTTCTGATTTTGCAAACCATATGTGATTATCTGTAAACAGCACAGCAGGTTAACCTACGAATGCTACCTTTTTCTGTTCAACATTAGGAACATTATTTTTCCATATAATATGACGAAGAAGAAGAAAAAGAATAAAATTCATTCAGATGTTTTGAAGTTTGTGCTGCTGCCTGTTAAATAGAGTACTCTGTCTGACCAAAAAATAAAAACTTTTTTGACCTTCAGTGGTGCTGATTTGTATTCTGTCTTTTGTGTGAGGTTGACAGTCGGCTGTTGAATGCTGAGGACAGACTGTTTTCTCTCCTGTGAGTATTGTCAGCAGAGATGACCTTGTGATATACAACAAAATATGAAGGAGATAAAAAGAGACTATTAAGAGGATTTCAGCAGATGAAAGAATAGATTCCTTCAGCAGACGTTAAAGACAGTGTGACCTTTGACACGTGTTCACATTTCAACTAGAATTGTAGTTAATGCTTCTTGAATTTAGAGAAAAAATGTTATTTTCCTCTTAGCTTCATCTTATGTCTGATGGACGTTTTAGTTTTAGTAAGGGACATTTTTTGTGAGCAAAATGATTCTGACTGAGGCAAATGGAATTTAGATTGTGCTCACATTATTAAAATTAACCCTGTTTGATTTGGATGAACTGATCCTTTAAGACGTTGTTGCAGTTACCCATGTTACCCATGCTCACCAGCAGATGGCGCTTGTCCTTCAAAATGACAGTGACTGCTCCTTTTATGCCTATGTCTCTCTCAGTGCATTTATTCTTGACATTTATGTGTCCTTTTGCACTCAGCTCTTTTGAAAAACAATTCCTGGAACTTCAAAGGTGTTCAGGCAAACTCGATGATGCAAATGTATTCATTTATAACCTCAATTCACAGAACCAAGTAGCCCCACAGTGTTGGTGTTGAAATTTGTTTAGTGCAGCCAGAGTTGTAACCAGATCCATATCAAGCTGAGATCTTTTCAAAGTTTTAAACTCACATTTCTTCTTAACAGATTCTGTTTTTGTTGTTTCTGTATACTATTCTAGAATCCAGACTGAAGAAAATGAGTCCAACAGGTCGTTGCAGTTTGCTATTGTAAAGAAAGCAGGACAGATTTCAGACAGACATTAAGTTTGGCATCTTAAAGCTGGTATCTCCAGGATATAAACTTCTCAGACTCTACTGACAACGAACAGTTAACATATCAATAAATAAACTGTTTATGCCACCATGATTTTTATTGTGCCTGTGTCTGTGAAAAACATGAGCTCATACAAGCTGTCATACGAGTAAACCTAGAGTCTTACACACCAGGAAAACACCACGAGACGCGTAATGATATATGAGAACACTCGCTGAGGGAACAGTTACAGAGACACAATAAAGCTGTATCATATCTGGTAGTGACAGTATGGAGGAAACAGGAACGTATGCCTCAGAAGTGTACAGATATGGAATAAAAACCTGATTAAGCCTCATGTGTTGATGCTGTTCACCACTGAAAAGAGATTGTGACAGGTAAATTAATATCATAATTCATTAATTATGGAGACTGTCAAAGTCCGCATGAACAACACATTCTGTGCATATCATTGCCCTGAATGTAAAATGTTGTATTTTGCCAGTACCAATCCGCATTAAAAAAGACACCAACAGCTGTTGATTCGCTTTTATTTACCCATCTGTACAGATCTTCCATGACAAATCTAGACAAATAGGTTATGTATGCCTATGTTACAAAAATAGCATGTCTCAGTTTTTCAGTTAAAATCTCTTTAGCGTAGCAGCTCAACTCAAACTGAACAAATAGAGACTTTAGAAACTGGTTAAACTCAGACATTCAGGGAAACACACAACTACTTCAGACTCAAAAATATGTTATATATGTTTACATATATTTACATTAGCAGTCACTTCAAAACAATCTTACAGTAATACAGTAACATCCTGTACATATTGCATCTTTCACATCAGCTGGATTTAATATTAGCAGTTAAATGGCCAACACAGAGATTTAAATGTAATATACCTTGTAGCCAGAGATAACAGTCGCTGCTTAAGAGGTGGAATTAATGATTAAACACAAGCAACGTTTACATACATTTTACATCCCTTGGTGTTTTTCTCCGCTCTCATTTTTGTCATCATCTCCCACCATCAAATCATAATACAGCCATGGAGATTTCCAAGTGTCTCAGCAGCACTGAACAATTCAAACAGTAGGATTCCTCCAATTTGGACTGAGTTTCAGTCAAAAAACCTGTGAGTGAATACAGGTGTGTTACATTCAACATACTAAAGGTTTTAGTGCATCAGTGACCCCCTTATCTCCAACAATCTTTCAAAGATAAGTCTTCATATGGAAATGACAGCAGTAACCATAGCTTGATTCATTGTTAGTTTTACAACTTTACACAAAGCAGATTATCAACCAAACTGATGATTTGCTGCTCTTGTGAAAACTGACATCAGGGTATTTTCTGGAGAGAACCTTTGACAGTTTGAGAGAATTCAACATTCAAGCATAAAATACAGAGAAACTCATGTGATACTGACCACACACATGCAAAAAGCAGACAATTCCCACTCATTAATAATACCTGTACATTATTTAGCTAATAGACAAATAAATAAGTCTCATCAAAGCCCCAATCCAGATGGTTAAATGCAGTATATCAACTACTGGTACACAAAATAAACATCTCAATAAGGTTGGAAAGAAATAACTGCAAATTCTTCCACAGTTACACAAACTGTAATTCAGGTTTTGTCTCAATGAACAGAGACCCAAGGTTAGAAATGATCTTAAAACTAACTATATTTAGAGGACATTTTTCTGCACCCTGTAAGAGAAATATTAAAGGCTTTGTCAAAGAATTTGTTCAAGAGCTCAAGCTTTCACACATCAAATGTTTAAACAGAACTTTTGTTGTTGTTGTTGTTGTTGAAGAGTTAGTTTTTCTCATACTGCAGGTTGTATAATACCAAAAAGTGTGAATGCGCAGATTTGCCTCAAATTACCTTCAGTGGCCCCTGGTGGACAATGGCTGCAGTTACACATTGATATTTGAGGAGTGAAAAGATTAAGGGTCATCATAAGTACTGAGACATGTGTTGGCCCCTTAACAATTTTTAAACTGGAAAAAATCATCAACGCATCATATATGATTTTAAATATATTCAAAGTTGATATTAAGTTGTAACATTTACAAAAATAAAATAAAATCCAATTTAACAATAAAATAAAATTGTGAGACAAGTACGGTACCACATGTAGTGCCTTGTTGTACTTCTGGATTAGGTCTTTAATACAGCAGTAAAGTCACAACGATAAAACTTCACATTATTTGGTAAAACACAACATGCCAAACAGACAACCAAACAAGACATAAACATAATGCCACCTATAATCCTGATTCACACACAAACACTTTGCATTCAGTCCCTGAAGAGCCATTCAGACAGGCTGACTTTTGTCCAGGATGGGGATTAACAAGTGCTGTATGGACTAATAATGCATTAGTGATGATCAGATTATAGCTCCAATGGTTTTTTGGTTTGAAGCAGACAAACGTGATGAGGTCTGCACCTTATCACATGCTACATTCCTTCTCTCTCGCTTCCATGGCTCTTCAGAGGATACAGTTCAGGTACAAACAGGTGATTCAACTTCCTTACGCAAAATAAAAGTTTTCATATTATAAGGCAGGAAATTCGTTTCTGACATAACATAAAAAAGAAATTAGTTAAAATCCATATTATACACAGGTGCAGTTAAACACTGCACATTTCAAAATATACTTAATAGAGATACTTCCAGTGTCTATACTGTACACACTACTCAGCCACACAGTCAGTTTTGTGACTCAGTCTAAATTAGTGGAAAGAATATTCATAAAAGCTGCTGTAGAAAGCTTTCACTAATCTCATATTTCACATCTCAATTTTCCTCATCTTATTAGAGGTAACACCATCCCCTTTACAATTTTGCATCTTCAGAGGCAAACTTCAACTTAAATTATTACTAAAAATAAATATATGTTTTTCCTTTGTTTTCTTTTTAAGATGAAAGTAAAAATAAGCGTTTATATAAACCAGGTATTTTCTGACTCAAAACTGGGAATGACTGGTCTGATGCAAAGTGAGTCAGACGGTAATAATGGGTTCGTATGTAGATTTTGTCTTTCCATGCTCTTGTAAAGTGCCCAGGTTGAAGGTGCGACCTCTGTGCTGTCACAGGCTGGAGGGTTGGGCCTGCTGCTGTATCTGTGCGTGGTGGCTTGTCTGAGCCGGCTCACAGTCTTGTGGTCCTTCCTCCACCCCTCGAGCGTACATGAGGACGAGGGTGACGGTGGCAAAGGTGGCTGCGTTCACAGGGAACGCTCGTAGCAGCGTGGAGGTGAGGCCTCGTGTGAACACCATGTAGCCCTCTCTCCTTACACTCTGTCGCACACAGTCAGCGATGCTGCTGTACTGGTTGACTCCACCCACCCCATCGGCCTGGAGCCGCGATTTGATCACATCCACGGGGTAGGTGGAGAGCCAGGAGGCGATGCCAGCCATGCCCCCGGCAAAAAGCAGTTTGGGGATCATATAACGATCGTCAGGCTCACAGCCAAGGCTGCGTGTCAGCACATCGTAGGCCAGGAAATACACCCCGAAGCCAGGTGTCTCACGGATAAGCGTGGTCACCATGCCTCTGTTTACCCCCCACAGACCCTCCCGGTTGTAGATGCGTGCCAAGCAGTCCAGGGAGTTCTTGTACAACCTCCTAGAGGACTTCTTCTCTCCAGTACCCTGCATTTGCATGCGGGTTTTAGCCAGCTCCATGGGGCAACAGATGACACATTGGATGGCACCTGCTGCTGCACCAGCAAAGAACTGGTTCATGGGGGTGTCTTGTCCCAGCAGACGCATGGTGTTTCCCTGAACACCAAACACTATAGCATTGATGAACGTAAGGCCCATCATTGGTGATCCAATGCCTTTATACAAACCAAATACCTGCAGAGAGGGTCAGAGATGCCAAATTAGACAAGGTGCTTAACACTTAAATTAAATTGACAGCACCCAGGGGCTGGTCTTCATTTTAAATACACACAAAAAAAAGTGTCAGCAGTTTTGGTTTTAATTAACTGTCTCCTTTAACTGTGTCTTTTAGTTAGATAACCTCAAATACTTTGACTAATTAGGGTCATGTTCCCACTGTTCACCCTTATTATGGTTAAAGAACAAGTTTAATCACATTTTGTGTTCATAATTTGAAAAAGCACACTGCACTGCACACATTTTTTCCACAACAACCAGCTCCAGTAACTTCCACTGGCCAGAAAAAAGATTTGGGCACATTTTTTATCTAGCAAGATAGCACCTCCTAGAAGCATAATTTATTGTTGTATAATAGACACCATGCGTCATCTTTTCAGGAGAGCCATTTGTATCTACCTGGCACTCCCTATAATACTTTCTGTGATGAAAGTGCCTGCAGTATAAATGAAAAAATGTGAAAACACCCTGAGGCTACTTAAATAATGATCCCGAAAACAGACACTCCTTCATTTTCTCTCTGCACAAAAATGTTACAGCATTTTGAGTGATCTACAGGGAGAGTTATTCAGAAGCTTTGAATCACAAATCCTGTGATATAAGTTAGGGGTTTCAGGCTGAAAATAGTATTCTTTATTGCTAGGGAGAAAAGGTGATGATGAAAGGGAGGAAAAATCACAATAATCACACCAAAAATAGTTAGAAAAGATACATTATTCAGGTCAATGGGGAAAAACAAAAACCTTATGAAACTTGAAAATAAATAAAGCAAACAAGTCTGACCTGATTCAAAAGATCTACACGTATTCCACTTTGGAGTGTCCCCTACTTTAGCCTCACAACTTCAGGTGCCCCATTTGGTCATAAGACCAAGAGTGTCTGACATAACTCTACTATCAGGTCACACTGACCTTGCTGACTTCTAACTACAGATCATAACAACTGTTTAGGTCCAGCCATGGTGGCTTTTTCCTGAATCTCAAATCAAACTCAAGCACACAGCTTTAAAGCCCAAAGATATAGTAACAACAGTAACAAAGCACTGACAGAAAAAAATGTATTTTTTTCATTTTGCTCCAAACACTGAAGGACTTGAAAGCCACACCAGGCCCCAGGTTGACCACACAAATATCTTGGACATGACATAATATTGTATCAGCAGTATTACTGCATGGAAATTTCAGAATTAGATCTGCAAGGAAAATAAATCCACCTACCGACTCCTGCCGTATAATTGACTGAAAACAGTGGAAGGTCCCACGGTACAGCGGCTTGTCAACACTCTGGACCTGCAGTCTCACCTGCAAAAGAAGACACCCTTCAGTGATGTGTTAAACTGTGGAAAACTAATGAACATCTCCTTGTATGACAGAGAAAACAGGTTAACTAGTTATGAGCAATGTTCAAGCCACTTAGCTGCATACAGTGCTTCATGGTGAAATATAGCTTAATTAAAAGCATTTAGCATTATATGGAGCATGTAAACAGAGAGAATTATCTATAAAGGCTGCTAAAGGTTTTTTAAAAAAATAAATGCCTGTAATTTCACTGTGCATTAAAAAAAGAAACCTCTATAACCTTTACTGTGTCGAATGGATGTCCAACCAAGACTCCGGCAGCACCTAAAGACAAAGGCAAAGATACAATCATAATTAATCATCAATTAAAACAGTAAACAAGGGAACTGTGAGAGTGAAACACTTTCTTAATTACAAGCATTTTATTCTACACTAAAGGTCTTTTTACTCAACAAATCATACATAGCATTTAGTTATCAAATATAATCAAATGCCTCTTCACCTCAAGTTATACTCATAACAAGTTGACAATTAAATTACCTAAAGTTATTTCAGCTGTAGTGTATCACAATAAGACTCTGTACTCTGATTGTTTCCACATTTCTTGTCTCATTCTTACAAAACCAGACCTATATGACCTTTATGTAACATGTATCGAGTTCTTGAGGGTGGCTGTGGCTCAGGAGGTAGAGCCACACCGGGAGGTCGGTGGTTCGATCCCCGGCTCCTCCAGTCCACATGCTGAAGTATTCCTGGGCAAGATACTGAACCCCAGATTGCCCCCGATGTAGCATCGGAGTATGAATGTGTGTGCATGTGTTAGAGGGCACTTTGTGTACATATATATATATAGAACAAATGCTGTATGAATGTGTGTGTGAATGGGTGAATGTGATCTGTAGTGTGAAGCACTTTGAGTGGTCAATATGACTAGAAAAGCACTATATAAGTGCAGTCCATTTACCATTTACCATTCTTCCAGCCTTCTACGCAAATATTGATACTTGCCGTCTTTCACCTCTGTCACTAACTGTATTGGTTACTGACTTGAATGCTAAAGGTCAGGGCATACTTGAGAAAAACTAGTTTGCATGACTTGTCTTGCAACCACATCAGGAGGCTAAAGTGCTTACAGCTATTCTGCCATCATGGAGATTGGTGTGACCTGATAATCAATTAAACATGGAGATAGTAGTATACATTTTCAAACAATCTCTCCTGAGATGATTCATAGTTCTGTGGTTGTTTGTACACATTTAAAAAGACAGAAATGGCTGTGTAAAGAAAGAAATAGCTTGAGAGCTCATTTCAAATTGTGCTTACTTTCTCATACACACCACACCAAGCACTGAATAAAAAGTATTCAGAACAACAGTGTCATGTGACGAAACAACACACCCTCACCAACACAGTCTCTTGCACCATTTGAAATGAATAAGGCCTTACTTTGTCTTCTCACGCTGCCACAAGGTATAGTTGACTTTTCAGCATTTGTTTTTGTTCTGCACATGATCAATAAAATAATAAGCCTGAGACACTCCAAACCTCTGCTGACTCTGCTAAATCAGTCTCTGGCCCATTTGACCAGCCTTTGAAGGCCAAAACTCTTACTGCTGTATAATTTTAGAGTACACTGCCATCTCTTCAAGGTTTACACTGCCTTATTGAGGCAGAGCCAGCTCACTAGGCATCATCACCCTCTAAAACTTTCTTTAGCGCACCTTTGAAAGTTACATAATTTAGGCTTATGTAGCACATGCCCATGTTGTGATGCCAGTTTGGGCTTCTCACCTGAGTCTGTGCTGAAACCTAATAACAGTTCCCGGACTGACCACAAACAACATTAATAGTTAATCTAAGTTACTTGTAGAAGTACCTATATTACAATCCCAGATAGCAAACCTGTCCTCCAACCTATCCCATCATACTATATTAAATAGGATTAAGTTTTCACAGGCAATGCAACAACATGCATTTCTCTACCCTCAGACATACTGCCATACTGTTTTAGTGTGGCAGCTACGTCTTTCATAGATGTGGTTGAGTTGGACCATTGTGGGCAATGATGCTAATCAATGAGCAAAAGGCATTCATGGCAACATTGGATTTTTATATGATTTTTTGCATAACTGTTAAGTACCATGATTTGTCATGTATTTACTTTGCTGAGTTATATTGTCAATAAGCACTTTGTAAAATGATTTTCCATCTATATCATGATATACATCATTATTATATAAAATTGCATTTACTTTTGACAGAGGCTTTTGCCCATATCTTCCACTTGCAACCAACAATTATTTTGATTACTTCCTAATCCAATTACTATGATTGTAATAAATCATTAATCATATTTTTAATTAATCATTTAATTTAAACATAATAACAGGCTTAATATTACTAAAGAAAATATTGACTGGCCCACCTGTGTCTCCACAGTAAACAAACCACAGCAAGCTAATCCTACATAAGCACCTGCTTTGTCACATGACCCATTTGTAAAAAGAGCCTATCAGGAGTGAGTCCCAGCTGTAAGCCAGGAAAAGAACACAAGCAGGCATGTGTCTGATACAATGAGCGGTCATTGACCTCAGTGTACTGGTACAGGAAAACAAGAGGAAGATGGTGTTGCATCATAGCTATTACAACAAATTTCTTATGTGTCACCATCAGTCTTTTAATAAATGAGCATGTGAGCTTAAATTTACTGCAAACTTAGCTGGTTTCAAAAAATCATAGCACTTAGCTAACCTCATTTTGAGTTGTAAGCTAAGGACAAACTAGGTCATCTTTAAACAGCAGAAACCAGCTTCTCATTTGACTGTAGATGGTTCCCTGAGCTCAACCACACCGAGAGAGGGTGGGAAACCACATGATCTGTCACACTAAAGTAGAGGGAGCATGGGATTAGTCTGTGAAGGGGTGTGCACTGATTCATGCTATCTGCCTGTGGTGTTAGTGTGTGTGTGTGTGTGTGTGTGTGTGTGTGTGTGTGTGGAAACTTTAAACAGCCAAGCCATCCTAGCTCGAAAGCTCGGGTTGCACTTCTGTAGTGTTTGCATGCTTTCAATTCTCAGCAGGGTGAACAAGTGACACCAGGGAGAAATGCAGAAGGTTGGAGCACCCTTTGTGAGTAAGCACTTCTCTGAAACATGCTTGGTCCCTTCAGTTAAATTCTAACTTTCTTTAAAGGTTAACACATTTAAGCTGACCTTTTGGAAATCACAAAACTATCATAGGGGAAATAACAACAACAATAAACTTCCAATTATCATTATCAGCTTGACCCTGAAGCTAACACAGAATAAGTCACTTACAACCACACTCATTCAATGTCAAGGTTTGCCCCCAGGTCAAATGCTATCTGCAGGATTTAGCTAGTTTACTGGAATGGCTTCAGCGTGCCAACCTACGGTGGAATTTCGAAAATGCACTTGTAATCTTGTGACAGAGTTGCATCACATTGTTATGGGTGGTGCTGGGCATGTTTGTGGTTTGTTTTTCTAGCAGATAAGTCAATCTGTGAGGCCTGATATCAATGTGGCTCTTTGTCAACTGTACAGCTAGTGATAACTGGAGTGGGTGATAGGTGCAGCTGCTTCTGACTTACCTCCGATGCATCCAGCAACGAAGTCCATCACCGCTCTTCAACGTCACCTAGCTGAGGAATGACTAAATAATATCTAACGCTAATGAGGAGGATCTCAACGGCTCTTTGAAACCTTGTTTGTTTGTTATATTTTTCCAAAAGCCGTTCACTTCGTTGTACACCTGACACTTACTGTTCTCGGCTGTTTAATCTAGCTACTGGACCAACTGACACTTTCAGTTATCCTGTATGTTAGCTAGCATTGGCTAGCTGGTGACGAGCCCCCTCTGAGACCTGACAGTCTACTAATGCTGACAATTTTTTTTCTTTGAGTGGTTATTTAGCTTGTTCTGTGTTTATTCAACTAAAAATCTCCTGTTCACCTACACGACCTCCATGAACCGCTGTGGCGTTTACAATCAATGTAGACACCCTCCCTCTCTGCTGTCTCTATCAAGGAGGTTTATTTCTGTAGCAGCGAGATAGCAACGCAGGAAGTAATTGGTAGGGGGCGGGCATTACCGGCGTCCTACGCACTATCCTCCTCACTCATTGGCTGCCTACCGCAAGGGCTCCCAGTGTTGAAATGCGTCACAAATGCCGTGTGATGTTTTGCTTTTGAAAGAACTGTCCACAAAGCCTCGTGCTAGCGGATGGAGACAGTGTTATCACCAACACATTTTATACGTTTATTGACAACTGATCCAGTTTTTATTCATAAATGTGCTGCTTCAAGACATTATGTCATATAATACGTGGCATTAATGTTCAAGAATTCCATTCATAAGATTGTAGGAACTGACCGTTTATTGTGTTGAGTATAATATGAAATAACTAAAATATAAATGTTTTGTCCTCCATGTGATTTTTGTTGTTGTTGTATATATAATCACTTTTCCCTATGCTAACCACCCATGTAGAGCCAGTGTAGTTTTCGGCTATCTTCGGGTAAATTCGGAATCACTGATCGCTGGTCGGTCGACGCTGTTTGGCTAGCCCTCCTCGATACGTCACGTAATAGCAACACACTCAAGGTTATGGTTATGTAGCACATGCTAGATGTGTAGAGGAAGAATGGGCACACATCTGACAACTGTCTATTGGTCAGTCACCATCTGACAGGATGCATATCGCCGATTTTGTGTCCGGATCATTTGCAGGTAACAGCTGTAACGCCAGGCTAGCCAGTTTGTAACTTAACATTAGCATTAGGTGGCTGGGGTGTTTACTACACAGCTAAGTTAGCAACTGTATGCGCATATGGCATGGTGCGATAACTGTGTGACAGCATATGAGAAGGTAAGACTAACCCTTATCTCGGCTTGTATGTGTATTTTAAAGTTATTTTTGGGTATCCTCATACATGGTATATCTATGAGCTCGTAAGTATTAAGTAATGTGTAATAGCGGAAGTGAACTAAACTGGCATATCACTCCTGTCATCTGTACACTGAACAGGTTTCATAACACCATGAAGTTAACCTGTGATGATTTAACTGGGAGAGCAGGGTTGAAAGGTTTACCTGTTAGCTTGGAGGAAAAATGTGTAAAAAGTATAAAACTGAGTGCTTTTAAAATAATAAATGTGGTGCTAATCTGAAATCTCAACTCTCAACAAATTTAATTTACCTATTAATATTATTGTGAGAAATTTGAAAAAAATACATTCAGGGAGTTCAGGGACACATCAAAAAATGGGAAAACATGCTGACATTAATTTGCTGGTAATGACCCAAAGGTGTCAAGTTCATTGCTAAATGAAGGGATCTGAAAAACTGCAATACACAGATCAGCTTGCTGAGACCTATACCATGGATTCTACTAACTGTTGATGTAATCATTGAATAATTTCTTATTTAGCTTTTATTCATGTTTCAGTTCATAAAACATTAAACATAATTACAGATTCTCACATTACTCAGCATAAAATCATGTATTAAAATTCCTTCAGTCAAGGCATTCCTTTTGTAAAGATGTGAAACAGACAAGCAACAAATCCTCACATTTGTCCTTCCTACAAGCTGCACATGATTAAAAGGGTTGCAGTTAAAGCCAATAACCTTGAGCATCACTGTGTTTCTGCTGTGTCCTTGATGCATTCTTCTCTCTGGACAAACATACAGGGGCTTGTGGAGTTGCAGTGGGCTACCCTCTAGACACTGTGAAGGTAGGTGGAGAGTATTTGAAACAGTCAAAATAGCTGTTTAACAGATAGGCATAAGTTTTACATCATAGTCTTAATTTTTCTAGGTCCGGATCCAAACCCAGAAACAGTTCACTGGAATATGGCAGTGCGCTGTAGCAACATTTTCAAAAGAAGGGGTAAGTGGAGCTGGTGTAGTCTGCATGATAAACTGTACATGAATTATGAACAAGGCTTTTTGTAGGCCTGCTAAAAATGTTTACAGCTGTTTCTAAATGTTTCATTTGCAGTTTGGCAACAATGACAAAAGTTTAAGAACTCACACACTGCACATTTTTGATGACTTTCCAAGACAAACACTGTTCCGGGTACCTGCAAATCATCACCTTGCATATGGACTTGAATGCCAGTAGCCTCAGAGAGAAAGTTAAGCCAGTTTAGTTGCTAAGAAATGGAGTGAGGTGAGAGTTCAGGAATAGGATACAACGCTTGTTTCTTTCTCACTACTTCTCACTGGTGTCACATTTGTTTTTTTCCCATTTGTGTCATCAGGTGCATGGCTTCTTCAAAGGCATGTCCTTACCCATTACCACAATCTCAATGACTTCCTCGGTGGTGTTTGGCACGTACAGGAACTGCCTGCAGTGCCTGAGCCAGGCGCGAGGAGCCGGTTGTGGTCCAAACAGCAAACTAGACGTCTTCCTGTCTGGTATGGCGGGGGGTATAGCTCAGGTAATGGAGACAGTTTCATAAATCGCCAGAAAGGTGTTGAGTCATGGGCCTCCATATTGTTCTTCATTTCACCTGCAATGTAGACGACAAAGGGGTAATACAGTGCATAGTTTAGGCCTGTGAAATTAAGGGGCTTCTTCACCAAAAGACGCACAAAAATAAATGTTTAGCCTTGCAGACAGTTGTAGCTTTATTTGTCCAGGTTTTCAGGTATCTCCTTATCTGCCTTCATCAGATATCAGTGATGTCTCCAGGTGACATAGTTAAAGTACGACTGCAGTGTCAGACAGAGTCCAAGCGAGGAGGAACCAACGTCCTCAAACCCAAGTACCATGGTCCAATTCACTGTCTGCTGAGCATTATCAAAGAGGAGGGTTTCCTGGGGCTTTACAGAGGAGCTCTCCCACTCATGCTAAGAGACGGGCCATCATACGCCACATACTTTTTGACCTACACCACTATCTGTGAATGGCTAACAGACAGTGGCAAGAAAAGACCAGGCAAGTGAAGTCTACATCAGTTTGCCACCGGCTTCTTTGTTTTTTAACAGGATGAGTTAAAAATGTAAAAGTATCCATTTAGCATCAGTGTCTTTTCATTTCTACCAGATTGGAGTGGTGTGATGCTGGCTGGAGGAATAGCAGGAATGGCAGGTTGGACTCTGGGAACGCCCATGGACGTGATCAAAGCCCGTCTGCAGATGGACGGAGCAAGGGAGACGAAGCGATACAAAGGTTTTTTCCATTGCATCACTGAGACAGTGCGGGTGGAAGGAGCTGGGGTTTTCTTCAGGAGCTTGGGCATCAACTGTCTGCGCGCATTCCCTGTCAACATGGTTGTATTTGTTACGTACGAAGTTCTCACCGGTTTCCTCCGAGCTGGACCAGACCGCGTCGACCCGCCTCAGTTAGGGTTCGATTAGTATTGACTACCTCCAGTATCAGTGTCTCATACACTGTGTTTAAATCTCATGTTTGTTTTTACAAGGACATACATAATAGCAAAGTATTTTTAAGGAATGATTGTTTCCACAGCCGTCATTGGAGCTATCTGTTACATATATAACATTCAGCTAGTGAGGGTCATGTGTCATAATATGCTCAGGGGGAACTTGTCAGTAATGGGCACTGCTGGTTCCAGAGATTGGCCCAGTAACCTACTGACCACTAGATGGCCTCCTTGGCCAGTTTGTTACCGTCTCTGTTTTTCCTGTTAATGACTAGAGAATCGTCTGCATGACTGGTGTAGTTTTTCACCAGAAGAGCAGTGCACCAAGAAACCGCAATACTGCTAAAATGTCAGCTATACTTGACTGTACTCAAGACTGTTTACAGCCTTGTATGTAGAATTTATGAATGAGCTACAGTACGCACAATTTGGCAAGAGTGATACCCGTCCAGGTCCATGCTGCATGTTTGCATCTTATTACGTCCACTTCTTATTTCCAGCTCAGTTGCAAAGTGGAAACATATTGAGATCAACTACTGTTACTAATGCGTGTAGACAGTGCCAGGCTGCAGGTTTGATTTCAGAGGCTGGGGGACACAATAAAATCAGGGTTCTTCTAACAAGGAGGAATATATGAATGATATTTCTTGTAATTTATTTGTATAGTTATGATGAAAATGTCTACTATGCCTTTCAGAATAAAGAAGGTACTGCAGGTAAATAAATAAATGGTGTATTAATTTGTGTTTTATTGCTGCTCAAATGCTGCTGAACCAACAAATGAAGACTTGATTGATAGAGACCTAGAACTAAGACTGGAATACTATATATAGTCTCCAAATATCAGTGCCTACTTCAAAAGCACTCTCCTTCGTGGCGTTAGTACTGATAAATAGTTAATTATGCCATCTTTTGGTGAGTTTATTATGCATATTGTCATTTGTCAGTACACATTGTCATTTGTAAATCAGAATGAGTGCCTACAAGTGGCAATTTTCTGACCACAATACCCTCACCTGAGGCCAACAGGAACAAATGAATGCACTGTAGATGTGAATATGAAATAATATACTACTGTATATGCTGCTTGATGAAGTCAAAAATGTATACAACCAACTAGATTTAGGAAATTTGATCGAAGTAGATCCTATTTTTTTTATTTTTCTAACCTAGTAGGAACTGGTCCTTTTACAATAAAATTATCACATTAAATACTCAAATATACACAAAACTACTGACCTCTTCACAACAAGGCCCAGTAACACCTGGTTTCCTGATAGAGGAGGCACTGATGAAATCTGCACTGTATGATTATACAAGTCAAATGTTTCTATGCATGCTGAGCTGTTCTGTGGAGTTGTACTGCCATCTAGTGCATGAGTAGGGCACCATCTTGGTAATATCATCCACACTGGTACCTGCTAAACTACATAACCAAAAAAATTACATGACCATTTCTCTAAAAGATGCTATTAATAGCTCAAGATAATGGAATTTGCCATTGTTAAAATTACTTTGATGATTTCTGCAAAATTCAAATATTTCTTTGTGTGTGTGATATTTATATGGTTGCAGCTGGATGTTTTCATGAAAATATGACTGGTATACATAGATTTTGAAAAAAAAACAAACAAACTATAAACTTGTGCCAAAATGGACATTATAACAACAGACACCTCAAATAAATAGATACCTGAAATCTTTAAAATGTTTTCTAGGTGAGTAGTTCAAAAATATATTGGATATTCTTCCATCTCTGCAAGTTTGAAAGGAAGCCTGCACAACAATAATTAATGGATTACAGTAGCAATTGTAATCAGATAACTCCAATGCAAGAACTTCCGGAACTTGTTGCTTCATGAAATCGTTATCTCCCCTGTATTAAGTAAAAGCACAAATTGATCCTTTTACACAACTGCAAACAAAAAAATGTTCACACTGTTTTAGGTGACTTGAGGTGAACCATGCAGGAACAATTTGTGGCACTGTTTTTCCCACGACGCCTCAAACCTAACTTGTTCTCCTCAACCAGATTTCCAACAAGAAACTACTGGTGAGGCTTTGATCATTGTAAGTGACTTATGCTTTAAATACAGCCTTTGAACCCATGATGTGAATAATTGGTCAGTACAGTAACTGCACGCTAAATGAATGTAGGTGGACTTGAGTTTTAGTTGGAAGTGGTGTGTGGAGAGGCAAGAGTCACCATCTGTACAAATTTCAAAAAATGTCCTTGGGTTGCATCCCTTCCAAAAGCTTCTCAAATGTAGCAGCCGCCTCTTCTATTGCCTTCCAAAGTCAGAGTTAGATGGACAAACTCCTATTGTTTAATGAAAATAACTAACTGAATCGGATCACCTCACAAGCAATATCTAGTGGAATCCAGGGAACATTGTAAGAGTTTTATTGAGGGAACACTGCTCCGACTGGCCCACGGACATTATTACTGCAAAAACTCCATCTCCTTTCCCCTCTTTGGGGCCTTGTTGTGTGAACCAACAATTACAAACACCATGAGATACTCTACGTGTTAGATTAATGTTTTCATCTGTTTTACATGTGTAACTGGCTCGTGCTTAAAGACCTATTATAAAGAACTCAACTGTAATGATTTAATTGCCTTATGAGTAACAGATTTACTCAGTGGATAAAGTGGGATCGTGTTGGGTGAGACCCCAGGAGATCTGTTTTCTGTCAGTTATGTGGCAGGCCTTTGGATTAAAAGCTGTAAACAAGAAAAACTAAACACAACAAGAGTGTCCTCTAGGATATTCACAGTTTCATGTTGTGCATCTGGAAATCCGCTTTGACAGATCCACAACTCACCTACAGACAATTTATTAAACTGCAGAATCAATCTTGAAAATGATTTCCTAACTTAAAAAAGATACTAGTTGGTGTTTATTAGTTAAGTAGTGAACAATAATGAGAGGTTCTGTGTAGTTCACAGCCTTTGATCTACAGGGGTTTGCCATACAGAAAACAGTGCAGGGCTTTCTGAGTCTGAACGCCCTTATTTCAGTTCCAAGCCAATGCTGGGGCTTCATAAACTAGGCTTTTCCACAATGGGATACTTACTGAAATTCTAGGAATTGCAGTCTGTACTGTGAAACAAGAAAACCCCCTGAATGTTGCCTTTGTTAGCTGCTTTTAATTAAACGCTGCATGTCTTTTCCCCTTATGCAACAACAGTCCACAATTATGCAAGCATCTAAAGATCTCATTGAGTAAAGTTACGGGCAGTTTGGCTGCAAAACGACTAGAGTTGGGTGACACCTTTTCACAGTTTTCACACTTGTTTCATTTCCAACACATTTTCTGTGTTTGTTCACGTAACACGTTTCTCAGAAAACAGCAAAAGCTCCACAAGAGTCATGACCTGTTATGGTATTTGTCAGTGATCAAAAAGATCAGTTTATTACCTGGATTATTACATTTTTTTGGAGTTCAGCAACAAGATAGTATCACAAAGCAGATCATGCAACAATTTATTATCCCAGTTGTGAATATTGCGTTGGTGGTATTTTAATAGGCAAATCGGTGGGATGAGTTCTAGCACATGACTCACATCAGTGGAGCCTTTCATGTCTTTCAACTGTATCACAGTATATGTATCTATGTTGTTTATTCAGGGATCACACAGAAGCTTGGGCTGCCCTCATTAAGAGTTCCTAATTATTAACGTGCTGTGGGCAGTTAAAGGAAAACACTCATTCATAACAATTGTTTCAAAGCAACATTTAAGTAACTTTCAATGGCTGTCCATAGTACTGCTGAAACACATGATAAATCAACCAGCAGAGTTTGCATGGGTGACTCATTAAATGATGGGTGTTCACATAATGCCTGCAAAGCTTCATTTTGTTGTCAGAATCGGTCCTTGGTAACTACCACTTGGGCCCCCTTTCACCAATTGCTGTTTGGGCTATTTTGGGAGCTCTGCGCTCCCCTGTTAGTGACGTGTGCTGCTGGGTAAATTTGCAGCTCCGGCGGCCTGGGCCTGCAACCTCAGATGGCATCAATCGGGAGAAAATGGAGGGGTGGGAGGGATGAGAAGCAAGGGTAACAGCAAAGATGCTCAAAGGAGAGGAATAGAGAGGGAGGAACTGGACAGAAAACATTAAAAATACAACTATTGCAAGATGACAAGGGACATAAGCAGGGTTTGAATGAGAGGCGGTGCTGCTGAAAATGGCAAAAATAGAAACTATTCAAAATAAGAAAAGCTAATAGAAATAGAAAAACAAAAGTCTTTTAAAGAGAATCTGAATCCTTTTAAATTGGATAAAGATGAAAAATGTACATGCATGAAATGAGAGAGATGAAGGATGTATTCATGAGGAAAAATGTACTCTTATTATTATTGATGACTAACAAGTGTAAGGAGGTGTAATAGGTGATGATGGGGGTGGAGGAGTGGGGGCGCTATTGTACTTCATACTCAGCTGGAACTAACAGTGGCAAAGGGAAGGAGAAAAGGACATACTGAATAAATCTTTTTGATGCTCAGTGCAAATTCTGCCTTAAATGCTGTGTTTGGTAATGTGTTTGTGTTACACTTGTTTTGATTCTGACAGCTGCCTGATGACAAACAAAAGTGCTGTTAAATGGAAATGTTTTCAGGGATTTGTTTTCAGTATTCAATTGTGACAAAAAAAAAACAAGAACATAAAGAAATCATTACTGTCCATCACTCGTTCCCACAGTAAATCCTCAGCTCTTCTTTTGTATTCATCCAATACAGTTTTATTTGTTTGGGTGATCTAAACAAGATCAGTCAAAACACACACACACACATAGATGAAGACAATCAGAAATATCAGCAAGAGAAAAAGACGTTCCTTGAAAGAATTAATTTCTCTGACTTCAAGATCAATTTGTCCAGTAGTGAGGTGCACAGTACTACAAACCAGTCTTCCTCAGTTTAGTGTTGCTGTGTGTGCTGTCATGGTTATAAGCTGTGAAATTATATCTGTCTAATTAAGCTGTAAAAAATAATTGAGAAAACTAATGCAGGCTAAGTAACAACAAGGCATCACTCATCCTGTGGAGGAAGTCAAGGGTATATTTTCTCCCAAACTAATTTCAGACTAGTATTTTAAGAGCACATAATTGCAGACCATGATAAATCTAACCATCCATGTTTTCATTGTCAGTAAATTGGATTTAATTAGACTTTGCCATAGCAATAATGGCTGCAGTACTAAGTAGTGCAACAAAGCAGTGGATTTGTCTACAGATTAAATGGCAGGAGATCAAATATGGGTCCTTGTGGAACACCATTCTTAGCATTTTAGGGATTAGATTAGAAACTATCTGACCTGTTGGATTCATTAAGAAAAATCTAAATTACATTGGCTACAATAAAATATTGTAGTACATATTGTACAGTAGTACGACCAGGTCTAAACCTTGACTGGTGTGACCCTCACACCAGAAAGGGGTGAACTGGTTGAATTACAGCGATTAGGATTTTAGACAAGCAGTACTGCACATACACGGGCTGATACTTACTTGAGTTACCAGTATCACCTACCTTTATACATTGCCTACCCATAAGTGCAGTGTCTGTGGGTGCCGGGGGGCTTGGGCACCCATGAGCAATTAGGAGTACAGGTTGGGAATTCATACAAATACTATAAATGCTGCCCACTAAGATTAATAGAGGACTGCACACAATGTCAAATTTGAGTTTTAACTGAGAGCTAAACTTGTATCCATTCCTATTTTTACCTCTTTTGGTATCATCTGAAAGTCCCAAACAGGTTTTTAACACTTTGTGGTTGCATACAGTTGATATGAAGCAGGCCATTTTTTTTACCATGGCCAGGAAAAGTGCACAACAACTTTTCAAATACAGTTTTTTTTTTCTTTTTAATGAGAAATTGTTATGGTTTAATAAAATATGAAAATGTAGAAGCTCAGGTGACACCCGTGGTGAGTGAGTCCATGATGATAGGTGCATTAGTGTCTGGATCAGATGTGCTTTATAGTCCATTGCACTTCTTTGTAGCTTGTTTTATTACAGTTCAACCAGGAAAGACACAAATTAGCATGAATGCAGAAAGTTTATTTAAGAGAGCCAAGACAGACTTAGTGGGGTGGAGCAGTGGAGTGGAAAAGTTGCAAGTGACATAGACTATATATTTTTCTGCTACAATGTGCATACACAGAACCCAGTGAAATCATTGGATTATAGTGGAGGGTTATCATACAGCTCATATGAGATGAAACAGTTAAAAGCCTCAGCCACATCACTGTTATTAATAGTTGATTCATATTCACAATTAATTGCTGGTGGGAGTGCTGCTTTTCATTTTTTTCCCAGTGTTTCAGACACAAACTGCTGGGCGGGGAAATCCAGCACAAAAACACCAGAGGCAAAGGGTGGTTTGTTTCTTAGAATAAGATCTGTTAAAAACTGATTTAGCAAGATTCTAATTTCATTGGTCTGCTTGGTTTGGATATCAGCTGAGACAGATTTAATTCAAAACAGAAGTGTTTCGGCTTGTCTGAGTGTCTGGATAACCAGCTGAGGTTAAGTTCACCCATAATAAGCAGCTCAGAGAATCCATAAGTTGACCATAAATTCCTAATCTTCTCCAGAGCTTCACTAATTGCAGAGGTCGGGCAGTAAACACCCATAACAGTGATGTGAGCATTCCCTGAGGCTCAAATGTCCCCAGTAACCTATTCAAATTTCTCAGGCACTGAAGAAGAGTTAAGTAGGCATACAGTGAAGTTTGCATAAATCAATACACCACCTCCTTCCTCTTTCTAGTCACATCTAAACACAATAACTCATGTCTGGAACTCTGCTGTTTGGGAAACTGGCACTGAGCCATTTTTCTGTGGGGACTTATATATGTATATATATAAAAACTGTCTGGTGCAATTGTGTATCCATTCCATTTTTGGTTGCATGTCTCTAATGTTTAGGTGCAGCAGTGTAGCAGTAGTAGGTGGGTATTGACATATCTTTTATCTTTCAATTTCAATTGTTAGAGGAGGAGGATTGGTGTAAGTATGATCTTCCAGCCCCGTCTCCTGGAAATGATGTTTATATAATTATACTAATTTGCAACAGTTAATACATTTAGAGAGAAATGCAATGTTATGTGAATTACATTTTTCTTTTTCATCATGAATATGATTATGTTTAGGCACAATGGTTAGGAAAAAAGCTTGGTTTTGGTTAAATATTGCAAAAGTCAGAATCAGAATCAGAATTGCCTTTATTGTTATTGAACTATTTCTCATGTCTGCACACTTGGCAGGACATATTCACATTAGAATGTTTAACCAAAACAAAGTACTTCTTGGATCATAGAACAGTGTCCTCCCTCACCTTTCTGGGTCTGCGCTTGACAACTTTCGAAAACCACCAACCCAACCTTCAAGCCCACTTCAGGCCTCAGCGATTTACCAGGTGTGCGGAGATGAGAGTGTAGTTTTCATACACATAAACAAGCACAGCACCATGGATGCTTTCGAGGAAAGACTTCCCGCAAGTATGCACCCAACTGATTTATTATAGAGTCTCACCCCTCTCTATGACTGCAGGCTCTTGGCTCCGCCTTTGATTTTGGCTGTTCGGAACGGCTATAAACTTTTCTGCTTTCATGGTCCCACTGCACATTGTACCAGAAAATTCAGAACCACTAACAAGGTATGTTAGTTTAGTTTTTTACTTTTACGTCTTCAGGGGACTGATGAGGTGCCAGCAATAATACAAGATCAAAAGACTGTGTTAAGCACATAATTCTCTTTTAGTTTTTGTTATTGTTGTAGCCTAATGTCATTTGATCTGGTACACAGGATAACAGATGGTGCACAGGCTGGACAGTGACCTGCAGCCTAAAAGTCTGATGGGGCACTAAGGGAAGACCCCACATCTCAGGCCAGAGGTAAGCATGGAGGCAGGGCGGATAGTTAAAAAGCAGCTGTTTATAATGTAGCTGTTAAGAATGCTCCCAAACATGGCCAGGGTAAATAAAGCTATAGTTAACAGGATCGATTAGGGCTGCACATAAAAATGTGCAAAATAGAATCATTAGGTACTGAGGGATATGTAATGTACTCACCAATGGTGTGTGGCAAAAAGAACAGATCGCACATGGATCAAGGTTCAAAATTAAATCTATCATTACCCTAAGTTAAGTTAACATAATATAGCATTTTAATCAGGGTCAATAAGGGCAATGGAGGCTCCCTAATTTGGCTTAAGGCCCAAACTACTCAGCTGGAGAACACTTTCCTTCACTTCCCCCAGATCTGGCCACTGCACTGGCTTCTGAACCAGAAAGCCAGACCACCCACAACAGCACATAGAGGGTGAGGGAATCTACACTACTCCAAACATCTAATATTGATCAGTAATGCTGATGAGAAGTCTTAATAGAAGCAGCTGCTGCAGCATCATTACCTACCAGTTTGTGTTTAAAGCAGCGATAGCAGGGCACAAGATGTGCCTGAGAGAATGACCTGAACTGAACCGAGCAAGGGTCTGCAGAGTTCATGAAGAAGCAGGGAGAAAATGAGTGAGAGAGAGAAGAGCCATTTGCGAGGAAAGATAATGAGCAGGCACACAGAGAACAGAGAAAGCACAGAAAGAGAAACTCAGCAGCAAGCAAGGACAAGCATGACTGGGAGAAAGGGGAAAAGAAAGAGAAGAAAAAGAGAAAGAGGAGATATAAAAGTGTAAGAGAGGTGAATGGAGGGGAGCTGTCACGCGGTGCTGGGAGCGAGCCTTACAGCAGCCTTGATGTTGGCATCTCTGATCGCCTACCCGCTCTGACAGCCTGGTGCTATGTCGGAGGGTTCATACCAGGTCACTCACAAACATGCAGGAGATTCTTGACTCTGACGACACTTTGGCAGAGGAAAACCAAGGGGAAGGAAACCCAAAATATTCAAACCATGTGTTGAGCCAGATATCAGCAGTAGATAAATTTCAGATTTAGTTTAGTTAGTTGGGATATTCAGTGCAACACAACAGTTTAAAAGGTGCTCAAACTTTATAAGATGATGAAATTATTACATCTTCTCTGCAGTGGCCTCAGACTGTAGATTTGCATCATAAACCAGGTTTGGTAAAGTTGCACAACAACAGAAGTTTGAAACATTGTGCATAATTGGCAACATAAAAATAAGAATAAAGAGGTTATGTTTTCTTTTTTCCATTTTCAGCTAATTAATAGAACACAAAGTTCATTAGCTGCAAGCTGTGTTGTATTTTACCACAACTGTGCAGCTCAAACAGGAAACAAGAGGGATAGAAGTGTGAGGTGGTATCACAGAATGAGAGGTAACTTCACCAGACAGATATTACTCATTGTTCTTTTGAGGGAAGAGGTATTGTCAACAAATACTCCAATACTGTCACATAAAAATGACATTTACATATTATCTATATGCAAAAGCAAATACATAGTGAGAGAGACATAATGCTACAACAGTACTGATACTGAATTTATCTGCAAAATCTTCACTGGCATGGTATTCCGTTTCTTCGTGGATGGATTACTGAAAAGGGTTTTCTGGGCAAGGTATCAGGGATCCCCTGAGAGCCTCGGTCTGAAGTGACTGTTGGAAAGTCAATGAAATGACCACAAACAGATGCAAAACAATCACAACGAGACATAAAACAACCTTTAAGAGATGCACAAAGACCACAGAGACGTGACTACCAATGGAGCTGTAGTCACGTTGAGCTCCTACGCAGTGAGGGGTAGGGAGCCTTTTATATCTCTGTGCCCATCCGTGCATTTTTTTTTTTTCATCAATATGCGCTTGTAGCAACTTAAGCATGATTTTATTTAGGAAATCAAATCACTTTAAGGTTTGATATCAGGAAAGGCTGTGGTCTTGGTTAGGCTTAGCATTGAAAAAGTCAACAGTGGCATGAAGGACAGATATGGCACATTTAGTTTATTAACATTTAACCAAAACCACAGTCTTTTCATAACCTTAAGCAAAGTTCTTTTGTTGCCTGAGCATTGCCACATGTGGGAAGCAGGACGCCAAACCCAAAAGCAGTTGTGTTTCTTCAAAAAAAAAAAGAAGTTATTTTTATATAAATAGAATTTCTAGAAGATAAGACTGAATATTTAATAGGTAGAGTCTGTCAAGAAAAGCACCAGCAATTAGCATTTCGTCTGTCTCTCAGGAACAAAGACAGAAGTAGTGGGATATTATTACACCACAGAATGTCTTAGGTAGGAGGTGGATGGGGATGGATGGATGGGTCATCAAAGTGTGTCATGGTTTTGAGTTTCAGTTGGCTCATTTATCCTTTCATTCATTCACTCCAGTTGTCCTGTTGCGCCGACAACTCTAATTCCCACCAGAAGAATCACCTGACCTCCTCTCCTCCCCTTTCACCTGCTCACTTGTTCCCCATTCCCCCATTAGCTTCTTAGGATATATATACGGGTTGGTTTTCCACTTACTCTCTGCGCTGCTCTTTGCCTGCTTGTGCTGAGCCTGAACATGTTTTCGACCTTGCCTGTGTTTTGTGGCTTTTGCCTCAGTCCGACCCTTTGTACTTTGTTTGCCTGCTTGGATTTTTGTATCCTTGGTTTTTCATTTTTTTCTTCCTCCTGGGTCCCTTTTCTGAGAATCATGACAAAGTGTTTAACTTGGGTGTGTTGAAGACCGCTGTTTATTTCCTGTTTTCTACCAACAGGCAGTTTTTCTTTTGACCATGACCGATAATTTCCTTACTCTTCACCTTAACCAGGTTTTTTTTTTAAAACCTAAACCACAATCAAACCCAAACTTGAAATGAGTCTTAACTCTTAACTCTAATCAAACCGATGGTAGATCAGAAATGTATCTTGTTTAGTTAGTGGTTGCAATCGTATAATTAATTGGGTATTTTGCTGATTAACATCTATATATATTGCAGCTAGAAAATAGCAACAGCTTTTGGTATGGGCCTCATCTGGAGAAGTTATTCTTCATGACCTGCAGTTGTAAAATCATTAAAGGGGAAACAAATGAGCACAATTGAAGACTTACTTCTTGTCATATAATTTGTATTGTGACCCTTTAGCATAGACTGGGTTTTTAAGAAATGTTCTTTTCTCTTTTGTCTCATGTATATAGCTCTATGTGAGCTTTGACTTATACAATGCAATGAGGGGCACTTCATGAGATTATAACATCCTGGTGCAAAAACACCCGAATACAGTTAAAATAAATAGACCCACCTGATACAAGAAGAATGCAAGCTCTGCCTGAACCAGACATTTCCAATACAGATACAGGGTTATTTTTTAACTAGATTTAGATTTTTTTAAATTCTTTTATTGAAGAGATCAGTTATTTATTTTACCAAAAATATGTGACTGTCTCACATTTCATTGGTGAAATTTGGTATTTTTAATCCAGTGTAGATCACGGCAGATTATATTCGGTAATTTAATATAATCGTCATCATAAATGATTGCCCATTATGCTTATAATTGATACAGAATAACATAATTGCATACCATGTTATTGCACAAGCCCTCTCATAAAGCCTTGATTTATGTTCCTCTTGGGTTAAACCCTCAGGTCTGTACTGGTTCCTGTCCTGTAATATCTAACTCATGCTGGGAGGCTGTACAAAGTGTACAGAAAATGTACACAGCACATTTTATTGACATGGTGACAGGAGCTCAAACAAGTGCCGCAGGCAATAATTAGAAGTTTGAAGGCTGAGTTTGACACAGTGATAACTTAGCCTAATCGCTCTTTGGGGCAAGGTAAATGTTCAAAATGACAAAATCATAACAAGTCTAATGTATGCTGTCAATATGCCCCAGGATTAACAAACAGATTAATGGTTGGGAGTTATCTCCAATGAAACAGTCCTGTGAGGACAGGGCAAGGAAATATGAATGTCTGGCACGTTTACACTACCAAGTGCTACAGACAGAGTCCAGTTCATACTGTATATGGACTGCTTTGATCAGTGTATATTACCTCATGCATACAGTGAATCAATACAGTTAAATGGTATTAACAACACTGCAGATTGTCTCAAATAGTTGGAGTCTGACGTTCAATATTACTCGATTAAAGTCGTGTATAAATGAATATCATGTATCATAAAATTGTAGCAGTCATATTAAATGAAGAACCCACAACAGCAACAGACCCAGTCGAAGCTCTCTACTGTGACAGTTAATCAGTTTTAATGTAATCTCCATTCTAGGTTTTCCAGCGGTGTACTACAGTGGAAATGGCCTGTAAATTTAGAATAATGTATTATGTTTCTATGAAATAAAGCAAGCTTAAGGAAATTCACAGAGTAAAGGCCATCAATCTGAGGCCTGATTTTAAGCCAACTATTTAACCTGATAAGAAGACAAGATGCATCAAGACCCGTGTGATTCAGCTAAGCAGGTAATTGATTGCAGCATGTTGCAAAGTCAGGGGAAGAAAACAAAACCTTCAGAGAATTTACAAGTTGGGAAAAGTAGAGACAAACAGCTCAGTCAGTCAGTCAGGTAGAAGTTGTTTTTATAATCAGCAGTTGGACACACATCCAATCCAACAGCGTCTGCAATGAGTTATTGAACAGCTGGACCTCTGTTAGCAGCTTTGTGTTGTTTGCGTCAATGACTGTGATCAGACAGAGAGTTCATTTAAAGAAAAGCTCTGCCTCATCCTATGGCTGAAATCCACAGTCAAGTCAGGTTTGTGATTACATTACAAGCTGCACCTGCTCATTTACAAACCGTACAGTATTCTGAAATGCAGTAAATGAGCTGAAACCCAGTAGAATGAGCTTGTCTGCGCCGTGTCTATGCTGTGCTGAGACACATCATTGTTTATACAGAGGGAAGCATGGGTGCTCAGTGGTTAACATTGTTGCCTCACAACAAGAACGTCCTGTACTGTGTCTCAATTTACATCCTTCGCTATACACATTTCCTATTCTGAGTGCATAGGTGCATTCACACTGACAATATGGAAACAGTGGGTGCACTATAAGTACCCAAATGGTGCACTCGAAGTGGTCAAAAAGTTTGTGAGACACTGGACACTTCTCACCCTCAATGGTCACCATCTTGGCTACACAGCAAAAGGAGAGGGACGACCAATCTTTTTTCAAACTTGCGAAAAGGCGGCAGATGGCAGCGTGATTTCCATGTCTCATGAAATATGGGGCACACAGAAGAAAGTAAAACACTAATTAGAAGTGAGCAAGGCAGCCAGCAGATATTTAAGAGGGCAATAACCACAGTCACATGTTGCAATTGTCTTTTTCGGTAAGGTCACAATAGCCACATTTTTTTTGAGAGGACACTACCCTGTAAGTACACTGTGTAGACAGTGCACTATGTGTCAGTGTACCATTCGAATAACTGAATATCTGTGGGAACCCTCTCTCTGGGGCACTTCCATTTTCTCACAGTATCCACAGTGAGTTTCATCCAGGTGCACCAGTTTCCTCATACAGCCCTAACACATGTAGATGAAGTGAACTGGCTCCAGTCTCCATACGACTCTGCACTGGATAAGCAGGTATAGATAATGTACTCTACTGTACAACTTGCCAAACACTGATGAATGTCTAGTAGTAATGTGAAAGGTCTGAACTGTATTGCTCGAACAGTATCTCTGAACATCGGCTGTTTGTGTATAGTTGTGAACAGAATAGCAAATCCAACAACAGCTTATGATGTGCTGCTATTACAGAGTCATTAATCTATTAAAGTCTTTGTAGTAGATTAAAGCTAAACCCAGTTCATATTCATCCTTTGCTGTTGACATCTACAATGTAATGTGCATTACCACGGGGACTTTACAATAAATATCCTACAGTTCAGCTGGGGTAACATACCATCTCTTACGCATTGCGCAGTGTTACACTCACAGTGAAAAAAGGACCAGATCTGGTGGAAGCCCTGGAGGTGTGTGGGGACAGGGGCGGTTTGCTGTACTCACATGAACCCTGTAGTTCCAACAGAGCTCAGGAGGACATTGGGCTTCTTGACAAAGAAGCCTTGTATCCTTTGGGAGGACTGCATGAGGCCACAACCTTTTGTTTCCCTCGGCGCAGCAGACCTCCACTCAACATCAAAATAAAAGTCTGCACCCAATTAATTACAGAATATATCAGATCTTCTGCAAATGCTTCCATTTCGTTGTGATGCTCAATTATACATTGTTGGCACCAGCAGCTTTAGTTTAGCTTCTTGTTAGGTCATTATGTGGTTGTACATTCCCATGCCTTTTTTGTTACAGAGTCACGTTGCAACAGTCAATAGTATTCTTTTATCTTCTTGTTTTATAACTTACCTCGTTCCTGAACTAAAAACCTTTATTATGTAGCTGGTTTGTTGTTTTGTTCGAATTCACACTGGTAACCTAAGAATACAAGTCAATACAAGTACTGATCAGTTAGTTACTAATTTTTAAGAATTACAATGACATCCTGTCCTGAGTCTATGTCACAAAGTCGTCCTTACATGCCTACTATAATGGAAAGTTAGATGAAATTTATTTTCATGAGAGGGCAGGCAGTAAATTGCATCTGTATGTTATTAAGCCTTAAAGTCCTCAAATGAATTCAATGAATGATTGAAAAAAAGCCAAAATTTGATTCTAGAAAATGTACACAATACAGCTGTCATGGTTCATCAAGCATTAAATTGGACATATGGAGGATGTAAGTTGGCTAGGTTAATGGGTGACATTCCTCATGGTATGGCTTTCATTAACAGATAATGGCACCCTGATTATAAATCAGACCTTTGGTCTCTTTTGTGTCTTTGTTGTGGTCTAGTTGACCTACTCACAAAGTAAGGCAGGAGAGATATCAAAACAGCATAATAGCTTTTTGCGCAGTCTTTCAAAAATAATTTTAACTGGCTTAAAAAGTTGTTTGATCCCCGAAAATCAAAATAAAATTATATTTGTGCAATGTCTTTCATGCAGACAATTTGATTATTTATCCATCGGTGGGACATCTTATTAAGTTATAGTTGTTCCATTATCTCCTTTTTTTTTTTTTTTAAATGTTAAACTGTAAAACCTGTAGAGTAATGTTGACCAGCAGGTATTTCCATACATTTCTTTACTAATTCTGGGAAAATCTTTGTTTCGTTGGCATAGTACGGTCTCTGTGAGCGAAGTGACAAACCTGTGGGGCTGTGTATAGTTGGCTAAGGCCAATTTGCAGGGAGCATGGGAACAGCTGGAGGAGTGTCTGCCAGCCATTGGTTCATTACCTCAGAAGGTAAACTTCCTTCAGTCTGTGTTGGTAATAGGTTAAAGGAGTTATGTCTGCTAATCCCCAAATTGGTTGTGTCCCAAAGCACACTGACTGAAAAATAGAAGAAACATAATGAAAACTGTCCTGTTTATTGATGACTATATTTACTGGAGAGAGTGGTGCAGAAAAACTTAGAGCATATCCACATAAAATCTGATCTCTCCATGAGTTAGAGGGCAACTTTATCCACTCTAGATTGTTGCTTCAAGGAGATGTGTCATGCCTCTTAAAAGAGATCACTTTCACAAGAGTTCACTTATGAACTCCATCTCTCAAAAATTTGCCAAGGGAGTCAAACTTTCTTTTAGGATACTCTTTACTGTGTCCATCCAGTATACTAACCAATGTGGCCATTACACTGATCACCAATATTCTGGGTCTGTTAATTATACCTGAATTAGCAAAACCCAAATGGTTTCTTTTTTTTTCTTGTCAGAGTCCCATTTCATCAGTGTTACAAGTGCAACACCTTTGACGGACAGGTAGAAAAAGGAAACACAGTTCGTCTGTCTCAGGCCACCCCAGCCAAGTTGCCAGATCTGACTATCCAACTGAAGGTTGCCATTACTGTGTTCTAGGTTCTTTAAAATGTAGAAGACACACTTTTTTTAAGCTGAAACTACACTGAAATATTTCTACATTAGAATGTAATTTGTACTGTGTACTGTGATCACTATTCCTGGACAAGCCTAACTAAATACACTTCTCTCATCTTTGCCTTTAATAGCAAATTAGCTGCAGTCACTTTTGAATCAGGTGCCTGGTTTCCCGATATAAGAAAATGTGTCGGTGTGGTGGTTCAACAGCCACCTCAACTGCTTCTTTCCAGTGACAAGAGAGAAAAGCTCATTTTTAAGCATAGTTAGACAGCTATCGAGCTATAGCCCTAACTAGCCCACGTTCGCTTGTTGGTGAAACACAAGATATTCTAGCAAACTAGCTAGCTAACATTAGCTAGTGTACTAGATAGCTAACTTAGGCAATAATTGGCTGTGCTTTATTCTATGTAGCTTGTGTGTGGGTTGCAGAGTGATGGTGGTGGTATGTGTGTAGGCATGGGGCGGAAAGTGACCCAGACTGAGAGGTTGTGAGAAGATCAACATGAAAAGCAATGTTTGTTTTTAAAAACTACCCCAATCTGGACATTCATCCTTGATATATTATCTTATTTGTAACTTAATGTAATGCAATGCAAAATGTGTACTTCAATCAGATGAGTGAGGAGGTGAATACTCAACAAAAAACTTCACAAACATTTATTATAGTTCACAAACTCACAAACAAATTTGTTGCAGATGTTTTACAAATTACATAAAAGGGGACGCTGAATTTATGACAAAAAGTTGGTTGTTTGTCTTCAAATTTGTAGCTGTTCATTTAGTGAGATTTACTGCTGACACAAGTATTTTTGCAGTCTTCAGCTCCACAAAAGCCTTGGATCTGTCTGTGGATCAGCAACATAAAACATGAGAACTGTTTGCTAACCCACCACTGAAAGATATGCACCCTACATTTTTCTAGGGAGCAACAGCTGTGGAAGACAGCATTAAAATTCAGCTACTGTTCCATCCATTTTTGCCTTTTCCTGGAGTAGGCCAGCAAAGATAACTGACATTGTTGACTTTGCTGCACTATAGCTGTGACTACACAAGACACATATTGAAATTTTCTGCAAATGATGCAACTGTAGACCAGTGTGAGTAATTACACGTACAAGATAAGTGTGGTGTGCCATTGTCTTTCTCAACCCACAACATCAGTCTTTTTTTCTTTTTTTAAAATCACAGTTATTGTAATGAAATCTCCCAGAACATGAAAGCAGCATTTCCATGGTTACATACAGCCTGTGGTGGGAAAATTGCAAAGCAGTGGCAAAAAGATAAAATGAGGGCAAGAGAAGACAGAATGACTAAAAACTATTCAAGTTTAACTGAGGTCATCACTGTACTGAGGCAGAAAATGCAGAAAAAGTCAAACATGTCAGAGGACTTGACTTTATTTGTAATGGCTTTGCACTTGTATCAAATTTTACTGTGTTCTGCCACATCCTGACACTATCCAGTCCTGTTACAACATCTCTGCAGATAGGGCAGAAAGAGTATTTTCTTGTCAGTCAGATAAATACTGGCATCAGAACATCAGTGGTAACACAGACTGAACACTTTGTCCCTTTGTCCCTGTTATCCTTTAAAAGAGAACTGACTGACAATAATCAAATAATTTAATACAAGATTAAATTATTTCAACAACATAATACCAAGCCTGGGTCAGCTCTTGCTGGGGTAAGACATTTACAAGTATTGCTTATTGTTGTTTACTGGGTATAGTGTTTGTTTGAGTCTTAATGAGTGTGCAGTTAGATTTTATGTTGTTTCTGAGTCTAGTTGTGAGCGTGTGAGTGTGGTTTGGCTGCTGCACCAGGCTTTTAGACTGTTGTGTCTGGTACACAACGTACCAGGTGACGTGGAAATTTCCTGTTTGTCTTGATGCCTGTACCATTACCTCTGACGTAAAGAGCTTAATTGTAGTGCGCAGGCACGATTGTAGTATATTGGGCCTAACTTTAATTGACAGCGTTTCAAAAGCTAATAGTGTGGGAGGAAAAGGTTCAATTGATTTTCTCCATTCTCACCCACATTATTATTTCTGGCCACACTAGTGCATCTTAGGTGAAACAGAGAAGACAACAAAAACCACTGTTGTAAGTCGATACATTTTCATCACCAGAGGAGAAATATATTAATGACAGGATCACTTGTGGTCATACATGCACTTGTGTGTATTTGTCCTCATGCTTTATCTGATGTGCTGTGTGATGTGTGTGTCTGTATTAAAATGTATTCAGTGCCCAGTATTTAAACGTTTGGCTCGACATGCAGGATGTACTAATGTTCAGTTCTCATTTTATGATTGCTTCAGCAACCCAACATCATCATTTTTCATCAGTGGAAAGATTCATGTTACTTAGAAATTCAAAAAAGTAAAAGTGCATAATTATCAGCAACACTTAGCAGCAGTACTTAAATTATTAAAAATAAAAGTGGATAATATAGTCTACAGCATTATATTTTACAAAGTTATTATACATTTTATAGAGTAAAAAGTGTAAAAAGTTTTATCTGTTCTGTTCTGTCCTGAAGAAAGAGGATGGTGTACAGCCTGAGAAGTCAAAATAAAAGGTACCCACCAAAAGTAATTAATTACTTGAGTAAGTACTTTAAAAACAATACTAAGGTCATCAGTATGTTATTGAAGAAAGTGATGTCAGATCAAATGTATTAATTGATTTAAGAATGAAAAGAGGGCAGGTGTCTGGCAGGAGGACAAGGACAGGATTACAGCTGTGAGTTTACAACTTAAAGAATGATTTGAAAGAGGTCAAAACCCTGTGACAGCTGGAGGAACCCTGAGCTGGAGGAAATGAGAGGATGTGTCAGAGGATGGTGAGCCAGCTGAAAGAGCAACTAAAGGAAAAGGACAGTGTGACCACAGTAGCAAGGAGGGAAATAAAGGCTGGAACAGGAGAACATGGGGAGCACCTTGTCTGTGCTCAGCAGCTAACAAGCTGAGCTGAACCAGAGCAAGAAGCAAAGGAAATGTTTTGCTCTGGAAGAGAAGTTCAGGAAGGAGCAGAATGAGAGGGAGGATAGCTGAGAAAAGGAGAGAAGTTTTTGGCTGAAACAAGATGAGGGGGATGAAGAACATGAGCACAACAGACAAGGCCCTCAAACTCATGATTATTAAAGCCATATTGTAGCTTCAGGTGATGAACTGATCATTTTACTTATAATAAGAAAAATATTGCCTTGCTTTGATTTGGTTTAGAGTTTGTAAATAAAAATTAAATTACTGTCCTCTCTCAGGAGTTCACATTTAAAAGAAGAAGGATAAGGACAAAAGGCAGTAGCTCTAGTTGTTCCTGTCATCCTGACCTCAAGGCTAAGTCCTGTGGCGTTGCTAGTGTAGTTCCACCAAAGCTTCCAAGCTTAGGAAAGAAGTGTAACCAGTGTTAATTTTGGTACCTGGTTTTGATTTAGTTTTAGCAGCGTTTCCCCCAGAAAAGTTGTCAGGCCCAGCAGCTCTTGTTGTATAAATGGCATGGACGGGGTGCTTGGTCACTTGGAGCTGCATGCGTTAGCATTGACATTGCTATCACTTCAACTATTTGGCTATCTGAAAAAGCTATATGAGTTTTTTTGACCTTTTACCTTTCCTCCTTGACTTTATCCCTAAATATTACAAAGGAAGTATCTGTTTTACCGACTGTTTGGCTAGCTTGCTAAGGTTGCTAAGTAACGTTAGCTTGTGTAGTTGGAAGCGTCAAGTATTGAATGTCACTACGTACAAACAGGGTAAAGAACACTGATGTCAGACCTGCAATAGATGTCGCTGGTGAGCTTTCCAACCATCATAGCTATGTTGCCGCTCCGCTGTTACTGCAGTTTTAAAAACAAATGAAAATTTCGTCTCACCTTTGTCTCGCATTTTGAGGTTTCAGCCATCTTTTTGGTGTGTACAGTTTCGATGGTTACAGGTGTCGTTCTTGTCAGTCGTGAGGTTAGAGGAGAAGACACTGTTTACTTGTTCCTCCACACAGTGTCCATGTCACTCTGTCCTGCAGTAATTTAACAGAGAGAAAATTGGCTGCTTGAACAAAACCACTCTGTCTCAAATCTTTTATTCTGGGCTTAGCTTGAGAGGAGAAACTAAAACATCAGATAATGTTAAATGAGATATTTCTTTAGCAAACACTGGCTCAGGTCTTGCTCTAATCCTGGAATTTACTGATTCCTTCCTATAGCTGTCTGAAAGTAGTTACATCCACATTCAAAGTACTTGGTAATGTAATGTTAGCTTACCTTTTTATAGATAATGTGCTGACCTTCATGTTTTTTCCAGCAGTTCTGTTGTTACTTTTTCTAAGTGAATTATTGATTTAGTCCATAAATCTATTTCCTCCAAGAACTGGTAATGCTTCTTAACGGTATCTGTTACCTTTTCAAACATGTAGCCTAATAGGGTTGAGTGACCTAATTCTGATCAGCAGACCACATGAAGTACATGCAGATTTTCATAGCTGGCTTAATATAGAGAGTCCAAGGACATCAAACAGTCATTCTTATTTCTTTGAATGGTAGGTCCTGTTAACTGTTTGGTAAATAAGGTAAGATAATGAACACCATTACTACCGTACACTTTGTTCTCTCTGTTTCGGTTTGATGACACTGAGGTCAGGTCACAGATGCCTGGGACCAGGTTAATCGTCAGTGAGGCCCATGGAGTTAACATATGAGGAAAGAGGTCACACAACCAGACATTCCACTTACACAAAGGCTTAACACAGCAGACTTGCACCATAAAACTGATGCTGGTGTTCTTTGCATGTCAGCAGACAGGCAGTAAATGCCCCAGAACTTTCTCTGCTCCACTTACCACTTTCTGCTCTTACATCTGTGAGACCAGGCCCAACTGTCATTTTAGTTTGAGAAATTCAACCAACAGTATCTTTCTGTCTTACTCTTTATAGGGACGTGAGAACAAATGGAGGGGCCTTATTATTCCTAATTGTCACCGCCATTCTGTTTTGGCACAGCTAAACACAAATAGCAACGCTGATTGACTTTGACTAAATTAATTTGTTTTGGGGGTTAGTCCCATTTGCATTAGGCTCACTCAGTGAACCTTCATCTCACTGACCTGATTCAACCTCTGTCACATTGCTCGATTTGCTTGTTTGTCTAACTGCTGCCGTATTTGAACGTACAGGGCTTTATTTTGTAAATAGAACTCTGCCAGCAACAGGCCCTCTAACTTTTTTTCACTAGGAGACCACCAACCCCAAGCCTCATTAGGCAAGAAATACACAGAACCCATAAATTGCAAAGAACTGGAGCTCCACTAAATTACCATGTACACTCGTGTAGAAACAACACAAAGCAGGATGCACAGGAGGAGGGAGCATCATTTGCAAGCTTTAGCAATGAACATTTTTCACATATCCTCTGCCGTCCACAGATTTTTACAAAACATATGAACTTTGTACATTTTGGGAGAGAGAAAGCACGCACACACTAACAATGAAAAGCTTAAAAGAAGGCAGTACAAAAAAACAAAAAAAACAAGGCTTACTAGTGAAGATCTTTGAAACAGATTAACTAAAAGAAATCAAAAATCCAAGTTAACATTGTTTAACATTTGCAAACTGATTCTTACATATTGTAACACTTGTTTTGTTATCAGTAGCTGCAGTCTCTCATTTAAGTATAAGGTTGTACATTTCACTGCACGCATGTACATAAATTCTAGCCAAAACAGATGAAGCTTAGCCTTTGGAATCCTATGGTAGCTGTCTCTATTAATAAAAGCATCTCAGTCCTTAGTCCCCATGTCCTTAGAGAATAAAATAAATGGCAAAGTGACTTGTCAAAAGGATTAGCTCATGTTAAGGCATATTATCATTATTCTACTGAGTATTGCCTTCATATTTTAATAGTGCACTAACCTGCTGCTGAGTGAAACGTGTATGTACATTCACTCTGAAATGCTGTGTGGTTAAATATGTTTGTAGAACATAATAGAATATTGTCTAACAAAGCCTTGTGATAGACCAACCAGTCTAGGGTGTACCTGCGTCTTGCCCAATTTCAGCTGGGATTGGCTCCATCCACCCCACGACACTCAAAGGATAATGGCATAGGTAATGAATGTATGTCTAACATTCAGAATCAGAAGAATGTATTTCAACATCTGTGTCCACCAAGCTACAGCCACTGAACTGAACTTAGATCAGTTTCTCACTTGATATGGAAGTTGTTGATGTCTTTTGTTATCTTTATGGTCATGTTATAAAATAGTCTCTAATTCGTAGGTTAAACCAGGACAGGGGAGGACCAGGGCTGGACTTCAGGTTGCAGAGTGAAACCTCTCATAATTCTGATTTGTCACTCTGAATATTTTACATCACAGAAACAGTAAATGTAAAGATAGAAAATCAGAAAAGGAAAGGGCTCGCATGAATATAAATATCAGAGCTCCCACTGATATTTACTGGGATATTTTCAAAAGGCTTTTGAAGTGCTGTACAAAGTCATAGCGAAAGCAGGGCACACTGCAATATCTGGGGAGCGCCCTGAAAATTTTGTGGACAATTCTGGATAAAAGGAGAAAGCATCAGTACAACAACAAAGGGGTAAGATATGGGTTAAATGCTACCTTTAGACATCTGTGCCTTAGAATTATTGATTGTCTCATTTCATCTACATAGATTAATATGTTTACACCTAAACAAACAGCTGAATAAAAGATCTCATTATAAATCCTTTGTAAATCTCTATTAAGATTACACACATTTTATCACATAAACACAGGTTTAAATGGTTAGAATGACATTACCAATGCAGAACATAGAAACAAATAAAGCACCATTAAAGCTAACAGTGGACAGACATTTTAATCTGTGTGTGTGGCCTGCAGGTCAGATGTGACTAATTAAAATCTGGCCCAACACTGTCAGCTTGTTCTGACAACTTAAAGCAGCTGTAATCAATTATAACACAATAAGATTTCTTCTCCCCTCCAACATGCTTTCAAACAGACTGTAACAAGTCCCACAATGGGAAATGGTAAATGGACTTGTACTTATATAGCGCTTTTCTAGTTGTATCGACCACTCAAAGCGATTTTACACTACGCGTCACATTCACCCGTTCACCCACACATTCATACAGCGTTTGCTTTACGCACGATGCAAAGTTCAGTATCTTGCCCAAAGATACTTCTGCACAGACTGGAGAAGCCGGGGATCGAATCGCTGACCTTCCGATTAGTGGGCAACCGGCTCTACCGCCTGAGCCACAGCCGCCCCCAGTGTGTGGCAGCAAGTTAGAATGTCTTTCCCAACACATTCATCTCAGATTTTTAGTTTGCACAAATCTTAAGCTAGTGTGAAAAAAATTATAGTGGGCAGAGTTAAAAATTTTGTTTTGTTCATTCAGAGTGAACACTGACATTTTCATGGGGTGATGACAAAATTATTTGTCATGAATTGTAAAGAGTGCGTTTTATTTGGCACCCTCGGTTTATAAAAAATATGAAATAAAATAGGTCAGCATGGAGAAGAAAGGTTTGCCAAATGATCATAAAACCTTTAAAAAAAAATGCACAGGCTTTGTGTACAGAAAATGAGAAAACTGTATTTCATCACAGCCAGTGATTATGGAGGAATGTAAGCAGTTTGACACAGAGGGCGAGAGGAGAAAATAACAACCTGCAGCTTGGAAAGGTGGATGGGAAAATATATAGTATTTCCCTTCAGTTAAATTTCTTTTTCTTTTGGAAGATTTTTTACAGGGACCTTATCAGTATCATGACCAACCACACTTTTATCCTTCTAGTCTTAACCATGAGCCACTGTGTCAGTTTAAATTCTTTGAATATTACAATAATCGGGTCAGACAAAGCTGATTAATTCCTAGTTGCTACCATTTGTCAACATACTCACACCAGACCAAAGGCCACTACTATGAATGGGTGGCTGCAGCTAATGCAGATTTATCACTTTTTATTCACCTTTTTTACATTGAATGTCTGTAAATGATTTCATATGTATTTGCACAGCTATTCATTCTTGCACCTCTTATCTGTGAATGTGATTTTTTATTCAAAATGTACTGTCCTAGTCACTTTTTTCTAGGTCTAGTGTGTGTGTTTTGTGTCCGTGCCTGTGTCGTGTGTGTGTACAGTTGTGTAATTGTACGTGAGTAAGAGGGAGAGAGGGAGCGTGAGGTCATTCAGGACAGCAACAGAGAAGCTGGGGTTTTGCCAACCACGCAGCCACTACTAATTGCAATCAACAATTAATTGGAAATTGAAAACTGTGACAGTGGCCAAGCTGATCTTCTTGGACTCATCGTTTTGACAGAAATAATGAAGACAAAAACACATTTCTTTTTATTCCTACTTGAGCAGCTCCAGGTTGTATAAAAGTTTTAGAACAACTCAATTTGTCCTGTTTCTATTGAAATTTAAGCAGTTCAAGTCTGGTGAATAACCTTAAGTGGTACAACGGTAAGTGGCAAACTTCCCAAGGTAAAAATAAAAAACTGTTGAGGTAAAAAAAATAAAGTGTTGAAAAGTTTGTTGAAAACAAGCCTTTTTCAGGGATTAAGAAATTAACTTACAGCTTTCCTGCAGCAATGGAAGTAAATGAAGCTTTCAAAGTTCTAGTGCTGTAATGCTGCTAGAATGGTAAGAAAGGTGAGTAACAAAGGAAGACAGACTGGTTGGTCAGGGGTTCATCCTACAGCGAAATTAAAAAAGTAAAATACAAGTACAACACATCTGTGGGAACGTCTGTAACAGTGTTGGGACGAACTTTCCCAACAATGTTTCATTTTCATTGCAGAAGTTACACTACAATAAATTTAGGATGATCGCACGATTCCTTTTTAAAATCTTTGTAAAAGCACACTCAGACATTACATTATGTACGTTTCTGGAATACCTGGGAAAAATGGAGGTGTTCTACAACTTCTAACTGGTAGTGTAAGTACAGTGTAAGTATTGTACAAGTCAGATCCCATCATGCCTTTCAAATCTAGGCTAAAACCATAGGCTAAACCCCTGTAACATAAATATTTGTTCAATATAAGCAGGGAAACTATTCAAATTCCCCATTTATGTAGCTATTATATTAGGATTACATAGCATTATTATTAAGAGGGTACATTACAATGTTTGCTTACTCCGTTTAAACAATGAGAAAATAACCAAAAAAAAAAAAAAAGGTCAGTGCATATGACAGTGAATTCATTTGAATAAGCAGCTCCAGTTTGTTGTAAAACTGATTTGATTCTATGGTTATACAAAATCTGTTCACCTGAGTGCCTTAGGATGTTATGTTTATGGTAACAACATGGGAAGTATCAGATCATGTGTGTTGCCTCACTTGAATGCACAAGTCATTTATCACAGTCTTCATACTGACTAAGAAATTGCAGTGAACACAGGGGCAGTCACAGCTCTGTGGTGATTCAGTCTTGTCATTCTTTCCTGTGTGTATACTTGTAATTTCCAGCATTGCACTGATTTGGACATTATGTGACATGCAATTTATAAAGTTGTTTATTTAGATCTGGAAGTACTGGGTGTACAGTTCAACATGATCTTGCCGTAAAAATAAGACCAAACATCTGTTCCAGACAGGAATTATGCAGCAGCATAAACAAAGCTTGCAAATTCCACTCTGCACTTTAGAGCTCCCAGTAGACTTTTCTACATGTGTGATGATTCTCTTCAAGTCTAGGCTAAAACCAAAGTGTCGATATCTGTCAAACATGTCTTTGATTAAAGGCATGATCACAAACAGGAACATTTCTATGGCTAATGTCTAATGTTCCTTTGCGATCATTTTTATCAATCACAACTATATTTATCAGTAGGGGGAATAGATAGGTCAGTGAATCAGTCAGGACTATACACGTCTTTACCGTAACTGCTAAAAATGTAACTGTCGACCAAAAGCAACCAAAATCTGTCCGAATTCAAAGTGTCCAACTCAGCATGTGAAAAGCTTAAATGTCACAAACATTAGCTTTGAGCAGAGCTTGGTTGCTGACACAGCAACATACTCTGTACATTCCTGTAAAACATTAGAATGCATGTGTGGCTTTCAACATATAAATTGTAGACGTATATATATATGCAAGAATTTTGTTATCCTAGCCACATGTGAATTCTTTACAGCACTCATGACACATGATGGGATCCCATGAACATTTACCTCTTGTAGAGAGGGGGATCCCAGGGCTAAACTATATCCTGGGTATTACAGCAGATGAAGCAGGAGAGAGTTTGAGAATTCCATGCATAAAAAGGTCCCTAGGAACATGAAGGCAACTGAGGCAACTCTGTCTCCAAGAAACTTTGAACAACTAATTTGCAACAGCAAAGTGCTGTTAATTTAAGTATTAAATATTTGGCAAGTCTTTGGCAATATATATGTTGATACTGACCATATCGGTAAGATAGTCACTATATGTTATTCCTCCAAAATATTTGATCTTACAGTGCAATATCCACTTGTAGCGACTACAGTATTATCAGACTTTTCATGGTTATGTTTAGGTACAAAAACATGATATTTCTCCAACCTTAACTAACATGCTTTTTTTGCCTAAACCTAACCACAGATGGGACTCCAGTCGCAAACCCCTGTCTCAGGAGACATAGTCCTGTGCTTTGTATGCCCACCGTCATAAATGAGTCATTCATTCAAAAACAATTGTGCAACCACTTATAATGATTCATAAGCGTCTAAAACTCTCAATTTACCGCTCACCATAAAGTAAAACACTGACTATTACATTGGGAGTAAATATTGAACTTGGTCAGATAAAGCTCAGAGTAGGTCCCATACTAAAATTTTCTCACTGGGCTCCAGTAACCCCCCCTTCATCTACCCTCTGTACAATTTAAAATATGACCTTTATGTTAGTTGACTAAGTAAGTTAATGGTCCATTTTCCCAAACAAATTTTCAAATTACAATAAAACACACACTAACAGTTGCCCGCTTTGCCCAGATGGTAATCAAGCCAAATGAAGCGAGCATCGAGTATCTTGATAAATTCCAGCAGAGGGCAGTCACAGCCCACAGGCCCATTTCGTACACTTCAGTCACACATTACGACATCCAAAAAAATAAATGAAATCCTCCAAATGTTGGTTAACAATTCAAAGCATGACTTAGTCCTGCAGTTTAGTTCACTGCATTTCTCAATGGAGTGTTACAGTCTGTAACTACAAATCATTTACAAATTCATTGTCTTCATGTATCATTTTCAGTGACGTATTTTTATCAATGCCCTAAAACATTCTTGCGTCAGAGATCTGAGTGTTTTCCCATCACGGCTGTTTGTGTACTTTTCAGGGTCAGTTCAGGTGAATTGATTGCCTGCAGTCGTGACACTGCTTGAAAGCCACATCAATAAAGGACATCACCATCAACAAAGGAATTAACACTGGGTTCATGTCCCCAGTGTTGGCTCTAAGAGTCCCTTCTGGGTCCAAAAACTTTGGCCTGCGAGTGAAATTCGGGAGAGTGGGGAAAGACCAGCGGAAAGGGGGCATTGGAGACAATGGATGATGGGATACCACAACAAGGTCTACATGTTTTTGAGAGCATGTCCTCATTTCATCTGTATCACGTGTTCTAATGACTCTGCTGCATGGGAATTGTTCTGGCAGAAGCATTTGCAGTTAAATGGACATCCAAGAAAATACCTCCATATTAAATGTAATTGCTGCACAGTCATATAATGCATATGATATTCTATTGCAATAAAACTTTAAGTCTATTGTTTATTAACCTAAATTTATGTGTTTTTATATAACGGATTCCCCCATGAAGTGGAGCAAGTGGTTTAACCATCTGAGGGACCAAAGCCAAGAGGAAGGAGAGAAGGTGAGGTGAGGACAGGATAAGAAAGGAAAGGGTAAAAGAGGACAAGACATAAAAAGAAAGTAAGAGAGGATGTGACCGGACACAAATGAAAGCAGGAGGAGCAGAGAGGTGAGAAGAGGACAGAGGACAAGAGCAGAGGATAGGAAAAGGAAAGGGCACATTCGCACCCTAAATGATCATGGGATCTTCACAGTCGTTGAGTAATTTTCCGGTGCATTTGCAGACCACCTGGCATAACATCCCCAACCCTCCTAGGGACTGTTACATAATATGAAATGAATGAATGACACAAGCACATAAACTGTGCTGTCATGAATTGACAGTTCACTGTGGTTGACCTCAATCATTAAACAGCAATCCTTCTTTTTGTGTATGCATTGTTTTATTGCACAGTGGGTGCGAACAGTTGTAGTCGGGTAGAGGAGAATAGGTTGTTCAGTGTGTCCTAAGCTCAGGGGATCCATAAAGTTCAAACAAGGTGACAGGTTTACTCTCAACAGATGGAGTGACTTGAGGTCAAGTGGTGATACTGAATAAGCACATGTCTCACGTCCTGAAAACCAGGACAGTCTGCTCTCATAAACATCACAACAAAACCAGGGCAGAGGGTGTTGTAATGTGCGTCTGATGCATGCATGACTCATCTGCAGCCTTATTTTCAAAACACCTTTTTTGCGCACTGCTGGAAAAGTTTGATATCTGATTGTTTTGCAATTGTAAAGAAGTTATACATGCAGGATTTTCAGTCTAATTCAAATGGTTATTTCATAACATGCAGAGCAGTTTTTTTTTTTTTTCCCATAAGGAGCGTCGTGGCACATATCCAAGACAGAGCAACGATTGTGACAGGTTAGAGTTTAACTTCGCTGACAGGTCATAATTCTGACCTTAATCTGATAATCTCAGACATAAGTGTACCTTATTAATACACTGTATGTTGTTTACAGTACTACTTGTGAACCAGTAGTTTCTGTTTGTAT
Organism: Lates japonicus; assembly: GCA_033238685.1. Lineage (NCBI taxonomy): Eukaryota > Metazoa > Chordata > Actinopteri > Centropomidae > Lates > Lates japonicus. Next base: position 4,429,499 of record BRZM01000038.1, on the reverse strand, counting down.
AAGGTGTATAAATATGGTCATTCTCCTCATACCTCTTCCATCATCAAGGGCTGCTGCTTACAAGAAGTTTATTTAACACATAATTCTTAGCCAGACAGGAGGCCGGCTGCTCCTGACATTACCGACCAGATATCAAACAGCATTCAGCAACATTTCAACTGTGCACAAAGTTTTATGTCACGGTTGTTCTCGTAAACAGAATCTAAATGTTTCAACCACGTTTACTTGGACACACCGTGTATGTCAGTTGCCAAAATGTCATATTTCCCTACATAAGCATGTAGTATCAATCTTCTCAGTAGTATCAATCAACTCTCAGTATGACATCAAAAAAGTGTGATTCCCAAATTGTCAACTTGTTCCTTTAATGAATGAATTGCTGTAAAACCCCTCAGGAAGGATGGGAGCCAATCTCTACATGTCTCCTGACCACATGAGTCACATAAAAAATGGCATGAAGTTCATAGGCACCAGCAATTTCCCAACTGAACATGTGATCTTCATAAAATAGAACAGCAAAACAGGGCTGCTGATGTGGCAGGCTTCACTGGAAATGCAAATGTGTCTGTTAACGCACAGAAACTAGGGCTTGCACAAGAACAAAGGTGTCAAAGGTTACGACTTATTGGGTACAACTTGTTCACTTCCTATGTTACACCCTGTGCCTTTCCTCAACTTTATGTACTCCCCCTGACTGTGTAAGTCTACCCTTACATGCATTTTTTCTCTTTATGATCTACACACTGTCATAATCTTGATATGTGTTTTGCCTGCTTTGCTTGTTAAGACTACGTGCCATACTTGCTGCATGCTGATAAAACACGTTATTACCCAGACACATGTCAGTCACGGCTGAGAGAAGGGTTAAAAGAGGTAAAGCTGTGCTAAGCCAAGGTTTATGAGCATCAGCTTTGTTCCAATAGCTAACAAATGAATACACTAGATTGCATTTAGAACATGGCATATGTCTGTTGACGCCATGTAATTGTCCATGCGGGATTATATATATTATACCATTAGATATACATAATTACTATTACTATTACAATGTAATAGAAATATTTAGGTGACTGTCAATCCCTCCATTGTTCAAACAGTGAAATACTATATGCTACATACAGACAGTATCAAGACATCACTTCCCTGCTGGCAGGTAACACACCTATAATCAAAACATTGTGCTTGTACAATATGCAAATTCTGTATGTTGTCTGTCAATGTCTTCCACCACTGTTTACCTCTGAGCAAGTTGTCACCTGCAAGTTAGAGAGACTAAAAAAAGAGCAGGTTTTAGCAGGTTTTTGTTTTTACTTAACATTTTTCAACAAATATTTAGTTTGACATTTCATTTCATTGTACACATATTCACACGTGTAGAAGAACCAAAAGGGAGCACAACACTGGGTTGAATGGGTGTGAATTGTTGTCTCAGGTGCTTTTACAGGCCAGGTGAGAATTAAACACACATGCACACACACACACACAAAAATGTGGCACTCAACAAAAAATGTTAAAAATGATTGAAATTTGGCACAAAACTAACATGTTTCATACTAAAACATTTCACATCAGATGCCTCAGATCTTTTCTCTGTTCCTGTAATGTTGCGCCTATGACTCACATGTACTGTGTCTGACTGGGAAACTTTTACTCTTACTGTGAGACAGTATTTCCAGGCAACCATTGAGACACTGAGTTTATAGATGGCACAGTCATGTTATGCAGATAGTGAAAGGAGCTACTTCGGATGACTTTGAATTACTGGCTGATAAAGGTTGCGCAACACACATCAACAAATACAAAATGTACTTGCTGAGGTTGTTAAAACATGGGAGGGATGTTTATAATGGACAAACACAGCACAGGCACATACACACACACACACACACACACACTAATCTCGAAAGTGAAATAATGAAGGGAAGCGTAACTATTCACACCCATTTTTAAGGAATCAATGAAAAGCATTGCAAAACAAAAAATGTGCATAGACCTGCTTGTTTCATGCCAGACGACCTTGGTCTACCACTGCCAACAGCTGACTGACAGTTACACTGCACTAAACATGCCTCAAGTCAACTTCCTGTCCATCGGACTATATAGGCTACGACTTATCTAACTTTGAGAAGATAGTCATATAAAATACAGAATCGATGGTTACATGTGTAACCAGTTTTCTGCGAGAAGAGATAATCTCTCCTCTTTAAGACCACTCAGAGATCCGTTCCATCTAGACAGTGACCAGTTAGGATAAGAAGCACACGTGCTTTCACTATCTAGGTCTTTATTCAAAGAACCGTGGTTTCAAATGTGACCTTTTGATCTGTTTCCTTACACTTAAAGTGTCCAACCCCTAATCCTGGCAGCATTACGTATATTTATAGGATTGTCTGGACTATTTCTGCTGCCTTGATCAGGCTTAAATAGTTGCTGACTGTTTTATATTAAACTTGATGGTATGTTTACCTTGCTTATCTTAATCCAATCTGTCTAAATTACCTGAGGAAGGTATTATCACGATGAGAATTTGGCCTGATGATCTTGAAGAGCAGTTGATTCAAATTTCCCCACTGCACCATATAAATTCTACTTCACTACATGGATCGTTTGCATTGTGCTCTGTGACTTAAATTCAGTGACAACCCCACTCCCAATATCTATTTATATTGGCCTAGTTTCACACTGTACAGTATGCATTTGGCTACACACTAGTATTATACAAGAAAACCAACAGAGGTATTGTTCCTGGCTTTGTTTTTGTTATAACTGTAAAGTTCTATATGCTTGTCCATATTATTTGTTTTCTTGTATATAGTCCACTCATGTCCTAGTTGTGTGATCTTTTCTGGGTTATGGTTACATATTAACAGTTCAGCAGCGTGACTGTTCAAATGGGGCAGGGGGGGTCTGTTTTCCCTAGTGTGTTCATAAACACTCACATGGCTTCCTATAGAGTAAGATTTATATATTGAAGACCAACATTAACAGTGATATATATCATTACCATCAACAAAATCACAAAAATAAAGTAAAATATAAATACATAAATAAGCAAAAGAAATGACATGCAAATTAATAGTAGGGTGGTATGCTTTCACTTCCATGTTTCCTTTAAGCTATAATTCTCCCCTCTGGTGGGTACCAAAGTTCCTGAAACTCGTCCATCAACCGTTCTGCAGTTATCAGGTTTAACACTGAAAACCCAGAAAAATAGCTCATAAAAAAACCCTTGAGTTGTTTTTGACCCACTTTCCTCTGGCTATCAGAAAGATTTTATAGTTCACCAAGGTACGTAAACATACCGTAACAACAGTAGATATGGACAGCCATCTGTACATTCAATCTCATTCTAAAAGAGCAGTCCTTCCCTATAATTATACAATGAAAAATCAGATATAGGCTTGGTCCTGGCAGAGTATCTCCTTTTCTATGATGCTGTTTCTTCCCTAATCTCACTCTGTATTCACCAGTAACAGATCTGGTGTTGTTGCTGACAGTGGTCTGCTCAAGGACTATACTGGACATGTGCTCAGTTCACTGTATTTCTACCTTTTTATCTTCATCTCATCATTCAGTTAATGCTATCTCCAGTTGTCTTCTCTCATTGCCTCAAGCTAACATAACACCAGTGTTGTGTAATGCCATGCAATAGGCTAAATGAATTCATCTGTGCTCTGACAAGTGTCCCGTGGGCTTAGTTTGGTCAGTGCTCATAAATAACCACAAATCATCAAGCATCATTCCTGTGTTGCTGCATCCTACTATGTGAATGAAGTGTGTGTGTGTGTTTGTGTGTGTGTGTGTGTGTGTAGTCCTCACACTCCCAAGCTCAACACACTCTAGAGGCGTATGTAATACGTCACAGTAGTTGGCAGCAATGGATGGAACTTTCCTTCTGATAAGATCTGGGGTTGTAAGTCACAGCTCTTTTTCTATCTGCCCTATGGTGGGCTAATAACCTATTCTGTGACTCATGTTGTCTCGCCTGCTCCCCTCCTTTAACCTCATTCTACCCACATCCCTGAGACTTTTTTTTTTCATGTCACCCATCCCGTTCCCCGAACCGTGCCTTGTAACCCGCCATTGTTCCTCGGAGACACCCTGGCCTTGTGTGACCCTGGTCCTTCTGCGCAGTTTCTGCCTTCGTGCCTCCTCCCTCCTGCTGCTTCTCCTGACTATAAGAGCGAGTGCCTGCTGTTAGATAAAAAAAGGCTTTCCCAGTGACTCCTCTTCTGTTTAACACATTTCCCACTGCTGTGCAGCTAGGCTTAAACCCAGAGTGTTAGTGTAGAGGAAACAAAGATGGAGAAGAGGGGAGTGGGAATTATTTTTTTTTAGGCTCGTCCTCATTTCATCCCCCTTCAAGTTGTTTTTGTTACTGAAGAGAACACAAATCAATCATTTATTCCACAAAGCACTGATGAGTAATCCTTTAACCCTTCCCCTAGTGGAACAGCTGTTCAGTAGCTTTTAAATGACACCGTCCCCTCAGCAGCCACTCTTTGAAATGTGAGTGTGTGTGTCGTGTGTCAAAACACATGGTCGTCTGTCTAACGTATAGCAAATTTAGACTGTTAGACTGCAAGTATGGCTAGGCAGCCCACATGTTTTGATGAAAACAATGCTGATTTTAAAGGACCTCCATCTCCACCTGCATATGAGTGTTTTAAAGGTACCCTGTGGAGTTTTTGACCACCAGTTTCTCTATGGAGCTATGTTGATAAGTGGGCGCACGTTTTGTAATTTGTGCCCTACTAGCTTATCCCGCATTAACACGATGTGGGCAGGATGAGAAGGACAGGAGAACTTTGAAATTAGCTGAATGTATTATTCTTAATATTCAATGATGATGGCTTTGCATTTCCTATCACAAGTTTTTAGGTATAGTTTCAATTCACACATTAAAAAATTTGAATTATCAAAAAGATGGTGTATTGATAAAAGAGACAGACTTAACAAATAAATCGTGACATATATGGAGCATGACTTATGTCCACTGGAGACAAAAAAACATGGCAGCAAACAAAAACAACACATCTATGTGGAATGATGAGGAGATGTACCGTTCTACCTCACCTTTCTGTAGAAAGACTACAGAGGTGGAATGGGAGGGCCTTATTGCTCCACCTTTAAGCCACAGAGCCAAATTGACATCTGTATAAATGGGCAAGCCAGCATCACGGAGGAAACGGTGACCGACGCAGAGACGTCTCTGACTCTGTGATACCGTTTAAAATCAAGGTATTTGAGGGTCTCCTCAACACCAATATTGGGCAATCTCTGTGTAGAAGAAGCTGATGGTGGGGCGTCACCGCGGGTTACCACATAACTTGCCTGTCATCTTCCCAGTTGCTTCCCCATTTTTCCGTTTGCTTCTCCACTACAAAGACCAGAAACTGCCAAAAACTGGTTGCGGGCCTCAGATAGGGGCTTTTAAAGGAATCTTCCTTAGAGTGTCAAATACTCAACCCCTGTGAGCTTCAAAGATGGCACTAAAATGTTTGTAGCTTGCTCCTTCCGCAGCTACTATCCACTGAAACTTCTCTTTTCTGTTGATCTGTTTGTCCCCTGTGTTCCAAATACTAAAACAAATGACAAATATGCTGCATCTGATGGTGCTATGAGAGTGTGAGTTCACAACAATGAAGAAGTGTATTTACCCATGTGGTGGAAACACTTAAAGTGTTTCAAACATACTGAACATGGAGATCAGCTGTAGAGGATTTTGCTGCAGGAGTGGTGAGTACTTGATTGAAAAAAACAGTAAAAGGCAGTATTCCTCCAACTAGTCTGTTGTTGGTCCAGATTTGTTTTGCAGCTGCCGAACATGTCCATCTGATCACGTACACATTATTTTCACTGTGGTATGCTCTAGGCTTTTGGAGCTAAGGATATTAAACATAGCTGCAGACACTTTCACAAATCTTTTTAATGTTGACAAACATTAAAACAAACAAAGTTCTGGTCAATGAAAATCCACACACAGATGTGACTGCATGGCGATAATGAACTTGAAAGCAAGTACAATCCTCAAGGTTGTTTAGCTCATAAACAACCTTGATGACTACAAGAACACTTTTGTTGACAATCCCTGCATCTCTCTCTCTCTCTCTCCCTCTCTCTAAGGGGTTGAGGCTCTTTCATCCTCAGAAGGATGAATTTTAAAACTTTATTACATAACACAGAGTGGAGTGCATATCTCCATAGTAACAGCAGTATAAACACCCTCTGGCTCGGTGTTGTGCTAACTGAAGCTGTTCAGCATTCAGCCCTCCTCCTCCCATTTCATAACGGCACTGCGCATCTAAAGACACAGCAGCCTGTCAGGGATGCCCCATGAGGGTCAGAAACACAGGATGATCATAAGAAATGCAGGCGAAAGTTCAGTCAAAGATTTTCTGATGAAAAGAATTGAAATCAAACAGAGAGGATGACACTGTTTTACGTAATTAAGTTGCCTCAAGCAACACACTCTTTGCGTTGGCACAATACGTGCCAATGTAGGCACATTATGTTCCTTGAAGCACAATTGAACAAACTGCTGAATAAATAAAGCAAAGAGGACTGTTTGAAGAAATGAAATATATATATTTTTTCCCACTGCAGAAATCGGTTGCAACTTCAAAAAGAAAAGAAACCCCAGGAAGTGTTCAAAACATGCCCTTAAAAATAGAAAAAGGTAGTGAAATCCCATTTCTTGCAGACCAGAAAATGAATACAACAAAAGGAGAGAGGTCTGAGTAATGAAAAAGAAAAGGTCACACCATAGCAGCTTATTACATAAATCATAACTATGCATCAAATGGGAAATCTGTCCACATTTTACAAAGATAATTCAGAAATATTGTTCAGGAATAATGTGTTCATATGGTCATTCTGTAATTTTAAGCAGCTCAATCAACATGCTGTCTTCGAACTGCTTTCTTTAACTTTCTGCTTTCCTTTGGGCATCTGCATCATAATCAGTAGCTGGTTTTAGGGAGGATGCCTAAAATGCATCTCCCCTGTTTACCTGCCACCCCCCTTTCCATCCACTAGTACCCAAGAGAGTGCAGGGGCAGAGGGGTTGTTTAGTTGAATGTGTAAGTCTAATCTGTCTTATTGATCCTTTTTTTCTGACTGAGGTTTGTGCATCTGAATCTATGACCCTGACCAAGGCTCTGAAATATCAGCAGCCTAACTGTTCTGTGTGTTGATGAATCCATGGTGCTGTTTCTGGTGCTGAGGTAACCGATGGATTTGTAATTGCACCTTTCTCTCTTAGTCCTATACCCTCTGTCAGATTTGTCTTGGATCTGTAATATTCTCTAGACTACATACTATAAATACTCAATTCTATACTATATTGTAGCCTACATTACTGGATTACTGTACTCAGCTCTGCTATAGTTACATAATTCAAGGGAATGGTGTGTTTTGAAAAATAAGCAAATATTAAAATACTTTATGTCCACATACAATAGAAGAACAGACAACACAAAATATGTGTTTAGCCTAGTACATCTGTACATGTGTGCATTTTTGTGTGAGTTGGCTGGTGGTGTGGGAGCGCACCCATTGGACAACAGCATGAGGGAATGCTAACACTTCAGATTTGATAAGATACTGATTTGACATAAGGGAGACAGTCAGATAAGAAACCGCTATTCCACAAGATAGAATCAGGTCAAGCATGTTACCAAACTAGTTGAAACCAAAAGTATCAGTAGTAGAGAAACTTCACTTGAAGGAACAACACCCTTATTCAGGAGAGTGTTAAAGTCACCAGTAATTATGAAAGTTAAACTGAAAAAACTTGTAGATTAAGGCCTTGGTTAACCTTGTTTAGTAGCCCAAGCAACACAGCCATTGGTATATTCAGGTGGGAAGCTTCATTTAATGCTAAGAAAACATTTAGTTTAAGCTATATTTCACATACACTGAACCAAAAATATCCAGATTATGCTTAAGAATTAAATAAATTATCAGTGAGGCTTTAGTAGAAAATGATCAGATAGATAAAAACCAATTTTGAAAGAGCTGTTGAGGCTGGAGTGCCATATGTGAGGAATGCCAATCATTCAGGTAAACAGGTGTGTGTATGTACAGAAGTGTTAACCTCCCACGGAGGCTCCGTCACTTCATTCTCCGTCTTGTGGTGGTGTCATGTTGCATTCTTCAGTTGAGACAAATAGCTCCACATACCTGCACTTGTTCCACTGTGTGGCCATTTGCCACATAGAGGAACAAGTAGATCACAAGTAGTAATTCAATTCCCAGAGAGAGCCACAGCCAGAGGGCTACTGTAAGGAGATCTGGTAGGAAATATGGGCCACCTGTGACTGTAGCATAAATAAAGTTAAAACCTAGTCACATTGAAAAGTGGCACAGTATTTGCCAGAAACTTTGCAGATGTAATGACTTCTGGCAGGGTTAGTTGGTGAACCACTTTAGCCAGTGAGCTAACTTGCACACTAGCTGGATGGGAATATGCTAGCAGTAGGCAGCTACAATAGCTCTCTTGGCTTCCGTCATTAAACAGTTACTGAAGAAGGGAGAAAGTTCTGCTTCCCAGCTTTCTAACTGTTAGAGAGCAAGCACGTTAGCTTGTTGCCTCAGCTTCGAGGACAATACGGCCACGTTTGCAGACATTTGCTCTGCCTGTAAAAATACAACCCTTCTCATTCATTTGAATGGGGTAAGTGCGTTGACAGTGCAGCAGGTGCGGGGCATCAATAAGGGGTCACAGCACAACACTGCAGGTCAGCACTGACAAGATGGCTTGCTATTGGTCAATAGCACAAATCTGTGTGTCAAAGTTCTCTAATATTGCACTCAACATGAAAAAACAGATTTACTTCGCCCCTACAAGCAAATTCACTGATTACATCTATTTCATTGAATGAATTGATTTTGAAGTCAATTTTGTTGTTTTAAATCCTGATGTAACTAAGCCTTAAGTCAAGGAAGCTTACTAATTCAGTTTGTTTTCCTTCATAAATGTCTTTTGTCAGGTTAATTATTTCTTTTGTTTGCATATCCATTGCTGAGTAAGTGAACTTTTTCTTGTGGGTATTATCTTTTGGGAAACAGGATTACTTACTGCTCCACCCATGCTGTAAAGGATAAGGCTGGCGTCATTCTATATTTTTCATGTTATCAACAAATCCCATAAAATGACCTGAACCAACAACGTATTAGACAGTTTGCCAAATCCCCATCCTGTCTGTGGCACTCAGCCCCAAGCACATTTGTTCCTACTCAAGAGGTAAATCTTCAAAATCTGGTTACAAATATATACTTTCATTTAAAAAAATGAAAGTATATAAATAAAAAAATAAAAAAAACAGCTGGGCACTGTAGGTTTTAAAAAATGTTCTCAGCTATTTGGAACTGCAGATTTGATGCTCTACTGAGTATTTGCAACAGCAGGATGTGGGAATGGCTCACAATGAAGTTTTGGTTTTCCTTTGAATCAGTGATTTCATCTGTAGTGACACCAGTGGTTCATAGAAACAGGAACCTTTCTCCCTTTTTTTTTCTCCATCTTAACCATGAGTAACTATCACTCTCATTCGCAGTGCTCTCAATGGCATGTTGATGTGTTAGCCGTGATAGCTGGCTAACATTAGCATGGTCATGCCCCACTCCATTATCAGCTTACAGGCTTTTTTCTATTTCCTGAACAGTCACTTATATCTGTAACTTTTAATAATTAAATTCTGTAAAGCAGTGTGCCTCATCAGAAATTCTGCTTATTGTAAAAATGGTGTAATCTCTTCGCAGTCTTGTTAGAGTTGGTGGAAACCCCCTTGTTTTGGGTGTTTAAGAGTATTTAATACTGTTATTTGGGGGGAAAGCTTTTAAAGAGCAAAGGTTTCTGGGAGCACTTTTAACCATTTGTTGCATGTTGCTAATTGACAGGTTAGGGTTCATAACAGTTCTTGTAAGTTATCTGGCAGATGACAGTACTGCTGGTTAAGCTGATACTGGTTGGACTGGACGCATGTGCGCAGAGATTTGTACAGACATCCTGAGGGGCAGCCACTCAACAAGAGAAACAGTCAGAAAATATATAGTAAAAACTTAAATTTAGAATAATGTGCAGCCTTGGCAAATGTACATACTCAAACATGGTCACTCGCATATAATCAGTAACTGTATAAAGGTAAAGGCTGAAAAATCAATTGCACATTGCAGAGAGCCAAAACATTTTATGGTTCATCCTGCATTAAAGGAATGAACTGTATATTTAGAGGTTAAATGCAATCAAATGAAACAGCCAGATAAATCCAAATAAACCAAAGTGCACTCAAAACAATAAGAAATGCTTATATTACTTTTATTAAAAACACAAATTAATGACAAAGGCATTTAGTACATTCAGACTTATAGTTTTGATTTCAAAAGTAATCTCTGATCAGAAGACCAGGAGAATGGGACACAATAGTTGAAAAAACAAAAAAACAGAGCAAAGGTCAGTCTATACTCTAGTCTTGCTCCAAATGTTAAAGGCTATGTAATGTCACACAGGCATCCTACAGATGTTATTGTTTTACTGCCGACAAACTTTGTTGGCAAGTTTGTAACGTAAAGTATATTAAAGATATTCTAGTTTGTGGAATGTATTTCAGTATTTCCAAATGTTCTGATATGAAACTATACAGCGGTACTTCTGTTCTTACTTTATTAAAGAACTTGTAAAAGTGAAATTATTTTTAGTGAGCATACGCAGACTCACCATTCATTTCACAGACTGCACAGAAACATAGTTTCCTATTCTAAATATCCTCTGTGTTTAGATAAGTGAGGCTCCTAAAACTGGTAAATCCTCAAAATATATGGATGTGTTAAGACTTCATATATGAATGATTATGGTCTTAACACTGTCTCCTGTGTAGTCTCTGGAATAGAGGAAATAATAAAGACTGGCCTATAAATCAGGCCACTGCAGTTAAAGCTCATAGATGGCAAAAACATAAAGAGGATGTTTGTTTGTTTTTTCTGGAAAAAAACATACATTCATATGTTATATATTAATTTCTAAAGGAATGGGTTACTTGCTTTCTTCCAGAAAGTTATGTGATGCTACCACCAGCAGAAGTTAGCTTAGTTCAACATTAGCAGCCTGATTCTGCCCTCATAAAACTATGAAGTGTTAGCGCAAATGTCCAAATGAGTTCAACTAGACATTATGGACTTCATCCTGCCTGCTCCCTAGTATTAAGTCTGTATAATGTACAGTTGAGCTAATGCGTCAGTATAGCTGGTCACTGTCTGGAGAATTCACAACAAGAGAATGAGCATGTTGATGACATATCTGTCCTCTATTCTGCAGCGCCATTTAACAGCTCTGGTCTCCTGCACACTCTACCCATCAACTAAACCAAAACAAGTATTTCCAGCAGGTGAGAACACAGACATTCTCTGGTTGTGTGCAGTGTTTGAACCTACATTCTCCAGACATTGTCTGCAGTACATATGTGAATACAGCATCTGTGTCTAGTATGGTATAACAGGTGTACATTATATTAACAAGTAGGAGCAGGCAAATCTTCCCTGCACCTAACCTAGACACAGAGCAGCTATTTTTAAGATTTCACATTTGTCTTTATTAGACAATGCAGCATGGAGATAAAAACAACACACAGAGTGAATGACATTTCTGCATCCTATGTTGCCATGAAGTTGCTTTACACCAAAGCTGTGAACTTTTGTTCACAGTTTCCTTTTGTTGAAACCTGTCAATTGTCCAACATGTGAATTCTGTTTTGGGGTCTTTGTTCTCACTAATACTTTTTATTTTCCAAGTGGGTCAAATAAACACTCAATTCCAGGAAGACTTATCCAAAGAAAGCCTGTGTTATCGTGCCCTAATGACAAGCAATCTTCGAAACAAACTGAAGACTGTCTTTGGGAATGGGTTGGAAATAAACAAAACATGAGTGAAATTCCTGTCCAAATCAAAATCACATTAGTTGCCTTACTGGAAATCTCTTCTAGATAATAACTCTGTGCTTTGACATTTGAGACTAGTCTTTCATTTTCACAACAGTGTCATATCAAACCTCAGCTGACGCACTTTGGCCCAGCTTTATCTACTTAGTTTTGGTGGTGTTTCTGGCTGAAAAGTCCAAAGAGGCAGCACGACTCATCTCACTGATAAATCCCAGAGAGGAACACAGTGTAAAATGTACCTATCTTCCCAGCGCTTACTCTTTATCAAGACAACAGATTATTTATTTTTCAGGGCTAAATGGCTGTGTGATGCGATAAAGGAAAAACAAAAAAAAAGAAAGCAAAGCCACCCTGTTTAAAGACATGCCGTTTGGTGTATCAGCGCTGCTCTTGTGGACAAAGGACACTGGTGATCCAAGGTGATGTATCAGTGTGTATCGAAGGCTCCATGCAGCCACAGCGGCCTAGACGGATTAGCCTGAGAGGGACTACATGATGGTTGCTTAGTAACTACAAATCTACTCAAATGCTTGACAAACATAAGAGACAGGGCTGTATTTTAACCATGGATAGTCAAAAGTGCTTTTTATTGTAACCTTACGTAACCTTGAATACACATGATACATATGTCATTACAATCACCTGACAACCTTAGTGTTGCAATAACAAGTGTGTGTGTGTGTGTGTGTGTGTGTATGTGTGTGCGCACGCGCGTGTATCCTACCTGAGATGTGTGTATTCAAAGACTCTCCAGTGGCCAGTGTACCAATAGTGGTTTTGGCTGGATCCCTGCCACTCTCAGTGCTTTGCTGCAGGCTCTGTCTAGGCTGTTTTTCCTATTCTGGGATGTCCTTGTATGACCTGCGCTCCCATGCCAAGATCCAGGCTGTTACTAATGAAAGGAGAGTTCCAGCAGTTTATTTCAGAAAAAAAAAAAAAAAATCCCAGAAAAAAAATTTAAAAAAAAAACAAGAAAAAAAAACAGAATTGAGGCTCAGGCCGCCAGTGTTTCATTAAGCCATACTTGTCAAGCCGGCGGTTGAGAATGTGAAAAGTAGCAGTAGCTGTGGGATTGTGGGAGCAGACTGGGAGGTTTACAGAGAAAGAGGTATTTACACAAATAAAATGCAGCTTTTACGAGTTTCTTAAGCAAAGAAGACTTTTGATACTTTTTCTAGGAAATATTGTGGTAACACTGATCAGAAAAACCCTAATGAGTTACAAAACAATGCCTTTTTAGCTTATTTGATTTATTTGTTCTATTTGTTATGTTGAATTTATATGGCATTACTCTGTGTATGCATATTCACACTGTATAAATTAGACCTCAATAAAATTATTCCACATTCCAAGTAGAACGTTTTATGAGACTTAATAACAAAACTGGCAAAAGTGCCCTAATAAACTGATATAGATGACTGACTGAATGAAGGGTGATTGGTGTGTGGGTGGAAAGAGAAGCACTTACGGGTGCCAGCCAGTAATCTAGGAAGTGAAAGTGAAGGTAAGTCAGTATTCTAGTCATCCTATCATATTTTTAATCGTGTGCTTAGAAGGTATTCAGCAGTCACAGTGTGTGTGTGTGTGTGTGTGTGTGTGTGTGTGTGTGTCTGTGTGTGTGTGTGTGCATGTGCAGACAAGGCCCGTGATGTGAGGGATCCATGTCCGTTTGTTTGGATGTTGACATTCCTTGCTAGAGTTAATAAGCTTAAATGACTTAGTATTTTCTGCGATGACCTCTCACACCATTGGGTCACACGGGGCTGAACCCGAGCCGATCTTAGAAGTCCTAATGATTCTGAGAAAACCAGATTCATCCCCAGGAATCAACACTGGCCAGGAGTTGTCCGCAAGCCCGCACACATGCTCTTTTCTTCCTTTAGCCTGGGTGTAAACAACCAAAAGACGCCAGTGGTCTAATCCAGATCACAGCAGCAGTTTAACAGAGTGGTGCGGAGAGACCAAATTCACAGGAACTCCTGATTATAGAGTATTAAGGGTTTAAATTGTTTCTTTATTACAGACCAAGATCAGACACTCTTTGTACTTGATGGGTGACGTTTCTTACTTTTACGATAAACACCTCATTTGGCAGCATTTCATTGACCTTCAGTACAAATTCAGTAGTATGATATCATATCTGAAACTCCTCTTGTTAATCTGTAGCTTATTCTGACTGACTGACATTCAGTTGAACAGCAATTAGATCATCGCCTTTCCTCTGCAACAAGTGTTAAAACTGATCAAGTCTCTTTCTTACTGCTGTCATATTCAAAGCTTTGTGTGTGCGTCATCTCCTAAATCCAGGTCGTGTTAAGACCGGGATGAAATGAATGGAGTTTGCATGTGAAAGTAAGAATGATAGGCTCCAGGAGACAAATCAGCATGTCATCGGTTAGCTGGATTACAGTGCCTGAGGGCAGTCTGTTTGCACATCAGCATCTGAGTCACTTGCATTTCAACAGAAAATATCTGTTTGTCTGTTGTTGTTTTTTTTCCCCAGAACTTTGATTACAACAGAGTACAGTCTTTCTCTTTGAACTGCACAATGTCAGGCATGTGGGAAAAAGTTTTTTTGCAACCTCAGGGAAAAAAAAAAAAATGTCAGAGTTGTCACAGGACACAGGTTTAAGCACTTCAGAAGTGACTCATTTATGACATAATGAGGAAAATGTAATGTTTTTCATTTGGGAGAGTGCCCTTTTCTGAATGACATCAATATATTGAATTATATCATTATTTTCTTCTTTTTTTTAAAGTTAAGTGGTAAATCCAACAGGCTGACAGTCACATTGTTCTGATGGAAAGTAAGCTATAATTGAATTTTAAGCTCCTAAATGCTGCTAATTCTGTTCATTCTTAAATGTTGTCCAATATCTTTTAATACCATTATACTGTGACGGCTTTTCATAGTGTATGGTGCCTGGCATGCCTATCCACTACTTTGTTTACTAAACAAACCAACTTCACACCTGCAGATGTTTGTGTAAAAGATGTTGAGAGGTGTAGCTGTTGCACATCTGGTTTGTTACGGCCATTTCTCATCAGGTCGTCTGCTGTTCTCTTTAGAGTTCTGTGAAACACCATCAAGAGGCCTCCAGTGCCACAGCTGCTAAACAGTTCCAGGTGCCTCCTGTCAGACTGGACGTCTGTGCAGGTGTAGTTTGTGTGTGTTAAAGAGTTATTTCAGTTAATTAAAACTTGAGTCTTATTTACTAGGGTTTGGCCATTGGTTCTTTGTCCAAAGTTAATTTCCCGAGATCAGAGAGACATCACCAAAGAGAAGTCAAACTGGGCAAGAAGCACAGGCAGCCTGACGACCAGACAGGTTTTCAAACAAGCCCGCAGGGTGAGACACGTTTATTTGGAAGAGAGAACAGAACACACTGCATTGTGGTTTACAAACCAGCTTCCTGGTTCAACTTTAACCCACTTGCTGTAGTTTTCCATGAAAAACAGTTTTGCTTTCTGTGGAAGGATTCTAATTAATTCTAATTTACCATGCATTCACTTTCGGTTTCAAATAAAGAGGAAGAAAATATTACTAAACCGTCTGGCTGTTTTACGTCACGTCTGATCATCTTACTGCGTGTGTCTTCTTGCCCCATCTGACTTTGCTGTAGTGTAGTGTCAGTGTTCCCAGATCTCAGATATTCCTCTTAATGTTATCATGAGCACTGGAAATGAAGGGCAAAGCTACAAAGATAAGTGTTTAAATAGATTAGAATTATTGTTTACTCTTGATTTCATGATGAATGAATCTCATTTGCAGGTCAATGAAAAATAAGTAGTCCAAGTTAGTTCTCCCAGGAAATGGTAGTTGATTTCAAGGTGTTTAGATCTGACATTTCAATTGATGTAGTTTATCTCCAACAAATGTTTAAATGTTTAAAGGAATGAACATATTTTTTTAGCTTTCTTTCTGTGATTTAGATGAGAACATGCCTGAAGCTAGTTAGCTTAGCTTAGCTTAGCACAAAGACTGAAAACAGGGAAACGGCTAGCCAAGCTCTGTCCACAGTTAACAAAATCTGCTTATGAGCACCTCTTAAGCTCACCAACAGATTGTGGTTTAACAGGGGGTTATGTGCCGGACTACTTCTCAACTGCGTGAAGTCTCCATTGGTTGCAATAATACACAAGACAAGGCTTAGGAGGTGCTGATGGATGGATTTTATTACTCTTGGTTAGAGCCACACTAGCTGTTTCCCGCTGTTTTCAGTCTTTATGCTAAGCTATAGCTTCAGTCAGTGAGTAGATATAAGAGTCTTATCACCTAACTGCCGGCAAGAAGACGAACAAGCATATTTCTTGTGTCAATCTTTTAGTGGTTTAGATAATCTAGCAAATGCTGCATTCACGTCATTTCAGGGTTACTGTAATTACCAGTTTAGCCAGTCACAGTCACAGCAACTCAGAAAGTTTGTCTTTTTCTGCACCTCCGAAATATCTGATTTGGCAGGAAAAGTTGAAATTCCAGCCAAAGTCCATTGTTAAAGGTCATTAATGCTGAAATTCAATAGATGTAGTGCTCAAACAAGTTTGATATTTTTGACCCAGACACATCCAACTCTTCAGTAAGACAACCACAACATTATTAAACTTTGCTCAAAATATTCTTTGAACAAACATAGCTAATGCTTCCTACCACATGAAATGAGCACGGCCTGTCGAACTTCAAAACTATATAAGACCCACAATGAAAAAACATGGAATTATGATTTAAAGCCTTGTTGGTTATTTTCAACTCTCTGATTCCTGTTGATTTATGCTGAGGGCATTCCTTTCATCCATATGAAAGAATGAGAAATAATTCTACGATGTTCACCTTCACTGATTTCGCTCCCACTTTTGCTCCTTCATTTTGTTCCTGGCAATTGCTTCCTCTTGTCATTCGCCTCACATCGTCATACATGTGCTTGCAAAGGGTTTTTGCGCCTGATTTTCATGTACTGTTTATGGTATGTCCCAGACGTTTTCATGCATTCGAGGACCACAGCACCTCTTTGAGCATCCTTATCTTTCTCTGCAAAGTGATGAAGGAGCTCTTCAAGCATCTGCCTCCTCCCCCTCTCCCCCTCTTCTGCTTCCTCCAGCTGCCACTTTCCTCACTTATATAAATCATCTCTCCTCTCTATTGTCCTGTGTCTTTACATCTTGGTCCAGCTCCGCATTTTACTCTCCAAGTATCACTGTCTGCTTTTAGGGTCAGCATCACCTCCATCTCTTTGATGAGAGCGTTTGTTGATTGTGATAATATCACCCATTTAAACCGAAAATATATATATAGTAAAAAGGCAGTGTCTGTTGTCGATGACAGGCTGTGTTTTTCTGGTTGTGTTTTTCTGTCTTGTGTGTGAGGTGGATGACACACTAGACATGGGGGAGACGGGGGGGGGGGTTGACACATGGTGGCGTTATTATGGATTCAGAGCAACAGATCCAAGCGGTCACACGGATACCATGTCGTCAACACCTGTGACAAGGTGGAAAGTTCCAAGGTGAGGTTAAGTGTGGCTGACGTTCCTGCTGCAGCCAAGGTTAAGACCACGCCTGTCATTGCTTTGTACCTCAGGACACAGGACGAGCTTGAAAATAAGAATGCAGTAATTCAGTAACCTTTTATTTTCCAGATAAGAGCCCCAGAGGCCCGGAATCCTTTTATGCAAGGGGGTCCATGGTGTTTAGAAGTGGAAATGGACAATAAATACACAGACCTCACAAATATTTGAATCATTTCTCTATTTGTAAAAAAAAAATAAAAATGGGCAGAATAAAAATTGAACTTCAATTTATTGGACATCTTTCAGTTTTGGAAACGCAGGTTCATACAGCCATCTATTCTTCGCAAGGTGTTCAGGGGCAGATCAGAGAATGACTCATCCAGCCTTTGCCAGTCTGTATGAATCCGGCGCCGTCTAGTGGCCGCAGAGGCTCCTGCACTCATTCCAGGGAGAGCTGAGTTCACAGGCAGAATGAGGTGAAGTCAAATGTTTTTCTTTTTCCGACTTTCAGGACCAACCGTGCGTTCAGCTACAGCCAATTAAAACTAATCCGAGTGTCTCACATAGATATAAAGAACATCCATCCTCTGTCGTGTTTAATGTACACATGTGGACTGAAGACAGTCATTCTGGCTGCTTCGAGCACCTCTCTCTCTCTCTCTCTCTCTCTCACTCTCTCTCTCTCTCTCTCTGGATCTTTGAAACCCAGAGTTGACGGGAGGTAATCCCCACCATGTGAGTGGGCGGTGCGGGTACCGGAGGCGTGTTTTTTTTTTTTTTCTTTTTTTTTTTTTCCCCATTATTCAAATGCTGCTGTACCTATAAAAAGAGTGCCTGCGTGCGTCAGATAGTTTTCTCCAATGGGTAAAGGTGACTAAATACTAGTTGTCTCTTTCGCCGGCCCAGTCGCATCCTATCGACAGGGAAAGATGATGCACGACTCTGGCGGTGTTCAAATGGCGAGGGCGCTGAAGCATGCAGCCCTGTGCCTGATGCTGCTGCCCCGGTTCCTCCTGGCCGCCGTCATGCTGTGGCTCCTGGATTTCTTGTGCATTAGGAAAAAAGTGCTGCTGAAAATGGGAGAGACGCCGGACAGCCCGGACGACCCGCCGGTGTGCGTCGCCGACTCAAATAAGATGTTCACCTTGGAGTCCCTCAGGGCCGTGTGGTACGGCCAGAAATTGGACTTTCTGAAATCCGCACACCTCGGGCACACTGCGCCCAACACCGAGGTGGTGCTGGTCCAGGACCGGAGGCAGGTCAGGATCCTGGACTGCATGAAAGGGAAGAGACCGCTCATTCTTAACTTTGGCAGCTGCTCCTGACCGCCATTCATGACGCGCCTGGCGGCGTTTCAGCGCGTCGTGAGCCAGTACTCAGACATTGCGGACTTTTTACTTGTATATATCGAGGAGGCGCATCCGTCGGACGGCTGGGTGAGCTCGGACGCGCCGTATCAGATCCCCAAGCACCGCTGCTTGGAGGACAGACTGAGAGCCGCTCAGCTGATGCTCACCGAGGTGCCCGGGAGCAACGTGGTGGTGGATAATATGGACAACTCGTCCAACGCCGCGTACGGAGCTTACTTTGAAAGACTTTACATCGTCAGGGATGAGACAGTGGTGTATCAGGGGGGCAGAGGTCCAGAGGGATATCGGATTTCCGAGCTTAGAAACTGGCTGGAGCAATACAGGAACGATCTGGTGAATTCCCAAACATCGGTGCTCCATGTGTAGTTGAAGATGCTGAACTGCCTGCTGCTCTGCCCACTCTGCTTAAGTGTCCAACCCACAGTGCAAAATATTCAGATGCTGCTATCAAATGTTCACACATGGCACATTATGTTGTTTTTTTCTTACATCAAGATATTCAGGACTCTGACAAATAGCCTAAAGTCATGTTGAAGCTTATATCTAGGCTGTAGGCTGGTATATTGTGCTTGTCTTGACCTTAACTGATTGCTCATAGCGATTTTCTTTATTTTTTTGTATGGAAAAGTCTTGAATCAGTTGAAACTGGATTCAATTAGTGATCACTCTATTTTTCTACAATACTGTGCGTGTTTGTGAGTGTGTGCGTGTACATGCATGAGTGGTTGTGTGTGTGTTTATGCTCGCGCGCGCGTGTGAGTGTGTGCGTGCGTTCAGGCTAATATCTCACTCGGGTGTTTCTATGAAGTTCGGTTTTTAAAAGGCGCAGCCAGAAAACCGACACTGATGTCTCTTTGACACCGGGAGCGGATCCATATTAGCAGGATGCCTTCCTCCATGATCGATCGCCAAACGATGTAATGTTGAAACAATGTAATTGAACAAATGTTTTTAAATAAATGTCAGATCACACATGGATGACTTTTTACTGTTGACTGTGGAGAAAACACCTTAAAGTTCTTCCTTGGGTCATTTTGTGGTTTCACAGCGGGTGAATACACAAGGGGGGGAAAAAAAACCCGATGAATTCATGTTCATGAGGCCAGTTACAAAACCTTTGATTGGCAGTTTTTTTTTAATGTGTTTTGCCTCAAAATCAGATGACGTCATTCCTGCTTATTGTGCAGTTTTTTAGGATGTTTCATAATTGTTAATAGCCAGAAAATATTGTTTCAGAGGGTAAATGCTACTTACTTGCTGACTAATCAGTAAAGCATTCATTCATAAGCCATGATACATGCTAAAAAGAGAAGCTAAAAATCAGCTTTTAATGTGTGTGTGTGTATGTGTGTGAGAGAGAGAGTTGGGGGGGGGGGGGGGCAGAAAGCCAAGTCAGTTTTAGTTCTACAGCTCAGAAGAAGAAACAGGCCGTTTTCATGTTGTGTAACTGGGTTAATCAGAAGTGATCATGAATCATGAAGCTGGTGTAATGGTCGAGTGAAAGGCCACGAAAGGTCAGAAACAAACGGTGCTTTAAGATTTTGGGGGAAAATGTTAATTTAATATAAGTTATCTTCTTTATTGGATTTAAATATTCTCTTTTTTGGCAGCTAATTTGAGGAATTGAGTCAAGTCATTACTGATTCTTCTGATTTGGGGTTGGGGGTGGGGGGGGCGACCGATGCACTAGAGTGAGAAGTATGCATTTTAGAAGGAAAAAGAGCTGGTAGGAATTACCCACAAAAAGTAGATCAAAGTGCACGTGCTTGTTAGAAGAAGTAGTGTTATACTATCTTTATTTTTATGTTAAATATACAGAGCTTTGGGATTTTATATACAAAGTGGGTTGAGCTGATTAGGTGATACATTAATCAATCTATCCGATTCTTACTTTTCTCTGTAATCTCACTTTCACCCTCCTCCTCTCTCCTATACATATATGGTATATGTGCACATACACACACAGGAATCCACACACAAGACACACTGCCACATATAATTAGGATTAGAGAGCTGCGTGATTACTGTAGATCCCACGTGGCCCCAAGCCTCTGTCGTGTGGTTTTAATGTATGCAGGTTCCTTCATGCCCCAGTTGATTCTCATTATATCACCACATGAATGTACTGTATGGCTCTGCGTGTCTCTGTGCATCTATGTTGCGTGCTGCGGGAGGTGAGCTGAAGCTGAGTGCAGGGGGACCTGACATAACCGCCCGCCTCCAGTAAGAACTCCTTCACTGTTTCAAAAAGGAGAAAAAAAAGTGCGTCCTCATTTAACCCCCCCCCCCCCCCTTAAAAACAATCAATTTCAGCCCTTTAGGCACCAACACAGTGTTAAAGTGATAAAAGAGGGTCAGTCAATCAGCAATGTCTGATCAAAGACCTTTTTAAAATTACAGCAGTGACCTGAGACTGACTGATTACAGGGAAAGTCGGGGGTGGGGGGGGGCATCACTGTCAGGCATGACAAACCTCTTGATTCTCTGCAGAAAACATCTGTCTTGGCAGGTCATTTTATCTCGGATTCAGTTTTCCTAATTTATTTTTCGCAGCATATGAAAAAAATTACTAAGAATTTCGTCATTACTTCAATTTTTTTGTTTCACTGCCCTTGCTGCAGGAATTTTACAGTAATTAAAGCCATCATCTTCAAAAAAAACAAAAAAAAACAAAAATTTTTTGAAACCTGTGACTTGTAAAGGAAACAGGTGAAAAAAATCTTAACCCAAAGCTGATTCTCCTCTTCACTGATCCGAGACATCTTTGACCTTTCAGTTCGTTTTCTTTCACTCTGGCACTCCTCAGCTGACGTGTGAAAGACACAATGAATAGACGACAGTCTGGAGACAGGACTTGAGACGAGGTGTGCACAAGGGGGACTATTTTTCACACTAGATCAGTACTGGGGCACTGACTCCACGCAGCAGGGGATGTTGGGTTTCTTCAACGGTGACTCACGAGTCACAAAATGTGACTGGCATGTGTCTGCTCCATCTAGTCTGTGGTCTGTGCCACCCTGCATTTCAGAAATATCATCCTGCCTTTGGCAAAATGAACTGCCAACCTCTCATCCCTACAACTGACTTATTCCTCACTTACTTCCTCTGGGGCCTTCCTTCTTTATTTTTCCTTTATTTCCTTCCTTATTTCCTTCCTTTCACTGGTCCTTTCCTTCTTCAACTGATGTGAAATTATAAAAATCCCTCATGAGCACTTTTACTTTATATCTATATTATTACTTAAGAAAATTATTGCATTACTTTATGTACAATCTTTTGTGGATACTTAACACAGTAAAGGATTTTAGTACTTTTGCATTTTAGATGTTTTGGATGTCATTACCTGTCTGTAAATGTTTTTCATCTGGGAGTGCCTTCACCATGTCTACCGTGATTTGCATTTTGGAACAGTTGTGTCCATTTTTTAAAATCAATAAATCAAACTAATTATCTCACATTTACCTTGCCTCAAATTCAGGTTTTATCTCATAATTTGTCATTGCAAAAAATATCACTCAGCCTTAAAAAATGAGCACATACGCGTTTTACGGCAAAATCAGTCTTGTCATTGCATTGGAGGCAGCTTGAAGGTCTAAAGGTGGAACATATGTGACACTACAAGCAGCAATTAGTGTTAAAAGCTGAGTGCAGTGTCTTGGTTTGGTGCAATTAAATGAAAGTCAAAAGCATAAACACAGCACATCTGTCTCACTCTACACTGAACTGAAAAGAACAGCTGAGGTTTGTCAAAATAGGATGACGGTAGGCTATCCACTATTCCCGCATACATACTGTACATCTATAAAACTATGGTGATACTATTTTTTTTGTTAGATGTTTTTTAGATGTAGCCATTTTTGCGCATTAATTTCTGTATTTATCTCCCAGACACACAGGCACCAAGCAGAGCAGCAACAACATTCTATTTGTTGTTGAGACATTTACTGTATTAAAAAATGTGATTTGATTTAGACCAAACAATTTCTTGGCAGTCTTGGCCCGCGCACAAAAGATTTTTAATCTCAGCAAGGCATTTCCTGGTTAAATAAACTTATTAACTGTTGAATAATACTCAAAAACAGTCTCGGCTCATAATCCCTCTCGTAGTATGCTGGGAAATTCCAAGGAGGGGCAACCTCGGACTCTAAAATACCGATCATAACAAAATGCCTGAGATAAGATGTTCTAGCCACATAGTAGTCCATTTGTTTGTTTGTTTTTTACATTTGTTTATATTTTTACAGAAGTACACTTTGTCTACTTAAAGCTGCACTAATCAATATAGATTAGAGACAGTATGTAAGGTAGAAATGCCCAAGGGTAGTCATGAATTCACAAAGAATTCAAACCCACTGCAGTTCTCCTCAGCTGTACCCTGCGTTTTAGCATCTTTCAGCTCATTGTTTTGGTTTTCTGCCCCGCAAATGTGCTGTTTTTGTTTCTAGCTGGTATTTTTTAAATAGGTTCAACAGATTTTAGGCTTGTCGGAATTATGTTTTTCTTTCAAATTTTCTGTAGGTTGTATTTTTCTTTTCTTTTCTGTTGTTGTTGTTGCTGCTGCTGTTTTTGCTCCACTCACTCAGCTCCACCCACGACTCCACCCACCTTGCATGCTGGCTTACTCTCAGACCATTTTTGTCACATTTTGGTGCATCAAAGAACAGCGCCCCTCAGTGCTCTGAAGTCAGTATTGACTTGGCACATGTCAAAAAATATTCCCAAGCCCCACTGGTGTGTACAGATCATGAAATAAAATGATCATTATGCCACTGCAGACAAGGTACTGCTTGGCAGAACATAAAATGCCTTGTTGAAATGATATCTCTTCATCAAGCCAATCTCATGACTTTCTATTTAGCTGCAAGCCCTTGAAGTCATATGATGTAGAAAACAAGGTTTGAAGCCATGGGACAGTGTATCCATGAGGAGAGACACTCTATGACACACTTTACAGTTTTAGATGTCCTAACCTCAGTGACCCACGGGGTAAATTGATGGTTTTATCGTGTAAGCTTTTAATTTTGGAGTAAGACTGAAGGCAGGAATTTTACTGCTGCTTTATCAGCGATGGGTTCATCTTATTCTGAAACTACAATAAATGGCATACGGTTGCTGGGAGTTGTCAAGACAACAGATGGCACTCAGTGGCTTCAACACACCTGTACTGAACGAGACAGAATTTTAATAGAATCAGGTGTGAGTATTGTGAAGCAGCAATATTAGTTCCTGAGAGTGAAGTCTCATATAATGTATAGAACCACACAGACAGTATAACTTGTGAAAACAACATATATTAATAATAAATAGAACAGATGAAACAATAACACTGGGTGGATTAGAGTGGGTTTAATAATCTATGCACACAGAATAAACAATAATAATATGACTGAAAGAGTCATAGGAGCAGTGAGGAGTCGTGTCCAACAGGGAGTTGACAAGAGATGACAGTATGGTGGTATCTGACTTTGATGTAAGTTCATATAAGTTTAAACTAATATAGGAAAAGTACATTACCACTTTTCGGTTATTTACTGTTATTTAACATTTGAACTGATACATTTCTCTTAAGGATGAGGTCACATTTTATGACATCTGTCCTGAAACAATATTCACATGCTGTATGTACAAGCTAAAGAGCTTCCTTCTCTACATACGAACCATGGAGAGATCCCTTCCTAAAGCATTTTTCTTGAGGGACAGAATCCACAGCCCTCATACTGTGCAAAAATGGATTTTAAAATTCAGGAGAAGCTAATATGAGGCTTCAGCAAGTCTGACTTAAGACTAATCGACTGACTAATCACTATGTTCCAAAGTCTTTCTAAGTGAGGATTTACCTATTTACCCAGGCAGCAGTCAAGTTTCCATGCAGTTATAGCAAAATTTTAACAGAATTTCCAAAATATTTGCAAAAGAAAATGCGATTTAATGTTCATTACTATCTTCTATAGTTAGTGTAGTTGTCACAAAAGGCGCTACAAGATAATATAATTAAAGGAGTGCCAGTCAAAGTTTGAACAAACGGAAAACCATGTGGAAATCATGATGGAAATATGAAATTTATGTTGTAACATTCCTCAAATTAGTGTATTAATATGGGGAATGTCTCTTCATTGATCCACAGTGGTCTTATCTGGTAATCAAAGCCTCATGCTTCATTGACAGAAGTCTGTTGTCACTGCACTTGGTTGCTTTTTCTTTTTCTCCAAACATCAGCCACCTCAGCCAATCATGAAAACTGTTGATTTTAACAATATTAATTAAACGTGCACCTAAAAACAAGTGGATGCAGACAGTAAATAATAACAAAGTAAATGGACAGTTAAAGCCACATATTAACTTTTATTTTATAACATCTTACACTGCAGCCGCTTTAAAGAGATCTCTTTGTGACCAGCGTGGAGAGGAGGAATGTTTACGTACACTGCAAGCTTTGTCAAAGTGCATGTGGGCATGTTAGTATTGTTTTAAGACAGATTTGAAAAATGTGAACCTGTCCTTTAATTGGTATTTTAATTAATGCTCATCATAATTTGTGCAGAAGAGGCAAGACAGACACATTTAGCAAAGGTACGTTTTTATAAAAGAGTAACCATAATGATAAAACAGATAGAGATCAATACAGAGGTGTGTAAGTACTGATATGGAATGTACAATGATTTACTTGTATCCTTGAAATGTATGTGACTGTGTAACTGTCTCTGTAGAAGTGACCCTATATATGAATAACAACATCTATGGGATGGGAGTAATGAACTTTACGTTATCAGTGACTGATAACATATATAGGCAATATACATGTGCAGTGAACATGTTCAGGGCACATGCACATTCACTGCACATGTATGTTCGCTGGCAACAAAAACAGCTGAAACTACAGGATAAAAAAAAACTCAAAATAGTTACAAATGTTACCTGCAGCAAAGCTCACCAACTTTTACAAAAAGCATTGATCCACACTGAGGAGGTACATAAATCATGATGAGAGGAGGCTGCTTTGGAGAGATGATAAAAAGTAATTAGAGTAAGAAGAATAGGCAGGAAATGGTAGGAGGCTGATGATGCAAACAATAATTTACAAATGGAAACTAGATGAATCATTCAGTTATGTTTCTCTCTTTTGGAAAAAAAAAAAAATGTCAGTCTGGCAGCCAGTCACTCTGCATATCACCTCAGCATGGCATCTGTATCCTGGTTGCCATGGCGATGTGGTTGCTATGAGATCAATTTATCTGGAGATCTGGCAGTTGCAGATGTCACTGGGTGCTGCTCTCAATAAGAAAGCTTTGGTCAAATTACAGACAGTTCAGGCTCACACTCATTTCTTATTCTGACCCCATCAGAAAAGGTTTTTATTAAAGAGGGAAAACGTCAGCCCGAGTATCAGACACTTTGGATGTCTTCATATAGTGAATCCAGCAGCATCATCCCTCTTCTGATCAGTCTATCAGAAACATCAAACCATATGCAGACTCTGAAGTACTCAGTCTATCAGATGAATACCATAAGATGCTGGTCGAGATCAAAGTGCAGGCTGACATACAGCCCTCCCCTCCAAACTCCCTCTTATCTCCCATCCTCCTCCACTTCAGAGCCTCAGTGCTGCGCGGCACAGTGCGGCCCCTGCGTGACGCATGTCTCTGCACCTCTGACGTGTGGATCTGTTCAGAAGTGGGAATACCACCTACTTGCTTTCCAGTGGTTAATACCCCTGCGCGGTAAATGAAAATCTGTTTATTGCTCTCTTGTCTTCTGTATTCATCATGACATGAGGGTTAAAATCAGCTCAAATCATCACATGTGGCGACTCAGCTTTCATCTACAGACAAAGATTTTGTCCACACAACTATTAACTACAACAACATTAGACTTTGTTTAATTGCTGAAGAATAGTGACAGGGTAAAGTTCACCTCATTCAATTCTAGGGAAGTGAATGTAAGTCAATACACTGCCTTCACAGATAGAGCAGTACCTCAGGTTTTAAAGTCTTGTGCAGACGATGTCCAGGTGTGTCCCATTAGTGCTGACACTGCCCACCTGTTGCCTGTGAACAGAAACTGCAGCTCCACTTAGCCATGCTTGCCTGCATCATATAGTGGCAAAGGCTGGGGGGGGTTTAACAAAAATCAGGTAGGGCTACATGTTACACACTAAAGTTAAAACTGGATAGTTTCAGTGAAAAAATGTCATAATTTGCTGCCTGCATGTTTTAGTGTTGTAAAGGTGCATTCACACTGAACAAAAGCAAATGTTATTGAACAATTACACATGAATTTGATCACTGACCTGTTTTTGCACCTCAAACAGCCAGTGTACATTAGCTGCATGTTAGCTCGCTAGCTAGCTACTAACTCGTGTTCATTCACTCCCTTTTTCCTCGTCTCTTTGTACATTTATGAAGCGGAGTCTTGAAGTCTCAACAGTAGCATGAATTTTTTGATAAAGCTGAAATTTTATCAACTTCCCTAATTGCGTATTCACCTCACTTCGTCCCCCCACCCTTTTCTTTTTTCTTTTTTTTTTTGATAGACTTGAATGCGCATTTGGTCTGAACATACCTTTTAAAATTTAAGACTGGAACTTGGTATTTTTTGCACCGCTATTGCTCTGGGTAGCAGCTTGCTATCTTTTTATTCATTTATTTATTTACCAGGAAAAAAAAGCAACAACACACAACTTCAACACAACTTTCTGCACCAGAGGCAGCACAGAAGCCAGAGGATGAGACATTAAAATGCAAAATTGTTAAAAAGCTACAGTAAAATTTGTTTCAGAAGCCTTTTCTAACAAGAGGTTAAGAGATAAGGTTTATAAAGACAGTGTAACTCCTACAATAAAATATACAGCCAGCTACAGTGCCATTATTTACCAGAAATATGCGAGTGTAAATGGTGTAGTGTGGTCTGGCGAGCCACTTTAGCCTTATTCAACAGTTTACAAACACCAAACAGAAGATAGCGTTCTATAATAAACTCATTTCATTTTTACAGAGGGTTACATACTTGCACACTGTGTAAACCATACCACAAATTCAATCAACAGATAACGACTATGTGACTAAAGAGATCCACTGATGACTTTTTGAGACAGTCAGTTGTTATAAGTATAACAAATAAATTCAGTTTTACAGGCTGCCTGTTTAATATCCTTGGGGTCTGGTTTTAACCCATTCATATCAAGAATTATATATTTTGTTTTGATGAGTGGATTAAAGGTTTGTGGTTCAGCTGTCATGCTGGTCAGACACAACACACTTAATAGTAGAATCTATTTGAAATAGTTTATTCGCAGTTGTTGAACAATTCCTATTTTTAACACAGTCTTCCATCACCACACAATAGGACCCATGGTGTACAGTCTTTCGTAACATAGCCTCAGATCTCATCCAGCATTCATCTAAATCCTTGTCACATTTCTGCTGATGTGGTGCAGGTAACAGAGTCAATCTGCATGTCCATGTCCAGATTCTCAACATAGTTAAATGAGTGTTGTATTTACACAGCAAATACGATAATACAGTGTGCTTAAGAAGCTGAGATTTTTTCATGTTGACACTGGACTTAATCATCTCCATCTCGTAATAACCAATTGACTTGGTAGAGCCAGTGTGTGGAAAGACTAAAGTGGAACTGACAGTGTCATAGGGGAAGATTTCATCTGATCAATGGAAGTACTGTTGTGGTGCTGTGCATGTAAACATGGCCAGTGTCAAAAAAAATACTGTTGACCGAATACCAATCATTTTTTCCCCCAAAGTGGCAGCCTAGCATTTCACTTACTGTCATTTCTGAACTCAAACAACGTCAACAGAATTTTGCAAAATCTATATTTAGGCCACAACACACAAACAGATGTAATCACTAAAGCTGTGCAACACTTTGATTTTCAGTCACTTTTCTCTGGTTATGCTGCCTGTTTAATAATGTTGTTATTGAACTTACTCTGTTGTCAGTGTGCACATTATTATGCAAGGGAACATACACATACAAATGTACCCTGTACTGGCAATCCGGCTAATCTGCTGTTTCCAGTTGATATATCTTTGTAAGATAATGGTTCTCCAATTAATGTAGTCATGGACATATGGGCGATAAGGAAAATTTCAGGGTGTATGATGGCTATCTGGCGTATCCCATGTTCCTTAAGAGTGCTTACTGTGTGCATTCTTAGAAATTACCCTGCGCCTACCCTATGTAAAATGTGAGGAAGCACGCGAACACTGGGTGTAGTAAAGGAGGATGTAAAGCCAGCAGCAGACTTCAGAGAAATGATATGCCACTTTTTCTTGTGTATTGTTCTTAATGTCAAGAGTGCATAATACTGTACGAGCCCCCATGTCAGTTCAGTGCACTCCTCTGCATGTTGACCCGAGTGCAGCTTTCATTGAGTGTACAGGGGCCATCAATAACTGGCCCCACATTACCCCTGCAGCTCCTCCTCTAAGTCTCCTACGGTAACCTAAGGGAACATGTTTTCATGTGTTTTTCCAAGCTTACACAACACGTGCAGGTGGAAGCGAACGGCCATGACCAGTCAAGTCCAGGCAGCAGCCAGGACACAATCCATATCCTCCGTCCTGAAAACTTGAGGGTTGACATCCTGCAGATTATCCTTCCTCCGCCACCTACAGCAAAATCAATGAAGTGGTCAAACTTTACTGTGTTTGTATGAGACACTCTAGAGACTGAGCTGCGGTAAATCAGCTTGACCCCACTTGGCTGCCCGAGATCATTTCAATTAGATCCAGGGGAAGAGGCTCCTATTTGCTTTCTGTCAGTGGAGAGCATCTGTATCTGTTTAAGGATCACGTGTGGCTGTGTGACTTTCACGGACAGAATCGTATCGTAGAATCGTTGCAGAACGTACTCAGCATAATCATGTTTGTCATTTTTACTAGAATCTGCCCACATGCTCTTTTTTATGACGTGTTTATATTCACAGGAATCTGCAATAAACATAACTAACAGCCTTTTTCCCCTAAAAGCATATGTTTACTTCCAGCTATAATGTCCGAGAGCTCATGTGAACAACAGGCTGAAGAAATGAGCTTGACATTGGGCCTGTCTGACTACACATGACTACATGTGTGCTCACAGCCGGTGGAACTCGAAGTGGGTTAGCTGAGGTGGAACCCCCACTGTACAAATCATTGTTTTCCGTATACTATATATTTTGTGAAAAATGTGCCAACAAACAATTTACCTGCTAAGCCCCTCGTTACCTACACAGTAAGTGCAAAACAACCACAGCACACAAATGCATCCAAGCACACGCTGAGAGAAATCGTTCACCCGTGCTGTTTCGATAAAGCCTCTCGTCTGAACATCCCCTTCTGCGAAAGGTTGCCTCCATCACTTTCTGCGCATCCGTCTATCGCTCAGCCAAGTGGAAAAAGAGCAAAAGAGTGTGAAAGACCTCTGTGTGTGTCTCTCGCTCTCTCTCTCTCTGCTTTGCTGTTTCTCTCTCTCTCTCCAATTCCCTCTGTCTTCCTGATCTTATTTCCAAACACAAGCCAGTGCTCTGCTCGCAGTGTTTTCTGCCCTTCATGTCCCTCAAGTGTGTTCTGACCTTGTGTGCTGAGAGCAACAAGGCTCCAGACAGTCAGGTGAGGCTGCCGTGTCTACACTGTTGTGGTTCATCTACCTCGCCTATAGTCAGACAGTTACTTGTGTCCCTTGTACAGACAGAGCGCTTATGTGTCTGCGTGGCTTCAGCAAACAATGGGGTTGTCCCCAGGTGGCCCAGATATTGGAAGATAATAAAGGTTGTGTGTGTGTGTGTGTGTGTGTGTGTGTGTGTGTATGTTCCAGACAGTCACAGTGGAAGAGCGTCCCGGTATGGCTCCATTATGCCCCGAATGACGGGCAGCAGGATTACCGCTGGAGAGGTTACCACAGTTTTATCCCCCAAATGCACATACGCAAGCATGTGCACACACACGCACGTGTAGCACACAAACACACGTTTTTAGGGTAAAGGACTAGTAATGTCAACGCTCCACAGGTTTTACTCATAGATTTTTTTGTTTAGGCAGAGGTAATGTTTAGGGTTGGGCGATAACTCAGATTTTCTTCTTTATCTGAGACCAGAGCTCATGGGCCAATTATACCTGGGCTGTGCACATCATAATCACGGTCAGATGCATGTGCAGGACAACAGGTTTTTGTGTTTTACGAAGCTGATCTTTCTACTCAGTTAGCTAGAAACATTTCTTAAGGGCAACCAACATGGGAATATGGGCGTATGCACACGGGAAGCAGTGAACAACTATCACCTCCAGCTCCAGATATTGGTCCACAGTGGCTGTCCTAGTCTTGAACTTCTGAAATATACTTTTTATGAAATAAAGACATGTTTTTGTCATCTACTGATAATCAGTAAATGGTCTTATCAAAAAAAAAAATCTGTTAGAGTTGTACAAATAAATGTCCCAAGATCTTATTTTTCTGAGGAGGATGAGAAAAAAAATGGTTTCCTGTTTAAAACCACTGATTGGAAAATGAATTCAGTTGTTAAGAATGTTTAAGAACCATTACACTTTTACCCCATTCTGGAGTCTTCACATCAAAAACTACTGAACTCCACTTTGATTTTTGCAAATGCCAAAATGTTGACAATTAAAGCTTATGTTTTTAGGATAACCAACCATCCTGAGGAACTGAGAGTTTACACTATTTCCTCTTGAATTTCAAAACAATCTCAGTCAAAGAATGAATATGAATGGATTTTTGCCAAAGAATGTGCTATGAGACAGTGAGAAAGGTTTCAGCCTTGTAGACTATGTGTTGACAGACCATGATTTTTAGTGGCTTTAGTGTGTGTGTGTGTGTGTGTGTGTGTGTGTGTGTGTGTGTGTGGGAGGGGGGGGGCTTGAAGTCCTCAAGGGTTAAGTTGGCCACATATACCTTTTTAGCACTTCCACTAAGTGCACAAGGCTGTTTCCAAGTGGACCTAAAGATTCTGTAGCCGTCCTAACTACTTCACTGTGCGCATTACATCTCTAGAGCATACTGCATTCCATCTTGGTTCTAATGACTAAATTGGTTTCTTGAATATTCATCAGCTTCTCTGTGGCTTTCATGTTGTGGCTGAAAAAGGATACAGCGTTACTTTGTCTTTCCAGCATCTGAGCAGCGTCAGGAACAATTTGCATTGAATCATTTCGCACTGCATTAGGCTGTGAGCAAAATGAGCTGTGCTCCCTCCAAATCCTCACAACTTCTACCACCTTGTGAGTTTTGCCCTTCTCACCTTTTATTCCCTTAAGCTTCCATGTTGTCAGACTCACGCTGTCTGTAGAAAGAGCAGGTTTCTAAAACGAACTCCTGCACTGCAAAACGAAATGTCAGGACGCAGTCGAATGTGCACACATGGAATTGCAATGTGTGGTAAAACTCTTTAGCTGTGTCTTTGGATACTGTATCTTATTTTCATTTTCTATCTGTATTACATTTTTTTGTAGTTTTGTATAACTTCATATCTTGTTATTCTCCTGAGAAAAATACTTTCAACATGTTTGGAGCTTAGCTTTATCTCCCTAAAGTGTAATTTTACCAACTTTGTCTTGTCGTGTCCCTCGTAAGGAAGTTAGTCTTGTTAAAGCCGGATGAACCTAAAGGGGAGACGGCTCTATCCTGTCTGTCTCCTGTGTGTTTAAGGCAGGATGCCGAGCTGCTGCTGGGCCTGATCCCAAGTCCCTGGCTTTGATGAGAAGGACTTTGAAGCCGAGTGTCAAGCATCAAAGAAACTGGGACTGGGCTGCACCCCAACCCTCCATCCGTCCTCAGGGGTGGGGGGGGGTTGGAAGGTGAGGGGGTGAGGGTATGGGGTGGGGGCGGGGCGGGGTGGGGTAGTTGGAAGTGGAAGTGCGAGGTGAGTGACTCGACACTTTGCTCAAGAGGACTTCAGGTGCCACAGAGCTCCAGTGTGAAGAGGAAAGATGAGGAGGTGGATACAAGACCATAGAGCTAAGTCAGATCTCATACCCGCACCCCCCACCCCACCCCCCTCTACACCCCCCCGGGTGGTGTGATGAGTCACTTTCCTCCCACTTGGCTCCCATTCCCCACAAACACCCCCTCCACACACACACACGCACAGAATCAGGTCCACACAGATGTACCCACACCGCACTACACAGTAAAGTAATGCAGCGCTGAAAGCTTTTCCTAAAATCTGATTGGATGTAGTCACAATGGGGGTCAACGCTCCAAACTTTTGAGCACTGTTTCCATGGCGATAGATTCTGACATCTCCTGTCGTGACGAGATGTTTTTTGGTTGCGAGGACCGGGGGGGTGGGGGGTGGGTGTTCAGGGGAGTGGTGGGGGGGTGGGCGGTTTGCACAACGAGATTTTGACAAAGAAGGCTGTCAGATCATCCTGATCAAAAAATAAAAATAAAAATAAAAAGCAACGCATCACAGTTCAAGTCAAGAATGTCGGTACAGCACTCTGACTGCAGGCAAAAACAATGAACTCAAGTGACCTCATCTGAATCTGAGAGCAGTGAGTCTTTTAACCACCCACAAAAACCAATGACGTATTTTGATATTCAGTGACGCATCCTGCTCAGAGGAATATTTCCTCTTAGATAATTGGGGTACAATGTGTTGATAATGAGGCAAATTGGGGTTTTTGTGGAAGGCAATTTGCATCCTCATTAGGCCAGTCATTTAGAAACAAGGGCCATTATGTTACAATATTTCATTAATTTACAGTAAATACAGAAATTTATGTTTTGACCCTGAATTTTTTTTTCTGTGGAATGCAAATAGGGTGAAGCCATCAAATGAAATATGTAGTAAAGTATTTCCATGATCAAAAGACCAAATCAGTAATTGACACTTTTTCAGTGTCATCATCAGTGTCACAGGAGCAGCCCAACATTTGTTTTTGAGAGGTGAAAAATTCTAAAAAAATTTGTTTTCTAAAACCCCGCAGGTTCATTTGGGTTGAGCGCAGATCCCAGCAGGGGTGCTAGACACAAGAGGGTGGGCGGGTGCCAAACCTCACTGTTGTCTTCAAATGAATAGAGGAACTTAAGTGACCTCAGACAAGCCAGTTTAGAGAGTGTTAGGGCAACTGTGAATGGCTAATGGCAGCACCTAGCAACATCTCCTAAAGAAAAGCAAGCAGTGTCCTTCAAATTATACTGTATGAAAATTTGACTGCTCGTGAATAAACCAGGATATCAATGCCAGTTTAGCCAGTAATGCATGAATTAACTGTCAGCGCATCTTCATTCAGTATTGTGCTGACAACAAAAGCAGGCACACATGATAGCACCTACTTACACAAGAAGCAACCTGTCAAATCTTTCAGAGAAACTGCAGCAAGAGAATTACCATTACCATACCAGAATTACTATTACTTTTGGAAGTAATAGTGTTATAATAGAAACCTGATAGTATTTAATTACAAGTTAAAAACAAATACCAAGACAGGGTACAAATAACTTTATGTTAATTGTACAAAGATGTACAAGATTGTTTTCTGTTCTGTGAGTCAGAAACTCCTTTGGTAAAATTTACAGTAATGCAGTAGATTAAATCAGTAATACTGTGACTCATCACTTCAGTGAGAGATATATCTGTGATTAGGATAAACCTGTTGAGATGAATCGTCTGTCTTTCAAGGGTGTTTATGATGTTGAATGTTTACCAGCAGATGGCAGCAAAGGACCACATTTTCATTTTAGTCAGTCAAATTCAACAGGGAGTACAAATACAGTTGACTTTGCAGGATTATGATATTTGAAGGGAAGTTCACCTGAAAATGCCATGGTCATAAAAACAACCTGTAAAGAATATAATATTTTAAATGTTCATTTCCTTTATGTACCTTTCTGTGTATTCATTCATTCAAGGCAATAATAAGACACCTGCTGTGTTGCCTGTTGACAGATGCATGTTGCGCTGTCATATTTAAATTTAACTCACAACTTGCTTGTTCAGTGTTAAATATGTGCAGATTTGCTTCATTCGCAGTAGTTTTATATCTCTTATAATTTCTGCTGTTCCTTCTTGGATAAAGGGAATGATGGAACAACTGAGTGAAGAAACTCTGGAGATTTAGGACTCATGATCTGAAATCACATCACTTTATTATGAGACTTGGACTTCAATGAGGCAGTTTTCCAACTGGAAAGTTTTAGTTGCCAGAGATGTTTTAAACTGAAATAGACCAATCTGTTACGACTTGCACTGGTTTTCTAGATTCTTATACACTATTGGCACAACCTTAGCTTGCTGCTCACCTGACTTTCACAATGACTGATTGCTTTCTACATGTTGTAAAATATCGAATGTGGTTTTGTTCAAAGTTTAACTGAATATTTGAGATTCTGCCTGTAGCTTCGCAGTCATCCAAATAGGATGCACCTGCATGAAATCACAACCAGGGCTTTGTCTGTGTCCAGCAGCTTCTATAGAGCATCGTCTGCCTTTGACACAACACAGACACTTGTGGGTGCTAACACCATCAGCAGCTTCACAGGTGTAAGTATCATCAAGTGACTGTGGAGAAAGAATACAAATACATCTCTATACATCTCAGGGGTTTTAAGAGGGTGGACTGCAAGTACCAGTGATGGTTTTTCCTTTTCTACATCATAAAGCTGAACCTCTCCAGAAAGAAACATGTGGTTGTTTGATTAATAACCATCTTACAGGCCTTCTGGGCCGGAGGTGGACCGGTGTCCATAAAGAGAGCTGCAGGGAGGAAACAGACAGCTTGAATGAAATTAATAACGACTCGCAGAATGGTTTTTGTTTTTTTAGGATGAAAATATAAAACTCACATGTTCTCTTTATTTGCTGTATATAGATAGATGTACACCACTTGAGATTTGGATAAAAGCACACACAAAAAGCTCATGTATGTAGGATCTCAACACATGTTTGGAGGTGGAAAACAAAAAACGGAAAAGATGTTGGATTACAAGTAGATAAAAAACTATCCAAATTCTATTCAGTTTCTAAATGTAAATAGTCACATGTGTTGAAGTCTGTGCCACATACCAACTGTCTGCAGTTGCTAATAACCTCTGTATTCTGTACACAGGGTATTTTGTACAAAATATGAAATCTACCATTTAATAATAGTTATAACATAAAATAAAAGTACATTATATGTACAATATTAGATGAAGCCATTTAGTATGAGACGTATACTAAAGGACACTTGCAATAATCATTCTTTTCAAAGAAAAAGAAAACAAAGCTTATGTAAGATGAAGAGAGCTCCAAAGAAGCCAATATTAAAGCCATTTTGAGAAGAACAACAGTCACCAATGGGACGCTAACACTGTGCTGCTGCTGCTGCTGCTGCTGCTGCTGCTGCTGCTGCAGCTGCTGCAGCTGCTGCTGCACTGAATGGCAAACCAGACAACCAACAATCAGAGGATGCAGAGTACTGAAGGGATGGAATCACTTTCCTTTCATCAGATCCACTGTAATACCCAGAGTAGAGGGGGATGAGGTTTTTGTAAAAGCCTTTGGTGAATGTTGCTCTTCAAGACAAACATGGAGAGAACAGAACAGTGTGACTGCAGTATTATTTACAATTTGCACATTCAGTTGAAACACTGACAAGAGGTTCTGCAGGCAAAGGAAGAGTAAAACCACAACAAAAAGAACTTTGCAAGCATCCAGAAGCAGATCAAACAGATGTCCAAATAATGAGCCCTAGTCATAGGCTTTCAACGGGGAGGGGTAGGTGGGAGGGGCAGGAGGTCAAATAATGGTACAAATCTAAAGTGGAATGGGACAGCAGGGGCACAGAATGGAAAAGTTATGATGGCAGGTGATTTCCTCTCCTGTGGAGGCTAGCTCTTATCAACAGGCGCCCAGGGGAGGTGACCCCACACACCAAGACAGACAGCATCACAGATTTCAATTCTTTACTAGTTTTTTTCAGTTGTGTTTTCTATTTTCTTTCAAGTTTTATCAGGAAGTGCTTCATTGACGTGGTTTGGGGCGACCACTCTGCTTCTCCTCTCGAGCTTTTAACAACAGAATTGACTATGTAGCTTCAACAAGGCATGTGCTGCAGTCTGAGTGGCTCAAGGTGTGCTGAGTACAGACTTGAACGCATCTTCTTTTTTTTTTTTGGAAACTAAATTTCTTAATGTTCTGGCATTTCTGTTAATGCTACTACTCGATTCTCAGTTGAGCAAATATCCTCTTAGACTATAAAAGGCACTGTGAAAAGAAAGGCTTATGTTTGCCCTCTGCAATCCAAACACACCTCATCTACGACAGAGTCTAATCTCTAACAAGTGTTTTATAAATAAAAGGGTCTTGCTTGAGAAGAGTAGAAAAAGCGATCACTATCAGCACAGTATCTGCCCCTGTTTGACTTCACTCAACACACAGCAACATTGTGTAAATCCCAGACGAGCGACTACATCTCTCTGACCTCTCATAAGCCTCACATGAATGACACTGACTTGTACTGAATGCTAATGACCATGTTAAACACACTCTTACAATGGCTGGATGTGAACAGGGGGGGAACCAAAAATAAATCCCACAATCCCCTCTCACGTAACTGGTGCAGCAAACCGGGCTTGAGCTGGACTCGTCCGAAGGACCAAGCAAACAGAGCTAAAAAAAACGTAATAAAAACAAACTCATCTGCTTGAGCCACAAACACACACCACAACCCGTGTTAACTTATTGCCCTACACAATTAAAAGGATCATTTTTTAAGAAAGCAACTAAATTAGAGAGAGAAATTGGCACCAAAACTAGGCTTCTACACAGGAACAAAGATCTGGACCTGGACCTCTGTCAGGCCAGAGCTGTTTAATGAACAGAGCTGTGTTGCAACACTTTAAATCCAGACACACTACTGGCGAGTCCCCGGCGACCCTGTCCTGATTAACAGAATGATCAATGAATCTTCACAGCTAATGGAAAATGAACGGAGAAAAAATAGTAAGCTCCAAACAGAACAGTTGTACAGACAGGAAGTATGTTTTACTTTCAGAGGAGCCCGTAAAATACTATGTAGGAAAAAATATAAACAGCTGTCTAGTTAAAATGTTATGAGAAAAATAGCTAATATTAAATATATAGAAACAACGGACATTTTCTCATTAACTGATGCTTTTTTGTTTTGATTAAACCAAAGAAGTCCTCAGTGGAGGTTACAGTTGGGGGCTCATATTATTTGTACAAGCACCTGACATCTATAAAGAAAAGGCAAGAAGAGAAGACAGTTCACACACACACACACACACAAGCAGACATGAACACGCACACACACACACACACAGAACAGAACACCTGAGAGAAATGACCAGAAGGGGGCAGCACAGCACCTCAAAAACACAACAGGTTGAGAGGACAGGAAGAGGGGGGAAAAAAAAAACAGGGAGAAGAAGCGATAACAACAGTACAGTATCTTGGGTGAAGTTCACGTGCGTGTTGTGGTCATGCGGGACCGTCCAGCGCCACATATGTCTCTGCTGGACGACAACCAGTGTTGGGGGGTGAGGGGGTATGGAGAGATGGGGGAAGGAGGAGGGGATCAGTAAGGACCGAGCACCGCTTGTCCAGAAAAAGCTGAACCAGGGGGCTTAGATGTGTGGCTTTAGACATTTTCTGTGTCAGGTGGAGCTGGGACTAGTTCAGTTCTGTGTTGTGCTGGGCTGGACTGAGATACCAGAGTTCTGTTGTTGTGCGGGCCCTCTGGGGGCCTTGTGGTTCCTCTGTGGATGCTTCTGCTGCTGCTGCTGGTTTATGGTGGATCTGGGGTGGTCTCTTAGTGGCCGTCGTGCGTTGTCAGCATTTCCTCGGCCCTCCGGTGCAACTCCAAGGCCGTGACAGTGGAGATGTCCTTGGGGAGCTCTGATTTCCTTCGCATCAGTGGGCGCTCTCTTCGCTGTTCTTTTTGGATCTGGACATATGGAGACAGAGGACAGAGAGAGATTAGAAACGTTCACCAATGATACACAACTCCTGCCCTGATTTGATTCCAGACATTTAACTTATGCCTGCCATGGGAAACAGAAAAGTGTGACATTTATCGCTCTCATTTTTCTACCTCTGAAATCCAAGACAAACAAAAACACATCTGCCTTCTCACGCACCCTGCTCTCACAGTTTCAACAAAAAAAAAGTCTGATCTGCATGTCGCACTAAGGCTGCACATCCAAAGCAAAGTTGCCAACATCAGCAAACCTCTTTCTGCAATGTGAAAGTTGAAAAAAGAAAAAGGGAAAAAAGAGCATGATCACATGCACAGGGAAACAAATTAGTTTGAGGCAAAAAATCTGGTTCTCAAATCCTGGTTTGTCCTCTGTTGGAAGACAGCTGGGATGATACTTTGTGAATCACGTGACCCATGTCTCTTAGGCTTGAATAATCATCTTGACAAAAGAAATTATTTATGGGATGGAGTGAGGGAGACTGTTTTTCTTGCTGGTGTGTAACATTACCTGAAATAGCTTCAACCTGTGGCTAGCAACAAAATGAATTTAGTTTGGTGTCCTACCGCATATAAATAGCTGGATATCTGTATGCTTTCCAGACACAACATTGACTCAAAAGCGTGAGCCAGCTTCCAATCATTATTATGAAATAATCCTCATTGAGTTTGAAAGGCAAACTTTCAAGTCCAATTAATGGCAATCATGGTAATGTAAATATTAAATGAGAATTATTCTCTTAGAATTGACTGAAAAAAGCCAGCTGAGCTATAGCAGAAATATATAAAGAAAAAATATAAAGCATAGCTGTGTTTCTACAACCTAGGGAAAAAAAATAGTGAGCAAACTTTCTAAATGTATTTCAATTGGAAATATGATACAGAATAACCACTTAAAGCACATTAAATTATAGCTCTTTACACAAGGCAGCCACACTATACCTGGACTCTAATCTTCCTCAGATAGACATGACTATATTCACTGCGACAATACACACTGACACACCACTCCTCACCTGTGTTGCTTCCTCCTCTACTGTTTTCTTTAGCATGTTGACATCGTCTAGCAGCGGTCCGTCTGTCTCCATGTCCATTGGACTGCCTGAGCCTACTGAGTCAACGTACGTCAGAAACTGTACAGGGAGAAGAAAAGGAAATGTAAAATGGCACCACACCCTATAACTTCTCCAAACTGGCATATTTGGGTTACACTGATGTATGGTGCAGACTCTAAGGCTGCAATTGGACAAGTGCAATTGAATCACCTTGTTGCAATGCACTGGGTGTTCATTGGGATGACAGAAACATAATATTGTTGTACAAGAATACAGTCGCTGAGGCGATCATGAAATATATCAGTCAGTATGACAGATGTGTGCAGTATTAATAGAATGGTTAAAATCTCTTTGCTCACCTGTGGGTTTGACTTTGCTAAATTCTCAATCTTCAGCCAAGCTTCTTCTCTCTCTTTCCATTTGGCTTTCTCCCTGAGACACCAGATAAAACAGACAAAATCATTCAAGAGGAAATATACTCTAACATCACAAATCTGTTAGGTTCAAAGCCTTTCGGAGTTTGTGGTTTCAGTTTACGTTTCTGGTTGACTTATGTGCTTTGTCATTTTTTCCACTCCCAATGATGTTTGTATGATGCTTTCAATGCTGTGTGTAGCAGGGTTGTAAGACCATGAGAGCTGTAGCTGCACTGGAAATTCAGACGTGACGTCTTGTTTGTGACTTACTTGCTTTTCTCTGCCCTGAACTGTTGGGTGCAGTCATCAAACAGCTTCTGGTTCATCTCCATGAAGAGTTTCAGAGCATTGTAGATCAGCCCGTGGATGGTCCTACAGACGCACACAGATTACCACGGGTCACTTGACTTGCGTACTTACTTATCGTAATCCATCATCAGTCAGACAAACACAGACAGACAGAGGGAGAAGCCAGTGTTGTGACTCACTTGTTCCAGTGGGTCTTGGAGTTGCGGTAGAGGGCTGGGAACATGATTGGCAGGATCTTGGCGGCGTTGTCACTGATCAGGCTCATGATGTACTCATTGTTCCAGTAGTACAGAGCTCGCTCTGCCACCTAATGACACATGAGTTCGTAACAGGTTACATATGTACACAGACCCAAAAAAAAAAAAAAAAGAAAGAAAGAAAAAAAGAAAGAAAATGTACCCAGATTACATCAGCACGTGTACAACAAACATACTAAAACATACATCTGTGTAAGGGAATAAATGTCAGACCTGAAAGTGTGGGCTGGACACACACTTGGCCAGCTGTCTGAAGAGGGGCTCCATGACTTTGACAAACTCTGAAGGTTCAATGACGTCCAGGATCTCCTCCAGCTCATTGAGGAACATCACCTCTTTTGGACTGTGGGTCTTTGGCCAGTACTTTAACAAAGCCATCACCGTCTGCGCACACACACACACACAGACACGCACACACAAGTACAACAACAGGCTTATTAATGAAGAGTGTTTGGACAGCTGATCTGTCCAACTAATAATCTGCTGTGAAGGACTACAGGGGCTAGCATTTATAAAAAGTTCAATAACACAGCAGGCAACATATTCAGGGAGATAAAGCACAAGCAGCTATGTATATACTGTGTTTGTATATCATTGTACTTGTCTCCCAGGATTGGGGACTTTATCAGATTTTAGTGGATTCAAAGTTTGTTTTCTTATCTATTGTTCTGAAATCACACAGGCTCAGCAAGGAAATGGCCTACATCTTATTTTCTCTCTGTTTATCCCCTTTTACTTTCATCAAAATAATTCAAATATATTCCCTCTGTTCTTCTAGACATAATAAAAGGACTGCTGTCTTTGGCTGGCCAAACACACTGTTCATGAGCACCTGACAAATCAAATTACAACTTAACATACACAAAGCACAACTGAGGCAAGGGAGTCCTGAGGTTCCTACCAGAGTTTTATCTTGCACAGAAAGGATATTGAAGGGTAATCCAATCAACAATATTAACCACATTACAACGTTAATAAATCAAATCTTACCGGTTCTGTGAGGGTGCTATCCTTTTCTAAGAACTGTACCACACAGTAGGCCAGCTAAGGGAGAAAGACAATGTCATTTTTCTACTTCTAACAAAACTAAAGTATTATGAACACTGATGTTATAGTGTCTTTTTTTATGGCAGAGCAAAGCATAATGCAACATTGACAAAATAGTTACCTGTGGGTGATAGACACTAAGTGACTTGACTTTGTGTAAAGGCAGCAGAACTTTCAATAGGAATATCTTGTGCTCTTCTTTCAATGGTAATGCAAATCCATTGATTATGCTGTAAAGAGAAGGGTGGGTCATTAGGGAAATAAGTGCTGTAGTTGTACATAAAAGCTCCACTTCAACTGGCTCTGGAAACATTACATTACCTTTATACATTATTACTGGAAATGAACCAAAAGTAAAAGTACTTCTTACCTGCCTAAAATTTCCAGTAATTCGGCTATTCCATTATGATGTTCAGTCTCATAAATGAACCTGAAAAATAGCAATCAGAAACATGTGGGTTCATTGTGGTGGTTTAACAAACAACTTCATTACCCACAAAAACAACACGAGTGCCAGTAATGTATCTAATTTAAATGCTCACCTATAAAATATGTTATTAATCTGTTTCCTAATGTATGCTCGCAGGCCCAGGAACTTTCCATAGATGCGATGCAGGGTGGTCTTTAAAAAATCTCTTTCCCTGGGGTCTTCACTGTCAAACAGTTCTAAGAGCTGTGCACAAGAAAAGTTTATTTACACACTAATATATATCTACATATGTATAAAAAAGACAAAAAAACATTTAGTGACACACAAACTTGCATCAATATGTGCTCACCTGCATTACAAACCTCTGGTCAATATACTTTTTGGCTATGTTTGGTTGAAAGTCAGGTGACTCTAAGAACCGAAGGAAGAATTCATAGACGAGCTGTGGAAGAAAAGTAAGAGGTTCAAAGACTTGAAAGTAACAGCTGAATGGATTTATTTTCATCAGTATCCAGTGAATGAGCAAGATACTGTCCAAGTGAGTCTGTGCTTCTTTTTGTGTGGGGTGTACCTGTAGATGTGGCCATGCAGCCTCTAGCGTGGGCTCATCTTCCTCTGGGTCAAACTCAGCACCCGTGGGGTTGGATGATGGTGGCAACGTTCTAAACATATTCACAGCAAACTGGGGAACAGACAGAGAGAGGTAAGTTAGTTCAACACTCGACTGAAAAAAATATTACTGTACATTATATATAAGAATATTACAATGGAATCACTGGACAACACGTCAAATTCTCTTCAAACCCTGGTATCCAAAGGAGTGTGCCTGAAAAGGGGCAGAAAAAGTAAGCCATCTGATTATGCTTGTGTTGATTTGACTTCCTGATTGTGATACGTCTTCTAATCCAGCATCAGCTTGATATCAAATAACAATAAGTGTGAAGTGTACTGACCAAAGCAAATGAAAGAGATTCAAATATAATTAAAGCATCTAAAATACAATTCCATTCCTGTTAACACTTGGTAAAATGATAAATGAACAAATATCAGTGAAGAAAAGCATTTCAAACTTAAGTCTGGCAGTCGTTGCTGGTAGATGGATTATGTGTGTGATCTGAGGAAGGCACAGGCTCTACAGAAACTAAAAGTACGCACAGGAAGCAGCAGACATTAGCCTTTTATTCACCAGTTACACAAGATGCCTAGAAGGTGATTGAGCATCATTAGTGTGTGTTTTAATACACACTTCCCTTTACCTGCATTGTGCATTGACCTACAATCACTTTTTTTTACTGCAAGAGTAACAGCTGCTATTACCAAACCCTAGTAAACATTACCTTATGCTGTTAAGTTTGCCTACTCTGCCTGCCACTCTGACAACCAATGTGTTTCTCAAACACATCTGACAGCTGAAATAATGAAACTGAATGGGGAATTCTGTAGTCCATCACACACAGCATTCGATAATAAATAAAGACAAATAATCAATAGGTTGTGATGCAACTGACTGCCAAAAAAAAAAAAAAGTAATTGCAGCTCTGTCAAGCAACCCTTCTATGCTGGAATAGAGTGAGATATGCTGGTTATTTTACTGCACAGACCACAGTAAAAATGCATGTAAAAAAACACACACACAGGTACAGTGTTCAGTAGCCATGCAAACTAATTTATCACCACATTTTATTTGCTTTTTGGGAACTACTCAATTGTCTAGTAAAAAATTAATCTCTTATTTACGACTCCACAAAACTGCTTCAATATACAAGTCTATAGAAATACAATATAAATCTGCCTTCAAACTGTTTAATGAGAAAATGGTTTATTTTCTTAATGAAAAAGAATGAATGAAATTTTGGATTAAGGGTTGAATATTCCCTCTTGTGCTACTCTGTGATAAGAGACAATACCATTCCCCAAACTGGGAAGCATCCATCTAGTTTCCCTTGGAGTCTATTATCACTTTCCAGACAGCACACTTAAGACAGTCCCTAGAGATTGCAGTCGACCAGAGGTCGAAACACTCACTCACCATCATGTTTATATTCTTAGCAGAAACCATTTCTTACTTCCCCCCAGAGAATGGGACTAATGGAGCAACCAGTGTCGTGTCATCCAGAGGTCAGCC
Organism: Lates japonicus; assembly: GCA_033238685.1. Taxonomy (NCBI): domain Eukaryota; kingdom Metazoa; phylum Chordata; class Actinopteri; family Centropomidae; genus Lates; species Lates japonicus. Next base: position 4,385,115 of record BRZM01000038.1, on the reverse strand, counting down.
AAAATATTGTTCTAAAGCTTCAACGCTGAGGCATCAAACAAGCTCCCAAAGAACAAGGGCTTATGGGAGAAAATAATGCAGCCTTAACATAAGAATACACTCTTTATGGCTATAAAGGAGTCTGTCGTGTCAATCTCCATACTTTGATGATGAAAGCTATCAGTGGACTTCAAAGAGTGCTTGTCTTTAAGGGGGCAGGGGAAAGGGGCTGCCAGGAATAAGAGTATATTTTCATGCTGATTTGGCAGCTCTGTTGCATTTTCTGCTGCATTGATCAAATAAAGCCACGATGAGGAGGATGGAGGGAAATTTGCACCTTGATCATCTGCAGTTTACCATGTGGCATTGAGGCAGGGCTTTGATTAACATCAAAGGCCTTTTAATTTGGCTTGGGAAAGCAAACCTGGCACCATGAACACATCCAGGCCACAACCTCAGAGGGACACATTTCTAATAAATATACAGTAGGAGCTCAGTGACAGCCACACTGACTATAGCCCCACTGAATGAACACGTTCAGATAAAGAAACAACAGACAGTTTAGATTTACTGACCTTAAATGAGTGCAGAATCTTTAAACAAACATCAAACACTTCAGGGAAACAAAAATAAATGGGTCACTTAATGGTTTACCAATGATTTATAGGATAACACTAGATTCAGGTTTATATGACACAGATCTTTGGGGTCAAACTGAGGTCAGTGATGCTCATGTGAGTTTCCTATGACTTAGTGAGAAGCCAAAAACTAAAGACTAAAGGGGTCTGAAGTCAGTAAGTACTGCTGGCGGGGAAAACCACAGTGTGTAATCTTCCCATGGTCCAGAGCTTTACGGACAAGAAGAGAAAATCCTTCTCATGTCAGAGAGATATGGCAACTCCAAGGAACATGTAACTGAGAAATTAATGGAAGCGAACATTTTTAAACCTTACCAACCTACTGTAGTTATCTGAGCCAGACATACAGAAAGAAAGAAGGACGTGGTACGTTCTATGGAGCTTAATAGTATGGTTTTCGAATGTAAGATAAGCTTACATTAGCTGCAGAATGACATCACAAGGTAAGGAAAGCCTGTCATTTACAGCATGTATTTCATTAGATTAAATTTAGGGCAACTTTAAAACACCATTTAAAAACAGCAGCGTACCACCACCTTCCACTCATTAATCTGAAACTCACCATCCTGCACCAGCAGCATAGATAGTCCATACTGTGTGAACATCAGAGGAGAGAGCCACGAGCAAATGCACTGCCTTAAATACAGGGACCTTAAGCCTCAGCTGGAGTTGAATAATGAACGGCATTCAGATAATTGACCATAGTATGTTCACTGCTCGAGCTATTGGACAAGTTAAATTACATTTTCTGTAAGGGAACATTTAATAGATCAAAATAAATACATATCCTTGACTGTTATTGTGATGTGAATGTCAATGACAAATCCAAGTCGCTCATTCGCTCGGTTTTAATACTGACCATGTGAACCACCTCTGGGTAGATGGGTTCGGTGATTACGTTCCTGTTGTGGGTGATGTACTCCACCATCTCGCTCAGCGCTGCCCGTTTCACCTCCTTCCATTTCAGGTCACTCAGTGGGTCTGACACAAAATCAAAGAGGACGCAGCACTGCCGCAACTTCTGGATGAACAGTTTCTCCTGCTCTGCAGGGGGAACATCTACAAGACAGACATGGAAGAAAGATGGGAATCAACAGGAGTCACTGTGTGATTTCGCTTTTATCACATGAGAACAGGAACAGAGTCTCTTTATAAAACACAGTGTTAATCCTATTTAACGGCAAATAAAACAGCAGTGAGATGCCATTGTGCATTCATGTTAACAGCACTGTATCTGAGAAACATAGTTTGCCAGTCATTCTCAACCATGTTTTATCCCATTATCATCACCATGGATAAAAGTGTATGCATGAGGGGACTGTTGAGGGGACAAGTCATGTCAATGTTTTGAATGTTCTGAAACACTATACAGGCCACATAAGTAATCCAAAACTAGAACAAATGATACAGGAAAAAGTTCTACAATTATCAAATCACATGCATGATGCTGTAACACCAGACTGTCACAGACAATGCAAAAGTAGTCAATGTAACCTCTACTTGTGGTTTTAATGACTTGTATGCTTTAAAGCTTTTTTGGTTGCCATGGTAATAATTTCCAAAAATCATTGTTCAAATGTTTTACTTTGTTTTCTTCCTCCTCCAGTCCCCCCTCTAGCTTCAAGTTTTTCAGGTTCAGTACAGCTGTATTTTGCTGCTACTGCAGAGTTCATGTGGTGACATGCAGAGACTTAATTTAAAGACTTCATAAATCAATAATTTAGCCTTTCAAATACAGTGTCACCACTACATCAATGATGCATGAGCTCTAAGTAAGCCTCCAGGAACACAGGGCCACACCTGCCCATGTACAATCATTAACTTGCAATTTAAAAATCATTACATGTTTTTGTAGCTACTGCACCCTTGCTGTCAATGAGCCAACCTTCTGTGCCAGCGTGCATGAATTATCACCATACAACAGCTGCATCACAAAAATCTATTATCAGCACAAATGATGAAAACACTCTCACTCAACACAATATACAATCAGTTAAATAAACCATTAATTATGAAATGAGAAAAAAATTTAATAACTCAAATGGCCTGCAGGGCTTAGGTTAAAATACATTGAGATTTTCATCAACCCTCAGATATTGATACAGAGGCAGAGCCAACAACCAGGCACACAGAAGCTAAATACACAACCACCACAGATTTCTTTTTCTGCACTTTGAAGCTGTTACAAGTCTGCTCCCAGGGGACTGGTGGGGTTTTCCCGACATCAAAAATGTTTCAGACGAATAAGGTGTAAGGCCATGTAGTGCTTTATAAACAAGAACTTTAGTACTATGCTAAAACCATTACAGGGATTTGACATGAGCTACAATGTGGGCTCTCCCTCTTGTTCTTGCCAGCACTCAGGCAGCTGAGTATAACTGAGGTATGGCTTTTTTTAGGATGGCCACATAGGACATCATTACTGTAATCAATCTTTGTATTGCACTAAGCAGCAATACTGTATACTCTATCATGATGTAGGTACTGCAATGGGACACACTACTTCCACTAAGAGAAGAACAATTTTGCTCTCAAATCCACAGAATGTCATTAACAGCCTGTAAGAAACAGACACAAGGAACAGAGGAACAACTTCTCCTGCAAATCAATCTACCTCAGTTGGTCAGATTCTTAACAGACTACAAAATGTACCCTGAAACCAAAAAGAAGTGCAATGGTGCTCATTCATTTTCACCCAACATGAGGATTAGTGACTTAAGACTAAATGTCACCTTATAAAACCTTCCTATGGGGCAGTAATAATTTGTTCGTCACAGCCTGTGATTTATGAGTCAGTCTCGTATCCTCATTAACAATCGCCATGTGTACTGTATGTCGCCATGGTGACCGCGGACGGAGATAGGACTTTGGACCAGGGGGGTTGACCACTCATTATCAGGAGATGCATGCAGGCTGCTGCTGCTGTGTTATAACACTGGAATCATATGCTGCTGATTTACTGAGGCCATCAGCTGCAGCCAATAGATGTGACAAACAAACTGACCTTGTAAAAATGGATAATATTGACTGGGAAAAGACAATACACTCCAAAACAATTAGTCAATACTTTCTACAACTTCACAATTAATAAAAGGTGGAAATGCAGGCGTGTTGGGGCTGCATCTAACCATTACTGTCATTATCGATCAATCTGCAGACTTTTCTCTCAGTTAATCAGTTTATCTATAAAATGTAAAAAAAAAAAAAAATTTAAAAAAAAGAAGAAACTACAATTTCTCACAGCCCAACATCTTTAAATGTCTTCAAACCAACAGTCCAAAACCTTAAGATATTCAAATATGCAAAGCATCACATCCTCACATTTAAGAAGCTGGAACCAGGGAATGTTCTCCATTTTGCTAAAAAAAAAAAATTATTAAAACAATTATTAAGTTGCCATTTGCGTAGTAATTGATCAGTTAACATATCATTGCAGTTCTAGTATTACATTATTACCATATGTCATTATGTTTACAAAAATAAAGCCAAAACAAACTAAACATAGTGGTAATTTCATATGCAACAATGGGGGTTTAAAAACCAGCCTTCTCATTGTGACAACAAATTCCCAAAGGACAGCTCAAGATGTTTCTGCAAAACACATCCTAAAGTCGAACCACAAAAATAAATGTTAAGGTAATTAGGCAACTGGCCTTATTATTCAGACAAACAAAATCAGGTTAACAGTCTCAACACAAGTATTACAGGTTAGGAAATACAGAAACCTGTATGATCAGCCTGTGGATGCCATAAGTCAGATTACTGTAACCTAACATCACATACAAAACAAACAAGGCCAAAATCAGAGAGTAACAACTAGTGACAGGCCCATCAAATGAGGCAGCATCCTAAGGCAAAACTCGGGTTCCAGTGAAGTGGTGTATCTGGGTAATATCGCTTCTCTGTAGCAAGCACTGCTGCACGTTATGCAGACAAAAAGGAGGTTGTGTTACTTGGAGGCGTGCACCACACAACCTCATGTAAGTGCAGCTAACCCCAGAATGTTAAGACACGTTTACCACAAACACAAACAACACAGCAGTTAACAAACCCTCTGTACTAACTCTAGAAACCTACAAAGCAATTTCCAATTTTCTGTAAGTGACAGGAAACCGATATGTAATAGTGTCTCTACATACACTAAGACACACTCACATGACTCGCATGTGTATGCACACCCATCTATATAGCCATAGCCTGCCCTTCCATATTCAGTTTAAGTGACATTTTGTATCGCTTGTATAATCTGCCTTTAGCACAAAGAACATTAAACTGTCTTTTGAAAAACAATTATGAAACTTTGTTTCATCTCACAGATATATTCAAAACTTTCAGGTGACATGGAAAATTATCCAACATTTGTCCATTCAGTGATCACAGAAATAACTACAAACAGTGGTCTGTAATTATTAATTTGCAGCATTGTCTGTGCAGCCCTCTTCTGAATATTGCCTCTGCAGCACTGTTACCAACATATGGGTTGATAGCAGTCAAAAATGTAATTATTTGGCACTGGTTAAATAAATCAATTCTAAGACATCCATAACTGTGGGTTATGCAAACTCCCACACAGACTAGAAATTCAACCTGGACTGACAACATCATGAGACGGACTTTCCCTACACCTCCACGTTTGTGAGTCATGGTAGCACAGCTGGTATTCAACACATAACATGAAGAGGAGCTACCTGTAAATGTTATATGTTTTGCTTATTTATTGACCTTCTGCTTCTAAAAAAGCATTTAAACTTGAACTTCCTGAGGTGCTGGATGAGGCGTCATACATCTTGTTCAGCCTGTAGGACTTGCTTCTGCAGCACGGTACTTTGGAACAAGGAGTCAAGCCAAGTGATTACAGAACACTTCTGAGTCTATATTCAGACACTGTGTAGAATAGTGACAAGTCTGTAAGTAGCTCTGCAGTAACATCATACTTCTATTCAAACTGCTGGCCACAAACGGAATATAATTGACTGCATAAAAAGGTTAAACAGCTGGCAGTTTATTTCACCCTTGAGCTTTGGCTAACACATCCATAGAGAACCCTAATAGGGATCTGTTTTAGGTTTCTGCACTCTGTTTATGTAAGGCACAGTATAGTATATGCTTGAATTCTGTCTTCCTTACCAACAAGCTGTAGTTTAAAACAGTGAAGCAGTTATCACTGAGCCATGTAACTTTTCTGGGGAAAAACTCGCGACCACTTTCTGTGTCCATTACTGCACTGTCACTCAGCCTACTCCTTCTTTAGCACATACAGTGCCTATAAAACACTAAGCAGGACAACTCTTGAAGGCAGAGGTATTCACCTGTTTTACTGTGATGCTTTTAAATCCTCAGTGAGGAAACTCATAGGTTCAATGCAGCTGTATCTGGAAGGTTTGTACCTGTTACTCACAAGCTGAAACATGGGTCCATGAGTACCTCATCTCATCAGCCCCTGAGTGTCAAGAGGTCCAACAGCTCCTGTTACACAACAGCACTAGGGTTTCTGAACAGGCCTAAAATATTAAGAGACATGCTGTGCAACTGCAGACATCACACACACCTCTCTGCATGGATGGGCAAATAACCTTTACTCATCTAAAGGCTCCAGCTTGCACACAGGAAACCAGTCATGGAAACAAACTGCTCTCATATACAAATCTCCAATCCTGCAATGTCTACTGCTGAATATATGATGAGCTGATTAATAAAGTGGCACCACTGGAAAATAATTTGTACAAAGTGTCAGTGTCAGTGCATTCATATACCAACCAATACTAACTGGGACAGGTAGCTATCTGCTATTATTGCTTTGCTTTTAAATGTGAAGAGACCATTTTAACGCACTGGCAAGTCACAACATGACTAACATCTTGTAGTAGCATGTGTGTGCTACAGTAGGGTCGTAGGTTAAATGAACTCTGCCACATAGGTTTTTGAAGAAAAGTTGATTGTAAAGAAAGTCATATACAAACACACACTAGCCTTGCATTTGTTACACTGCGACACATATTCAGACATACTCTTAGTATTTACTTAGAGTCAGTTTCTGTTTTCCGTGCACAAACCAGTACACTTGGTGTAGGTTCCAGCTTCAAGCTTGCCTCCTTAGACAATAACTCAGCAGCCTACTGGAGTCTCAGCAACAACAAGGAGAGCATTTCAACTTACACATCAACTGACACCACATGCCAATATACAATACAACAAAATACAGACATACACAAACTGACAACAAGCTTTGACCTCACTTCCTATGACATCAGCAGGCTTGATGGGGGATGGGAGACTCAAAACTAGCACTCCTTCTCAGTCTCTCGCCCTCCCTCCCTGACTGAGGCTAAGCTATGCAGTGTCTTGGCAAAACCCTTCCTCGTTGACATACAAACACAATCCCCCGCTTCCTCTTCCAAAAATACTCACGCCACCAACACTAAGAAGATAAATGCTCTCAGTCTCTTGCAGTAACTTTTAAAAAAGTAATCTGGCACAGATATTTTCTTCTACAAAATCCAAATCAGCAGCTGCAGTTACTAAATGACAACAACATTTTTGCCCATCGCCCCTTGAAACCCACAAACACAGAGCAGCAGAGGAGGTAAATTTCCTATTCTCACCTCTAAAATGCATGAGGGCCACAGGCTGGAAAGGCCCATTGGAGCTCGGTGCATCCAGAACCATCCCACTAGTAGCTCTAGTACATGCCAACATCAGTGAGCTGAGGCAGGAGACGGGGGAGAAGAGGGCAGCCCAGGCTAAGGCGAGGAGCCAGCCTCCATTTTAGCACGAACACTCGGAGCAGAAAATGAAGCTCCCCTGCTGCTGGAGGGAACCAGCTAGTTAGTGATGTCATCCCCCACTGCAGCCGCTCGGTTGGCTAGCTCCAATCACATGGGCTAGCTGTCAGAATAAATAAACATGAGGGAAGGGATTGGCTGGTGGGCTGAGGGGTGGGACTGTTACTGTGATTGGAGCGAGAGCAGCTACATCTGTCAAGAGTTTTAAAGCACAAGCTACAGAGTCTAAATCAATTGAGCCTGTTTTGAAATGTATATAAATACAAGAACAAGACCAGGAAATACACTTTTCCATCCAACATGTAGGCTGTTTATAAGAATCAGAGGAGAGGTCAGTTGACTCTTCACACACCAAACAACAGACCTCAATACCACAACTGATTTGACACTCATATCTAACACAAAAAGTTCAATATACTAAAAATAACACATGTAACCGCAAGTACTAAGGCTGCAAGCCAAAGAACTAGTTAAGACATGTTTTTGCTTAATATAAAACAGCTCCAGGATGTGACAGAAAAACAAGACATCAACTGAGGACTGAGGTTTTACATGACAAGACAGGAGACCGCCTGACATTGTTTCATCAGATAAAAACCTTTTTACTTCTGTGACCGTCTGTATGCTGTCTGTGTGTGTGTGTGTGTGTGTGTGTGTGTGTATGTGCGTGCCTGTTTTTGCATGACAGATGGCTCTCCAGGAGCGCAGCCTGAACCCAGGTGTATGTGACAGAGAAACAGGAAGGCAGGAAGTCTCAATGTGAGCAACACAGGATGTGCATATGCAGTGAGCAGCACTCTGGTCTGTCTCTGCAGCACTGGGGACAAAACCCTGCACTGTAAAGGGCACATCTACAGTGACACAGATAATTAAATGCAGCAAAATGATACTCACAAACAATGTGCAATTAAACAAGCCCCTCAAATACAGCAATGGCATATCAGTAAATAAATCCTAAACTAGTAACATGATAATTCTTCACCGACTCAAACATTACACTCTAAAATCTGTAACCATTGTATCCTACTACACAGTACAGTTGAGTCATGGTTTGCATGCAACCACTGCACTTGCATCATGACATGTACTATTACAAATCCCCATGTGTACTTTATGTGTCATCATGCTACAAGGATAATGGGCATACATAGACACACACACACAGACAAGGTGTAAAGCATAATGATTCAACTAATGGCTTTTGTATCCCGCACTAAATACCATGCAAATGGAATGTATTATGTATAGTGGGAGAGCATATAGCATATAGTCTAAAATTTGTAACTTGCTGACATTTGCTGTTCACTGTATCACAATTTTTTGAAAAGGAGCTCGTGAAAAATAGTAAGTCAGATACTACTAAGGATAAAGTCAGTTCCTGTGCAATCAGGCTCTGCTTACCCCTTGAGGATTAGAATTTTATAACAAACAAGGATAATTTAGTAAAGAGCTTGTAGCATATACATGCCTGAGTGCATGCTTCCTTTTTGTGAAGTGCATGATCTCACAATTAAAGAAAAAAATGCACACTTTAAAAAAATGTTTTGTTTTTTTGACAATGATTGTTGACACTTCAGTGCTATTCAAATTATATTAAGGTGATATGCAAATAACTTAATGATTAATATGCACAATAATTTTTTCTCCATTTGCTATGACTGTGCAAAATGCAATGAAATCAGGTTATACATTTAATATACAATTCATATCTGTCTTTTTATATGCCAAAAATATAAGCCGCTGAACAATTATTTATTGCTAATAATGTTTCTTTGGTCTAGTAGATGTAGCTGTAAATAGGACTTTGCTCAGGATATAAGTACACTTTTATATAATATAGTTAGAGGACATTTACAGTTTTCCAATCAAAGCAGTGTTTTGTAGGTCATTCAACATCAACATTCACTATTGTCCACAGTTACTTTATATAATGTGTCTGCAAAAAATGCATTATCTGCTGGTATTTCAGAAAGAACCACTGTCTCAACACATAATAGCATGTCAGAGCTGCTCCCTGTGGGTTTCTACTTCTGCTTTAGAGGTGTAGGAGGTGTTGGGGTGGTTCAAGTCGGGATGTCACATTTGTATTAAACCCTCCCAGTTTTCTGGTTTGGTTCATGTTTGCGTTTTCTATAGTGGCAAGAGCCTGTAAAGCAGCCCTCTCTGTTTGTCAACAGGATGCAGACCTTGAATGTCTTAAACTAGGCTACATTGTACAAATGAGAATGAGTACATGCCAAATTTAATGATCTAGTCACCAAACACAATTTAGCACTGCAACAGAACTCTAACATCAAGTCTGGCTGGTCCTAATATATACAATAATGGGGTATTACAGCAGCAGAGTCTAATCTGAGTGTATAAAGGGCTCTTTCTTGCCATTCTGTTCCCTAGTCATGGGGCAACCTCCCATCTAAAGATCTGTTGTTCTGACTGAGACAAGACAAGACTAAATACGCCCACTTGTTACAAATACTCTCCAAACACTCTTTTGGAACATGCATTCATAAGGCTTGTGCTTTTTGCTGTGTCTGTGCTATTTCTGGCCGTGGAAAGAGGGTGAACTTGTGAGGCATCATGAGCTGGTACTGGATGGGATGGAGAGTGGGCCTGCCTGTGTTATAGCCAAGCTTTCTCTGTATATTCATCATTGATAGCAGCAGGCCAGCTTAAAATACACAGCTGAGTGGTTCATTTACAGGTCTGCTGATTTTCAATGTCATGGCCCTCAGTAGTATGCGCTTAAGGCTCGAATCTATTTTGCGAAAGAAACCAATCGACGCAGCTGAGGACACAAGCTCTTTTAACAGTAGCTGAACCTCATTTTCCCCTTAAGCAGCTTCCAAAGACAGAAATGCAGCTCTATCCGTATTCTCGATCAATTCTCATTTATCTGTTCTCTATACTGCTCTGCACTCTATAGTAAATGATCCATTCAAAGAGAGATGCCATGTTATTATTATGCTGTATCTGTATTACTTTCACATAAAGACTGAAAATATGGAAGGACAACATATTCTTGGCTGCAGTTATATTGGGACTTTGGGACTCATTCATTACTTTGGGACTAAGTCATTTTCATGAGATGTGAGAGTCTTTTCCTCTACCACCTGCGGGAGTGGTAGAGGAAATCCTTCCCTGAAACCTGCCTTGGCCTCTGCATCCTGCTTTAAGTATCTGCCAACCACATTAAAATATACCTGCGGGTTTCAGTGTCACGTTAAACTTTTCTACCCTGCTAAGCACTAAAAAGCTTTTTCAGGTTTTACTCTGGCTGTTAAAAAGATAAAAAAGACTTTACAAAAATGGAATAACATTAAGCATTAACATTAAGTCTCACTGAATATGTGGCACTTACCCATATGAGTTGAACACATGTTAAGCAAACAATAAAGTACACTCACTGTCTAAAGCAAACAATATTATTTCTATAGTAAGTGATATAACCTCTGTAGTAACTGATGCAACACCAGAGAGACCATTTCCTGAAAGCTTTCATATTCCTTCAAATGACAGCTACGTTTTTATCTTTCTCTTCCTTTGGTGGAGAACATATCTGTGATAAGTTGATAGCTCAAGACAGCTGCATATTTTGGGGAATATGGAAAATGTGTTATATTCCTGTCAACTACCCTTAAAAGCCAAGGTCTCATCTTCCTGCATCCTAAACAACTCTTTGCATTTCGACTTACAACCAGTAACTTGAAATACTGGGTCACTTTTTAAATAAGAAAAAAAAAAAGCATTAAACTAATGCCCACTGACAAAGGAGGAGGAGTTGACAAACTCAATTTTACCTCCTGTTCAACTTTGTTAGTTTTTTACAGCTACAATATTAAGGGGCATATTACAATATATTTCTGTCTTGACAGTAAAAATGTTCCTTGCAGTTAACCAGCGTTAGTCTAACCACATTCTGACCAGCAGATGGCGACAAACCCTGTGAGGCAGAGGCTTCATGCAGGACAGCTTCTGCTTTAGAAGAGAACACATACAGAGGCAACAACTGTTGTTCTGTGCTTTTTGGCAAATATGTTTATACTTGAAATAAGACTACAAGGAAATAAACAGGCACATGTAGAGCAGTGTCTCCTCTTTACTTTCTGCAATCAGAGTATCTGCAGTAGGCATTTATGCAAAACACAAAATTCCTGATTTGTGTGCTTTGGTAAAGCCTTATAAAATGTGTTGTGCTACCAAATGCAAAAGCTGGAAGCTGAAAATGTACTCTGGAGTCACAACAAATACTCTTGGTTTTGGGATGAAATCATGAGAAAGGCCTGTTCCTGGTCAGGGTTTTTCAGTCTTGCCTCAACCTTGTGTCTCTGCAGGACAGGCTCACGGACATGTGTTTCCATCAGGAGGTGGTGAACATGCCTGGAATGAAAACAGGCCAAGCGAGGAGCCTGTTTGGACAGGACTGAGTGATAACATCTACTGGGCCACTGTGGGATAATGTTTTGCAGAATGTTATCAAAGCTCTCATTGGGGTGGGAAGTAAGCAGCCTTTATCAGAAATTAAGTTATGCTTGATACAGCACAAGGGTAATGGCTAACCAAGATTAAGATACAGGTATAGTTTGTGGTAGAGCTGACTCCTTTTTTGTCCATTAATTCTAACAGAAAAGACCGAATGGTGCACAGTAACACAACAGCTGCTGTTGCCTGCAGTCACAGATAGTTACTTCACTTTGTCCCATTAGCTAATTCTTCCACACAGAAATAAAACTGCAAATTTTCTCCAAAGAGGTATACAGCCTTTGTTTGTGAGATTCTCACTGGAAGTAAAGCATTCAGGTTTAAAGAGTCGCAAAGAAAGCCAAAACTGTTTATTTGCACATGTACTCAATATCCCATAATGCAATCATAGCTGTTTGTTTTTGGTACAACGCCAAGTTAGACAGTTAGCTGGGAAAAGGCAGCGGACAGCATTGTTGTGTGTAGTCATGCATGCATACACAGAAACACAGACAATATGCCCAGAGGCCTAACAACACTGTCCACTCCTTGCTTTTCCATCTGATGCTGGCTTAGACATTAAAGTAAACGTCAATATACATCTGCAAAGATCCACCAATTTTTCTTCTACAAGGGGAAGAAGAAGGAAGGGATAGTAGTATAGCTGCCAGACATTGCTTATCTGGACACTGGCAACATCCTGAAACACAAGGACCATGGAATTAAAGCTTTATCTCTGGATTACCACTAAATATAGACACTTGGGTTAAATCCAGCGCAAAGTCCATGCCATGTACGTCCTCTGTTTGTTTCCATGTATTGCGTAATGTCATGCTCAGCTTGGTATTAAAATGAGAATGATGCAGCAGGGGATGTTCATAGACATTTCAGCGTGGAAAGAGTGAGTGTGTGCATGTAAATCAGCATTTGTCTGTGAAGCTTGCACTTATCTTTGTCAAGATTACTTACATAATAAACTCAAGCAGCCAACTCATGTATTTTCCCCACCTGCCTCAAGGAAAGTCCTGCTCTGTGCACAACTCACTGAATACAGGCTTCAAAACATTACTTTTGCCAAAAGGTAATTTGTCTACAATTCCTCAACCATATGCAACACATTCCAGCCTGGAAACAATAGCGCAAATCAATGCTTTTGTATATGTATATATGTTTATGCAACAGCTCCAAAACCTGGCGTACTGGGTCGTTAGTCCATTATGTGATTAGGTGACAGGATTAAGTTGTTGTACAGATAAATACCTTTGAAAGCAGGCAGTTTCTGCAGCTCTCTGTTGTTGCTCAAGCTGAAGCGAGAGGAGCTCTGCCTCTTGTCCTTTTTGACAGGTGTCTGGGAACCTGGCGGTTTCCCCTTCAGCAGCTGAGTGGTGGGAGGAACACTATTGCTAGCCTTCCTGTTCGAGCTCTGCTGAAACAAGAGAAAAACCCACATTAGTGAGTGAGATAAGCACATGCTAGACAGTGGTGCACAGACTGTGAAAGACAATATTTCTGTGGAATCTGAAAAAACTGTGTGCACATAGCCACCTGCTAAGCAGTCTTGACTGCCATATGTTAAGACAGGTATTTTAATTATATACATTGTGTCACCATTTGCTCAATGAACAATGCACTGCATTATGTAACTATGGTCATAAACATCACTTAACCAAATGTACAGACACTATATATAAACAGTACATTTATCTAGGAATGCTTCAAGCTCACACAGAAAAAAACAAACCATTATGGGTCCACTCATTAAGCCATCCAGTTGTGTTTCTAAAGACTTAAAAAAATCAGAGAGGCTTGAAAGGCTGAAAATAATCCTGATCTGAGATCAATTGAATGCGCCAAGTTTCCCACAGCTAGTCCCACCTGCCTGCTGGCATCCATTCATCAACACACACCTGATGGTACAGAGCTTATTTCACCAGATGCAGCTGTGGAGCTGTGTCAGTTTGAGTCACAGGGGATTTATCAAATTCATTTAAGACCCAGCTAAAGTTGGCCACAGTCTGCAGCAGTACAAGACAGGAGCTTAGGCTGGGCCACCAGAAAGCTGTCGAGTAAAGTGGGAAATAAAGCTGAGCTGGCCTCTATTATGAACTAGATTACGTACTAATGTAATACAAAGATGAATGAAGAGAAATTAACTCTCTACTTGTAAGTTCATTAAGCCAAAGTAGAAACATCTGTCATCTATGATTTTATTATTTTATCTAATGCTTTGAATGTACTTCCTTGCAGTTGTTTGTTACTGAGAAAGCAATTGAAGCGTTCCTATACATTACAGTATACAGACTCCCTTCAATCAAAAGAAATGGCAGGGGGTGGTAATAACAACAGCTTGGAGCCCAGCGTTTTCAATTTGACACAAGGTCAGTGCATTAGTGGATCTGCTACATGGCTGCTGACATACAACAACATGCAGGATTATTACCCAGCAAGGGTAGGAGGCTGAAACCACAGCTTAAAACAATGAATTCAAAGGGTCAGTGGGGGAGGTACATATAACTAAATTCTTTATAACCAATAAGCATTAAGGCTAAGAGTATAATATATATTAAAGTGATATTTAAATCAAATACATTTGGGTTCCAAAATAGGGAACAGACAACTGACAAGTGTGCATTTTTATTACAGTGAACTGGACTGTGCATAACAGCATTCAATAATCAATACAAACAGATGGTGAGCAGCCCGAACAACATGAATATTAAATGTCCAGTAAAGAGGGGCACCACCTTTTGCTTTTCAAACAGCATTAACAGATGTAAGCTGTCACACCAGCCCTGGAAGGAGTGCATCAAGATTTCAGACTAACCGTGAAAAAGAAAGCCTACAGTTCTCTGAAGAGCAAAGGAAGATGAAACCTTTCCAGAATAGTTCAGTGATGTTTAGATGTGGTGATAGCTGAGGTCATGGAAGAAGTTTGACTTAATTCTGATTGCTGCATTTGTTAACAGGTGCATTTTCACTTGGACTAAAGTAATATCATGAGGAAACAGCATTAAGGCCATGCTGTGCACCTGGTCCCACTGAAAGCCCTCATATTCTTTTACAGATACTGTATATGACCCTGCAGTGTAATAATCTGACGTAATGATTCACACCAGATGACTGTGCTATTACAGGACCAACACAATGTTTAACAGTTTGTAATGAGGGCTGGGGGTACCCTTTGGCTCTCCCAGATGTTATGCAGGTTATGCAGATTGCAGCATTAGCTTCTGGATAGCAGTCTTATGACAAATCCCAGCCTTGTTGATAACAAGTCCACTGTGGTGAATTAAGACTAACAATACTCTTTGCCTGTGCAATTTGTTCATGTCTGAGTTGTCATTATGTTGAAGAATATTCTCCTTTGGTCTCTTTGGAACTACACTGATTTTTTTAATGGATTATGGGTCAGCATCACCAGTAAAGTTTAACGGTTCTATGCACAAAGGTACGTATTTCTTTAATACTACCTTCGATTATATCCAATATCAACAAAAATTATAAAAATCAACAATTTTACATGGCAGCAGTATTAGAAATTATTTGTAAAGTATACTAATACAAATAAAGCGTTTTGAATGAAAGTCTGTTATTTTTTAATGCAATTCAAATAAAAAACATGAACTGACTGGCTGGTGCCTTAAACTGATGTCATTTACAAATAATTTAGCACCTGGTTAACAACAAACAGCAGCATGAGTCAGTGAAGGGACAACCGTGATGCAGGTACAACTCAGTCCTATCAGTGAACACTGTAGTCACCAACAGATAAACAAACCAAAGATCGACAGCATATTACATCTAGATTCAGATTCAAATTCATACTTTATGGTCCCCAAGGGGAAATTTGTTTTCACAGTCTGTATGCACATTTAACAAATAGCATTCAACAAAGAAAAACACAACCAATTCACATACAAAAACACCACAACAAACGAGCACTGCTACCTTCTACAGAGATTATTTAAAGCTGTGATGGCAGATGGAATGAAACTTTTTCCAAAGCATGTTTTTTTTACAGGTTGTTTGTCTGTATCTGATACCAGAGGGGAGGAGTGTGAAACATGGTATCTTTATGAAATTCTGATTTAAAGGAGAGATTCCACTGATAGTTGCTTTGTGCCACTGGCTCCTCAACCAAGCAGGTGTCTAAACCTGTGATTCTTCTCACTACACTGGCTTACAGCTGTTACAAAAACCTCTATGGCTTGCTACATGAAGAAACTTGAGACCAATAGTAGTCAAGTGTTTGTCCCTTCGCACCATAGGGTGCTACCCATCCTCTATATGACTGCCCACTTTACTACATGACAGGTGTACCACCTCCCCACCTGTCTCATGGGAGAAGGCAGGGGCAAGCACTTGACAACAGCAGTGAGGTTCTACTCAGGACTCACTGATTAGGTGTAAAACTACACAGCATCTGGGTTAGACAGCCTAAAAAAAATACCAAAGTTGTATCAACAGCTCTCTCACTGTTTCAATGAAAAATGCAAAATTTAAGCTTCATAATAAGTGGGGGCTTTTGTAGTAGATTGCATACATTTGTACAGGTATTCCAGTTACTGCAGCCACAGTGCCATTTATAAATTGTAATTGAAATGAGATAAATAACAGAGAATCTATAATTCTGTTTGCTGTAAAATAAAAAGCAATGGGATACAATATTTCTGCCATGCCACCTTTCTTCCATCATGGGTTGAATACATTATGGCTCAGAGGCCATGATCGTATCCTACCTGAGCATCATCATGTCTAGACCTTCACCAGCACCGTAGCTTAGGACTGCAGTGAATACTGATAATGCAGGGCTTGGGCCTGATGATTCATTATCTCACTGATAATGCACCCAATTGTCTAACAGTGACAATGCAGTGTCAGTGGATCACCATCATGTCAATTTGAACTTGTGTCAGACAAGGGACTAACCTAATGTCCTCCAGTAATTGTATAATAAGGTGTCCTGGTTTAGCCTACCTCATGCTCTGAATTCTCCTGTCCTCCACTCTTGCCCACTTTGCCAGACTTAGAGCACTCCTGAAAGAAAAAGTTTAAGTACTTAAGTCAACTTGGCATTAGCGCATAAGCAGGTTGACAGCATCAATAAGCAGTCTATCGGTGAATGCAGCCGTGCACAAATCCTAGCTAAATATAGCATGCCTGCCCACCCAGTCTCTCACTCCTGTTTGAACACACTGGTCTGCTGCTAGCTAGCAAACGTTCACTGTCAATACCATTCACACGATCCCGGATTTCAGCCTTAAAAAGATACGAGGTACTTATATTTACACCTAAAAACAAACACAGGTTGTCTGGGAAAGCATATGCGTTCAAAGTATAATATCTCACTTTTGCATAACAGCGCGTTATTTAAATAAGTCAGCATAACGTACAAAGTGCTAACATATTGGCAGGATAGCGGCTAGCTGGTGATGACTGCTGGTTGGCTAACGTTAATGTGATGGGACACTGCGCTGATAGCTAAATGTCTTGTTATGAGGCCGGTTTATCAATAAAAACACCGAAATGCACCTCACGCATACTTTATTCACTACCGCCATTACCTTTTGGTAATATTCAAACTCACCTTGTCTTTTTTCGTTTTATTCGGCATTGTACAACCGTAGCCGCCCTTGCTCCCCTCTCGGATACTCCACTACCAAAACCTTGACAACTCTCAGGGCACCACACTGCAAGGCGGTTCAGCCTGTCCTCACTCTGTGATTGGCTGCTGTCAGTCAGCTGACTCCAACGTCTCAGACAAGCTGAGCATTGAAGGGAGGAGGGCGCCCTCTGCTGCCTACAGCTGGTATTAAAACATACGAGACCACAGGCACGAAATATATTGGACTGGCTCTATCTTCTCCGTTTTTCCACTTAAGATCTTATCCCATAATAAAGTAATGATACTCAAATGATGAGGGCTTTAAAACATAAAAAGATTGTAAATGCACAATATGATAATAAACTCTGGCTATGTTGTCATTTTTAAGCTAAAAATTCCAAAAAATAAAATAAAAAAAATAAAAACAAAACTCACAGACTGGTCTAGACCTCTTGAATGTGACCAAATGATTTATTTATTAATCCAGAAGAATAATTGGCTCAGTAACCAATACTGAAAATAACAATACACTACACATCTGATACAAAATATATGAGGCTGCAAGTATGTTCACTGGACTCTGTAGTATTTGAAATGACATTAACTGTACAAGGCAAAATACAGCATCATTGTGGCTCATCTTGAAACTGTATGACTCTTGTAATTGTTTTATGAGTCCTCTATTTGTGTATCTGTGCATATTATGACCTTCATATATTCTAAGTTCCCTGTTTTTATCTAACTTCTGTTTTTCTATAGCTGGAAACATCCACCTACCACACAGTTTACTAGAATGTTTGAGCCTTGTTTAAATGCAGCAGCTGGCATCATTAGTGTTGCATTAATTTACTGTCTTTAACAAAGTCTATTTTTCCTCATGAAACGGTATTCACCCGTTTTGATCTTTCCCCAAAGAATCAAATACTTATTTTCTGTCTCATATAATAGATTAATATGCCAGCATCCCAACTATGGGCTTTTTCACAACACAGCACAGGTGTGAATAAAATTAATCATGTCTGAATTCATTAGTTGTGTAGGCTGGCACTTAGAACCATTAAGTTATTAGCAACACCTGCGTTTCTCCTACTATGACAAGTCTATTGTCTCTTGCTACTTGTAGGGTTAGGGTGCTATAAACTGGGGCTTATGTAACTTGACATCATGACTTCTTGCTGCCAGTTCCCTCTTCTCATCATGATGGCAATTCTCTCTTGTAATGAAATTATTCTCTGTCTCACCACTAATGCTTTTCTTGAATTACCGCCTCACTGATGACTGTAAATCCTACTAGAATGATCTAGTGGGCAGGTATGTAGCAATATCCATTCATTTTTTATTCAGTTAAAATGTTAAGCATGATCTGTGTCATGAATGCTACAATGGAAGATCCACATCACTGTGGCTACAGTCTTTTCGTTGAACCACCAATTATGTCATTCTCTCCATTCGTTTTACTGAAAAGTCAGTTTGTATTTGGTTATAACATTATTCTTGCTTCTTCCTCCAGTGTGTTTATTATATGACCTGCTAACTGCATATATTACATGCTCAGTGCGGTTGACCAAAACATGGCTTGTTAACATGGTGAACTTTTATTTATGTGTCCCACCAGTTTCAAATAACAGTATCAATTTTTCAGATATTTACAGTAAAGTAACATCACACAAAGAGCATTGGAATGCCAATAAATACAAAAACAAATGCACTGATAAAACTCAAGATACAAAAACTGACAACTTAAAAAATAAAGTTCTAAAGGGAATGGATCTCAGCTGCATATGGTCAATGCACGGGAAAATAAAGTGAACTTGGTCAAAAAGGGATTGAAAGGTGGGGACATTCCCGCTTCATTTACAACATTAAACTTGAAGTTTTGTAGCACCCTACTGCAGAACGCTAGTAGGCAATAGAAACAGGTTTAGTCCACCTCCTCCATCCTGGATGTGTCATCATCATCCCCTTCAAGAGGGGGCATGTCCTCAGTGGGAGCAGAGGTGGCATCATCTGATGTCAGATCATCTTCATCAATACCTAGAGGAGGAAGAAGATTTTGAGTTAGTAAAGCCAGGTAATTATTTTAAATAGTTATTATTAGACATACATATTGTATTATTTGTTGACAGCCATAATTTAGAGTAATTTGCAAGAAGCTCTGGACTGTGTAACAAAACACAGATACTCACCAAGACCCAACTTGATCATTCTGTAGATGCGATTGGAGTGGGTCTGTGGGTCATCCAAAGTAAATCCTGAGGACAGCAGGGCGGTCTCAAAGAGCAGGATGACCAGATCCTTCACAGACTTGTCATTCTTGTCAGCCTCTGCCTTCTGCCTCAGGGTCTCCACAATGGGGTGGTCTGGGTTGATCTCAAGGTGCTTTTTAGCGGCCATGTAGCCCATAGTGGAGTTATCTCTTAAGGCCTGGGCCTTCATGATCCTCTCCATGTTGGCCGTCCAGCCATACGTGCTAGTGACGATGCAGCAGGGGGAAGAGACCAGGCGGTTGGAGACTGTGACCTGTGGAGATAAGCAAGAATGAACACAATTATCTTCTGCTTTAAGACCCCAAATGTGAGTTATACACAATATGAAGGTATACAACATCTAAACATAACTGTTTGAATGCTTGTTTAATTTATTTGTTTGCTCACCTTCTCCACCTTCTTCTCCAAGATGTCCTTCATGATCTTGCACAGGTTCTCGAACTGAGCCTTCTTCTCCTCCTGCTTCTTCTTCTCATCCTCATCCTCAGGAAGCTCCAGGCCTTCCTTGGTGACTGAAACCAGGTTCTTGCCCTCAAACTCCTTCAGCTGCTGGACACAGTACTCATCGATTGGCTCAATCATGTAAATGACCTCCAGGCCGGCTTTGCGAAGGCGCTCCACAAAGGCAGAGTTGGCCACCTGGTCTTTGGTCTCACCTGAAATACAGATATGAAAATGTCATGAAGCATTAATGTAATGTCACAGCAAATCAGTTCACCTCAATCTAAAATGCTTTTCAATTTAGATTTTTACACAATTTATAAATGAAGAGCACCCTCACCTGTGATGTAATAGATGTGTTTCTGGTTGTCCTTCATACGTGTGACATAGTCCTTCAGGGAAACCATCTCATCTCCAGAGGCTGAGGTGTAGTAGCGCAGCAGCTCAGACAGTTTCTTCCTGTTCTGTGAATCCTCGTGGATGCCGAGCTAAACAAAAAAAACAACAACAAAAAAAAAAAAAAAAAACACTGTCAGCAACAAGCAGTTGCAAGCAAAGCTGCATCTAGTAGATGTCAATTCAGTTGAAATTTACCTCAGATAATAATTACATTAACTATAAAAACACAAATACTGGCCTATTAGGTGTGCCCACTGACAATCAGAGAGCCTACATGTAAACAGAAGGTGGCAGTAAGAAGCTCTATACAAGGCTTAAAGCAGCTTTTCACTAGGACAATATGGCCAAAGGATCAGACCGATGGCTACTGAGTGAAAGGTTAGAGGAACAAAGGTGATCATTAACTAAACTTCCAAAGGTTCTGTTAAGCTTGGCACTTGGCACAAGAAAAGTTACATCTATCCTGCTGGAATCCAGATTATATTTGGCTTGCTTTGTGATGACACTAACACAGTAAACCAAGGCACAAGGCTTTCACATACTGTGGCTGCCAAACATTTGAGAAACAAGGTTAGAAAAACTGGCAACTTGCACAGTGCAAGGAAAGTGACTGACCTTAATGTTCTTGGAGAACTGCTCATAGTACTTCTTGTAGTTGTCCTTGTCCTCGGCGAGTTCAGTGAAAAGTTCCAGGCACTTCTTGACCAGGTTCTTGCGGATGACCTTCAGGATCTTGCTCTGCTGCAGCATCTCTCTGGAGATGTTCAAGGGCAGATCCTCAGAGTCCACCACACCCTTGATGAAATCTAATAGGATGAATGAAGACAACCTGGTCAGTAACATATCTACATTTCTAAAATGACACATGTACTTGTTATTCAAATAATACCAGCTGATTATTAATCCAGTAATTCCACACTTGGGTTAATACTCACTGAGGTACTCAGGGATCAGCTCATCACAGTTATCCATAATGAAGACCCTGCGCACATACAGCTTAATGTTGTTCTTTTTCTTCTTGTTCTCAAAGAGGTCGAATGGAGCCCGACGAGGCACAAAGAGCAGGGCACGGAACTCCAGCTGACCCTCTACTGAAAAGTGCTGTTGGGAAAATAAGAGGAGTTTTAGGCCAGTTTTCAAATGTTATTAAATTTCTTGTAGTAAAAGATACCCAATATGAACACCTCATGCAATTTCCAAGTTTACACAAATCATTGAGAGACCCACCTTGACAGCAAGGTGGTCCTCCCAGTCATTGGTAAGACTCTTGTAGAACTCTCCATACTCCTCATTGGTGATGTCGTCTGGGTTACGGGTCCACAGGGGTTTGGTCTTGTTCAGCTCCTCCTGGTCAATGTACTTCTCCTTGATCTTCTTCTTCTTCTTCTTTTTGTCTGAAGACTTGTCGTGGTCGTGGTCGTGCTCCTCATCTGACCCGACATCCTCAATCTCGGGCTTGTCCTCGTCCTTCTCCTCTTCATCATCCTTGTCTTTCTCCTTCTCTTCCTCCTCTGCCTCGTCGTCACTCACTTCCTTATCACGTTCTTTCTCCACCTGGAGGAAAATAACACATTAATCACTGCAACTACATATTGCCACATATTTAAAAGCAAATGTCCTTCTGCAAGATTGCAATGTATTAGTCATTTCAAATGAGTACTTACAAAGAGCGTGATCGGGTAGCCAATGAACTGTGAGTGCTTCTTCACAATCTCTTTAATTCTTCGCTCCTCCAGGTATTCTGTCTGGTCTTCTTTCAGATGCAGGATCACCTTAGTGCCCCGACCCATTGGCTCAGCTGCACAGAGAAAAGATGGGTAAGTGCAAGGTACAGTTATCTTTAGCATCTCCTGTTCCTTTCACATTATAACTTAATTGCTAATCAACCACAACACAAAAACAAAGGCTGTAACATAACTTACAGTTGTCCACTTTAACTGTGAATGAGCCACCAGCAGAGGATTCCCAGGCGTACTGCTCATCATCGTTGTGCTTGGTGACGACTGTCACCTTCTCGGCCACCAGGTAGGCAGAGTAGAAGCCCACACCGAACTGACCAATCATGGAGATGTCGGCTCCAGCCTGCAGAGCCTCCATGAAAGCTTTGGTGCCAGATTTTGCAATTGTTCCCAGATTATTGATCAGGTCTGCCTTGGTCATGCCGATACCTGTGTCAATCAGGGTAAGGGTGCGCTCCTCTTTGTTGGGAATGATTTCGATTTTGAGGTCCTTGCCAGTGTCCAGTTTGGAGGGGTCAGTGAGACTTTCATAGCGGATTTTGTCCAGAGCCTGGAGGGGAAAAAAAGAGACAGATATT
This sequence comes from Lates japonicus, assembly GCA_033238685.1. Lineage (NCBI taxonomy): Eukaryota > Metazoa > Chordata > Actinopteri > Centropomidae > Lates > Lates japonicus. Next base: position 4,362,229 of record BRZM01000038.1, on the reverse strand, counting down.
TAAATGACTGCCTTTCAGATTATGCAGTATGTGTCATTTTTTATTCCTAGGTTATCAGCATACTACCATGCATTATAGCCACAAAATATAACAATACTTCCCTTAAAAAAAACAAGCTAGATTAAACAGTCTGGACACAACATGAGATAAAGGAAACAAATTTAGTTAATACAATGACAACTTACATCTGAAGAGTTGGAGATAAGCTCTCTGAGGAAGATCTCTTTGTTGGAATAGAAAGTGTTGATGATCAGGGACATCAGCTGAGCAATCTCAGCCTGGAATGCAAAGGTCTCAGCCTCCTCCTCCATTGGTTGGTCGTGTGATTCAGGCATCTGAGCAGAGGAGACAAATGAATATTTCTTTTTATAATGTGCATACATCATGGATTACACATGCATGAAATAAATGGTGTGTCCTATTAGCTGGCAGCCCTTAAGCACAATTTACACAGGCCTTCACAATTATTTGACTTAGATAAGAGCGCTGACTGCATTGCCATAATCAATATCTGTGCACGCTTTCATAAGGCTACATTTTGACCAAATAATCGTGCTTGTTCTCATTTCATCTCTGCAGTTAACCAGACACGTTAAGGGCCTGTGCGCATGATCATGCTCACTGGTCTGCAGCGCAGTGACTCACTACGCTGGCATTGCCAATCACCCTCAGGTAATGTGCAAGTCGTAAGAGTTACACCTTACAATATTATACTAAGGAATCAACACCACCATTCTCAATAACTGCCTTATCTGGCATAACGTCAGTACTTCTTACATGGCCCTGATATTGCAGAATGTGTATCTGAAGATGCAGTGAGGTACAGATACTGACAGGTTATGTGTGAGCATGCACCATTAGTGCAGGCAGGTGGTGTGACAGACTGTCCAGCTCTGCTCACTGCTCCACCTCTCTATAATCCATCTTTGGCAAAAGGGACTAAATCCACCTGCTTCTGCCTGTGGGCAAGTTATATAATAAGTTTTTAATATTGTGGAGAGCAGCACATGCAATTAAAAAGTATATGTAAATTGTGTAGTGTGTTAATTGTATTCAGCATATTTTAAAAATCTATGTAGTCTCAAACAGTTTATACTAATTTTACAACTGAGACCTCAGTGATGAATTAATGTATTTCATCCCACAAATTAAGGTAAATAATGACAGCGCAATTGCATGTGTTGTTATACTGTTAATGACAGGATTCCTAATTGGTTGATCAGAGAGGAGCACGTGGCTAGAATTACATTCTGTATTAGCATCAGCAAAAATGACTCCACCTGCCGGTTTCCCAGGCGAAATGCAAGTTTCTAGAAGGTACCAAAAGGAGAACAGAACTCTCTGGCAGTTTCCATAGGAATCGAAAGCACCTCCTCTGAACTGATCTGAGGAGGTGCTGTGAATTGATCGCTCTGTTCTTCATTGATCTTACAGCGAATGACTATGACGGCAGGAGATGGCATGTGCAGGAAATCTAAGAGAGATCTCTCTGCTCAGGAAATCTGATTAAGGATCACTGAGTTGAGCGCTTGCTTAATATAATACCTGCCTTATAAGTGCACCACGAATACACCATGTGGTCCATGTGGCTGCTGTCAAGCAAGGCAAAGGTAATGTGGGCGGGATAGTTGCCAAGATAATGCTGGGAGAAAGTTTTGAAATGTGCAAATACAGCTGATTTTCCGGGGGAATCCCTCTCTCACTACCAATGTAAATCTTGATATGAGAATATCAAAAAATGACAGGCCTATGGTTATTGCATTGTTATTAGCTAGTTATTACACGATGTACATTCCTTAGACTTGATTCTGCCTTCACTAAACTCATCATCCATGCATGCCAGAATACTTTGCCATTATTGTCATGTAATAAAATATCACCTTCGATGACAACCGGCTAAGCGATAGCTTTAAAACACCGAAGCTAACATTAGCTAACATGAATGTCAAAGTATGTAATAATGTATTTTATCAGTTGGCGTCTTGCTATAATTAAATAATAATAATAATTAATTCATTTACCTTGGTCCTCAGTGTATCGAAAACTTCAGTGAGAAATGCGCAAAGGTCGTTTCGAAGTCGCAGACAACCCGACCGAAGGGGTTTCTCGCAGAGACAGGAGAGCGGTGCCGCTTTTGTACCCTCTCCGTGCGAGCGTTCGAGAAATCCTGACCTGAGCTTCCAGAACCATCTGGAATCCTCCTCGCTACAGCCCGGTGGTGGTCGCTGACAGGTCTGGTGGACTGTCAATCATGATGAGTGCGTACGCCTCTCTGTCCATTATTGGCTGGAGGAGGCGGGATTAAAGAAGGGGAGGCTGAGCCGAGTGAGGAAGGCATGGTGATAGAGAAACTAGAATGAATGTGTGCTCACTGAAAATTCCAGAACATCGAGTATAACAGAATGAGTTTCTAAATGAAAGTTATCTCACCTCGTTATGTAAATATCTCTTCTCAACCATTTATAATTTGTAGAAATTAAACAAAGCAGTGAAATTCAGCATGCAATAGACTCAGTCAGAGAGATCATTTATCTCATTTCTGAATACATTTTATTATAAATTTGAATGCATTTCATAAAAAATGTGATAGTTACAAAAAGAGACACAAGTCAAATTACCAGTGACTTTATATTACTCTTAATGGCTGTCAGTAGTTTTAAATAATCAGCTGATGTAATGTAGACTAAGCCACATTGTGGCCCGCATTAATTCCATTAATTAACTTGTAATGACTAGTTAATACTGATTACCAAATTTGAGTTGTGTTAGAATTAAATGTCTACTTGAAGAAGCAATATATCTTACAAAAATAAAAATTAAGAAAGCAGGAAAGAGTCTTCTGAGTATTTTAGTCAACTTCCTCCATTCTTGATGTGTCGTCATCTCCTTCCAAGACTGGCATGTCTTCATCAGCAGGCTGAATGATGTCTTCAACTGCGGAATCGTCATCATCAATGCCTGTGAATGAGAATGCATTCATTAGCAACCAAAGATCCTTATTAATGTATAATAAACAGATGAATTCCTGTAATGTAATGTCAGCAGTCAGGAAGGAAAAACTTACCAAGACCAAGCTTGATCATTCTGTAGATGCGATTGGCGTGTGTCTGCGGGTCCTCCAGTGTGAATCCTGAGGACAGCAGGGCAGTCTCGAACAGGAGGATGACCAGGTCCTTAACAGCCTTATCGTTCTTGTCAGCCTCTGCCTTCTCTCTCAAGGTCTCAATGATTGGGTGCAGGGGGTTGATCTCAAGGTGCTTCTTAGCTGTCATGTAGCCCATGGTGGAGTTATCTCTCAGAGCCTGAGACTTCATGATCCTCTCCATGTTAGCTGTCCAGCCGTAGGTACTGGTAACGATGCAGCAGGGGGAAGCCACCAAACGGTTGGAAACTACAACCTGTCAGTAATGAAATGTGAAATTATTGTCATGATTAAACAAAACTGGCCATAATGTATTTGCATAATATTATTGGAACATTAAAATAGATATGATTATTCTGCTGTTTCCATTACCTTTTCAATCTTCTTGTCGAGAATGTCTTTCATGATCTTGCAAAGGTTCTCAAATTTATTTTTGAGCTCCTCCTGCTTCTTCTTCTCATCCTCATCCTCAGGCAGCTCCAGGCCTTCCTTGGTGACTGAAACCAGGTTCTTGCCATCATACTCCTTCAGCTGCTGGACACAGTACTCATCGATTGGCTCAATCATGTAAATGACCTCCAGGCCGGCTTTGCGAAGGCGCTCCACAAAGGCAGAGTTGGCCACCTGGTCTTTGGTCTCACCTGTGGATGGTAATATAGATTAATTGAAGCCACATGTTAATTACTAAATCACATGTAAGAGATTTTTAAGTGAAAGTATAAAAAGAATGAAATTCAAGTTCAGTAGCTAACCTGTGATGTAGTAGATGTGTTTCTGGTTGTCCTTCATGCGAGAAACATAGTCCTTCAGGGAAACCATCTCATCTCCAGAGGCTGAGGTGTAGTAGCGCAGCAGCTCAGACAGCTTCTTCCTGTTCTGTGAATCCTCATGGATGCCGAGCTAAAAAGTGAAATAACGTGTCACTAATACTGAAATTCAACCTCAATATGTCATTCAGATATTTCATCTGGAGGGTTAAGGTTATTAAATAATTCAGCTGGATCAAACTACCTTAATGTTCTTGGAGAACTGCTCATAGTACTTCTTGTAGTTGTCCTTGTCCTCAGCGAGTTCAGTGAAAAGTTCCAGGCACTTCTTGACCAGGTTCTTGCGGATGACCTTCAGGATCTTGCTCTGCTGCAGCATCTCTCTGGAGATGTTCAAAGGCAGATCCTCAGAGTCCACCACACCCTTGATGAAATCTGTATAGAGAAGATGAAAACTGCTTAACCATCAAAAGCCAGACAAAATGAATTTCTTATGCATGAAAACACAATAATTAAACTAATTAATATTAATTATGAGAGCTAGAATGCATAGGTCATCATTTATATCTTAGAAAAATCAGTCAGTAGTAATATATATTAATGTATGTTACTGTTACTTACTGAGATACTCTGGAATCAGCTCCTCACAGTTGTCCATAATGAAGACCCTGCGCACATAAAGCTTGATGTTGTTTCTCTTTTTCTTGTTTTCAAAGAGGTCAAATGCAGCTCTTCTGGGCACGAAGAGCAGGGCACGGAACTCCAGCTGACCCTCTACTGAGAAATGCTGCGGAGACAAGATGTAGGTATGAATTTATTAGCTTGAAAGTACAACAGTAGGTGATGATAACATGGTATACGGATTGCAATTTAGCTTACCTTGACAGCCAGGTGGTCCTCCCAGTCGTTGGTGAGACTCTTGTAGAACTCTCCATACTCTTCATTGGTGATGTCATCTGGGTTACGGGTCCAGATAGGCTTGGTCTTGTTCAACTCCTGAGCATCCATGTACTTTTCCTTGACCTTCTTCTTCCTCTTGTTCTTGCCGTCCTTTGTGTCTTCATCCTCGTCTGAGCCAACGTCCTCAATCTTTGGTTTGTCCTTGTTCTCAGCAGCCTCTTTCTCAACTTCCTCTTCCTTCTCTCCCTCCTCAAGGTCCACTTCTTTCTCCCTTGTCTTCTCCACCTTAAATATATTTTTTAAAAAGAGTGGTGGTTTAGGAAATTTTGTGTCACTATCATTGTTGAAACGGTTATTATTAGGTCTTAAGTTTGATTCTTACTGCTGATAGGCTGTTATAATAACTTACGTAAAGTGTAATAGGGTAGCCAATGAACTGTGAGTGCTTCTTTACAACTTCTTTGATGCGCTTCTCCTCACAGTATTCTGTCTGATCTTCCTTGAGGTGAAGGATCACTTTTGTGCCTCTGCCAATAGACTCTCCTAAAATGAACAATAATATCAATAATGAGAGCAGTGCCAGGTAATGGGTCTCATTATATTCATCGTGGAAATTATTAAATGGAGTAATATACCAGTGAGGGAAATAAAACATACCAGTATCAGGTCTGACGGTGAATGAGCCTCCAGCTGCAGACTCCCACACGTACTGCTCGTCATCGTTGTGCTTGGTGATGACCGTCACCTTCTCTGCCACCAGGTAGGCAGAGTAGAAACCCACACCGAACTGACCGATCATGGAGATGTCGGCTCCAGCCTGCAGAGCCTCCATGAAAGCCTTGGTGCCGGATTTAGCAATCGTGCCAAGGTTGTTGATCAGATCGGCCTTGGTCATGCCGATACCTGTGTCGATCAGGGTCAGGGTGCGAGCATGCAGGTCAGGCCTGATTTCAATTTTCAACTCCTTGCAGGACTCAAGTCTGCTGGGGTCTGTCAAGCTTTCATATCTGATTTTGTCCAAGGCCTGCCCAGAAGGGATAAACATGTTAAAATAGTGATGTTTCCCTAAATATAAGAGTTTCTTCTCTCTATATATATATTACAGAGAAACACATGGTAATAAATTGCTGATTAATAAATTATTCTAATTCTGATGCTGATCTGATTTTACTTACATCTGAAGAGTTGGAGATGAGCTCTCTAAGGAAGATCTCTTTGTTTGAGTAGAAAGTGTTGATAATAAGAGACATAAGCTGAGCAATCTCAGCCTGGAAGGCAAAGGTCTCCACTTCCTCCTCCATAACGTGTCCAGCACTCTCAGGCATCTAAAAAAAAAAAAAAAAAAAAGAAGCACACATTATGTTATATTTGATCAAATCTTATTCTGGATTAATAATTATCTCTAATAATTACCTCTAGTAGTCAAACACACTATTTTACTTAAATAAAATTTTATTTTATTTTTATGTGTTTATTTCCTCCTTTTCCCTTCTTGTTACAGACAGCCACATGGCCGGAGGGGGATAGCTACTGCTGATGCTAGATGAACACATGTTCCTTCTGTCAATCAAAGACTTGCCATTTGGGAAAATGGGTGGAGCTCTGATGCTTCTCCCAACCCCCAACAGCTTCAACGTGTCATTTAACACCTTTACGTTAAAGGAAGGAGTAGGAGCTTGCAATTCAAAGATAGAAGAAAAATTAAGTTTGGTCTTTAACCAGAGAGCAATGATGACCTTTTATATATTTTCATGAGATATATATATTTAGCATAAAACATTTCTACCTTATAGTAACATTTCTTCAATTTATTAGTCATATATATTCAAGATGAATGAATGAATGAATTAAAAATACAAAAGTTTCGATCCATTTGATTCCATTGCATTCAGATGTGATGTGTTTTTTTTATACTTGTGTTACTGCACTAAGATGCAAATGTGCTGCCTCTGCTCCTTGTGCCAACTGGTGTTCTTGCCCATTCACCATTGTGCTCACTCTCAGGGTCACCCTGTTTGCCATGTGCTCCTTGCATGTTACAGTCTCACAAAGATACTTATGGTAAAGACGCTATTCTTCCACATTAATAACTGATATTAAAAAAAAATGAATTAAGAGTTCTTTATGTTTGTGCGGTTTGTGCATTTCTATTATTTGATTTGTTCTCCTTTTTTGTATGTAACCCTTTGAGTAGGAAGTATTTGTGGCTCTCTGCTTCTGTTCCTACCATTTAAGCATCCAATATACTGTTCAATTTAATTTAGAAAATTTCATTTAGATTGTAATGCAAAAGCACAGCTGTATTTGATTTTAGGTATCCCAGTCTTACCTTGTGTATAATCTTGTCTTCTGTCACTTCTTGTAGATAGTCGTCAGATGTATCACTGAGCTGTTCTTCTCTTCTTGAAGAGCTCCAAATGCGTGCTTCGCTGCTGCTGTGGCAGTAAGTCTCTCTTGGTGTGTTCGAGTAAGTATCTTTTGACTCTATGCAGACCCCACGTCATGTCGGTGTCTTTTTATACTTAAGGGGTGGTTTCTCGAAGCTCCCATTCAGAAGCTTCTGGAAGATACGCTCACGACAGTAAGGCGGGTGGGGGGTGGTGAGTGAAACACCAGAGCCCCAAGTTTATGTGTCCTTATAGGGCTGCAGAGTCACAAGGAGTGCCTGTCACTCACAACAAGAGCTTTCCTGATAGCTTGTCTGGCTGGTGGGCTCCATACCCCCCTGTAAGCGTCACAGCTGCTGTGCATTGCCTGTGCTATCAGCTGCTGTCATGGTGCCCCATGGACTCACACACACACCATAGGGCTTCCTATGGACAGCAGGGCTCATGTCTTTTTTTGGCATCCAAGATTGGGGTGAATTTCAAAGGTTTCACATATGTTAGGACAGGCAACAGCTCATGTGCAGCATATTTCAGAGAAGCTGAGATACACATGAAAGGAAATTGCCCCTCAGATTCTCTTTCTGCAAGGATTTATGTCATACCTTTAAACATAAGTAATGATAATACATTTTTAAATTACGGTTTGACAGAAGAATTTGAAGAATTCTTGCACAAGGTCCATTTACTGAAATTTTTCCAGAACGTTCAGCTGCATCTCAAGGCCTTGATCAGTGGATAGAGTTTAACATAATCAGCCCTCTTTAGATTTTCCAGAGTATATGAGCCACAATTGTAAAGCATCTTTAAATTTAAAACTATTCTGCCTGATATTCAGCTTGCCTTAGTCCAATGACTACAGACAACATGTGGGATAATATGAAGAAAATCGACAGGCCCTAGTTTGGGGGCTCTGCCATTTACTACCATTTAATGATAATTAAAAGATTTATTATATAATTTACTGAGACTATAATAATGAAGCTAATAACAAATTAAGTTCCAAACAATTTATTAAAGGCTGAAATACACTGGACAATGTTGATGTGTATTACAGTTATATAACTGGGAAGACAAGGGGGCATGAACACTTTCTCAGTCTTATGAAATGTGGCTAAATTCTTGAACACAGGTGTGACATGGCTAAATGAGGAACCCGGGAATTCTATTATAAAATATAAATAATAATTACATATCATTATAATTAGCAAATTTGTTAGACATACAGTCTGTCAACGGAAGCTCTACGAACCACAAGTGGAAGGTATAGAGAAATGGTGCATGTTATCCATAATATTGCAGTGTACTGAAAAAAAAGTGGGATTACACAGTAAACAGAGCCGTGCATAAGGTAAAAGCCTAGAATTCTCTGGTCCAGTGTGGGTGTTAGTGACTTCAGCTGACCAGAAGATGGCAGTGTATTACACTTGCTATCTCTGTTATGTAATCCAAATGTTTCCAGTTGATTGCAGACACTACTAGAAGCTGACTGTCCATGTAACTGAGAAACATGGAGAACTGTTGCAATCACCGTAAGATGATATTTTCTGAAACAGCGAGCCAGGTTCCCCATAGTTTAAACAGTTTGTAGACTAAGATGGTGAGTTCATGCTTGTGTGAACTAAGCTAATTTATCAATAGTCTGCTTAGTGGTAGTTTTCTGCATTTCGTTTGTTTATTTTTGAACTGTTTCCTGAGTAGAGAAAACACTGTTTCAGTAGGCTAACTCTAAACATATCCTTGTAATTATAATCGCGACTTGTATTTTCTGCACAACTGCGTTTTTAAGTTGCCATTTAATTTGCATGCATTTCCTGCATTGGTAATATTCCGTAGATATTCTGCGTGTTATTCCATGATTAGTTTAGGTTTTTTTTTAGAGACAGCGTCAAATTAATTAATTGTGAATTACTCGTCTATTAGAAACGGGTTGTCGTGTTTAAAGCCGGCTCCTACCGTCATACCCTCTGTTTATCTTTCTAGTTTTGTCTCACATGACTTTATTTCTCTGTACGCATGGCTGCAGGACTTCAACCGTTCGACGCATGCGCTGTCGCTAACATCCGGGGCCCGGACAAGAATGAACGCCAATTTCCAAGATGGCGGCGGAGGGAGGAGGGAAGGAGATGAACGAAATTAAAACTCAATTCACCACACGAGAAGGCGTCTACAAACTCCTCACTCACTCCGAATACAGCCGCCCGAACAGGGTGCCTTTCAACTCGCAGGGCTCCAATCCTGTTAAGGTCTCCTTCGTCAATGTAAACGACCAGTCCGGCAACGGCGACAGGATCTGTTTCAATGTGGGCCGGGAACTGTACTTTTATATCTACAAAGGCGTAAGAAAGGTAAACAATCTCGACTGGAGCGACGAAGCCCGCGCTGTCCAGGAGCAGCCCGTTGAGTTGGCATCTTGAAACGTGTTGCGTCTTGGCTGTCAACTCTCTTAGCTCCTGTCATTGAAGTGCGCAGATTGTCAAGACAAGGCCATGTAGCAGACCTAGCTAAGTTAGGAGCTAATTAGCATTCTTAGCTAACATCGCCACAGTTGATGTTTTTGCCTCGACGAGACTTGTGTGCACTTCAGAGTCTTCCAGTTGTTTGAGTTCTCTGCGGCAAGCTGTGGCATGAGATTTTCCAGTGAACTGGCTAACGTGTGAAAAGGCTTGTCGTGTCATGTCTCTTCAGATGTGTTTGTTTATCCTCGTTCTCATGGTAAACCTCTATGTGAGTGACAAGTTGTCAACAGTGCTCACCAGCAGTGTCAGCTTTGTTCCCGTTACAGAACTAACTGTTTACAGTGTAAGCTGTTGGAGTGGAAGAGAGGAGTGTTTGTTATTCGTGATGTAATAATCTGTGCACTCTGCTGTCAGGGTTTGGATGTGATGCAACGTGATTCAGTGTATGGTTTGTACACAGTGGTGATGTCATTGCAGCAAGCCACATTTGGTCTTGTTTAACAGGACTGGTGAAGGTGGCAGTGGTCATCAGGCTGATGATGTGGTTGTCCCTGAAGCCCCTCATTGGGATATAGTCTTACAGAAACCATGAGAGTAATTGGCAATAATTTTACATCTCTCCTTCTCTAGGCCTGGAGTCAAACCAGCCAAAGACAGGGTCAACAGAGTATTTGATTTTTGAAATATTCAGAGAAAATATGCACCAGTATACCAGCTGGTACAAGCAAATATTAGCTTTCAGAATGAAATGGCACCCTAATAGTTTAGTGATATATTTAAATGACAGTCCTACCATTGATTGAACTGAGTCAATTAACTGACCTGTTTTTTTTTTTTTGGGGGGGGGGGGGCTCTCTATACATTACACTGACAAAAAAGTAAGGAAAAATGCTTATGTCTTGATGTAGACTTGAACTCAAGTAATGAGTTACTATGGTCATTAACACCTCTGACAGCACAGCAAATGAGAGCATTCAAAGAGAGACTGTTATTTGAAAGATCACAGTCAGAAATGGACTGTGTTAGTGTAAGAAGTCATTTTGCCTTTTTGTTGATGTGAACTATTGGACAAGTTGTTTACATTAGTGTGTGGCCTACTTAAAAGGTGCGGAAACAACACTGCATATCTGTTCATTGTCTGTCTCTTGCATTTATTTTAGTGTTCTGTCTCTGATTCTAATATTAAACAGTCACTTCCCTCACTGAGTTGACCTACAGAATGAAACTGTTGTACATAGCCAGTAGTCCAGACCCAGCATGTGTTTTAATTACTGTGATTTAATTTAATTACTGTTATGTGGATTTTCATTGAGCAGCTGAACTCCGCTGGCAATATGCCATCCATTTCTAACCAAAGCAGACAGAGCAACCCAGGATCTAGACTGAGCAAGTCATGGGTTGTTTATACCCGTCACTCTTTAGATTAATCTTTGCTGTCTTGCTTGTGGTTGGGATACTGTTATAGAGTGATTTTTCTTAATGAATTCTCAGGATTGTGTAAAATACTTTGATAGCCTGTAAATCAAGCTTAGCATCAGTGTAGCACTTGTGTGTGAGTGAATTGTTAAAGTCTATTAAAGATCCTTATTTTATTCAGAGCTGTCTCTCTCTGACAACACTGACAGCTTTTATATTCCTAAAGCTTTCTCTCTGCCTCCTTCAATGCACCAAAGTAGAGAGTTGCCGCAATAAAGCGTGAAGCTGTCCCAGAAATCACATTTGGATTGGTCCAGTGCTAAATCCAAGGTGCCTGGTACCCAACAGGTTAACAATTCTGTTCTGAATTTTTCAGAGAGGATAAAAGCTGACAAGGTTAAACTTTTGACATGTGCCTTGTATAAACTTGAAACACCACAAATTTCTTAAAGCTTCACAGTGTTATTCCTGGTTATATAATGTTGATGTACCCTCAGCCACCTGTTGTTGGAAGACATAAACTTTACAGTTAAGCTACATTATCTGCCTGAAGAGGTCTTCTTCTCCCCGCTCTCTCATGTTTCACAATCCATTATTATCACACACCAGGAACATTGGGTTGGCACTTTGTAGACACCGCTTTTGAGATACTGGTCCCCAGCAAGTATTCAGAAGTGGTATTTTCTGGCATTCTGATCTGGGATAAGTTGTCCCCTGGGGATGTTTGAGAGAATCATCTAATTTATAGGCTTGGTGTTTTATTTTTACTGTGACTGAAATATAAATACAGTGTGTGTCAGTCTTCCTGTATGAGAAATCTCTGGGGAAAAACAAAAGTATACACAAGTGCTGAGGTGTAAAATTTTAGAGGTCACCTTGGAGGAGCAATTGCTATTAGGTTTTATTTTAATCAAAGTAAATAGTTGCTAAGTAAATGTCTATCATAATCATGCGTTTTATGATGTTGTCAATATGGCAATTGCTACAAATAGAAAAGAATTACTGTTATGTTTAAAGTGTGTTCATCTGTGTGTATTTGTTATCATTCTAGGCTGCTGATCTTAGTAAGCCCATAGACAAGAGGATATACAAAGGAACGCAGCCCACATGTCATGATTTCAACCCACTTACAGCTACAGCAGAGAGCGTTTCCCTGCTAGTGGGCTTCTCAGCAGGCCAGGTGCAGCTCATAGACCCAATAAAGAAGGAAACCAGCAAACTCTTCAATGAAGAGGTGGGTTCTAGTCAGCATTGTTTAGGAGACAGTTTGTTTCTCTTATGCAGTATTTACCCATACTTTCATTATGGTTTTGTTTTAGTCCACTAAAATCACTAACTGACCAGTCTCTCTTTGTTCTCTCTCTGTTTCTTTGTTTGTCCCTCTCCAGAGACTTATAGACAAGTCAAGAGTAACGTGTGTACGATGGGTCCCTGGTTCGGAGAGCCTGTTCCTGGTGGCTCACTCCAGTGGCAGCATGTACCTGTACAACGTGGAAAACACCTGTGGCACCACGGCACCTCACTACCAGCTCCTTAAGCAGGGTGAAAACTACGCGGTGCATACCTGCAAGAGCAAATCCGCTCGTAACCCGTTACTACGCTGGACAGTGGGTGAAGGGGCGCTCAATGAGTTTGCCTTCTCCCCGGATGGCAAGTTTCTGGCTTGTGCGAGCCAGGACGGCTTCCTGCGGGTATTTGGCTTCGACGCGGCAGAGCTCCACGGAACAATGAAAAGCTACTTTGGTGGCTTACTGTGTGTGTGCTGGAGCCCAGATGGACGATATATTGTTGCAGGAGGGGAGGACGACCTGGTGACGGTGTGGTCATTTTCAGACTGCAGAGTGATCGCACGGGGGCACGGTCACAAGTCATGGGTGAGTGTGGTGGCATTTGACCACTGTACGACCAGTGTGGAGGATGGTGACCCCCCTGCTGAGTTCAGTGGTAGTGATGAGGACTTCCATGAGCAGATTCACTTTGGTGTAGGCCGAGACAGAGCAAATAGTGCTCATTCTCGCCTTTCTAAGAGAAACTCTACAGACAGTAGGCCTGTTAGTGTGACCTACAGATTTGGCTCAGTGGGCCAGGATACTCAGCTCTGTCTGTGGGACCTTACGGAGGACATTCTCTTCCCTCACCTCCCACTGTCCCGCACTAGGACTCACACTAATGTTATGAGTGCCACAAGCCCCCCAGCCACTGGACAAACTACTACTACTGTATCCACCACCACCACTAATCCCAGTGGCACCAATGGTAAAGACAATGTGAGCAATAGTAGCTCCAGTGGTAACCCAGCTAACTCCCTCCCTGGCACCCTGCCTCGGTCCAATAGCTTGCCACACTCATCCAACCCAGCAGGGGGCAGCACCCCCAACAGTCACACAGGCAGCAGCAGCAACAGCAGCAGCACCACCACCACCACCACCACCACCGCTGCCAAGGGCAACAGCATCATTGACAGTGCTTTCATTGCCACCGGAGTCAGCAAGTTTGCAACGCTGTCGTTACACGACTCGCGCAAGGAGCGCCACGAGAAGGACCACAAACGAAACCACAGCATGGGTCACATAAGCAGCAAGAGCAGTGACAAGCTCAACCAGCTTAGCTCTTCACGGACGGCAAAAGCTGACGCAGCTAAGACTCTGGGCACCACGCTGTGCCCGCGCATGGATGAAGTGCCACTGCTCGAGCCACTAGTGTGCAAGAAGATCGCTCACGAGAGACTCACTGTGTTAATCTTCCTTGAGGACTGTCTGGTAACAGCCTGTCAGGAGGGTTTCGTTTGCACATGGGCTAGGCCTGGGAAAGTGGTGAGTGACAGGCCTCTTGCGGATACTGTCATGTGACACCTCTCAACTCACATTGCTTCTAGTTCAGGCATTTTCTAGCTGCATTCAGAAGCTGTTAATGCTACTATGTGAAGCCAAAGGTTTTGGTTATTCCATGCCAGATTTATTCTAAACCCTCAGCATTGCAAGCACAGCTTCTTCCAACAGTAAACCTCATGGTCTCACTAGTTTGCCTCTTTTATTACGTTCACATTACACTGTTGTTTGTTATCAATGTGTGTGTTATCTGTCTCTCCACAGGGATTGCTATCATCTCAAAACAACCCAGCCAACTCCCCCAGTGGAACAGTAGTATAGCCCCAGTGCTGGTGCTGCTAATGACAGCTCCATGCAACAGAGACGGGGATGACCAAGGCCATGGCCCTGCAGCGCTTCTTCGCACACTGTCACACACCACATGACCTCCAGTGTCACCCTCATTCTCATCACTACAGCCACCCAGATGCTCTCTTTTTTGTCACTGCTCGTGTTTAGGTAACCGATGTTGGCCAAGCCAGGGTTAGAAACTTGACCCCCTTTTGTCTAGGGGGGTAAAAAAGGGTGCTATTTGGAAGTAAAAGGCCAAGCTTTAAATCACCCAGGAGGTTTATGGGAAGGGTTGACTGGCTCACTGTTACATCCATGGTCATATCAAGTCATGTCTAGTCTGAAAATAACAAACTGTCATACCCAATCCTTTGTGCCTGTAGTTCTTCAAAGACTAGACACGGTGTAAACATTGTGGTAATGCCTCAACCTAGCCTTGTGTGTGGGTTTAATTTGGTCATATTTTCTGTATTTTGTTTCTTCAAATGTACTCACAGATAAAGGGAATAAGATGAGGGATTGTTTTAGAGCAGCAGCATATCCCTGATGCCAAGTCTCTTTCTTTTCTTTTTTTTTTCTTCAACCTCCTGGGCGATCCCTTGTGCAGCCACATTCCTCAAACGCCTGCTCAAGAGAGACTGGAGCTTTTTACTTCCTTGACAAATATTTCAATCAGAGGTATCACACTTAAAAGTGTATTTTGCACAGATTTTCTTTTGTTGTTGTTCTCTTGTTTTTATTTTTCTTTCTTCCCATTTTGAATTCATGATGGTGGAACACAAGCAAAATATTTTGAAGACAGCTTTGGAAGCACTTGGGGAAACGGCGCGTTATTGCCTAATGTCTCAACGCTGGATGCTGCAATCATAGTTTTTTATATGGAAAAAAAAATTGTTTGCACTTAATAGTTTGTTAGAGGAGAATGGCTTTACATTTTTGGAGTGTGTAAGGACTCCTTGACAAGGTTGAAATATAAATAGAATTAAAAACCTTTGTATCTATTGAACATTTATTTTAATATTGTTTCAGATTAAATGGGCTCTGTATTATATGTAAATATTGTACTTCAATGATTTATGGGTGAAACGATCATTATTACATTAGTTGAAAGATCCTCATTTCAGAAAATAGTGATATTTCTAATACAGAAAGTCTATACCTAATATTAAAAATGAATCTTGAATATGCAGGTGAAAATGTTTCTTTTCTGTTGTACATAAAGAGAATTCAGGTGTATTTTTATTAATGAAACGTTTGGTATAGGAGATCTATGAAATCCTCTTATCTAACAGGTAGTGCTGAATGCTAGCTAGCCTGTCGCTGCAGATTCCTTTTACACATAGGCAGGTAGGGCGCAGACGCAGCGGTCTAATTCAGCCATCACTCCGAGCTCAGGTAAACCACAGGAAGACTAACGCTGGCATAGTTCCCCCGCCCCCCTCGCCCGTTAGCACCAGTCCCACCCATCAACATGCGTGTGAATTCACTTTAACTAACAAATAAGACTGACAACCATGTTCTGCAGACAGGGCTGAAATCTGTGACTCCTGCTATTGTGAGTAATAATTACTGAACTGATGCTGAACTTGTGAACAAACTTTTGACACTGTGTTGAAAACCAACTGACTAATGTCAGAACTTGATGGTGGTGTGAGTGCTTGAGGTGAGGGTGTTTTTTTTTTTAAGCACCCACAAAGGAAGAGTGAGGATTTTAACAGTGGGAGCCTTTTCCTCCATGTGACGCCTATTAAAACAGCTTTGACAGACTTTATGTTCCATTTGTGTTCATTTTTTAAGTGTATATATATTGTGTTCACCACACCCTGGGTGTTCAAACACCGTGACACTGACTCATATCACTCCACTTACAGTCACACATCAGGGTGGTACTTCTGTTAGCATTCGGCTCAGCCACTGAACGCTGGTGTCAGAACACTTGAGCTGTAATTTGATTTCATGAGGGAGTAGAAAAGTCTCTCATGAGCCACGGCAGAATGAATTCCTCAATAAAAAAAATGTTTGGTATTAATTTTAGAGATCATGTCAGGACATGCTTTGACATGATCATCACTACTAGGAGTTAAGCTGATCCACCCAATTACAGAGCTTCCAAACATAATGTACAGTATATTCTACAATATGCATGGATGGATTATGAGACAGTGGACCCCTGGGTGCAGCCATGTAAACCCCTGTACACCTTCAAACAAGGAGCATCTCTGTAGTTGCTTTGTCACTTAGTGGTCATTTTGTGTGTGTGTGTGTGTGTGTGTGTTTTGCAGTTGTGTCTGTAGTTATCTCACATCACTCTCAGTGGCATTCTGCAAGTGAAGCAGAATTCTCAGGTGGACTAACTGTCAATGGTGTTGATGGAGAAACTGTAGCTTAACTCAAGTAATTAGTTCACGCTGGACGAGATGCTGTCTGCCTAGGGGTCCCCCCCCCCCCCCCATACCCTGGTAATCCATCCATGACAATATGTATGAACAAGGACCATCATCAATACGAATTGATTATATATCCCAGTGTGTTAGTCCTGAGTTAGTTCTTCCACTTACGCTAGTGTTAGTCCAGGTGAACATGTCACCACAATAACCTCATTCATCTGTAATTGGTTTTTGCTGTTTTTTCTTTGACTGTGGGAGTTAGCAACATTATTAAAGGCCCCGCTGTACAAATATTTTCAGTTAATTAGACCTCCACTCCATGCTGGAAGTTATATGAGGTATTAAAGTTAATGTATTAAAGGCCCCATCACCTCTCAAAACACAAGTAACTGAAGTCATTTTCATTACCAGAGCTGAATTTATGAGATTCTATTGAACTTCAAAGGCAAAACACACATGATGCTAAACTGAGCATTCATTTGGTCTGGATTCTGACTTTGCTTTTTGATACTCCTTTTCATAAATGTGTCTTCTAGTGAATGGCATGTTATTGCCAGTAGGGGGCAGTATTGCTCAGATAAAAGAGACCTCAGGAATTCTTCATAGCCAGTAAGTGAACTTGCATTTGATAACAGCAATCACTTGATCAAACTGGGGGAAAACATTGTCTAAATATGTATGTCCTGTTGTCTCTCTCTCTCTCTCCCCCTTTACAAATGTCTTCCTATGACTCCATCCTACTACTTCATATATATTTTATACTCCAAGTGGGGAATAAAACTGCTCCTCCATAATTTATGACTCACTTTTAGAAGAAACACGAGCACTCACAGCCATTAAACCGGGCAGCCCGTGGCATCAGCGTGAGGGAAGGGGTGGGAAGTGTGATCAGCAGGCTAGAGAGGACCGATCATCCTGTCAGGGTGTCACTCACCACATGACGGGCTCTGACTGACTGCCTGATCTCCCCCGGGGCTGCTCGCATCAGTGCTGAGCAGGTATCAATCAGGATTGGTGCTTAGAGAGATGTCTTACATAAAAACATCACACTGACTATAATGCAGCATATGTGCTCCAATGTTGTTTTCCGTCTCCATACTCACATTTATTCATTTTCCAAACCTAACCAACTACCCTTTAATCTCAGCGGCCATTTGAATAGCAATCAAAACACTGTGGCATACAGTAAGAGCTTGGAAAACAGTTACATTTATCTTGCATCCTCTGGGAAATAGGTTCCACTTGATAGGAATTCAATAAATTGAGAGAGAGTGTGCCATTGCTTCTGTAGGGTTCTCCTTTAATCATCTTCTCAGTGTGATGCAATTCCCTCGTCTGCATGCCTCCATATATTGACCCAGAGTTTTGTTTACCTAGCAATGTGTGCAACGGCTATGAATGATTAATATAGTCTCTTGGAGCTATAAGATAGAAGAATGAGCAGCATTCACTGTGTTGCAGAAACCTGACAGTTTAAGATAATGGACAGAGACAATGAATACCTACAATCAAGTCTGCAAAATGATGCACTTTTTAACTTATGTCAGTGATGGATTTTCCTTTGAACAAATAGCAATAGTCAGATGAGGGAGGTGTCCAAATTAACCTAGTTTTTCAATCAAAAATTCAACAGGGTACTTATTTAGCCCATTGTTGAGACCAGTAGTGAGATAAAAAATGAAGCAATGGCTTATGTTAGTAAGTCACTATGATGAATAGGATGATAAATTAAACACTGGAATTCAAGCTCCTTCTTTAAACTGGCTGTATTGGCAAACTGGGGACTCCAGTGTTTAGGTAATTTTTTACCCAGCACCTAGTTCATTAAAAAAAATTAGATAACTACCTGTGTTTCTGGTAATTTGGAACAGGACAATCAGTACAGGGTATTTAGCGTGCACAGAGGTCTGGAACCTGCTGCTAACTGTCAGGAGACGCTAATAAATCACTGACACTGATAAACTGACAACTCTTGACACACACAACAACAGCTTTTTTTTGGCTACATGGGGGCAGCAAAAACACTGATATATTAAGTTGATATTGCAAATGAGTTAGCATGCATGTTTTTGGCTTTGGAGTCATGTCTCTGGCCACCTATGTGTAATATTCCTTCTCCTTTTAGCTCTGTTTTTGGTACTCCTGAATAAAATATGATACTTGAGCTGCTAAATGCACAACATTATGCCTGTCTGCTGTTTGGTGGTAGGCAGGTAGCATACAGTCAGTCTTCAAGTTTTTTTGCTATCAAGAGGCTAGAAGGTTGTTAGCAAGAAGCGACCACTACATGAAATGCCACATGAAAACAGTACTTTGTTAGTGGTGAGAGTGAACCTGCTGGAAGAAAGGCCACATAGAACTGAGGGAAACTGCAGAGCTGGGTGATGATTCTCTGTGGGTTCATCACTACAAGTGAGCATTCACATTACATGCAGTCATTTGTTCAATTATAGCTACTTTACTTTACACTCAAGCCATCTTCGTAACTCCACTTATGGTCTGAAAAATTCAAATCTATTGTAGTCACTGCCAAGTCATGGGTCAGAATTTACTTCCAATGAAAAATTTATTTTGGCTGCACGCTCCAGTAGCTTATTATTCCAGACCTATCTGGTTTGCTGGCAAAAAGGTAGGAAAATCAACACTTTCTACTCTTAAAATAATGAATTCTGAGAAATGATTGAACCTGTGATACATTACAAGTTACTTATTACATTTAAATGATATCAGTAGCCTAGGTTTTCATTCAGCTTTGTTCAGCCTGGCAGTGCTTAGTGCCTATATTCCTTTATCTTAGACCAAATTTATTTCTGACATATATATTAATGCTTCAATTTTGTTTGCTATATCTATTTCACTGGTCAATCTGTTTTCCTGTGTTTCTGACTGCCTTGTTTCCGCACAAAAATGTTCTCTATAACTAAAGATTCACTGATCAATGTACAGTACAGATAACTGGCCCATCAAAAGATTTCACACAAAACTTCAGAGCGTGTTGTTCCTTTTCATTCTTGCCCTCAAATATTAAACAAAGTAGAAAGATTTCAATGGCAACAGCACATCACTGTTTCAAAGCATCAGTTAACCATTAGTCACCAAGAATCAAGAGCACAGTGCCACTTCCTCCCATTCTCAATTCTATTCTGAGCCGTGTCCCTTGAGGTGCGGGCCCAATTACTGGGCCTCCACCATGGGAGCAGCTGCACAATTTGCCAGTCACGTGACCTCAGCTCAGCAGTCCCAGGATCACACGTCTTCACACTGCATTAGGAATTAAAGTTCACAGATAGGAAATAAAATGGGACTTCGTGCCCTGCAGAAATTCTGTTTGTCACAGAGGAAGCTCTGTTAGGCTTCATCAGTTTAACTCAGTCTTCACTACGCTGAGGATATATGCCTTACATTAAGTATGTAATATTGAATTCATGCAGTATTTAAGATTTTTATGTTGAGAGCAGAGTCTCCGAAAGGCCTCCAGCAGAGTCTGCCAGAGAATGTATTTAATATGAACTGTATGGAGAGTCCAGTCAGCGATAACATTGCAGTTATTATTCCAGATTCTGAACAGTGTGCAGAACCATTTGTTAAACATTGCCGGGGGGGGGGGGGGGGGGGGGAATCAATGCAGCTTCAGCGAAGCCATCGGGCTGGGGCCTCAGCGGAAACCATCGATACTGAGCTGTGGTCTAAGCACTTAAAATGTAAATGCATCTTCAATAGCAACAACACAAACAAGAAAGTTGTATCAGTGTCTTGGGATCTCTCCAGGTGCGTTGTGCGCATTTATCTGTGAAATCAAAGTCTCTGCGCAAAGCTACAGTGGCCTGAATTGGCAACATTCTATGTGAATTATTAAGCTGGACAGTGATGCACTGCAACAAAATAAATCAAATAGCCCCACACTGGTCATACACTCCCTCTATGAAACATGCCGTGATGACTGTGGTTTCCTCTATGTGCTCTGTCATGCAAGTATCACTGGTGTTTATTAATGCCGTGTACCTTTCTGCAGTCAGAGACTCTTGGCATGCTCTAAAAACCTGTTGAAGATGAGCTAAGTGAGAGATTATTTAAATGGAACAAGGTGTCTCAAAGGATCTCTTTTGATCTCAGCAAATTTATGTGATATAAATAACTTCTAATTAATTATGCATGCACAGTGGGATAGCAAAGTCCACAGATTCACCAAATTTATGACTGCCCCGATGAGCACTTGCCTGCTCTTTCCAATTCACGATTTAGAGATGTTCTACATGTTTTGGTAGCTTTAAGTAACCAGACATATTTTAATCTGAAAGTCTTGTTAGAGAAAACACAACAGTATATTGTTTAGTATATTATTGTTAATTACAACTTACAAAACAAAGTAGACTTGCCAGGAATCACTTAAATAATTCAATGTAAAGACATATTTCTGTTAAAGAAGCCAAAAATCCAACATTCGTCTTTATTTGGAACAGTCCAATAAAACAGGCAATATGAAGAATAGTCCATAAAGATTTTCTTTTAAAAGGCTTTTTTCTTTATAGAGGATGCAAAAGAGACAATAATATATAATAGTAGCAATTAAGGTCACTGTAATCGAACATAACTCTTGCAGAGTTCATGGTCCCTGATATCTCCCCAGCCCCCATTTTTCACATGTGGGGCCACCCCTCCGGCCCCGTTGGCTGGCAGTCTCTTGGCTATCAGGAGGTTCTTCGGGAACAGCTGGTTCCCGCTGCTTTGTAAGATGTTCTCTATCTTGGTTTTCTGGCTGATGGGCATGCAAGAGGCCTTCTTGTGGTGCATGCCACAGTCTCCGGCGTGGAAAATCCGTGGCGCCTCACTCACCATGACCTTCCAGTAGGAGGGCAGGCAGGACACGGTCAGGTGTTGTAAGGACCAGTCCCAGTTGTAGTCGTCGTAAGTGCAGAACGTGTCGGTGCACTGAATAAGCTTCTGGTACGTCTCTCTACTCAG